>CM062808.1:772048485-772753485 GCA_031772625.1 Pinus tabuliformis | reverse complement strand
TCAAAACAACTCCACCTCCTAAGGCGGTTTCTGTCTCAAGCGCGACTTTGTCTGAACGTATTGATAGCCTTCAAAAGCTAGCTCTTATTGGGAAGTGGCATTTTCCGGAGATGACAGAGGATGAAATGAGAACTTGGCTATCATCTAAGTGGATTCCTCTGATTGGATACACTCCAGTCATCTCCCGATTGATGAAAGACTGGTTTTCTTTTCACTTCTTGAAATCATCAGATCTTGAAATGATTCTCAATAAACCTTGGGTTTTTGGCAGGAGCTTCTTGTCTTTATCTCGATGGTATATGGGTTTCGACCCTCTTAAAAACACTCCATCGAATTGTATGATCTGGGTCAAGTTACCCAATCTTCCGTTGGAATTATGGTCTGTCGAAACCCTCATGGATATTGGTAACTCTGTTGGTAAATTTATTTATGTTGATCCATGGGTCAGAGGGGAGAAAGATAAAAGGATAGCATGGATATTGATTGAAAAACCCTTCAAAGGTGGTTATCCGGAGCACATTGAGATATCATGGGAAGGGACCACGATATGTCAAAGACTCGACTTCTGGGGCATCCCTTTTCGATGCTCTCTCTGTCATCGAACATGCCATCTCATTAATAATTGCAGGATGCGTTTTAATCGGAAAATAAAGCGCCGCCCTCTCCATAGGGGAAGAACCTCTGCCGCAGAATCTCTGTCGGAAGACACAGGTATCATTCACAAACATGTTCCTTCTCAGGTAAAGGCCTCCTGCCATTCTCAGTTCTTTTCTCATGATCAATCGGATGAACCACACTCTCCGGTCATAGAATGCCCTCTCATTCCTGAGCCACTAGATGATAATCCGGTGCCCTCTCCATCTCCCATGAAAAAAGGGGATTTTGTGGTGGGATCACACCCCATTTTGCTAAGCTCATCGACACCTTCATCGGTTACTCCCCCCGCTGGCCACTCTAGAGGTAAGGAACCCATGCCATCTCCTACTCCTTTCAACTCACCGACGGAATCCCCGGTGAATAAATCTGATAGCGATATCGATAATCTTCTCCAGAGGAACCCCCCAGTCCTTGAACCTTTAACCATCCATAAACCCTCCTTCCCCTCCATCAGCCCCAATTCTGCAAAGAATATCACCGTCCGGAAAAAGCAGAGAGGAGGATCTCGCCATTTTAGAGGCAGAACAATTGTTTCAGATTATGGTATCACGAACCTCTCCCTGGTTGAAGTTCCAATCGCTGATTCCTCTGCCCCCCAGCCTCTTAGAGCATGTATGGCTGGTCAGCCTTCAACATGACTTTCTTGACTTCAATGAATATCAGGGGGTTGGGCGCCTCCCCAAAATTTTTGGCGCTAAAAGAGATATTCGTATCTGCTCATTCACATATCATCTTTATACAGGAAACAATGCACTCTAGTAAGGCCGCAATAGCCTTCTTCAGAAGAATGCTTCCGTCCTGGTATATGGTTGCTTCGGATGCTGACGGTATGTCGGGTGGTCTGGCAGTCTTATGGGATCCGACATGGGTCAAAGCAAAAGCCTATAAATGTTGTGCAGGCATCCTAATCTCAGCTTCGGTTAGAGGTCGGCCCAAGATTTTACACATTCTGAACATCTATGCGCCTTACAGGAACAAATCTTCCTTTTGGGATTTGTTGTTTGCATCGAAAATCCTTGACATTGAATCTTTATTGATTGCTGGGGATTTTAATGTCACTCTAAATTCTAATGAATGTTGGGGCAACTGCAGGAATTATGACTCTATTGCTGATAGACTTCGCCTGGAATTTCTAAATAGAAATCTGGTTGATGTTATCCCCCAAAAGATGTCTCCAACATGGGATAATAGCAGAACTGGTCTGGCTTTCATCGCTAAAAGACTCGATCGTTTTATCATTAATGCCAGTATTATAGAGGAATGGGGAATGCCAGTCGCTAGCACCGGAAGTGATTATACTTCTGATCATCGTCCCATCTATCTTGACTGGAGGGAATCGGAATCTAGGTTGGGATACTCCTTCAAATTCAACAGAATCTATCTGTCTGACAAGTCCTTCAACGAGCTCATATCAAAAAAATGGGAGGAATTAAAGCAATCGGAGAGGGCTCCCTTCACGACCTTTCGTGAAAAAATTCAATCCTTGAGGGAGGCGGCAAAGGATTGGATAATCAAAAAGAGGAAGCAGGACAAACAGGAGCTTGATGATATAAAAAAGGAGTTAAGTTTTTTATCTGCTACAGTCAATTTTGACAGTATGTCTTTTGATCAAAAAAATCATCTCAGAACCTTGGAGAGAAAGAAACAAGCGTTGCTGCAAAAGGAAGAATCATCATGGAGGCTTAAAAGTAGAGCGATTTGGCTCAAGGAGGGCGATCGAAATACAAAGTTCTTCCATAATTTTGCAAATGCAAGGAGGCGTATAAATTCGATCTGGAAGATAGAAGATGGTAAAGGGGGCTTCTTATATTCTCAACATGATATTTCGTCGGAAGCCACAAGGTTTTTTCAGGAGCAATACAAGCGGCGGGCAATTGAGATAAATGATGTCTTCTGGATGATTGATCATGTTCCTGTTATGTTTGATGAAGCCGCTAATACGGAATTCTTTAAACCCATCTCGGAAGTGGAACTTCATGAAGCCATCAAGAAATTTAAAAAGGACAAAAGTCCTGGGCCGGATGGTTGGCCGATTGAATTCTTCTCACACTTCTATGATTTATTCAAAGATGAAATGCTGGGGATGGTCGATGCTACTCGTATGTCAGGGAATGTAAATAGCGCTCTTACAGCCACATTTATAGCGCTTATCCCCAAAAAGGATCTGCCTGAATCTTTTGCGGAATTCAGGCCAATTGCTTTATGTAACATTCTCTTCAAAATCATATCTAAAATCATTGCAGAGAGAATGAAATCGGTCCTCAACTCTTTCATTTCCAGGGATCAGCATGCGTTTTTAAAAGATAGGAATATTCTCGATGCAGTTGTGTTATAGACATTTTTGTGCCTTACAGCATGAAGCATGGAATGTCAATAATCTGAGGGATCCAAAGTCCCTAAATATGTTGTTCCTACCCCTAGAGGAACAAGGTCAGCAAACCACAGCACTGAATATCAGTTCTCCACCTGAAAACACTCAAAAACAAGCTAATTCTGGATCATGTCAACTGCTCCACTGAGCATCTGCGCTGAATGTCAACTGCTCCACTCTGTACCTGCGCTGAATGTCAACTGTAAAGAAGGCTACCTGCGCTGGGCGAGTTTGGCCAAGTGGCACAGTCATTCCTCAAGGTGTCAATGCCCAGGAAGCTTCCAAAATGACACTTGGATCAGGGAATTCGCCTAGTGATGAGTAAGAGGGTCTAGATCTTGAAGTGGAAGCAAGAACCTCCAAGTGGACTCAAGAACTGAAGAATAACTGAAGTGGGAGAGGACACTAGTCAGCTCCATGCCAAGCTCAATCTGACTCATCCTTTCTCCAAAACTCCTATATATAGAGCTCTCTCATGAGGTCTAAGGAGGCTGGAATCTTGTGAATGTAAGGAAGTGCTGTTGGTTTGAGTATAGAACTATTGGGTGATTTTCTTGAAGGAGGTGAAGAGGAGATTTCTTTCTGCTGGGAGGTGATGCTGGATTGGGCCTTTTATGGTTGTATCACTTCCTGAACTTTACTTCTTCCATTAATAAAGCATTTGAAGTTCTTCTATATGCATGTGTCTCAATGGCGTATTGATACTTGTATATTTGATTTATTCTAATCCTTGAATCAATTATGAATGTATGCTTCTTGTAGTTTCCCTCTCTTACCATTTTGCAGGATCTTGGTGTAGCTGGGCCAGTGAAAGAGCAAGGAGCTGGGAGCAAGCAGCAAAGAGAGAAGATTGGATCAATCATTAGCGGAAGACAATGGTTAGTGGATCTCTTTCTCCCCTCTCTTACATCTCATAAAGAAGTAATCTCGAATAGCTTTGCTTTGATTGTTGCTGAGGTACTATCACCCTTAGAGTGGGATAGGGTCATTCCGTATTGGATACTTTTCCCAACAACAAATTGGCGACTCCGCTGGGGATCGTATCTTGTTGGTTGTTTGTGTTTTTTCTATTCATTTCATAAACACAGGGAGTATCGAATCGAACTGCATTTGGATCTTTCAAATGCAAAGTAGAGGGCAGCTACTCTAGCTCAGTTGCTGGGCAAGTTTATGATTTGAAGAGCTGATCCACAAGGACTCTAAATAGCTCTTAGTGATAGCTTTTCATCCTCCTTTTCATCCCTTAGTGTGTACTTGACTGATAGCTTCTGATTTGGCCAAAAACTGTGAATTTTTGAGCAATCTGTGACCTGGAAACTGAGAAAAACGAAAGTTTGAATCTTCAGTGCAGGCACTGTGAAGGCAGTCTGCATTTCAGCGCAGTTCCCGAAGGGGCTACCTGCGCTGAAGGTCAAACTGCCAGTGTACTACCTGCGCTGAACCAGTTTTGCCTAGTGCTACTGGGGTTCCCTCCTGTTTATTGCCCTGTTTTCACTCTTGTTTTTGCAGCCTGTTACCAGTCAATGTACCTATCTGAAACCAACTTTCCTTGCCACTATTCTGCCTCGGTTGTATAAAGAAACTGTATTTGTTCTTTGTGTATTTCTTGTATCATTTGCAGTTTCCCATAACGAAAAGTGAACTAGTCTTGCTGTGGCCTCTTAGATCTAGACCTGTGATAAGTGTCGTTTTGATCTTAAGAGTTAGTTTATTTGCTGTTCATAGCTGATTGAGCTTTTGCTTTCGTCATATGGTTTGAATTTATATATTTCTAGTGTCGAAACAAGTAAATCTTAAGGTGTCTTTTGATTTTGGACAAGCTTGTTTGCTTTCACTTGAAATTGAATTCAAAGTTATATAACAGCTTTCTTTTTGTATCGCACAAACATTAAGAAAGAGAAAATAAATACCTGCATTGTGCATGTACATTTTGACAGTTTGCATGTTGATTTAGGAAAAAGTGCATTAGTGTGTGCTCTATGATCTGTGTGAAAAGATGTTGTCTTTCTTTTCCCTCAGTAGTTAAGATTTTCAAAGTTGAAAGATTGAAAAGCTTGCTTATCATCTTAGACTGCATTTAGGAGTGTTACTATACATCTCGTGGTGATCCATAAAGGCAAACTGCTAAACAAGATCAACATTAAAATAAATTGAATTTACATAACAACGCATTGAAACATAACGCAAACACATAGAGGTCTAAGCTAGAGACGTGTTCCGGCGTCGTTAAACGTGATATCTTAGCGTTGAGTGGTTGGGTGATTCCTCCACGGTGAAGCGATAAGTATCAATACGGACTTATGCTCCCACGTACCGTCGCGTATATATTGGGAGACCCCTATAGGAACAAAGCCTTTATCCATAGGAAACCGTGTCGGCCGCCCTACTGATCGCAATGCAGTGAACACAGCATTCACGAAGATCGACCACTCGTACCGTAAAACGTATTCTGTGGTTTTGCGAAAAGTTTGGCACACCCTCTGCCTAGAACTCCAGAGCAGTTTCTTTTGGCCTTTTTCAAACTCTATAACTGAAAAAGTCCATCCGAGCATTTGTCACTTCGGGCTCGTTAAAACATCAAAGGAGACTAGAGTCATCTTTAGCTTTTTCTTGACTCTTAAAAAGTGAAAAAGCAAGTTGTGTCTAAAGCGTCGTTATAAAATTTATTTTAAACGGAACATAATCACCTCCTATTCCTGCGTTGATCTGTAGGTTGAGAACATGGAACGCCCCAACCAAGGAATTCCACATGATGGAAATCCTAGTCCTTTCTCCTCTTGGGGAGAAGTTGGTGCGCCCCACATGGCCACATTGTCGCTTCTAAAACTGACAATTGGCCTGCCTATTTGGTTGTTCTCAACCAATGTAGTTCAGAACACCATGGTTCCTGAACAGTCGAGTCAACAGTTAGATCAGTCTAGAACTGCCCACCAGCCTTCTACTTCCTATAACTCTTCCTCCGATCCTTCATCTTCGCAAGGTAGAGCCGGCAAAAGCCAAGCTCCCATGGAGAAGAAGGAGAAGAAGAAGAGAGAGAAGAAGAATAAGGAGCCTAAGGCGACTGGGGGCAAGCAAAAGACATCTGACAAAAATCCACACACAGCACAGACCGGGCCTAAATCGCCATGTGTCATATGTAGAGGAGACCACTTCCATAGAGATTGTCCCTGTATTCCCCGGATACTAAGGGACTGGTCCCCTCGTTTGCACAATTCGGGAGCATCAACCTCTGATAGCCATGTTGAATGCTTACCGTCAACCAGTGAAAGTGAAGGTTCAAGAAAAAAGGGGGAGCAAGATCCCCCTGCAGACTGTGTGAAGGCGATCACGCCATCCACCGTTGTCCCTTCTTAGACGAAGCGAAGAGAGTTTTGGAAGATCGCCCGGTTTCACCGTTGAGACTTCCTCCTGGATACAAAAAACTCGTGCCAAGTCCTTCGTTGGTTGAAAATACAGCTGGCTCGCTCAAGTGGTCAGCTGAAGCGTCAGTCATTGAAAATGAACCTACTGAATCCAGACCAGACGAAAGTCTAAAGGTCGATACGGCAGTTGACCCGGTTCTTCCTTCAGAGGTTTCATCTTCAAATGACACCCTCACTGAAGAGAATAAGGATGACACCATCCAGATTCTTTTCATCAACACCGACTCTGATGAGCATCAGGGCAATGCGCCCATTCCTTTATCGCAGGAAGGAACATCGTCAGGGTCATATCCGGCCGTGTATTCGGTCCCACCGCCAAGCAACCTGGTTGTATCCTTTGATTGGAACCAACTAGGCAGACCCCGGTTGCCAGCCAATGTACCATTCAGAATCATAGTCCAAATTTATAGAATGGTAATGGCTGGAACTATCATTGATGAAGGGGCATCTGTGAGTATCCTTTCCTCTATTGCTTGGAAAGCACTGGGTTCCCCGGCGCTTTTGCCTGAGATAAGAAATCTCTCGGGTTTTGATAAAGGAACCAGTCGACCATTAGGGATCCTCCCCAATGTACCTGTTACATTGAAAGGGAAGACCATTCAAATGAACGTGATGGTCGTTCAAGGACCCTTGGATTATAACCTACTCCTTGGACGAGACTATATATATTGCATGGGAGCTATAGTCTCCTTACTCTTTAGAGTAATGTGTTTTCCACACGAAGGAAGAATGGTCAAGCTCGTAGACCAACTTTCATTTCCGGGATCACGCATCGCAAATAGTCAAATACCAACCCTGAATGGTCTATTCAATCAAGAAATGCCTCCACCCCCAGTCCTCCTTCCCGATGAGTGCGAGTGATTCGGAAAGATGGGACTGGAACCCAGGGGGCATGCATCCTGGTCTGCTTCGGGCAGAGGAAACCCTGGGTATAAGGTAGAATTTCCGCTGGAGAATATGACTAGTCCGTACCCCGTCCGAAAGAAGGAAGAGGGGTTGTTCTGGAACATGATTCTTTTGTTAAGGTTACTTGTTTGACAAAGGTCATTCACCATTGTCTACTTCGGTAGACAGTGCCGAGGAGATGTTTTCGTTTGATGGTGTTAACAAAACAATCTTTGGGTAACCAGAAAGAGGCAAGCCTCCCTCAATAACATTAATGTTTTGTCTTTGAGTAGTGTTCTTCTCTTGTCGCAAGTAGCTACTCTCTTGTCGCAAGTAGCTGTTCTCTTGCGATCTTGCAAAAGAGCTGTCAAAAGTTGGGCCGACGGGAAGACAAGTACCGCGTAAGACCCGTTAAAAAATAACGAGAAGACAAGTATCGTTAACATTAGACTGGCAAGACGACAAGTAGCTGTGAACACCCAAAGAAAAACAGAGGTGGGGGAGAGGAGGGGCAGCCTTGAAATTGTATTTTATACCTGGGGGCATGCAAACCTTTTGGAGTGCAAGCCAAGAGCGGTTATTTATCTGTTTTTTGGATTAGTCGTTTCCTAACTTGCATAAAGAAAGGAGGAGAGGGAGCATAGCTTATGTGAGGCGCAAGCTCTATAAAAAATGGAGTCTTACAGGAGACATTTCTTATCTTATGACTGGTATATCGAGCAGTTTTACCGCGGAATTTATGCTCGTTAAAAAATAGAAAAGCGAGATCCGAGCAGTTTTAGCACATAGTTCATGCTCGTTAAAAAATAAACATAAGATTGAGCAGTCAAGCTCATTAAAAAATGAACATACCCCGGTAAATAACCACTGTGATCGTAAATTTATTAGCCATAAAAGCCTTGGTCGTGTTTGCACCTGCCACCTCCATTTCATTTGGCCAATCGTTCACCTCCATATGATTATTTACCTATTTTGAGGAACAGCTGCGAAGAGTGATTTCACCTAGCCATCCTTGTGACACTGCCGTGATTGGAAAATTCCAACCTGTACCTGGAATCTGCTGCTATCCCTGTTTATCACTCGTTCCTCAAAAGACGAGTCTTCTTTGAGCTCTTTTCATTTGACTCGTAAAATATGAAAAGTTTGCCGAGTTTTGGCCTTCCAGCTCGTTAAAAGGACCGGAAGAGCTATCCCTCCTCTAGATTTTAATCTTTTTGGACCTGAGGGATTATTACACAAAAAGGTCGAGCGCTTGTTTTATTCGGCTCGTTAAAGTTATCGAAAACTCATTCCTTCTGTATTGTTTTATACTTTTTCGGACTTAAGGGATTAGATGACGAAAAAGGAATTTTGGAGTTAACTTTCTGTACCTTTTCAGACTCTCTAAAAATGAAAAGGACCGAGTTTTCCTTGTCGTTAGACTCGTTAAAATGATTAAATAGCGACAAACTTGTCTTTAGACGAGAACGAGTTTCCCTATCGCTAGGCTCGTTAAAACATAGCGATGGGCTTGCCCGAAGGGCAGGTTATAGAACAAGCATATGTTATCCTCCTCAAGCTTGACAAAAATAAAGAGGTACTGGTCAGAAATGACTGGGGAAAAATTGGGAGAACCTCAAAGCTTTAATGGTAGCAAGTCGCTCTTGAACATGACACTTTTCCTCCGTATCACATCGTGTTGGGTTGTTTCATTCACCGGTCTCATCACCATGGTCTTCGCCAAACCATCCACATTTGGGGTAATGCTACCGATCCATCGCATCAGTGTCGTTATATGTTCAAGAGATGTTGTTCAGAAAGAGTCAACCGTGTCCCATCCACTGCCATACATTATCCTTCATCCACCCATGATCGCCACCCTGAATCATATTTCAAAGATTTTTTTCACCTCCACTAAAATCATTAGCTCCGTTCCGTGTCACTGATGTGGGATTCATTAAGGCCCTCCTTTGACGGATCGCTTCTTGTCGACTTCAGCTCATTATCCAAGAAGTTGATCTAGGAACAACCCCTTCGGTACTTTGAAGCTTGCATGCCTCAATGGCAAGTTTCTCACTTCCGGCGACAGGTATACATTAATGACCTTCGACCAGAAGATTTTGCGTGGTGTTCGACGCCAAGTCCTCTATTCACACCACGTGAATTGTACTGCAGTACCTTGAGGGTCATTATCATTATCGGTGATTCCTCTCGCGCTTGTTAACGGTTTACATTATTGACCGGTAATCAAGCGATGTCTTTCCATGTTCGACTTCAGCGCAATTCTCGCATGGATCGACTTGTACTTAGAGTGAAGATCGAACGAGTTTGAAGACCCCGGATCTAGTTTCATCCATCCGGGTTGCGATATATATTCAGGATATAAAGACATCTGACATGTACATCATTGCAGCAGATGATCATCCTACTCAAAGGATGATAATTTCAGCAGAGAATTATTAGTCTACCATCAGACGATCGTCTGTTCTATGTACCAAAATGAATTTATAAAGCTGAGCATGGGAATGCCCGCCTCAGCTAGATCATGAAAGCAGAATGAAAAATAATGTATTGTATTGTATTTTATTACAGGTCACCTCTCAGCGATTGAATGAACTTCGGATCCTCCTGATAAAGCATTTCACCCGATAAACGACCTCATACTTTAGGGGGCAACTGTTATAGACATTTTTGTGCCTTATAGCATGAAGCATGGAATGTCAATAATCTGAGGGATCCAAAGTCCCTAAACATGTTGTTCCTACCCCTAGAGGAACAAGGACAGCAAACCACAGCACTGAATATCAGTTCTCCACCTGAAAACACTCAAAAACAAGCTAATTCTGGATCATGTCAACTGCTCCACTAAGCATCTGCGCTGAATGTCAACTGCTCCACTCTGTACCTGCGCTGAATGTCAACTGTAAAGAAGGCTACCTGCGCTGGGCGAGTTTGGCCAAGTGGCACAGTCATTCCTCAAGGTGTCAATGCCTAGGAAGCTTCCAAAATGACACTTGGATCAGGGAATTCGCCTAGTGATGAGTAAGAGGGTCTAGATCTTGAAGTGGAAGCAAGAACCTCCAAGTGGACTCAAGAACTGAAGAATAACTGAAGTGGGAGAGGACACTAGTCAGCTCCATGCCAAGCTCAAGCTGACTCATCCTTTCTCTAAAACTCCTATATATAGAGCTCTCTCATGAGGTCTAAGGAGGCTGGAATCTTGTGAATGTAAGGAAGTGCTGTTGGTTTGAGTTTAGAACTATTGGGTGATTTGCTTGAAGGAGGTGAAGAGGAGATTTCTTTCTGCTGGGAGGTGATGCTGGATTGGGCCTTTTATGGTTGTATCACTTCCTGAACTTTACTTCTTCCATTAATAAAGCATTTGAAGTTCTTCTATATGCATGTGTCTCAATGGCGTATTGATACTTGTATATTTGATTTATTCTAATCCTTGAATCAATTATGAATGTATGCTTCTTGTAGTTTCCCTCTCTTGCCATTTTGCAGGATCTTGGTGTAGCTGGGCCAGTGAAAGAGCAAGGAGCTGGGAGCAAGCAGCAAAGAGAGAATATTGGATCAATCATTAGCGGAAGACAACGGTTAGTGGATCTCTTTCTCCCCTCTCTTACATCTCATAAAGAAGTAATCTCGAATAGCTTTGCTTTGATTGTTGCTGAGGTACTATCACCCTTAGAGTGGGATAGGGTCATTCCGTATTGGATACTTTTCCCAACAACAAGTTGCCTCCACTCAGGAATGCTTATTCTCAGTCTTATCAAAAAACACAGACGCTGCTTTCTAAAGATAGATCTGGAAAAGGCATATGACTGTGTGGATTGGGGGTTCCTTCGTATCCTCCTTGCAAAAATTGGTCTGAGATCTCATGGAATTAACTGGGTGATGGCATGTGTTGAGAATGTCAAATATTCTGTCATCATTAATGGATCCCCCTCATCTTTCTTTCAGGCGGAGAGAGGACTTCGCCAAGGCTGTCCGCTCTCCCCACTTCTCTTTATCTTGGTCATGAATGCTCTCAGTACTCAGATAAACAAAGCCGTTGCTGATAATCGATGCGCTCCTATCAAGATGTGTAAGAATATTTTTCTGTCTCATAACTTGTTTGTTGATGATATTCTTATATTTGCTATGCTCTGCAAATCAAGCTGGACATGCCTCAATGAAATATTTCAAAAGTTTCAATCGGCATCGGGCCTTGTCATCAACAGGGCCAAATCTATGTTATATCATAACGACTCAAATGAGGAGTTAGCACAATGGATTGCGGCTTTATTTGGTATCAATCTGGCTCTAATTAAAGACGGCTTTAAATATTTGGGCTTTCTCCTCAAGCCTAAGGGGAATCGCAAACAGGATTGGACTTGGTTGATTGACCGTTTTTACAAAAAAATTTCAAGATGGGAGATGCGATTCTTATCTCTAGGTGGCAGATTTATCCTGGTTCAGTCTGTCCTATCTCAGCTTGCGGTATACTGGGCTCACCTTTTTTATCTTCCTTCTTCTATTGTTAGCAAAATGGTTTCTTTATCTGCTAATTTTCTATGGGGTGGCAGATCTCATCTTTCTAAGATTCACTTAGTAAAGATGGATTCTATCTCTAGATCAAAGAGGTCTGGCGGATGGGGTCTTTTACATATGAGATCTTTCGGCAAGGCCCTCCTCTGTAATTCTCTTCATCGTGGCATCTTCGGTGTTGGCAAATGGAGTTCCATTATCAATCAAAAATATCTGAAAGGAAGGTCTGTGGTATACTGGTACAGGAGGAAGTCACTGGGCTCTACAAGGGGATCTGCTATATGGCTCGGCTTCAGAAAGATTCAGGATCTCTTCTTCGATTTCCTTAGATGGCGCATCAATACTGGCTCGAGTATCCTTATCGGTCTGGAATCAACCGTTCTTGGTTTGGAAGATTCTCTCACTCCCGAACTAATTTCTTTCCTGCACTCACGGGGTCTCTTCACATGGAATAAACTGATTCAGTCATGGTCCTCATCGACGCCAACCTGGAAGGATGCAGAGGATCTCGGTATGCCTCCCTCTCTGCGACATATATGGGTGTCCGCGGTCAAGAGTTTTGCTGATAAAGGTATTAAACAGTCAGGTATCAACGATGAATTGGTATGGTCGAAGCCGAACTCCTCTCAGCCTGTTACTGTAAAAGATTTGTATGCAGCTGCCTCGACTAATCTTCCGCCGCTTCCTATGCCCATCTTTCCTTCCAAGCTCTGGAAAGCAACATGCCCGCTCAAGGCAATTTTATTCTCCTGGTTGGTTTTTTCCAATAGGAACCTCACATGGGAGGTCCTCCAAAGAAAAGGATGGATGGGTCCTGGTAGATGTGTCATGTGTTGTCAGGCGCCCGAATCAAATGTCCACATGTTTTTTCAATGTCCGGCATCGGCCCAAATCTGGTATGATCTCTCCTTAACTCATGGTTTTCCTCACCAAGTTTTCTCCTCTGTTCAGGACGGCTTCAAGTGGTGGAGTGACCAACGTCCAACTTGGAGATCGTTATTTATCTTCACCTGTTGGTCTCTCTAGAAGTGGAGAAATGCCCGTATCTTCCAGGAGTCAAAGGCTCCAATCGCTTCTGTGATGGTTTATATATCTGCTCTGGTTGTTTCGGATTGATATGTTTTTCTTCTCTCTCCGGTTTTTCTTATGATCTATGTGGAACTCTTCTCATAGGTGTCATCTCTCCTTTTTTGGATGGTTATCATGAACATGTTTTGATTTATGTTATGGTCTTCTGGACCTCTTTTGTATCAGCTCAATCTTATTATCGGCTCAGTTCAGCCACCTCTATATGTCATCAGGATCAGTTGGCCGGAATGTATATGGCCTTTCATGTTACAGCTCATTATATTTTCTTAATATAATATACATGATGATTTTCTCTCTGAAAAAAAAAGTCAAGTACAATATCAAGCGTATCTACATTATTTTAAAAAGTGAATTATTCACACCAACAACAACCACAATGTTCACACCAACAACAACCACGATGTTTTCAGAGATTTTTTCGATAGTGACATTTATTTATCACGAGGGTTTCTTACTTTACATCTTGTGATAATATTGTATGTATGGTTGCTCTTTCTTCTACAATTTTAAATTGTTTGGATATTATGTAGTGCATGTTCTTTTCTATATATTGTAACAAATTTATGAAGTGTTAATTCAAGTTGTGTACCATGGACATTGATTAGGGTTTATATATAATTTAAAAAGTTATAAAAAGAGAAGTTATTTTTTTCAATATTTATTACTTTATTATTTGGTATATATTTAAAGTTAAAATTTTCACTACTTAATTGTATTGAGTATAAGTATAGTTTTTTTTTTATTATAAACGTTTAGTAGGGTGTAAGTTTAAGTGGGTTTAATAATTAAGAACGTGTAGAAGTTATAAGTTCAAAATTATAGAGGGTAAAGTTTGTACATATTGATTGATTAATATTGGCTAGTTGTGATAAGGCTTGAGGGGTAGGCATCTCCTAGCATGGGACCCCTAAATGATCATTAATGAGAGTGTCTCTAGATGTCTTACCAAGTCACAAATTTCTACTAGTATTGGATTGCAAATTCTAAACACTAATTTCACCCCATTCTTTAATCAAAAAGGGGAAAATCACAAAAGGTCACAATTTTTACCAATCCAATCTCTATTTTGTTAAATAACAAGTGATACATAATAATTATTCCTTGCCACTTAGTTTAAAAATAGCTAAAATTTTGTATATACTTTATATAATAATATGATGATAAATATAGCTAAAATTATGTGTATAGCCAATGTAATAATACAATGACAATGTTAAAACCAAAAAAGGTAATAAAAAGACATGAAATAAAACAAAAAACACATGGCATAGAAGACATAAAACAAAAATGTATGAAATAAAACCAAGCCTTAAGTCAGAAGTTGATGGGTTGTAGATGTGTATAATTTTTAATTTTCCAAAATGTTTAGTAAAATTGTCCATAGTGAGGATATCGGTAATGATGTCTCCACAGTACATGCAGAAGAGCTTGCATCATGGACATGTGATAGGTACCTCATGGTCCACATTAATGTCTGACAAAGATATCATAATTTCTTAATTTGGGAGTGTTTATGTATAATGATAAATTGAAGAAGGTGCACACATGAAAAGGAAAGTTTAAATTTCAATGTAACCATGCTTATTAAAATAAATTTTAAAAATTTAATAGCTACATAAAACAAGTTCTATATAATTGAAAAACAATTTTTTTTTTTAATTTGAATAAGAAATCTTAAATCAACTTAAAATAGATATAATAATCAACATCTAACATATAAATATCAATGTATGTGAATCAAGTCGGTTTAGGGAGATTCGTAATTGTTCTAGATAAAATTTTGCCTCTCTGGTAAAAATAGGCATCACATAGTTGATTTGACGATCAAATTCATTGAGATGTTTTTGGAAGGAGGTATGGTAAAAACATTAGGGTTTGTTGCAATGAATATTATGTCATTATGATAAAAATTGGTGTCATGTTCGTCGACATGTTCTTTCAAGTATGAATGATATGTTGATTACGGTGTGTTGCTGATTTTGTTTTTACATTTTGATAAAAATTGGTGTCAAGCAATTAATTCAATCGTACGTTATGTCAGAAAATCTTTGGGGATCTATCGATCAAAGGGTAAAGCTTGGATTTTGTACTTGTCTCTCCTTTGTAAGAAATGACATTTCCTTTAACTTTATTTGAAAGTACAAAGTTGTATAATTCAATGAATGTGACAAAAATTTTGTTTTTGGGTTGTTTGTGTGATGAAACCCTTGTATTTTTGGATTCATTAATCGAGGCAATGAGCAATAACATCCACAAAGTGATAGCCAATTAGGCTGAAGACAAATAAATTAAATTATTGTTAAAAAATAATAAATTTCAAGTTGCAATGTTAAACTAGAGAAAGTTTGCAATTTTTTTTTGTCAAACCTAAACTAATATGGGTTTGACCAAAAAACCCAATGCATTATCTATTTCCCGCGACAGGGATAATAACTAGACAACATCTACCTTATGGACATTTATTGTGCCTACCTCAGGGGAATTTATGTTGAATTCGTGTATAAAACTAAGTAGTAACTAGAGTACATCTACCTCATGGGTATAAGGTAAAATTGTGAATAAGGTGTAATTTCATAACTCTATGTGTGATGCTAAGTAAAGGTGGATATTTTGATACCACATGAGAGATGATGGAGTATAGATGATATTAATTATCTTTGAGATATTATAAATGATTAAGAATTTATCTCTATTAGACTTAAGGACCTTAAATAATCCAAAATTTAGAGACTTTAACCAAAGTGATAGTTTATTTCTTTATAAATTACTAACTAATTATTTTCGGTGGCATGATTTTCATTCAATAATAATAATTTGTAGATATAACTAATAATAATGATCTTTTATATGAATTAATTATTAGTTTATAATAACTTTACCATATACATCTTAAAAAAAAACTTTTGTACTTTTACATCTATGTATAAAAAAAAATAAGTAATAAAATTTTAATAAAGCTAAAAAGTAATCGATCTTTTAATTTAATTTGAATGCCTATCATAACTTAGCTATCACGAGGGTTTCTCAGTTTATATATTGTGGTCATTGTGTATTGATGGTTATAGTTTTTGTTTTGTTTTGTTTGTTTTTGTTAATTTATTGGCTTTCATTGATTCATAATGGAATCACACAAAGATAGCAATCTTAATGTCATGGCTTTCCACAAAGGAAACCAGACGAGTGACATTAAAGATATCGCAAAAAATTGTTTCTATCAAAATTGCCCAATAAAAAGGTACCATGTAACTATCTCTAGACCATGACAAGTGACTAAATATGCTAGCATATAGGTTACAAAATAACAATTAGGTATAGAAAAAAACCACAATTGTACAACATAGAAAAATCTAAAAATAAATTCAGAAAATAAGCATGAAATTATAATGAACCTAGGATTTCATCCTTCCTTGGGAGAAGTTGCATGGGTAGGATCATGTGTGCTCTATCCTGGTGACGTACATATCCCACACCAGATATGTGTCTCTGTATGCACTAACTGAGCATCCATGCTAACTAAATAAGAGCAGAAATGTTTTTGGACGCACTAGATATCGCTGAGATGGAAAATTATCTCATTTCGGTCTTCTTGATTCTCCTAGATGACACAAACTAGCATTATTTTCATCTACTGGTACAAGGTGATGGAGTGTAGGTATTGATTCTTGTGATCACTAGTGTGTCCAAGGTAGGGAACTCAATCAACAACATTAGCCTGAATCTTAGAGTCAGAGTGGGAATTCCTATTGTGAATTTCCTAAGCTTCAAGCAATCATATTTCATCTTAAATTTCCAAGGGGGTGGATGTATGGTAGAGGTAAGCAACATATTGAGCTTGAGACTAGGCATGAGACCTACCAGAGGGGCCTCAACCACCAAAACTACATCTCGGACGAATACATTGTTGCAACATGATAATAAGGAAAAGTAAGAATTTAGTTAAAGAAGCCCCAGGACACAAGAGGAGGTTCAGGGATTGGAATCTAAGGGGATACTAGAGAAAAGTAGGAAGAGTGGAGAACTTCAGGGGCGGGGGTGGCAAGTATAACACAAATCAAAGGTGTTGTTGGGGAGTGATGGAAGTATAAAAATATAATAAGGGGTCCTCCTTGGGATGGAAAAATATCGAGCCACCTCCATGCAAGGCACAAGAATTTTCCTTCACTCGCAAGAGGATTGAAAATAAATTTTGGAACCAGAAAACCCAAACCATAGTATTGCAACTATAAAGCTACTTAGAATAATCATAAGTCAAAATTAGTTCTAAAAAACTTGGAGGGGATGACTTCCTGAAGACCCCAAAATAATCAAGGTTGCTTGGTAGAGACAGTGTGCTCTCTGGAGGTGCAGCACTGGTGTTGTGTACATGTTGTAAATGTGGTGTTGTGTACATGTTGTACATGTGGTGTTGTGTACATGTTGTACATGTGGTGTTGTGTACATGTTGTGGACATGTTGTGTAGGTGATGTTATGTACATGTAGTGTTGTGTACATGTTGTACATGTGGTGTTATGTACATGTGGTGCTAGGTACATGTTATGCAGGTGGTGTTGTGTACATGTGGTGTTGTGCACGTGTGGTGCATGTTGTACATGTGGTGTTGTGTGCATGTTATACATGTGGTATTGTGTACATGTCGTACATGTTGTGTTGTGTACATGTGGTACTCTGTTATGTGTATTGTGTAGTCGTTGTATCGTGACATGTATTCATTGTGTTGTACACGGGGTGTAGGTGTATGTGTTGTGTTGTAGACCGTGTGAAGGTGTATGTATTATGTGGTACACGTGTGTGGGTGTGTGGGTGTGATGTACATGATTGAAGAGAAGAGAAGGCACTGGGTGCTTGCCAAGTGTGGCAACTGATCTAGTTTGTGTACGGAAAGGATACATAACAAAGGAAAAAGCAAAGAACCGATTGAAAGATAAGTATCATTATTTTGTTTTATTTTTTATTATGCATGTGATCTATGATTCTGAGTTATGATGGTTGCGTTTGAGCTAACCAGATGTGATATGTTTATACATGATGATTTGATCAAAGAGCTAGTTTGACTTACTGTGATAGGAAGTAAACATAATTGCAAGTGTACCTTATTGACGAGCTACCAATGAGGTATGATTTTAATTTATTTCAATTCCTTTTGGATCTAATGGAAACTATGTGCTTGGTACAAGAAAGCATGGAAAATGTCCAAGTTTGGGTGGTTGAAAATTCCTGGTTTGGGTGGTTGGAATTGGCTGCAAGAATATTAGCAGTAGTAGTGAAAGGAATTGGAACATGCAATAGTATGATGGTAAAGAATTCAAGAGTAGGGTCATTATGGGACACTAGTACCCAATAGTGTCCACTGATTTCCATGAGCATGATATGATTGGTATGATGGTTTTGAGGTAGGTATATGTATGGTTTTTAAGACCTTTCGATGTGAGGAAACCTTGCCAAGGGATGGATTGCTCGAGGGATTGTGTAACATATAAGGAGATGCTAGCAAAACTTGGAAGGTGTGTGATTTCACGGAAGGGAGTGACCGAATTTCCAGAGGGACTGTGTAGCAGAGAAGGGAAGGTCTAGAAATACATTTGTTTTGGTCATTAGCATTGCTAGATGGAATCATAAGCACATTAGGAGTGTGCCCTGGAATAATGAGTCAATAATTATTCACTACGAGAACAAGTAGCGCAAGGATCATATCGTTGGAAATTAGATGCAGGTTTGACTTTAGCAGTGGATTTTGGGATTCTTTGGATGAAGGTGAATCCTTGTACTACTTTTGAGGGTGGGGGTGTGAGCCTATGGATTCCCTTGTTGACTGATGCAGGCCCCATATCCTTTTTATTTGCTGGTTAGAGCAAATGTGCATAAGTATATGTGGTTGTTATTGTGAATACCATAATGAGTTGTGTTATAAAGCTCTAGTAAATGGTATGATTGTCATGTTTTCAGCAGTTGATATGTTGTAAATATGACAACAAGTTGGGTTATAAAGCTCCATATGAAGTATGTTTTTGTTTTCAGTGGTTTGCTGGTCATAGGTGTCATAGAAAACCAAGGACGATGTTCCCTAAGGAGAGGGGTTTGTAACAACCCCTAGTTGATTTTCCATGTACAAATATATAAGACCAAGTTCATGGGATACATATTCCAAGATGAATGGTAGGAAAAACATCCTAGTGGGGATCACTTTTGGTTTACTTATGGCTAAGAAAATTGGCAAAGGCATTAGTAAAGGAAAAGAGGCATTTATTTTTTAAAACAAAGGAAAATAGGACAAAAGGAAGGTGAAGGGACACATATTTGCATGCTAGGGAAATTAGAGGAAAAATGAAGTAAAATGAAGAAAATAGAGGCCTCAATGATAAAAAGGCTTCTGAGGTTCAGGTCACATATTTTTGCTAGTTTACCTTTTTTCAATTTAGTTTTGGAGCTCTCATTTCATTCTCTCATTCTCTCATACTCTTTCACACTTAGAGTATTCTTGGAGCACCCTCGAATTCACTTGGATTTGGAGAAAGAAGGCAAAGGACGGTAGGAAATCACGAGGTAACAATTGGATCAATAGCTACAACGAGATTGATTTTCAAGTAACAGGTTGCATGTATGATTTCCTTGCTGATTTCTGGATGCATGGTATATACATGTGATTTTCTAGTTATTTGTTGTCATTGGCATGGAGATTTCTTTGGATTGACAATGGTTTTAGCCTTGCCTTACCTTTTCCTGGACAACCATGCTATTGTGGGGTTTTCCAGTTATTGTTCTTATGATTGGTGCTTAGGTTCCTTATGGTTGTGGGTTGGTAAAAACTCTTTGGAATCCCTAGAACAACTTGGGTTGAGTTACTAATCCTGGAACCTAGGTTAGGACAAATGCTCTGGATCTCTTGGTGTGTTGAGTTACTATTTCTTGGAGCCCTGGAAAACTTGGGTAGAGACTAATCTAGTTGGTGTTAGTGATGCTTGACCATAGAGGTGGAATCACTATGGTTGAGAGTTGAGGTGGTTTGGCCTCTGGAAGCCCTGATTCTTTTTTTATTCGTTTTTTCCATGATATCCCACATTCATGGCTGGAATATGGTGCAAGGGAGATTGGTCGAAAGAGATATTTGGTTCAACCCAATCTATGGTCAAGTGTTTGGTATTTCTATAAATTAATAAGATATATTCTTCCAATGTCATTCATGTATACTTGTAGTTATTATGTTGGTGATATTATGGCTGATTTGTCGTGGTTTCTATGTTGGATATTTTTTGGTTATTTGTTGGCTACATGATGTATGTTATCTATGGCTCTTGACATGATTTTCTTAGTTATTGAATGATTGATGAATGAATGGGTTAATAAGTGTTATTCCAGCTAGCTAGAGGAGGTTTAGAGCCTTCTCGATGATTCTCAAATGAAGTCTCTCAGTTTATGATCATATATGCATTCATGACCTATAGCTTACATGTTTTCCATGTGTTTGAGAAAATTTCTAGTGTGTTCTCAGAAGTCTAGGTCAGGTTTTTGATTTGAGATTGAATGTTTAGATTTTTTTTTTTCATGTTAATAATGATTCTAGAAAGTCTCAAGAAGTTTTGGGCAGTGGTCTGGAGGCTGGCCTAGAAAGTGGCTTGAATCTTGGAACTGCACCCTTTGAGCTAGAGATTTTGGGCTATAACCACATGGAGGCTGTGTTGTGCATGTGGTTGGAGGCCTATAACCACACCCTAGCCTTGTCATGAATGCGGTTATGGGCTTATGGTAGAGAAAAAGAGCCCCAACTCAAGGTTTTCTCATTTGGGGTGGTCCTTTGACCCTGAGTGCCCCGTAGCCCTCAGGGATGTTGTGAGTTGTCAGTTTGTAACCAGAGATTGGAGTTCGGGTCATGTCATAGTAACTATTTGTCTCATGTTTACCTTGGTAAGCTAGTGAAATTGGGTAAATGTGGGAGGAGGTGATTGCAGGGTGGTATCAGAGCTTCCAAGTTTAAACCTTTGGAATGGATGGGCTAAATGTATATGGTTATGCATGCATAGTAGGTCAGACATGCATCATGGTGGTCATTATGTAATTTGTGTCATCATGATGTCGTTGGTATGTTATGATGATTGAGATGCAATAGGAGATGCAGATTATCAGAGCGAGGATGCAATACTCGACCTGAGGGTAAAAGCAGATTATCATATAGGTATTGTATGTTTGGCAGTGATCCGAGTTAGCCCAACTCCCAGATTTAACCAAGATCTTTTACTTTCGTGATGTGATTAAAATTGCATTTTAAAATAGAATAATTGAACATATCTGCATGCTGTAAAGAAGAAGGAACATGACAATCATCAGCAACATAAAATAACTAGACGTTGATAACGGAGTTCATCCAGGAGGGACTACGTCTCCGGGCCCCGGTGTCAAGATGGTGTAGGTCGCTGCATTAAGTGCTATCAATAGTGATGATGTACACAGGTGGTGATGTCGCTATCATACAAGGAAAATTCCCTCACGCAAGAGTGGCTCCAAGAGATGTTCCGCTACAGGAACTCTTAGTAAAAAAAGGACTCCTATCAGTATGACCTAAACTCATGCATGATGATAATGAGGATCCCGTCAACATGGCATAAAAGGGATCTCAATGTAAACATACATGGTGACAACATGAGTATCCCATCAACATACAACAAAGGGATCTCAAACAAAACATGATGAATCATGACAACAAGTACACCCCACAGATGATTCCGCATCACATCAAGCAGGAATCATGAGATAAGTAAGAAACAAGATCCCACATCAAACATCAAAAAGGGATCTGTGCAGCTCAATGCATAGCAAAAAGAAGTACATGAACACACTATATATACCTCACATCATGGGGCCATCTGAAGAAAAGGATGTCAAGTTGTGGAAGTTGGCCGTACCATCAAGCTCGTGGGGTTGAATCTCATGGAATGACTACTCGCACGTTGAATGCTGACACATGCAATCCACTTTGAAAAGTGGCTGGAAAATAGAATGGTCAAATGGAAAATATGAATGTACCATCAGATTTGTGGTGTCGAATGGTACAAAATCGACTGTCAAATTTCTAAATTCTGAGAAAGTGGCAATTTGGGGCTTAAGGAATCTTTTAGATTCCCCTTAGATTCCTCAAAGATTCCTTCCTCCGGGTCCTCTGAAAATCTACTGCTTAGATCAGGAAATTGACTGCGCCATCAAGTTCATGTCCTCGAGAGGTGTAAGATCGACATAAAGTTTGTCCAATTTGGACATTGCAAAAATTTCACCCTCCTAAGAATTTTTCCTAATCATGGTTCCGACTGTGTTATTCCCAGGTTCATGGTTCCACCTTGCATTAAAAATTAATTAAAAAAAGTCTCGATCCTCGTGCGCACTCTTGGCTCGTCCATCCTGGTGCACTGAAAAAAGATGGGTTTTTATATAAATGATTGGCGGAGTTGTCAACAAAAGGGTCATTGGCCTGATGGTTAAGAGCGGAGTAATTAAGGTGGCAGGTCGGGGGATCAAATCCCGCCTACGCCATATATAACATAAAACTATTTTTATAACTTACCAAAATGGCGCGGTTTTTATTGTTTTGAGTATGGGCATTAAATGGTTGGTACGTTGTGTTTTAAATAGCGCGGAGGTTTGAGTTAAATGGGGGGGGTTGGTTGGTGTACACACCATATGGGGCCGGCCCACGTGGGCCGGGCGGGTTCAATCCCTGTTGGCCTCACATTTAAGGCATGTGCAAATAGTGTGGTGGAGAGGTTCCGGGGGCGGCAGGGTTGACAGCCCGCACCCCCACTTATGTTGAATGGTGTTGTTGAGGGAGCTCCGGGGGTGGCAGGGTCATGGCCACCCACCCCTTATTCAAAATCTTTGGTTACGGTGGTTGAGGGAGGGCCGGTGGGGGTCATGGCCCGTCGACCCATAATTAATTATTTTTTTATACATTGGATATTAAGCGGGTGGCAGGGTTGGTGGCCCGCCACCCCAAACCCCACCACCCCAAAAATATTTTTTTTTTGTTATTTAAAAACAACTAGCCATTTTTGAAAATTATAAAAATGACCGAAGGAGACAAATTAATCAGGCCACAAATTCACCCGGAATATGGGTCGGCCTCACATTTAAGGCATGTGGGTGGGGTTGACAGCCCACGCCCCCACATATGTTGAACAATGCTATTGAGGGAGATCTGGGGGTGGCGGGGTCATGGCCACCCACCCCTTATTCAAAATCTTTGGTTATAGTGGTTGAGGGAGGGTCGGTGGGGGTCATGGCCCGTTGGCCCATAATTAATTATTTTTTTATACATTAGATATTGAGCGGATGGCGGGGTTGGTGGCCTGCCACCCTAAAAATAATTTTTTTGTTATTTAAAAACAACTAGCCATTTTTGAAAATTTGAAAAATGACCGAAGGAGACAAATTAATCAGGCCACAAATTCACCCGGAATCTGGCCCAGGTTGGCCAGAATCCGGTGGCCGGATTTTGTCCAAATTGCTACCTCCTTAAGCCTGCCCAGTCACCCAAGTCAACCTAAACTTTGACTGCTCCTAACTTTCGCATACAGACTCGGTTTGACGAATTGTTCACACCACCGCGATCAGGACGACGAGATCTACGCTCTGGTCCTGGTTCGAAAGCATTCTGATCACTTTGATTTTTGAGCTTCCATAAGCCCTCTTTATCCTGTGTGTCCCTGGAGTCACCTGGATCAGGCATGCATGTATGATGCTTAATGGTTGTTATATTCATTGTGGTTATATACATGCCTTTCATTTTATTGGTGTTGTGGTTACATGCATGATAGACGCTAGTTAATCAGTGCAGTCATATGCGTGCGCATTGGTTACTCATGCATGATAGTTAACTTGTTGTTATATTCATTGTGGTCATATGCATGATGATTATGGTAATTGCAGCTAATATCTTGATATTGTATGTATCATCCTAATATGGATATTCCTATGCATATGGTTATGGTTATGATATTCAGGTACAAGTCGATATATTTGTGATATTGTGTTGTACTAATATGGATTGAATTGAACAGATGTGATAGCCTCCCCTGACATACATTTAGGTATGAGTTTTATTATGTCACCTATTTGGTTTATTTAACATGGTATGTTCGCAGGAAATATAAGATCAGGGATGGAGAGCAGAGTACTGAACTACGGTTCACATGACTTCCCTTACATGTTTGACGTGAAATCTATGGAATGGAAAAGTGGCATGATTATGTGGCATGTTTTCAAGTTAAAAAATGTATGAGAAATGAAAATCAAATTTTGGCAAGTGTGGTTAAAATTATTAGAGATTTGGAGATGCCATTTCCATAGTTGGACAATAGAGATTGAGCCATTATGGTAGTTTCCTCCTTCTACCTTAGTGTGGAACATGGATAGGAAGGGGTTATGTTTACAGGTTGTTTAAATGTTTGGTTAATTGCTTGATACGAGTATACGCTATATGAATGCATCAATGAATGATCTTGTTTTAAGATAGTTGTACTAACACAATATGTCCTGAGAAAACTGATATGCACTTGAGTGCAAGTGGGTGCTAGTTGTAGTATTATGAATAATGAATGTGAGTTGATTATGACATGGTTGTTAGTATTGGTAAAGGCTGATTTCAAATTAATAGACACGATGTCTTGATCTTTGGAACATGTGACTGACATTTGTGAATAGTTGCTGGGAAACATGCTTTGTATTAGTGTGACAATGTAATAGTTGATTTGTTTATATAACTAATAGCTGGGTGATGTGATATCAAATAATAAGACTTAATTGAAATAAGGAAAAAAGGTAAAATAAAGGACTTGGGTGAGAATTCCTTTCGCTATGTTTGGAAACCATAATTCCAAATGAATGAGTGCTTTTCATGAAAACATGAAGTCTTCTTAACCTTGATTTTGTCGGACATTATGTGGATATGTGTTATATTCATGAACATGTATTTAATAGGTATAATAGCTGGTTTCCAGTTATGAATGGATTCATCAAGGAATTGGAGTCCATTGAGAGATGATATATGTATGTGTTCAATTAAAGGTCAACGTCCTAGGTACAACAAGGTAAGGTAATAAATATACTGTTATATTTATGTATACACTAACAGTTGTGTGTTTATGGCAGTATGATGCAGGGGATTGCATGGAGAACGACATTGCCATGAAATCTTGAAGAAGGCTTGGGTTGCTTTCCCATGGAATCATTAGGAACCATGGGTTTGATTCATGGTGTATGTTGAAATTTTAGTGCTTTGAGGCTTTGTGATTCATTTGCACTTGATTTTCATATTTTTTTTTATGTTTGGTTCATGGTCATGCCACTTTGTTTGTGGTGTTGTATTGATATGGGTTTTTCATGGTTCTCTTCTTGTTTGTTTCTTATTCTTGCCTTTTTGAGGGTCTTGGCAGTTGGTTGGGGAAAGAGGAAAGTTAATGGAGCTTGGGGGAAGCTGAATGAAACCTAACAGTTAATGTAAGACCTAGATGAAGTTCAATGCATGTATAAGGATAGTTGAAGGAAAGAGTATGACAACCACTTGGATTGGTTGGGTCAATTGGGGTAAATGGACGGTGTGAGTAAAATCACAAGAAAGGTAATACGAAAGGTAAAGTAAATGGATTTGAGGCGTTAGATGCCTTGGCTGAGTTGGGAACTGTTGTTCTCAATGTTCTGCTTGTTGTGCACAAATAAAGGGAGTTCTCTTAACCTTGACCTTATGATATCTAGAAATTATGTTGTGATGATGATTTTGTTGATGTTTATATATGTATGAATGTATGTATGTGTGTCATTGGCTGATAGGGTCATTAGGTATCATGCTTGTGGAATGATTTCTTATGCAGGTGAATGACATGAAGAGGTTCCTGGTTTTTTGAACAATCAAGTGAGAAAAGTAGCCCTGACATATCTACGAGGTTAGTATCATGTGGATATTATGTGATTATACTATGCCTATGTGTATGATATGGCAGGTAATGCTGAGGGATACATCGGCGAAATGAAAGCAGTGTGATCTGCGACATGCTGGGACAAACATGGATAGTGGAAAGAACCACGACCCCAAAATTTGGATTGTGGATGCATGCCTTTAGGCATGGGAAAGACACTAGAATCAAGGTTTCTTGGTAGAGACAGTGTGGGTTCCGTATGTGCAGTAATGGTGTTGTGTACATGTGGTGTTGGGTACATGTTGTACATGTGGTGTTGTGTACATGTTATGCAGGTGGTGTTGTGGACATGTGGTGTTGTGCGCATGTTGTATTGTGTACATGTGGTGTTGTGTACATGTTGTACATGTGGTACTGAGTACATGTGGTGTTGTGTACATGTTTTACATATGGTATTGTGTACATGTCATACATGTTGTGTATTGTGTAATCATTGTATCGTGATATGTGTATTCATTGTGTTGTACACTGGGTGTAGGTGTATGTGTTGTGTTGTACACTAGGTGTAGGTGTATGTTTTGTGTTGTACACCAGAAGTAGGTGTATGTATTGTGTGGTACACCCTGTGTGGGTGTATGTGTGTGATGTACACTATGTGTATGTATACGTCATTGAAGAGAAGAGAAGGCATTGGGTGCTTGTCGAGTGTGGCAACTAATCCGATGTGTGTATGAAAAGGATAAAGAACAAAGGCAAAAGAAAAGAATCAATTGAAAGATAAGCATCAATATTTTATTTTATTTTTTGTTATGCATGTGATCTATGATTCTGACTTATGATGGTTGTGTTTGAGCTAACCAGATGTGATATATTTATACATGATGATTTGATCAAGGAGCTAGTTTGACTTGTTGTGACAGGAAGTAAACAGAATTACAAGTGCACATTATTGACGAGCTACTAATGAGGTATGATTTGAATTTATTTAAATTCCTTTTGGATCTAATGGAAACTATGTGCTTGGTACAGGAAAGAAAGGAAAATTCCCAAGTTCAGGTGCTTGAAAATGCCCAGTCTGGGTGGTTGGAACTGGCTGCAAGAATATTAGCAGTAGCAGTGAAAGTAATTAAAACATGAAACAATATGATGGTAAAGCATTAAAAGGCAGGGCCATTGTGGGACACTAGTACCCAATAGTGTCCATTGATTTCCATCAAAATCCTATGACCGTATGATGATTTTAAGGTAGGGATATGACTTGGTTTTTGGACCTTCCGATGTGAAGAAATATTTCCAAGGGATGGATCACCTGAGGGACTATGTAGCAGAGAAGGGTATGCCAGTGAAACTTGGAAGGTTTGTGACTACACGAGAGGGGGTGACTGGATTGCCCAAGGGATTGTGTAGTAGAGAAGGAAAGTTCGGGGAATATATTTGTTTTGGCCATTAACATTTCCAGATGGAATCAAAAGCACATTGGGAGTTTGCCCTCGAACTGTTGAGTCGGTAATTGTTCACTGAGAGAAAAAATAGTGCAAGGATCATATCGTTGGACATTGGATGCAGGTTTGACTTTGGTAGTGGATTCTAGGATTCCTAGGAAGGAGGTGAATCTTGGTACTACTTTTGAGGGTGGAGGTGTGAGCCTCTGGATTCCCTTGTTGACTGATGTGGGCACCATATCCTTTTATTTGTTGGTTAGAGAAAATGTGCATATGTATATGTGTATATTATTGTAAATATTGTATCGAGTTGTGGTTATAAGGCTCCATAGATAGTATGTTTATTTCATGGTTGAAGCAAATGTACATAATTATATGTGGTTGTTATTGTAAATATTGTAATGTGTTGTTTTATAAATCTCTAGTAAATGGTATGATTGTCTTGTTTTCAATAGTTGATATGTTGTAAATATTGCAACGAGTTGGGTTATAAAACTCCACAGGCAGTATTTTTTTGAATTCAATAGTTTGTTGGTCATAGGTTTCATAGAACATGGAGGACGGTGTTCCCCCAAGGGGCAGGGGTTTGTAATAGCCCCTGGTTGATTTTCCATGTAAAAAAATATAAGACCAAGAACATGGGACACATATTCAAAGTCGATAGTGGGGATCACTTTTGATTTATTTATAGCTAAGGAAATTGGCAAAGGCAAAGAGGAATTAATTGGCATTTATTTATAATAATAAAGGAAAATAGGAGAAAAGGAAGGTGAAGGGACAAAAATTTCCATGTTAGGGAAATTAGAGGAAAATGAAGGAAAATGAAGAAAATAGAGGCCTCGATGATAAAAAGACATCTAAGGATCACTTCACAACTTTTGTTGGTTTACCTTTTGTCAATTCAATTTTGAAGCTCTCATATCATTCTCTTATACTCTTGCACACTTAGAGTATTCTTAGAGCATGCTTGTAGCACTCTAGTATTCACATAGATTTGGAGAAAGAAGGCAAAGGAAAGAAGGAAATTGAAAGAGAACAGTTGGATCAATAGCTACAACTAGATTGTTTTGTACATAACAAGTTGCATGTATGATTTCCTTGCTGATTTCTGGATGCATAGTATATGCATGTGATTTTGTGGTTATATGTTGTCATTGGCATGGATATTTTCCTGGATTGACAAGGGTTTTAGCCTTGTCTTTCCATTTCCTAGATATCCATCGTGTTGTGGGGTTTTCCACTTGTTTTTTTTTTCTCTGATTGGTGCTTAGGTTCCTTATGGATGTAGGTTGGAATAAACTCTCTGGAATCATTGGAACAACTTGAGTTGAGTTACTAGTCTTGGAGCCTATGTTGGGACAAATGCTCTAGAGCCCTTGGTGAGTTGAGTTACTAGTCTTGGAGCCTATGTTGGGACAAATGCTCTAGAGCCCTTGGTGGGTTGAGTTACTAGTCCCTGGATGATCTGATTGGGATAATTATTTTTCTATACTAAATTCCTTTCAGGTTATGTTAAATGTGCTTAAGAATTCATGAGATTATTTTCAAGTTTAAAACTTGAGTTTTAAGTGTTTTTATGTAATTTTTATGTGAAAATTAACAAAAACAAATGACTGAACATCACCAAATAACAGACATAAACATCAACATAAACAATAAACATCAACATAAACAGTATCACAGAAGCACATGATGAAGGATTTCACCCCTCTTGGGCTACGTCTCCTTGGTACAGCTTCTAATGGCTTGGCCCTCTATATTATGCTAAAAAATGTGAATACATTAGTTTCCAATCCTCAGAAAGCTCTGAAACATGTTCCAATGGCTTTCAATGCCCAAAAATACCTGTGTAGCCTCTTTCTTCTCCTGATTTGGTCAAAAATTCAAGAATTTATGTCTTTTCCAAGTTTTCTACTAATCGTACCACAAATTCCCAAAAATCTGGCACCATCCTCAAAATTTTATCCAAAACATACTACCGGAGCGACAATTTTGTCGAATTTTGGGAGAAATTGTTAGACACTTTAAATGTCTGCAATCCAAAAAATGTGGGCACATGGGGCCACGTGCCCAGGGCTAAGGCCAACTCCCCGACCCCCCCTGGCCAGGCCACCGCTCCTTTCAGTCGGTGGTCGTGTTGTGGTGGTTTGACCAAGGGTCGGCCCCCGTGGGCTAGCCCCTCCCTTGAAATGGCGTGCTTATGTAATTTAAATAAACACCGTAAACATATATGGTTAAGTCCTTTGGCTATAGTGTGTTGGTGTATGATTATGCTCGTTTGTTGGTGGTCGCGGGTTCGACCCCCACTGCTGCTTCCCGGAACTCGACCCATAATTTTGGTGGCCCCTGGGCTGCCATGTGACGGCCTTTGGTTGGGCCACATGTCATTCTGTGGTTGGCCACAATCCAACCAATAATAATATGCCAAATTACACCAATGAGAATGTTCCACTTGACACAACATGATTAGCTAAGCCTATTGACCGGTCAAACTTCCACATAGACTTACACAGTCATCGCCACATCAGTAGTAAGGACTACTGAATTGGTTGTCAATTTTTTTGAAAAAAAATCGCCTGTTTGGGAAAGTGAACAAAAAATTATTCTGGGAGCATACGATGTCTGTTTCGTGTGAAACAAGCTACGCCAGATTCAAGATGACAAGCACTATGCGGTTGTTCAGTTTCCACACAAATCCGAAAATTTTGAAGTTTGAGCTATTTGTTTTAGCGCCTAATCATTCCTCCCCACTAGAAGCCTTTTGGACCCCAAAAGATCACTTTCAATTGTCCAACAGGTGAGGGTATAGTTCCCTCACCTTTCCAATCTCAATCCATTTGGCCTTTGAAGTATTAATTCCCTTGAGCCCCATTCGGAGGTAATCCACATTCCCTCATTTTGAAGACCTTATTCTTCTGTCAAGAATGGTGTCTTGTTGTAGTTCATTAAGGTATTTATGAGAAAAATCCTCAATGGAATGAATTTGGAAATTTTCTCCTTGATCTTCAATCAAAGGAGGCTCATACAACCTTAAGTTCTCAACATTAACAACAACATAAATTTTCATATATGAAGGAAAATCCAACCTGAAGGCATTGTTACCAATCTTTTCTGGAATTCTGAATGGACCATATCTAATTTTTTTTAGCTTTTTACCTTCTCCTTGGATCCTCTCTTTGCTAAAGGGAAGCCAAACTTCATCACCAACTTGGAACTTGTGATCTACATGATGCTTGTCGTGCCTTCCTTTGTACCTTCCTTGGCTCTTTTCCAGTTGTTCTTGAACTCTTTGGTGTACCAATTGGATTTGTTCAATGAACCTACTCGCTTTGTCTATGTCACTATGACCACCAATAGAAACATCTTTTCCAAAAATGAAATTCAAAGGAGACTTAGGCAAGTATCCCAAACATGACTCAAATGGTGATGTTTGAGTTGAAGAGTGCCCAGTTGTAAGCATGCTAAATGTATTGCAAATGTTCATCCCACAACTTAGGATGCTTTTCGCAATACCCACAAAGAAGATGTATCACTGTCCTATTCACCACCTCTGTTTGACCATCTATTTGTGGATGAAATGGTGTACTCTTTTTCAATTTGGTGTCCATGAATTCCCACAAGCTTGACCAAAAATTCCCAACAAAGCGAGAATCTCGATCACTAAAAATGGATGTGGGCAATCCAAAATGCACCCATACATTCTAAAAGAATAACTGAGTAGTTTGTTCAGCTGTAATTTTCTTTTTACATGGCATTAAAATACACATTTTTTTGAACCTATCCACAACTACATACAAATAATCATGACCTATTTTTGACAATGGAATACCTCCTACAAAATCCATAGAAAGACTCTCCCACGGTCGTGAAGGAACCGAAAGTGGTGTGTATAATCCTAACTTCCTATTGCTAGGCTTACTGACTACACATAATGAACATCCTTTAATAAAACGTGGCACACTTTCAAGCATACGAGGCCAATAAAAATACCTTTGTAGATGTGCCACCATCTTACTTACACCGAAATGACCAGCAATAATAGAAGTATGTCCCTCTCTTATGATGTTGACTCTTTCTCCCTATGGAATACAAAGCTTGCCAAGATGATACAACAAGTTATCGTGCAAATGATCATCCGATTCCTCTACTTGGTTACCTTGACTCAAGCTTGCATAAACATCTTGAAAGTCATTGTCTAATGCATATTGCTCAATATAACTTTCATGCAAAACAAAATTATTCTTGAGTAAAGTAGTTGCACTAAAAATAGGCCTAGAACTCATATTAGCAACTTTATTGCAGATACCTTTCTTATATCTTATTATGAAGTGGAATTGTTGAAGAAAACCTATCCATCGGAAGTGCCTTGATTGCTGCAACTTAGATTGAGATTGCAAGTATTGCAATGGCTGACGATCAGTGTGAATGATTTTTTACTTACCCATCAAATAATGTTTCCACTTTTTCACACATTGCACCAATGCATACAATTCCTTGTCATATGTAGGGTAATTAATCATTGCACCATTGAAAGTTTCCAAATGAAAACAGATAGGCTTACATGTTGCATGAGGACTGCACCCATAACGTAGCCACTAGCATCAGTCTAGATCTCAAATGACTATCTCAAGTCTGGAAGTGCAAGTGCTAGATTGAATTGATATTTTCCTTCAATGCATCAAATTACTTTTGATGTTTGCCTCCCCACTGAAAAACCTTTTTCACACTTGTCAATGCATGCAAAGGAGTTGCTATAGAAGAAAAGTTAGCAATGAATTTCCTCCAATATTGGGTTGCTCCCAAAAAACTTCTTACCTCAGTAATTTTCTTGGGCCTTGGCCAATTCAAAATGACATCAACCTTGGAGGGATCTATTTTGAAATCACCTCCTCCAAAAATATGACCCAAGTAAAGTAAAGAAGTTTTTTCAAACTCACACTTTGACATCTTTAAATACAATTGTTATTGCGTCAAGACATCAAGTACTTTTCTCACATGCATGACATGTTCATCACGAGATTTACTGAAAATTAAGATTTCATCTAAGTAGACTATAACAAACTCATCAAGAAATGGCCTCAACACATCATTCATCACATGCATGAAGGTAGCAGGAGCATTACATAAACCAAAAGGCATAACTAGCCATTCAAATAAACCTTGTTTTGTCTTGAATGTTGTCTTCCAAATGTCTTCTTCAACAATTCTAATTTGATGGTAGCCACTCCTTAAGTCCAACTTAGTAAAATACTTTGCATATTTCAATTGATCAAGTAAATCATCTTTTCTAGGCAGTGGGTAACAGTTATTTGCCATAATATTGTTCAATGCAGGGAATTCCACACACATGCGCCATGTTCCATCCTTCTTTGGCACCAAAACAATAGGTGAACCACATGGCAAAGAACTTTGCCTGATGATCCCTTTATCCAACAACTCTTGAATTTTATTTTTAATTTCTGCACTTCCCACCATTGACATCTTGTACATGCCAATGTCAGGAAGAGGACTATCTTGTTGCAACTGTATCTCATGTTGGATTCCTCTCTTGGGAGGAAATCCTTTTGGTTCTTGAAACATCTCATCATATTGGTTAACAACATCAACCAATTCATATTTCAATCTTGAATCACAACCTTGAAAAGATTCATTATCAACATCATTCTTGGGTTTGATCATTAGAAGCACAAAATTCTTGCTAGAATTCACTAGTCTTTTCATCTGCCCCACATTAACAAGTGAAAGATTTAGTTTCTTTCTATGGGCTCTCACAATATATTCTACTCCATCTTTGAACAAATGGTATTTGTTTTCATGTCTATGGAAGATAGATTTTCTGTCATAGAGATATGGGCTGCCCAAAACTATACCACATATGTCTAATGGCACAACATCAAGCTCCACTTCATCTATGAAATTTGCAGTAATGGTGAATTTCAGTTTACACTTTCTAGTTACTTGCAATTGTGCATTGTCACACACCCATCCTAATGGATATGGCTTATGATGTGGAATGGTTTCCAAGTTTAAACTTTTGACAATGTTTTCAGAGATAAGATTGGCTTGAGAGCCACTATCGAAAAGAGTATCAATTTTGCTATGTTTTGAGATTACCCTTATGTGAAAAAGTTCTATCCTCTTCTTTTCATTTGGAGTTTCATTGTGTAAATTTGAAGTACTAGTGCTAGCAATGGATTCTTTTCATTTCATAATGTTGATGGTTTTGGACCCGCCATCATTTAAGGGATCACCCTGGTATGAAGTCCCAACTAGACCTCACACCATTTGGTGTGGGAGTCGTATCTAGTATGATGGCCTGGTTGCCATTATCTTAAAGATTTGCCTCAACACTTGCTTTTCAGCACAGGAGAGTGGTTTGCTTTGTCTTTCGAGAAGTGAGGTTCATGTGCCTGGTGATTGTAAGTGTCACTTGTGTCAATGGTTATTTCACCGTAGAGGGAGAGGGTGGGAGTGAGTCCCATGTTGGGTGGGAGAACTCTGCTAGGAGCACACAACACAATAGAACATGCACAACTTCCGATGGTACAATCCACACGGATGCGGAAGTCACAACACGCAAGGGAAGATAACATGTATAACACTCAACGGATTATTCCATGTGAGTACAATAGTTGTTATAGAAATTTCTATGTGAAAGTCGTGTTTGATGTCATGGAAAGTAGTCTACACGGGTGAGACAATGTTAACAGCGTATACAACACATTTTCATTAACATATGTGTATTACAACAAGTGAATTAGTTCAAGTGTTAAACATAGGTTAAAGCAACATGCATTACGAGTGTTAAATATTAGTCTTACAACAGTTACAATACATGTGTGAAAATGTGCTGGCCTGTTAGCAGGCTTATGAATTAAGCGAAAGTTCTAAGACACATCATTACACCATACATCACTAACCCCACGTGCGAAGCATTGGAGCCACTACTTACTCCTCAAAGAAAATATTACAAACTCTCAAGGCTATGTGGGAGGATCTGAGATGAAAAGTTCGTTGCATGTACAAATGAGGGGGTATTTATAGCCAAGGGTGACACTGATCCTTGTGGTTTTTCGACTACACTCATGACTATTTGACTTCCATGACTTTTCGACTTTAAATGACTCTTCATACAACAAGTGGGTCTCTTGGACTTCCATGTTACATTACATTGATTGCCAGTATGGCCCACAGTAGAGATGTGGATGACATGACTCGACATGACAGTGCTGGTACATTCGTGTTGTTGCTGGTGTGCATGCCAAGTTGCAACGCAGTTGGGTGATGAATGTCCTCATGGTGTGTCACAGCTTCACCTCTGCATGGAAAAGTGCGCAGAGTCTTCGATGTTCATTGGTTCGCTTGATGTTGCATTCACACATTGCTCCTTGCATGTATGTTGGTAAGCTTGACAGGTTTGTCCATTCGTGAAAGGTACATGGTTGTGCGTACGTCCGTCTATGAACACATCTTGCATGTTTTCTCATCTATATGTCTGTGAACACATATTTACATGTCCGTCTGTTCGCTAGAACATCTCTTTTCATGCATTGCCTATCATTCTGCATGTGCTCCCTTTGTTCATCCAATCCATTGTCGCGCCATGTTTGTTTGTGTACCTGTATCTGCAGTCACTCATGACAAGATGATGTCAAATACAAAAACCTCATAGTCTACCATGATGCTTGATCGTTTTGGATGTAGGTGACCAAGAGAGGTGACAAGGTTGCGAGGCAGGATGGAGGTTCCAAGCACTGCTGATGAAAATTGCGCAGGAGTCACTGGGTGATGAAGATGGACAATCTAGATCGACAGTGACTGTGTGCGGGGTCTAGCTCAGCTGGAGGAAAAAATGCGTAGTTTTTGGGAGTAACGGTCGGGGTTGTGGGAAGGCTGGGCAAGAAAAATCTGTGCAATTTCCAGAACGAGCAGGCAGCAAGAGCCTAGCAGCAAAAACTGCGCAATTGCTTAGGGGAATTGGCAGTCAGTTGCTGGGTCACTAGCAGCAAAAAATGCGCAATTCCTAAGGGGAACTGGCAGTCGTCAGGAGCTTGGCAGCAAAAACTATGCAATTCCTGGAGGGAACTGGCAGTCAGCTACTGGATCTTGGCAGAAAAAACTATGCAATTCCTAAGGGGAACTGACAGTCAGCTGCCGGGAGCAGCTGGCAGGAAAAATTAAATTGATGCTGGGAGGCTAGCCTACTAGTCACCTCTGCGCAGTTTCTGAGCTAAGTGGACTACTAGGTAATAGAGGACTTGCTCATGAAAACTGCGAAATTTTCTTGGTGAGCAGTGCTTGACTGTTGGGAGGGCTGGCTGGAAAAACTACACAATTTTCTGAGGGAGACAAGGACGGGCACTTGGTGTCTGTCTGGCCTGTCTGCGCAACTTTCTCAATTAGCGGAGCAGGCAGGGTGTGCAGCCTCTATGCAATTTTTGAGGGGTGTCAGTCCCGAGGTGGCTACCAAGTCAAACTCTCTGGTTGACCAACATGAAGGTTGATTGATTTTCTTGTGGGAAGCGCAACTTCAAATGGCTTGCTTAGTGATTCTACACTATTTTAGGTAATAGTCGATCAATTCGATGGAGAGGTGATGGTCCGACTGTCAGAGGGGAATCTAGCCATCGGAACTCCAGCAAAGTGACTAAGTGTGTGAGCGATTGAACTATGCATACGCGATCTTGCAAACACACACTTACATGCCTTGACGGTGAGACGACTCAAACCATCCAAACACACATGCTCAACATGACTGACCGACGATGTAAGCGACAAGCGCGACACTTGTGATTGATCATTGGTCGACCGTGACGATGCTTATGCAACAGTATATGTGACTCCATGTGTGAGTGCGACAGATGTTTACATAGTGAACGCAGCAAGTACACATGAAGCGAAGACCTTCAGTATTACCAGAACATGGTTGCAAGTATGACATTGACATCAACATGCAAAATCTTGGGTGAAATGATCAATAAAGGTGGGTGTGAAGACTAACACGAGCTCATGGAGTGAACTCGAATGTGTCCAACCATCAAGTGAAACTCTCAAAGGAGGCTCCAAAATTGGGTGCAGGCCAAAATTTTGGAGGGTGGTTGTAGCCGCTACAACACTTGGCGACACACTGGTAGAACTCCAGCTTCTCTATTTTGGTTCATTGATAGCACAGGGCCTTGGTCTTTCGGGGAGTATTGAATTATTTTTCAGTTTACTTCGGCTTCCCCACTTACCCCATGGACATACATGGTTCACCTTTTTCCAACTCAGTCAAACATAATCAAAAGTTCAGCTTGATCATAGTGTTTCGAATTTGGGAAGGGTAGTTTAGCTCGTGAGTTGAAGATTTTCAGAGTATAAGTTTTCATCTCTGGTGTTGCTCCACTGCCAGCAGGGCTGGACAGTAACCCAGTGGAGTCACATAGGAACACACACATTGCTGCACTGCCAACGAGCCTGGTCAGTACTCTAATGGAGTTGCATGCTTCACCTCTACACTGGAAGCCTTTCTCTTCTTTCGCCTTTGTATTTTTTCAAGAGGACTGTGCATAGGCACTTATTTATTTTTGGGGTGGAAGAGGGATCCCAACTTATTGAGAGCAAAAGAGGTTGTTCCTTCAGAGAAGCATGTAAGACCTATGACATAGGTTTGCTCGTTTAGATTTTTCCCTTCTCTGTTTCTACTAGTTGGATGAGCTTGAACACACAGAGTAGAAGGCTGAGTAAAAGCATGGGGATTCCCAGTGTGCACACATGTTCATGGTTGGACCAAAACTTCCCTCGCAGACAGCTCGTATTTTTTGTCAAGACTTCATCGGCTAAAGGTTATAACCAAGCACAGAGAAGACAGACACAAGACTGGCCAAGTGCTGCAGTGTCACAAGTTTCTTCAAATCTCAGCCACATACTCTATTCAAAAGCCAGAACATAGTAGTTGGCAGCACTTATTTCCGGAAACAAAAATAGTAAGGTATCAAGCAAACAAAACAAATGTAAACAAAAATAGTAAGTAGAACAAACCAAATAAAAACAAAGGTAGTAAGCAAAGGCAAACAAAATGAAAACAACAAGCAACAAGAAGACTATGTACATGGCACAGGGCGCAACCCGGCCTACTGGAAGTGATGCTCGAGATCTTGGCCATTGACAGGAAGGTTTTCAACCCTCCCGTCAAGTGATTGTAGATGATATGTGTGTGGGCCAAGCTTCTCATGGACCAATATAAGACTATTGGGTTTTGCTATCGGAACCTGGTGGTATCCTAAAAGACCTTTAGGTGAAAATGGCACTATTGCTTCAGATACTGCGTGTAACATAGGCTTTGATGATGGCATGGGTTAGTTGTTTTTATTCCGGGAACAGTTCAAGTTTCTGAAATTAATGTACAAATGGATTTCCCTGGCTTTCTTATGTACAAAACTTAAATTAGAAACCCATGTATGGTGACGAACTTTGTAATTAATCCAAACATCCAACAACTTAGTCAATTCTTTCTGTATAAGAGATTTAAGCAACATATGTGTTTTATCCATCTTTTGTTGCAATGGCTTGGCTCCTCCTTTGCTTGGAATCCTGTGTTGGATCATTCGCATGTCGTGTGTACACAGGGCATCATATACCCACGCAGACACATCCTGTTATTGTTTGATCAAGTGGACAAAGGATTTCCGTTGTTACGGTGTGAAGTTTTCACTGAGACTGACTATCTTCGGATCATGATTAGTTCCCAGGTTGCTCTGTTCATTCGTAGTGGTGGACCTATGGGTTCTGCTATTTTTAGACCTTTGACAGTGGTTCTGCAAGTCATAGAGCTTGTTGAGAGAAACCACACTCTTGGGGATGGGGTTGCCTCTCTTTCCATCAACTACAGTTTTCAAGGGCTTCTCGTGCTCATCTTCATCAGCTGTTGTGTCCTTGAAAACATCAATGTTGTTCATGGAGTGCAGTATCTGTCGACCATCACCAAAAACGCGTAGCTCGGTTATGTTATCAGAGATAGAAGGATTATACAAAACTTCAACAATACATTTATCCCTAAGTAGTGACATACTAGCAACTGTGTTTTTCAAGGCATTGGAAGCTGCAATACACATTCTTGGCACAATAGTGATATTAAATGCTTGGAAGTTAGAGATCAATTGCCATACCTCTAGCTGGTAACTTTTGAGATGAGGTGACAAACAATGAATGGTGTTACGTACATGTCGTACTACTATTTCCAAATCACCTACCACTTTGAGTGCAACCACGTTGAGGCTAATGGATTTTTGTAAGCCCAACATGAGTGATTCATACTCAACAATGTTGTTTGTGCACTCAAACTCCAAGAGACTTGAAATCATGTGTTTTTTGTTATTTGGATCGACCAAGATGCATCCGGACCCTGAGTCGTCATGTTTCTTTGACTCGTTCAAATACATGGTCCACAACTCATCTATACACGGACTGTTTTACGCACTTTTACGACTGCTACTGCTATTTCTACTGCTACTACTAATAATGTTACAATGTGCTATACATGTTTCATTTCCATTGGGGTTGGAGCTGGTTGTGCAGGATAACACCCCAACGTTGTTTCCAAGAGGCAGTTGCCAAACATGAGTTCTGTGAAGGCCAACGGTTCATTCTCGTTGTTAAGGGGAGTGACATTGTGCTTCATATACCTCTTGGAAACTACCTAGATTTGGTTGCATTTTTCCTTGTACGGAAGCCACATGTGTGACTAGTCTGTAGAAAAATATTCGTCCAGCTTGCTAGACCAGTCTCTACTGAGTAGTAGACCATATGCTTCCAGTATGTCCACAACAACTATGTTGTTGCATTGGTGGACTCAGTCGTCATGAGATAATTAGATGATCATGTCTCGTAGTTCACAAATGGTTGGTACTGATGTTCGATCAAGTTGGATGATCCGCCCCGATGTCTCGCTCTATTGTGCATTGACCCTTTTTGCAATGGAGAGCAGCATGACGCTGGTTTCCGCGCCAGAATCAACCATGCAGTTGTGAACATTGTAGTTAAAAATTTCAAATGCTAGTAGGAATGGAGGGCAACCTGAGTTTGCTTCTTCCTTCTGAAGCATGTTGAGCATAGTAGAATGTGATCCGAGAGGTGTGCTTATTCCCTTGCTAGTAGAGGTTGCGTTGTCCGTTGTTGTCTATCCCAATGCGTGCAACAGGATATCTCGTTGAGTCTGGATATTGGCTAACTTGAACAAACTAATGTTCGCTTGAGTTTTCTCCATGTCATCTACAATGTTGTAGTCCAAAGGTGGTAGGCTCACCAAGGTGTCCAAGGTAGGATTGATGTTCGTGTTGGCCAGCAGAGTGTTCTATAGTTTGCTGCTCATGGACGTACTCTTGTCCGTCGTTGTCTCCTCGAACTTGTTTTGTGTTCTCTGCTTTGGGGTGGCTGGGGGACCAGCCTTCCTCATTAGTAGTCTCATCCTTTCTTGTACTTCCCCAAGTGTAAGGGGAGTCCCTTTACTCCTAAGATTGTAATGGTCATTTTGTCTTGGGGGCTGCTTCTCAGTGTTTGTCTTCGGCATTGCTTGCGAGCACTAATATGCATTCATCACATGCCTAGAACTTAAGGCTTCATTAGGTGCAATACCTTTGTCATTATCTCTGTCATCTGACTGCTCCTGCACACTGCTCTCTGCATCGAATGTATGACTATATACCAAGTTTGTGACTCACTTCCAGTCCAAACAAAATTTCTCGGGGTGATGTTCTTCGTGGAATGAACAGAACTCGGGGTGTGCGGAGTGTTCGACATTGAACACAGAGCTCTACGCAGTTTTTTGAGTGAACCAATTGCTACCTGATGATCTACTTTCCTGTCTCTGTCTGGGCAGATGAACGCGCAGATGTGTTCGTTTTCCATTGTTTAAGCTCAGATACTTTTGTTGTCAAGTTTTTGATGAAGCGATTGAGGGTTTCAATATCATTTGCTTCCTTGTCTCTACCCTTGCTCACCATTGCTCAGGACTTCCTGCTCGCATCTTTGGAGTCTTTTGCTAGTTCATCATCCTTGATAACTCCAATCGTGCATAGGTCTTTCTCTACAACAATAGCCTCTTCATAGTTTTCCAAAAGTGTTGGTTTCGTAGCTCGCTTGACGAACTATGCAATGTTGGTCGGCAGTGTGGACGTGTAGTAATCGAGAGTGATGGAGTCATGAGGTTTGGTGTCCATTGCAAATTTCTTCAATGTGTGTGTAAAACTCTAGTTGAAGTCTTTTACCTTTTCTTTCCCCTCCATCTTCACGCTTCCCAATTCTTTCAGTAACATAGTTGGGGTCTTATCATCAGCAAAATTTTCAAGGAACATGTGTTTGAATGCACCCCAGTTATGTATGGAGTTTGGTGGAAGGTTTTGATACCATGCAATTGCGCGATTGTCCAAGGTACATGGTGTTGGGCCAAGAAAAAGGTACGTTTTCTCCTTGTAAATAGCTTTATTTAACATTCATCTTCACATGTTTATCTTCATTTTATGGATAAAAGGAAACAACAGCTGAAGTTGGGTAAAATCAATTAGTAACAAATTAGACGAATCTAGGCATCGAAAACTGACTTTTACTATCTTTATGTGCAGAAGATGCGAATTGGATGATGGTTGTGCAATCGATAGAACAGCAGCAGCCATTTGATCCGAATTGGATCCTTAAACACTCTTATAGTTTCCTGAACTTTGTAAAAATCATACCAAAGTTTTAAAGTGCTATGGATGTGGAGCTTATAAAAAATAACCTCTGGACAATGGAAATTTGTGGTCAGCACGGAGCAACGAGGACCCTCGGTCAAGCGCGCAGACCGTTGGCCCATGGTAACTGCGTGTTGGCACAAACTGGCAAAACAGGAAGTCAGATCCAAAAACAGAGGCAGTTTCTGATACACGATTAGCGCTAATCACGTATCGCAGGGCATCCCCCTCAGTGAAGGAAAGCCTCGAGCGCTTGGTCACGGGGAAAAGCATAGAACCGCACGGAAATCGCCGATTCCATCAGAAGGCGGGCCCTGCACTAAAACCGGTAGGATATCAGAAGGCCCTCAAGTGATAAGCAGGTTCGGTCGAGTCCCACGTGATTCCATACAATGGGTGACACGCATCCAACGGATGAGAGAGAAAACCACTCTCATCATGCGGGTAAAGAGCATGCTACTTACCCGCGCGATATGGACAGAGACTGTAGGATCTGGAGGCCCCAGATCAACGGTGGAGAAGCAATCCAATGGATGACCAGATTCGACAGGGAAATAGGCTGAGGCGGATAAGATTTGAGATTCGGCATGACTGATGAGTTGGTAGAGGAAACAGTTTCGTGGGCAATCTTGGAGCAACAGAAATAATGACCGTTCAAAGAGAACTGACACTCAGTTCATGAGGAAACAGGTGGCCACCTCTCTGTGAAGCATTACAGTGATGATGACGTAGAGCAGGGGAATTCCAGTGGACAGAGGTAGGAGATCCAGAGAGCTGGGAAGCAGAAACGAATAGTCAGGGAGTAGATTGGCTTTAAGCCACAAACAGACAGAGAAAGCAGGGAGGAGAAGAAGCAGTAAAAGAGAGCAAAGAGAGAGAGAAGCAAAAAAAATTGCAGAGAACAAAGAAGCCGAGCTGACCTGCAAAGAAAAGGCAACATCAACAAATAGAGACAGAGAAAGAGTCCGAGAGTCTGTGAACTCCAGAGAAGGTTTGAGAGATTCGAGCAACTCCTCTGTGTATATCTATCATGTATTAAGTACCAAATTAGACTCATACCATTGGGACCAGTTGAGGTCGAGATTCAGTAAGGGGAGTTTGTGTACTCTAGAGACTTGGGGGATCCAAGTACAACCCTACTGATCATTATCTATTAAGTGAGACTCAATTTGAGCTCACTGTTGTAAAACTCTACTTTTTAAGACACAATAGAAAGGCCACCATTGAAGGCTGGACCAGGAGACGTAGCCCAGGAGGATTGGGTGAACTCCTTATTAAATTTTTTGTGTTTATGTGTTTGCTTACTATGTTCTCTTACTGTTTCAGTGTCTGTGTATTTCGCAATCTTATCGATCCGTTGCATAAAATAACATAGACATCCCCTAGCACATAAGTCTATAATACCTTCATTAATTAACTGAGATCATTCATGAGTGATTTCAGATCAAGTGGTATCAGAGCTCCTAGGTTGTTAAGGTTAGAAAAGCTTGTGCTGGATTTTGTTGTTGAATGCTAACTAGAACAAAGCTTAAATTAGGAGAAGAAGAGTTGGTTGAAACTAACCCAGAAATTGGAAGAGTCTATCTTAAGAAGAAAATGTCAGAAGAAAGTCCCTGGCCATGAGGTCCATGGTAGAGGAAATGTACAGGGAGTTTAAGAAAGGTAAAGATGAAGATTCATCACACTCCAAAGAAAAAGGAGAAGACGAATCTCTCCTCCATGACCACTCAAAAGGCAAAGGGAAAGAAGAAAAATTTCTCACACCTCCTAATAGCCCTGAAAGTAAAAAGAAGACATCTATTATTAAATTAGATGTTAAATTTGATTTACCAATATATGATGGAGAGTTGAATGCAGAGAAGCTGGATAATTGGATCAGACAAATTGATGTTTATTGTAGAGTGCAGAGTATCGACTTAGAAAAGAGTAAGATTTAGCTAGCCAACCTACGCCTTGGAGGCATTGCCTTGGTATGGTGGGAAGGCAGGACACAAGCTGACATGAAGAAACATGGTAAGATTCTTTCCATCTCAAGTGAATTTGTTTCTGCAATCAAAAAGCAGTTCTATCCACTAGCTTACATGTAGCAAGCCATGATGAGCTGGCAAACTCTTCGCCAATTGAAAGGGCAAAGTGTACAAGGTTACACCCAAGAATTTAGGAAAAGAGCTTTGATTCTAGGAATTTCATTAGACTCACCTGAGACTTTGTTGAAGTACATAGGTGGTCTACACAGCAACATGAGGCACACTATCCTCATGTTTAATCCCACTAGTATAGATGAGGTATCTGTTCAAGATACACATCTAGAAGCTAGAGGAAAGAATGGGAACCCCGAAGTTGGAGGACCATCCAAGCCCATTGCAAGCAAGAATAAGGAGAAAAGAAAACAAAAATGGAAATATAGGAAGGCCAACACTGCACAGAAAAGCAAGTCTTCATGCACTCACTGTAAGAAGGATGGGCATGATGATGAGCACTGTTGGATTCTGCATTCGGAGCTGAGACCTAAGAAGTTCGAGGGCAAGAAGAAGAAGACTGTTGCAGTTATTCAAAAAGATTTGGGATCGGACTCAGGGGATGAAACAACCATTGCGGCCACAGGTATAAAAGGTAAAAATTATGAAGCGTCTACTAGTAATTCTACACAATCTATTAATGATGAAGAAAATGAGAGAAAAAGACATGAGCTTTTCCATATTCGAGTTATTTCCAAACATCAAAAGATTGATACTTTGTTTGATAGTGGCTCACAAGTAAATTTAATTTATGAAGCAATTGTAAAGAAGTTGGGATTACCAACTACACCTCACAAGAAACCATACCCATTAGGTTGGTTAAGTGATAAAGCACAACTACAGGTGACTAGACAATGTAAACTTAAGTTTTCTTTTGGGTTAGCATTTGTAGATGAGGTTGAGTTAGATATAGTTCCTTTGGATATATGTGGAATTGTTTTGGGAAGTCCCTACTTGTATGATAGAAAAGTTATTTTATATAGAGCTGAGAACAAGTATCTACTCGTTAAAGAGGGAATCGAACACTTTGTAAGGGCTCATAAGCTCTAGAATAATTATACTCTCATAAACTTAGGGCAGATGAAATGAATTGTAAATTCATGCAAACAATTTTTACTGATGGTTGTAAAGGAAAAGAAACCTGATAAAACCAATGTATTTGAGGGTTGTGATGCTAAACAGCAAGCTGATTTAGAAAAAGTTGTTTCAGAATATGATATCTTGTTTCAAGAACCTAAAGGTCTGCCACCCAAAAAGGAAATAGTGCATGATATTAATTTGCAGCAAGATGCTCCATTGCCTAACATCGGAATGTACAGGTTGTCCACTTTAGAGAATGCAGAAATCAAGAAGCAAGTGCAGGAGTTGCTCGAGAAGGGATTCATCAGACCTAGCACATCACCATGTGGGTCTCCAATCGTTTTGGTGAAGAAGAAAGATGGCTCGTGGAGAATGTGCATTGATTACTGAGCACTGAATAAGATAACAATAAAAAATCGTTATCCCCTTCCTCGCATAGATGACCTATTAGATCAATTGAAAGAAGCTGTTTATTTTTCCAAGTTAGACTTGCATAGTGGATATCATCAAGTCAGAGTTGCAAAACAAGATGCATGGAAGACTGCTTTCAAAATAAAGCAGGGATTGTATGAGTGGCTAGTTATGCCTTTTGGCTTAACTAATGCTCCTACTACTTTCATGAGAATAATGAATGATGTACTCAGACCTTTTCTTGATGATTTTGTTATTGTATATCTGGATGACATTCTTATATTTAGCAAAACGTGGGAAGAACATTTAAAGCATGTTAAGCAGACACTAGATGTTTTGAAAAGAGAAAAAATTTATGTTAAACTCTAAAAATGTGAATTTGGAAAAACATCTTTGAATTATTTGGGACATATAGTAGGGGGTGGTGAATTGAAGATAGATCCCTCTAAGGTGGCAGTCATTGTAAACTGGCCTAAATCCAAATCTGCTACAGAAGTTAGAAGCTTCTTAGGAGCAACACAATATTGGAGAAATTTCATTTCTAACTTTTCCTTAATTGCAGCTCCCTTACATGCTTTAACAGGATTGAACAAGGTGTTTCAGTGGGGAGGCAAACAATAGAAAGCCTTCGACACCTTGAAAGAAAAGATTAGTACAGCACCGGTACTAGCACTGCCTGATCTTTAAAGACCATTTGAGATCCAAACGGATGCCAGTGACTATGCCATGGGAGCAGTGTTGATACAGCATGGTAAACCCATATGTTATCATTCTGAGACATTTAATTTTGTAGTAGTTAACTATCCCACATATGATAAAGAATTGTATGCATTAGTACAGAGTGTGAAAAAGTGGAAACATTACTTAATGGGCAAGGAGACAGTTATACATATTGATCATCAACCACTTCAATATCTACACTCCCAAACTAAGTTGCAGCAATCAAGACACTACAGATGGATGGGTTTTATACAACAGTTTCATTTAGTCATCAGATATAAAAAGGGCATACATAATAAAGTTGCAGATATGTTATCTAGACCTATTATAAATGCATCCACTATACTTAAGCATAATTCAGTACTGCATGAGAGCTACATTGAACAATATGCTCAAGATATAGATTTCAAAGATGTATATGCAACTTTAAGTCAAGGCAAACAAGTAGAAGAATTGGATTATCACATTAAGGACCAACTCTTGTATCATTGTGGGAAGCTATGCATTCCAAAAATTGAAAGAGTAAAGATAATTCGGGAAGCACACACTTCTCTAATATCAGGTCACTTTGGTGTAAGTAAAACAGTTGCATAGCTGCAAAGATTTTATTATTAGCCAAAAATGAATGAAACAGTTTCTAGATATGTAAGAGGGTGTACCATGTGTGCTAGAAGCAAGCCCAGCAATAGAAAACTAGGCTTGTACACTCCACTGCTAGTTCCTTCTCATCCTTGGGAAAGTATTTCCATGGACTTTGTTGGAGGACTGCCTAAATCTAGGAAAGGTCATGACTATTTGTATGTTGTTGTGGATAGGTTCAGCAAAATGTGTATTTTGATACCTTGTAATAAACATATTATAGCTGAACAAACTACAAAGTTGTTATTTCAACATGTATGGGTTCATTTTGGATTACCCACTTCCATTGTATTTGATCGAGACACCCGATTTGTGGGAAATTTTGGTCGAGTCTGTGGGAACTGATGGACACCAAACTGAAGAAAAGCATAGCCTTTCATCCACAAACAGATGGCCAGATACAAGTAGTCAACAGGACAGTGATCCAATTGCTCAGAGGCTATTGCAGCAAGCATCCCAATCTTTGGGATGAACATTTGTGTTATGTGTAGCATGCCTACAACCGAGAAAAACATTCTTCTACACAAAGATCTCCTTTTGAGACCTGCTTTGGTTTCACACCAAGGTCTCCCTTGGATTTTGTCTTTGGTAAAGACATAACAGTTGATGGAAAAAGTGATGTGGACAAGGTAACCAAGTTCATTGAACAAATCCAAGAGATTACCAGGCAGTACATGAATAGCTGGAAAAGAGCCAAGCCAAATACAAGGCAAGGCATGACAAGCATCAGATGGAGCATAGTTTCCAAGTTGGTGATCAAGTCTAGCTGTATATCAGCAAAGACAGAATGCAAGGTGAAGGTAAAAAGATAAAGCCAATAAGGTATGGACCTTTCAAGATACTTGAGAAAATTGGTGAGAATGCTTTTCGCCTTGATTTACCAGCTTACATGCACATTTACTCAGTCGTTAATGCAGATAGCTTGAGACTATTTGAACCTTCATTAATTGAAGATCCCAAAGAGCAGAGTCAATTGCCTTCTATTGATGATCTGTTACCTAAATATCTCAATGAATTGCAGGAAGATACAGTTCTGGACAGGAAGGTGAGGATGATGCGCAGTTGAGATGTTGAGTACCTCAGGATTGGACTCAAGGTTCAAAGCCAAGCAGCGCAAAATGGATAGATATTAGACAAGTGAGACAGCTATACCCTCACTTAGTCGATGCTTGAAAACCAACTTTTGATGGTCCAAAATCATTTTCAGTGGGAAGGCCGTGATCCGAATTGGATCCTTAAACACTCTTATAGTTTCCTGAACTCTGTAAAACTCATACCAAAGTTTTAAAGTGCTATGGATGTCGAGCTTATCAGAAATAACCTTTAGACAATGGCAATTTGTGGTTAGCACGGAGCAACGAGGACCCTCGGTCAAGCGTGCAGACCGTTGGCCCATGGTAACCACGTGCTGGAACAAACTAGCAAAACAGGAAGTCAGATCCAAAAACAGAGGCAGTTTCTGAAGCAAAGCGCTAATCGTGTATCGCAGGGCATCCCCCTCAGTGAAGGAAAGCCCCAAGCGCTTGGTCACGGGGAAAAGCATAGAATCACACTGAAATTGCCGATTCCGTCAGAAGGCGAGCCCCTTGCTAAAATCGGCAGGATATCAGAAGGCCCTCAAATGGTAAGCAGGTTCGGCCGAGTCTCACGCGATTCCATACAACGGGTGACACGCGTCCAGTGGATGAGAGAGAAAACCGCTCTCATCGCGCGGGTAAAGGGCATGCTACTTACCCACGTGATATGGATGGAGACCGTAGGATCTGGAGGCCCCATATCAATGGCGGAGAAGCAATCCGATGGATGACCAGATTCAACAGGGAAATAGGCTGAGGCAGATAAGATTTGAGATCCGGCATGACCGATGAGTTGGCAAAGGGAACAGTTTCATGGGCGATCTTGGAGCAACGGAAATAACGACCGTTCAAAGAGAACTGACACTCAGTTCACGAGGAAACAGGTGGCCACCTCTCTATGAAGCGTTACAGTGATGATGACGCAGAGCAGGGAATTCCAGCGGATAGAGGTAGGAGATCCAGAGAGCCGGGAAGCAGAAACAAACAATCCAGGAGTAGATTAGCTTTAAGCCACGAACAGACAAAGAAAGTAGGGAGGAGAAGAAGCAATAAAAGAGAGCAAAGAGAGGGAGAAGCAAAAAAAATTGCAGAGAACAAAGAAGCAGAGTTGACCTGCAGAGCAAAGGCAACATCAACAGACAGAGACAAAGAGAGAGTTTGAGAGTCTGTGAACTCCAGAGAAGGCTTGAGAGGTTCGAGCAACTCCTCTGTGTATACCTGTCAAGTATTGAGTACCAAATTGGACTCATACCATTGGGACCAGTTGAGGTCAAGATTCAGTAAGGGGAGTTTGTGTACTCTAGAGACTTGGGGAATCCAAGTACAGCCCTACTGATCATTATCTATTAAGTGAGACTCAATTGGAGCTCACTGTTGTAAAACTCTGCTTTTTAAGACACAATAGAAAGGCCACCACTGAAGGCTGGACCAAGAGACATAGCCCAGGAGGATTGGGTGAACTCCTTATTAAATTTGTTGTGTTTATGTGTTTGCTTATTGTGTTCTCTTACTGTTTCTGTGTCTGTGTATTTCTCAATCTTATCGATTCGTTGCATAAAATAACATAGAAATTCCCTAGCACATAAGTCTGTAATACCTTTATTAATTAACTGAGATCATTCACGAATGATTTCAGGTCACCAGTAAAGGAAAAAGATAGCGTCTGAGGCAAAGCAGGACAGTGGAAGACTAGGCAAACTGATACTATTTTATGATGAGATTAGATCAAGTGTTGCGAAATCCTCAAGATCCCCTGATCCTAAGGATTCTATTCTATCTATTTACTTTTCTAAATGTTATATAAGGCTGAAAGGCGAACTAAATAGGAGTTCATAAATACATAGTTTGTAACTATTATTTTTTACATATAATACTTTCATCTTGGTGATGTTGTAACTCTGTTACTTATTTTAATGAAGAAGACTGCGTTTAATTCATAATCATATTCTGAGTATCTAATAGCGGGGAATTCTGGAGACTTTGGGCCCAGTCAAGAGAAGATCTATTACTTCACTTGTGTTATAATCATTTCTGTTTATTCTTTACTGTTTGTTATTGTTAAGTTAATATCATTCTGATTACCGTGAGGATTGACAATTCTGATTTACATTTGTTATTTATTCAAGATTCAAGATTTAGTTGTGTGTTACATATGCGTGATGCTCTTTATTGAATTGGTTATGTTAGTTCCAGTGTTAGATCACTATTCATTTTAAGTAATGTTATCATAGATTTCAAAGATAGAATTGATTGCTTTCTGTGAGATGCTTATATGGTTATTTGTTGTTCAATTATCATTTGTTGTTCAATTACTATTTGTTGTTCAATTGTCATAGTTCTCTTTCATGTTAAATGAGTTAGTTTCAATTCCAGTTAAGATTTCCAAGTGTGATTCTTTCCAGTTGCATTCAGATTCATTTTCTTTCAGAATAGGTTAAGTAGAATTGCAAAGTGTGTTATGAATTTCTCTTAGAGTTATTTCTTTCAGAGTGGTTTGGATTGAATTTAAAGAGATAGTCATTAGAAATTGCAATGATTCCAATTTATTTCATTATCAATTAACCTCTGAATTCACTGCATATATAGTGTTGACACTCTTGAAATAAAAAGACTTGCCCTGGGTTGATTATTAATGTAGGAATTAAGATTGCCTGTAAAAAGACATCTTAGTGCACCAACATTTTGGTGTCGTTTCCAGGGAGAGTGTTTCAAAGTGATTTCCTTTTATCTTGCTGTAAAAGAATTGGGTTTTAAAAACGAGAGGTAAGAACCTGCGTAACTAGCAAGTAAAGTGCTTGCTCACCAACCCGCTTTTCAGCAAAAGCATAGAGGTTAAATAGGAATAGGTTTTTTTATGAATGACTAGGAATAGAAAGATAGAAAAAGATCAGAACCCCCCCCCCCCCCACCTAAATCCACAAAACCCAAGGGATCGGTGAACCTTGGGAGAACAAATTTTATAGATGAAATCGTAAGAAAAGAAGAGTCTCAAGCATCAGTAGGATTCCAGACTGTATCTGGGAAAAGCCCTACTATAATCCCTTAGGCAGCAAGCTCACCATGTAGTCTATGCTAATATTCAAAGCCAAATTGGAGGATCTGAACAGAGTCTTCAGGTTACAGAAAATTTGCATTCTGATCCTCTACAAGAGGTAAAATTGTGTAACTTAAGAGAAGGAGAGGGTGAAACCAATGGAACTGCTAAGGCAGGACCTCAACTGTCTGAACAAGGATCTCATGTGATCCCACATCTAGGTAATGTTGCAAAACCAATTCAAATTGCTAATCCTCCGCTTACTCAAATAGCACCCCCTGAAATTCCTAAAGGATATTGGCACAGTTTTTACCAAATGGCAAATCAGCCACCTCAAGGTCAAACCTCGACATTGGAATACCCCATATTCGACCAAGTGGCAAATGCCCCTATGAAAGATATTCCTTTGCAGAGCATCCCAAATTTTCATGGGATGATCACGAATGATCTCGATGCCTTTGTGTTCGAGTTTGAAGACAGAGGGTATGACTATACCACCAACCCTCAAAAGCTAAAATTGTTCCCTTCTACTCTGAAGGGACCAACCTTGAGATGGTTCATGGGTTTGGGTGGATGTACTATTAACTCTTGGGATGACATGAAAAATTCATTCCTCACAAGATACTAGGACTTTTGCAAGACTAGGGAACTAAAATATGAAATATTTAAGATGGCTGCAAAGGATAATGAAACTCTACAAGAATATTTCGAACAGTTTCATTATAATTTGCAGAGATCTCAACACACAACCTTACCAGAAGAAGTCCTGGGAGCTATCTTAATTAAAGGAATGAAAGAAGAATGGATAGAAACTCTAAATTTAATGGGGAAAGGAGATATTTCTCAAGAATATTATGATGAAATCATTTGCTTGTGTATCAGGTGTTCACGAGGAAGCACACGCACATGAATAGGAAGCCGAGATCCTATGACCAGGGGAAGAAAACCACACAGTGGAGGCATAACACGAATGGAAATTGGTAACCTCCTAGAAGATTTCAAGACAGACATCTTGGGCACCCTCACAACGTAGTTGGACGTCCTACAGGCTAAACAAAAACAAGCCTTAGTAGAACAGAACTTGGCCATTTTCTACCCATGCTACCAGAAGAAGCACAACCAACGGGAGTGTCCATTGGACATGGTTCAGACATGCGCTATCTGCACCAAGGATCACACCACTGAACAATGTCCATCACTTCCAGGGCTGAAAGTAGTTTTCAAGGAAGCAAAAGAAGAGACAAAGCCAATATATTTAATGAACCAACGTCGACAGTGGCAGGCCAAACCTACAGGTATGTCACAAGACACATCCCAGTTCTTTCCTTCTTCACCATTTAATCAGCAACAGAACCCTGGGGCAGCATGGCAAGGCCAATCACCTTACTCGAATTGGAAATCCCAACCATTCCCTATGACACCTTGGCCAACTCAATCCTTTTCGAGTAATGGCTGGCCAAATTCTCCTTTTACTCCTGTTTGGCAAGGTAATCCCTATCCATCCTAGTGGCCTGCCTCCACTTCTCAAAATCCAAACTGGTCTACGAATTGGCAGCGACCTTTGGGGATATCCAATACACCTATGGGGACAGGTCCTCAACCTCAACCTACATTATCAGCTCCATATCCATTACAACAACCGAATCTGAATCCCAATAACAGATAGGTTTAGCTGGTGCAAATTGTTGAAATCTCGGACTATGAGATTGAACAAAAAGAATGTAATGAACTTAGATTGAGGTCGGGACATATCATCACCCCTAAGGAAAACATGGACCAACCATCAATTGAGATCGAAACCCCACCTGTACATATACCACCAACTGTAATTGATACAAAAATAAAACAAGGAGAAGAGACAGATCAACATAAAGATCCTGAGAAACTCATAGTCACTTCTCCCCCGTTCCCTGAAAGATTAACGATGCCTAAACCAACTGTTTATCCAGATTTTTATCTTGTTGGGAACTAAAAAATCTTTGTATTAAAATTCCTCTCCTCTAGGCCATCCAAGATATTCCCATTTACGCTAAAACAATTAAAGAGCTATGTGTAAAGAAGCCTGTGAGGAAAGCAAAAACTTCACCCACCATTCATGTTGTAGGGACCTTATTTGATTTATTCTTGGGAGGAGAAACTCTGGTAAAGTATGAAGATCCTGGGAATCCCATAGTTACAGTTCAAATATATGGCCGCTCCTTTCCCAATACACTAGTTGATCTGGGTGCATCCATTAACATCTTAATAGCAAAAACCTGTCAGACACTTGGTATTACAGCTCTGGAACCAACCACCACCCTGATAGAACTTGTTGATTGTTCGGTGGTTAGGCCAGAGGGAACTTTACATGATATTACGGTTTCTGTTGATTCATGGGAGTATCCAATAGATTTTCTTGTTATAAACCCAAAGAGTCGATTGGATGGGCACCCTCTAATTCTGGGTCGACCTTGGCTGGCAACAATTGATGCTTATATAGGCTACCGAGAGGGAAACATGACCATTGCTAAGGGGGATGCTGTAAAAAATCTTGTTTTATATCCTCCTGCCAAACCAAGTCTGCCCATTGTAAAAATATGTAAACAACCACCCGCATACCTGGAAGAAAGCATCCGTTCACCACTTACAGTAGTAGAGGCACTTGAATTCAAGGATCAGACTGAAGATGATGTTTTATGAGAGATTTTTCGGCATAAATCACAAGATATTTCATTTGTCGACGCGTTTCGAACCAACTAGTGTGGTTCATCGTCAGGACAAGTTGAATGAGCAAATCAAGCTTTGCATGTTAAATAGATAGAGCAAAGACTCTAGCGGCTGTATAACGGCTAGATTTGACTGGTTAGTTAGGACAGGAATAGGGGTATAACCATTATTTAATTAAAAAAGTAACATTGGTTAGTTAAAATGTCAAATGTTAAAATCAATTCTTGATAATGAAGCCTTGGAAGATCCTTTGAAGGATACTGATGATCAACATATCTAGACGACTGTTGTTCATAACAACAAGCCTGTTGAAATTGAACCAGGAAAAATTTTAAACATTAATGATAGCCTGGACAGTGATCAACAGCAAAAGCTCATTCAGGTCGTACAAAAATATAAAGGGGCTTTTGCCTGGGATTATCCTAACATGAAGGGTATAGACCCACAATTGTGTACACATCACATCTACACTGAAAATGATGCTCATCCTATCCAACAGCCTCAACAGAGATTGAATCCGCATATCAAGGACATTGTAAAAGAAGAGTTATAGAAGTTGATGGACGTGAATTTTATTTTTTCTATTTTGGATATAAAATGGGTCTCTCCATTGGTAGTTGTCCCCAAGAAAAACAGGAAGTGGCGTATCTGTGTGGATTATCGGGAATTGAACAAGGCAACACAGAAAGATCACTTCCCTCTTCCATTTATTGATCAAGTCCTTGATACTTTGGCAGGGAAGCAATTCTTTTCCTTTCTAGATGGCTTCAGTGGCTACAATCAGATTCAAATTGCCCTTGAAGACCAAGACAAAACAACCTTCACCTGTCCCTGGGGTACATTCGCTTACAGAGTGTTACCATTTGGCTTATGCAATGCCCCAGCTACATTTCAAAGAGTTATACTCAACATTTTTTCCGATTTGATAAATGAAGGACTTGAAGTTTACATGGATGACTTTACTCCATATGGGGATGACTTTGATCAAGCGCTACAAACATTAGAAAATGTTTTAGAATGATGCATTGCTACTAGGTTGTGTTTAAGAAATGTCAAGTGTCACATGATGATGACCAAAGGTGTAATCTTGGGACATTATATTTCTACAGTAGGAATATAGGTAGATCCAGCAAAAATACAGGTATTTCTTTTACTTTTTACACCCTGTACTCAAACAGAGGTACGTAGCTTCCTGCGATATGCATGCTATTATCGTAGGTTTATTAGAAACTTTTCAAAAATTGTTGTGCCTTTATATGCTTTAACTGGAAATGTTGATTTTAAATGGCCTGACAAATGTGACACATCTTTTATAGGTTTAAACAAATTAGTCTCGACGGCACCAGTATTACGTGGACCAAACTAGGAGTTGCCTTTTCACATATCCACGGATGCATCAAATACAAAAATAGGCGTTGTCCTCAGCCAGGAGGAGGATAGAAACCTTATGCTATATATTATATCAACAAAAATCTTACTGCTACTGAACTTAATTATACAGTAACAAAAAAATAATTCTTAGTTGTCATTTAGGCCATACACAAATTTAGACATTATATAACTGGCTATCAAGTTTTTCTGTATACTGATCACTTCGCCATTAGGTATTTAGCTAACAATCCTATTACAAATGGTCGAGTGACTCATTGACTATTGCTTTTGCAAGAGTTTGATATCACTATCAAAGATCTCTGGGGAAGGAAAACCCAGTCACTGATTTTTTGTCTCGAGTCCCAAATATAAATGATTCATTGGCAGTGGACAACCAATTTCCAGATGAACATTCGTTTGTCGTAGCAGTCAAGACGCCATGGTATCCAGATGTAGCAAACTATCTGGTAGTGGGGAAGTTGCCCCGGCATTTGACAACAAGGGAAAGGAAACAGATCGTCGAGCACAGCGCCCGATTCTCTTGGATCGGCGGATATCTTTTTCACACAGGATTTGATATGTGTATATGAAGATGCATTCGTGAGAATGAGATTTATGACATTCTGAAGGCTTTCCATGACGAGCCTTGTGGGGGACACTTTGCAGATCATAGGATACGGAATAAGGTACTACATATGGGCTATTATTGGCCCACTATTTTTAAAGATGCTAAGAAATATGCTCAGGCTTGTGATAGCTACCAAAAGATGGGTCGGCCTGGCCAATCTGATGAAATGTCGCTGCAGCCCCAACTGGTCATAAAACCCTTTGAACGATGGGAATTGGACTTTATTGGCCCATTTCATCCGCCATCAAACCAAAAGGCCTACAAACTGGTTACCAAAGATTATGTGATGAAATGGGTAGAAACTAATCTAAGGTCTTTTGCCTATAGATGTATTAAAGAATTACATGGACAAATTGCAGCTTAACCACAAAAATTTAATGTGCACATGAGAGAAGAGGAGAAGCACATAAGGAACATGAAAAGAAGACAAGAGGATTGATAACAGAGTTCATCCAATTTGGACTACGTCTCCAGGCCCTACTCGATCAATGGGGAGGCCTTCATTCATTAAGTGGCATGAGAAAGAAGAAGTACAATCAACATTTACAAAAGGAGTCTTATACCTCCAATCTGGAAAATGGCCGAGAAATGGAGAGCTCTGTTGCAGAAACTGGCATCACCATTGAGTTCCTATCGCCGAGAGGTGCAAAATCGATATAAAACTTACCCAATTCTGACTCTGGACCAAAACTGCCCCTCTGGAAAATTTTGCTCAGGCAAGGTTCTGCCCCCTACCACAGGCCTGCTCAAGGTTCTGCCTCCTCTGTCTCAAAATCTGTGTCACTCTCTGCCTACCCGGACACACTGTGCAAATGGTTTAAGTATGACGTCGTCAGCGGATTGCCCAACGGAGGTTGTTTGGCGTGTTGGCAAATAAAGAAAATGGTTAAGGAGGGGTCGGGGGATCAAATCCCGCCCCTCCCCTTTTAACATTACATAACAGTTGAATAAACGGAAATAGGGGTGGGTCCGCCAGTCCGGTGGCCCACTCCCCATAACTCCCACTAGCATATGTGTTAACATAATGTGGAGGGGCAGCGGGGTTGACTGTCCGCCCCCCAATACTATTAATACGATACGGTTGTGGTGGGTAAGGAGGTGGAGGGGTCATGGCCGCCCTCCCCATTTTTAAAGTGTTTGTTGTGTGGTGGTTTCGAGGGCGGTGGATTCATGGCCACCCGCCCCCTTTTTTTAATATAATTTTGTTGAGGTTCCACCGGGGCGGCGGGGATCATGGTCTGCCGCACTTTTTTTTTAATGTTATTAACCCACTTCATAAATTTTCTAGAACCTTAGAGGTCATTAGATGAATTAATCGTTCTACAAATTTTCCTGGAAAAATGGTTGGATTCTGGTGCTGGATTCTTGCGAAATTGCACCCTCCTTAAGCCTGCCACATGGGTAAGTCAACCATGAACTTTGACTACTTGTATCTTTCTCATATAAAATCAGATTGAAGTGTTGTTCACGCCGTTGGAATCGCAGCAACGAGAACTTTGATCTGGTGTCAAGTTTATCATCTTTTTTCCACTTTGAATTTTGAGCCTTTTTCATGCCACTGGTGTCTGGAGATCCACCTGGATCAATCCTCCCCATTGAGAGCTTTTGGACCACCAAAAGCATTAACACTATTCAACATACGACCTGTGTCCTTGCCAAACCACACTTTCAATCATTTGCACACAAAACTAGTACATCTTCTGCACTCACTCATGACTCAACAATCCCTCACTTGCCAAGAGTTTATAGCACACACTCTTTGGTCAAGGATTACACAATAACAATCAATACTTCAACTACTCATAAGAAGGCCTAAAAACATCATCGTTGCATTTTGAAGTGATGGAAACACATCATCACTTTTACATTTACTTGCAACGCATGATTTACAAACCGAGGCCATACAAAAAAATGTTCTTTCCTTAATAAAGCGAACCACCATGAATGTGTTTGAGCGTTGTCACCGACTGGCTTCTCTATTGTTGTTTTCTGGCTATGGAGCATTTGGCACGTGCTTTCCTGATGTCCCTCTTTTTTGCAGCAACTACAACGATTTTTCTTTCTCCAAACCTTCTGGGTCCTCTTGAAGTGCCTCGCTTTGGTGTTCCTCTGATAAGGGTTCATGGAGCCCTTACTGTCATTGGAATAGGAGGAAGTCTCGTCATCTGTTGTTGACTGATCACTAACTGCTTTGGAGCTTTCCCCAATGTCCTTCAGGACATAACCGAGTCCTACATGACGAGGAATTGCCTCTACTTTGATGGGGTTCATGATGCCCTAGACATTAATGTTGAGGCCCTTTCCCTGAGAGCCCATCTTCTTCAATAGCTTGGACCTGATACCTATAGTATATTTTTCAAAAGCAGTGAAATCATCATCATGGAAAGTACAAAAGAACTATATTTTATCTCGAGGAGTTAAGCTACAATCTTTCCAGGGCCTCATTCTTAGCTTGCAACTGGCGTAGCAACCTCTGTTCCTCCTCCTCTGCTTCCCGTAGGAGCCTCATTGACATAGAATTTTCTGCTTGAATTTTTTGGTTGGTATCCTTAAGTTCCTGGAGCCCTACCACATTGGATGCCATTTCCATATTTGGTACAATATCTATTGAAATTTTTGCTTCATCACCTGAATTAGAACCTAGATCGATGGGTCCATATGTTGCTATTCCAAGAGCTACAATCCTCCTTTCGTCACCAGAATCTGATACCAAGTCAATGGGTCTACTTCGTGCAAAACCCGTAGTCGTGACCTTCTCGTCTTCTTCTAACTCAGATTTTTGATCTTGTTGCATGGTGGCGATGGTTTTCTGCTTCTCCTTTCTGTCATTTCTCTTAGGTCTCAACTGAGGGTGAAGTTTCCAACAATTATCTTCATCATGTCCCTCTTTCTCACAATGTGTACAAGAAGGTTTTGTCCCTCTCCTCTTGGTTGTTGTGGCTCTTTTTTGGTAATCATTTTGTGCATGCATCCCACCACTTTCAAGATGCATGTATTTAACATTGTCCTCATCGATAGTAGTAGGTTCAAATAATAATAATGAATTCCTTATGTAACTATGTAAAAAACTGATATACTTAGTTACAATCTCTAGTGAATCTAAGGAAATTCTTAAATTCAATGCTTGTCTTCTAAAGTCTTCAGTAAATTTTTTCACATTTTACCTTTTCTTTGCCTTAGGTGTTTCCATTCTATTAATGCCTTCTGCCTATAGCCCAAAGGGTATAATTGTTTTTTTCAATGTAGACACAAAATTTGACCATGAGGAGAGAAGGTTACCCAGATTCGTGTTGCCTTGCAATTTGCTCTCCCACCAAACGAGAGCGGTGCCACTTAGTCGAAGGGATGCCAATTGGATATTTGCCTCGTCCTCTTCGATCCGTTGAATTCTGCAGTAGACTTCAATATGCCTAATCCAATTGTTAAGCTTTTCGACATTTCTTTCACCGTTATACATGAGAAGATCAAATTTGATATCTAATTTAAGGAAAGGTTTCTTAGATGAATTTCTTGATTTCCTATGATGATGGTGAGAAGAAGAAGAGGAACTTTCACTCGCGGAAGGAGAAGGAGGGGTTATTCTCCAACATTTCCGTGCACCGAACCTTGTTCTTTTGGATTTCTCTCTTCTGCTTTCTCTAGCCTTGAAAGCAATTGATCGACCTTTTCTACCATTGTATAGAAGTTTTTGCGGTAATTGCGCTCCTCTTCATAATGAGCCTCTTCATCTGTCATATTTCTCCTTCGATGTGCATGCCTCGCCGCAGGATCGAAATACTTTAGTTTCCCTTCGCCTCTTTGGAGCCTATTTCTTGTTAGCATACACACATGAAATTCACATCTACAAAGACCTGCCCTAATACCATTTTATCCAAGATCTTTTTCTTATAGATGTATTAAAGAATTAAATGGATAAATTGTAGCTTAACCATAAGAATTTAATGTGCACATGAGAGAAGAGGAGAAACATATAAAGAACATGAAAATAAGACAAGAGGCTTGATAACGGAGTTCGTCCACTTTAAGCTACGTCTGGGGCCCTGCTCGATCAATGGGGAGGCCATCATTCATTAAGTGGCATGAGAAAGAAGAAGTACAATGAACATTTACAAAAGGAGTCTTATACCTCCAATCTGGAAAATGGCAGAGAAATGGAGAGCTCTGTTACAGAAACTAGCCTCACCATTGAGTTCCTGTCGCCGAGAGGTGAAAAATCGATATAAAACTTGCCCAATTTTGACTCTGGATAAAAAATGCCCCTCTGGAAACTTTTGCTCAGGCAAGGTTCTGCCCCCTGCCACAGGCCTACTCAAGGTTCTGCCTCCTTTGTCTTGAAATCCGTCCCAAGCTCTGCCTACCTAGACGCACTGTGCAAATGGGTTTAAGTATGACGCTTTCCTCGCACTGCCCAACAGAGGTTGTTTGGCACATTGGCAGGTAAAGAAAATGGTTGAGGAGGGGTCAAGGGATCAAATCCCGCCCCTCCCCTTTAACATTACATAATAGTTTAATAAACGGAAACATGGGTGGGTCCACTCGTCCAGTGGCCCGCTCCCCATAACTCCCACCGACATATGTGTTAACATAATGAGGAGGGGTGGCGGGGTTGACTACTCGCCCCCCAATACTATTAATACGATACAGTTGTGGTGGGTACCGGGGGCGGTGGGGTCATGACCTCCCACCCCATTTTTAAAGTGTTTGTTGTATGGTGGTTCGGGGGTTGACAGGGTCATGGCCGTCCGCCCCCTTTTTTTAATATAATTTTGTTGAGGTTCCACCAAGGTAGTAAGGGTCATGGCCTGCCGCCCTTTTTTTTAATTTTAGTAACCCACTTCATAAATATTATAGAACCTTAGGGATCATTGGACGAACTAATCATCCTATAAATTTTCCCGAAAAAATGGCCTGATTCCGATGCCAGATTCTTGCGAAATTACGCTCTCCTTAAGCCTGCCACATGGGTAAGCCAACCCTGAACTTTGACTGCTTGTATCTTTCTCATACGGACTCAGATTGAAGTGTCATTTACGCCGTTGGAATTAGGGCAACGATAAGTTTGAACTGGTGTCAAGTTTATCATCTTTTTTCACTTTGAATTTGGAGCCTTTTTCATGCAATTAGTGTCTAGAGATCCACCTAGATTAGAAACATGTAGATTTTCCAAGAGCTACAGAAGAAGTTGTAATTAACTTCTTTTTTGGGCTATTTGTGCGGTATGGTTTACCGCAGGAAGTGATAACAGATGGGGGAGGGAAATTTGTAGGACACAATATTACAGCCACTCTTAGAAACCACCACATTACACATAGAATCACTTCCCCATATCACCAGCAAGCGAACGGGCAAGTTGAAAGCACCAATAAGGTCATTGAAGCAATTCTGACCAAGATAGTCTCAACACATCAGCGAGACTGGGTTGCTAGACTGCCAGAGGCCTTGTGGGCCTATCGCACAACTTGGAGGAATACTACTGGATATTCTTCGTACCAAATTGTGTTTGGAAAAGATCCTACTTTTCCTATTGAATTCGACATAAAGACTCTAAGAACGGCTCAGGAAGTGGGACTGGATCTAATAAAAGCCCAAACCAAGTGAATTCAACAAATAAACGAATTGGATGAGGCTCGACTACTTACTCTGCAACGGACTGCAATTATTTAGCAGCAAAGGGAAAAATGGAACGATAGTCTTATAAAAAAGAACGCGCTTCAAAAAGGAGATTGGGCACTCCTCTACTAATCTAGATTCCAAGAATTTCCGGGCAAGTTACAAACAAGGTGGCTCGGCCCTTATGAAATTCAAGAAGTACATAACAATGGTACTCTCACTTTGACTACCATTGACGGGTCTGGCCATTCTTTCAAGGTGAATGGGCATCGGGTGCATCTTTATCACAAACCACTCACCAAGGAGTCTTTCTGCCAATAGGTACGTGAGGACCCCACCATGCAAATTTTAGCTGCAGGGAGTGATGACCTGGCAACTTTGCTCTCATAAAATTGTGTCTTTCTTTAACTGTAAATAATGTATATATTTTTTTTCGATTGATTGCAATTCAGTTAGGCATCACCATGTAAATATGAGGATTTTTCTTGTCTTTAGGTGTTTGGTAAGTGTTGTTCAATTGATTGAATGATTGTTGTTCAATCAATTGAACAACACTTATGTTTGTGTTTGTGTTGTTGTTCAATCGATTAAACTATTATTGTTCAATCAATTGAACATCACTTATTTTTGTGTGTGTATTGTTGTTCAATCGGTTGAACAATTTCTGTTCAATCAATGTTACGACACTTATTTTTTCATTTTTCGATGTTATTGTTCAATCGATTGAACGATTGTTGTTTAATCAATTGAACAACAATTTGTGTGTTTTGCTGTTGAATCGATTGAACGATTGTTGTTCAATCAATTGAACAACACTTTGTGTGTTTTGTTGTTCAATCAATTGAACAACACTTTGTGTGTTTTGTTGTTCAATCAATTGAACAACACTTTGTGTGTTTTGTTGTTCAATCAATTGAACGATTGATGTTCAATCAATTGAAAAATACTTAGTGTGTTTTGTTATTCAATAGATTGAACAATTGGTATTCAATCAATTGAACAACACTTAGTGTGTTTTGTTGTTCAATCGATTGAACAATTGCTATTCAATCAATTGAACAACACTTTGTGTGTTTTGTTGTTCAATCAATTGAACAACACTTTTGTGTTTTTTCGATTTCGTTGTTCAATTGATTGAATGACTATTGCTCAATCAATTGAACATCACTTTTGGTTTTTTGTTGTTCAATGAATTGAATGATTGTTGTTCAATCAATTGAACAACACTCTTTGCGTTTTTTCAATTTTTGTTGTTCAATCAATTGAACAACATGTTTTACGATTTTTCGATTTTGTTGTTCAATCAATTGAACAACACTTTTTTTCGTTTTTTTTTTTTCGATTTTTTTTGTCCAATCAATTGAACAACACTTTTTTCATTTTTCGATTTTGTTGTTCAATCAATTGAACAACACTTTCGCATTTTTTCTTTTTCGATTTTGTTGTTCAATTGATTGAACGATTGTTGTTCAATCAATTAAACAACGTTTTTGCGTCTTTTTATTTTTGATTTTGCTGTTCAATCAATTGAACAACATTTTAGTGCTTCTACGATTTTGTTGTTCAATTGATTGAACGATTGTTGTTCAATCAATTGAACAACAACTTTTGCGTTTTTGTGTTTTTGTTCAATCAATTGAACAACCATTTTTTAGTGTATGATATTCAATAAATTGAACAACCTTGATTTTTCCTTTTGTGTGTAGTTTTTTAATCAATAGAATGAACAACTGTGATTTCTCTTTGTTGTTTCATCGCCGGTCATTTTTCTATTCTTTGCAATTTTCTTTCTCTTTTTCGAATAAAAACCATCTGGTTGGATTTGTGCCTAAGATAAATAAAAACAGTAGTGTTAATACCATTATGACCTATAAAACCTTTTGATGATTATCTTTATTCAAAAGCTGACATTGTGCATTTCTATAATGACTAGCTGAATATCTTTTCTTTGGACACATCATAAAATGGTTTATTATTTTAATACCATGCTAGTTTATCTTTCACACTTTCAAATGGATAAATCCCTTCGATATGATGCTATGGGGGTAAAAGCATAAACTTTCATTGGCATTTTTTTTACTTCTTACACCATCCCTGACTCTTAAGGAGTAAATGAGCCTCCCTCTTTTTACAATAAAAGCATCAAAATATGAAAATATGAAAATGCAACAAACATTGTCTTAAAGAGGATAGGGGGTCTCAGTACGAGCCAACCTACCATGATCATAAGGATGTAACGAGTGACATTCCATTTTGGCCACCAAACCAAGGTAATGACCTTCTTGATAATTAAAACTATCAGAAGGATAGGGGGTCTCATCACGAGCCAGCGTAATCACTTTGTTATATCCTGGTGAATGGAACTATGATTATTTGGTCACCATGCCAGCATAGTGGTCTCTTTATGGCAAGAAAAGAAAGAATCATCTACATACTAAAAGGAGGACTCTAGCTCATTTGTGGGGTTAAAAATAAACCTTGTCGAGGCTATGAATGCCTACTGGCAGTAGTGGCTCTGCTTGTGGTATTGGAGTACTATGTGACACTACCAAATGTTCTATATTCTATTACCACCTATGGATTCATTTCTAAAGGAAATTTCCCATTTGAACAACATTCCTAAAAGGCCAACATGCATGGTAACTGTTAGGTCTGCTATGCAGCACTAACTTTCTAAGGTCAGAAAGAAGCATGGTCTGTTTGGTTGTGTCCAAAGGGGGCTCGCATTGGTCACTTTTCCCTTCCTCTTCCTCCACCCCGCTCACCTCTAAACCTTTCCCATTCCCTAAATAAACCTTCTAAAATCTGACAAAGTCCCTTTTGGCCCCAGCTCTAAGCGCAAAGCCAAACCAACCATAAAACCCCGCCCCTTTGGTTTTTGCGATGCGATCTGATCGCAATCACATATTGCTATATGTAAAGGCCCTACCCCTTGGTCTCCCTGATCTGCGATCCACCGATGTGACTTGGGCCGTCAATCCACGTGTACGATCGACGATCCTCGTTTAATCGCCGATCACCATTTCCATTGTCCCATGGTTTGCACTGATTTGCCTTTTCCATTGCGACCCGCCGATCCGATCATCAGTGATCGCTGATCGGCGGTGTCCAGTGCTGATTGCCATTTCCGTCGTCCATTTCCCCGATCCGACGGTCATCCTTCTCTCTCATCCCAACTATCCGTGTACCCATGCATCCCACATCCTTGACCATTCTGTCGCCCGAAGAAGGAGATGACCAGCTCTGCCAGGATCGGTTACAGTAATATCCCCAACCACCACATTAAACAGAAAGCATGGGCAAAAGGAGAAAGGACATGGCACGACTCTGTAACTGAATTTATCAGTCATGGAATCCACTGGTACGAGCACTCCAACCGCCTAAGGGACAGCATAGAACCTGAACAGATTGAATTCACCCACTGAAACAAGCAACCTCGTTCAAAGACTCCATTAGACAACTAAATGTAGTTGGTGGTCAATTATGACCCCTCCATACCTAAATGGCCAGGTGCCATTGTAATGTAAATTTATTAATACCCCGAAGCATGATGTAATGAAGGTTGGCATTTGATGTAAGGTTAAAAATCTGGAGACTGTAGACATTTTGTCACTTGCAGTGTCTCATCTTCATTTTCAGCGAATACAAGATTCTTTTGCTGTTAACTGCTCACTGCCCATTTTCCTCTGTTCTAAGCTTGTACCTGATATGCTTTGTTCTTGATCTCTTGATGTTTAGCACTAGATAACTGTCATCTTATCTCTGTGTTATAATCTTGAATGCATCACTGAATAGGTTGCTCAGGTTTCTTTCTATCTAATGCAGGAGAGCTGTCATCCTATCTTTACATTAATATATTAGATTTGCAGGTTTCTATACTAGTTGCAGCCGACCATCACATGGTCTTGTGTATCTACTGGTGTGGTTAGTATTCTCCATATTCACCTAATATCTAAAAATGTGAGCATTAGTGGTCTAAAGCCTTGTAGACTGAGGGTGTTCATGCATGTCTGGAGTGAAACAAAGTAGAAGTGGTTATCTGGCTTGAACCAAACCATCATTCCTTCCATTAAACCTTGCAACAATAGTTGAATTTATATGTTACCAGGCATCTCCGAGCTACAACCTAGGAGAGTTTCTTGGAATCCTAACATAATTGGCGTTGTTGCCGAAGAGAGGAGATTGAAGCTTAGCTTCCCTAGGAGAACGACATAGATCCAACTTTGATGATAGACAAAGTCTGGACACATTTTTGGTTGTAATCATCTATCTGGTGACTCTACTAGAGGACTAACCTTTTGGCGACTCCACATCACAGTTCTGGCTCAGTTTGTGAGACATACTCGGAGAAATCCTCATGAATCACTAGCTGACCCAGAGAATATTGTCAAGCAAAGCAAGATATCACCAAAAGGAGCATTAGGATCAGGTAAGCCTAAACAATCTTATGTATCTCTGCTTGAAAGGCTTGTAACAAAGCAGCTACATGTTGAAAATATAGCCTCTAGTACTAGCAGTGAAGAAATATTTTCAGAGATTCATAAAGCTCCCTATTCAGTAAAGTCCCCTTCGGATATTAGCCCACAGAAAACCTCCCCTATAGTCCATCGGTTTCCTTCAACCCTGTCATTCATTTCTTAGCTTTCTATCATCCAAATTGCTAGTATCCTTCCATTTACCCCAATCATGGCAGGCCCACAAGCACCCACCAAAATGGAAAGAATAATAGCTGCTAGGTACGGACCCCTGGTCCTACCTATTCCTTTGAATGCCATGCTTGCAGGAGAATATTAGAAGCACATGCCTAAGTTCACTGGGACAGAGGGAGTAACAGCTAAAGAACACCTTGAATCTTTTTATAACTATGCTGATAACCTAGATATCAGTGAAGATGATGTGTGGATGAGAGTATTTGTCCAAAGCCTTGATGGAGAGTCTAGAAAGTAGTTCAGAGAGCTGACCCCTAGGTCTATAACAGACATTGAAGCATTAGATGATGTGTTTTTAAAGCATTGGGAAGATAATAAATACCTGCTATACTACCATACTGAGTTTGGCAACCTAAAAAGGGAAAATGGGGAGTCATTGTCTGATTTTAATAAAAGATTCAATCGTATATATAGCAAGATACCAGTTGAAGTCAAGCCTACCCCCACCTCTGCTAAACTCACCTATGCCAATGCCTTTGATTCTAATTTCTGCCTACTATTAAGAGAGAGAAGATGTGCCTCTCTAGCTGAAATGCAAGATGCAGCCTTGGAGGTGGAATCCAATATCATGGCTGCAGAGAAACTCAAAGGACATGCTGATAGAAGGAGGCAGAGAGGTGAGTCTTCCTCTTCTTCTTCATCTTCAGAACCCAAAATAGACAAAATGACTAAAATGATAAAGTCATTGGCTACTGAAATATCCAAACTGAAGGTTGAGAAGAGTTCTGGGAAAGCAAGGCTTCCCAATACATTTGCTCCTAAAAATCCAAATCCATTGAGAAGAGCAAATGAACAATTGCAGGTCACTTGGAGGGGCAAAGAGGTCAGTGAAGAACAAAAGGTTAAGAATCCTTTCCAGAACGTAGTCATGGAGGAGGAGCAATTTGATGAAGAGGATGAGATTCACTGCATGGAAGACAAGGGCAGTGTTTCCTTTTTGACATTAGCTACCTACGAGGAGTCATTACTCAGGGACCAAACCAATCAAGAGTGGGACAGAGAAGCTGTTCTACAGACTGAAGACCAGCAAAGATATAACTTGAGGTCAAGAACAAGTAATGTCAAAGAGAATCCTGCCCAAAGAGCTGTTGTCCCCACAAAGCAATAGATCAGCAAGCAGAAACGACCGACAGCTAATCCCATCATCCTCAAAACACCAGCTCAAGAGGTAAGAGGCCCTGACAAGTCCCCTTCCCCTTTCAGTTTCGAATCAAAAGTCCAGAAGTTGAAAATATCTATACCTCTGATAGAACTTGTAAAGAGTGAGGTCTTTAAGAAGCCCATCCTTGATGCCCTTGAGCTTAAAGGCACTCAAACATCCAATGACTATGTGAATTTACAAGATGATAAACCTGTAGTTGTGCTTAGCCCAATGACTGAACCTGCTGATGATAATTCCCCATCATTTTATGTCTCCTTGACCATTCATGACAAAATCATCCACAACTCTCTGCTGGACACAAGTGCTAGACATACTCTGATGTCCAAAGTTGTCATGGAAGAGTTAGGCCTTGATATTACCAGACCTTATCATGACTTGTTCTTCTTTGATTCAAGGAAGGTGAAATGTCTGGGGTTAATCAAAGACTTAGCCATCACCCTAACTCAAGTGCCCATGAAAAGCATGATGATGGATATTATGGTAGCAGATGTCGCCCCTAAGTTTGGTATGCTACTTTTCAGAGGGTGGATTAAGAGGTTGGGTGGGACATTGCAAAATGACTTGTCTTATGCCACCGTCCCAGTTTTTGGAGGAGAAAGCAGAAGACTATATAGGGAAGCCCAGCTGGCCTATATCATCAGTGATGAGAAGAATCCCACTAATCATCCCATTTATGCTGTGGACACTGATTTTGGAGCATGTATTCTCCAAATTGAAGAATCCCATAGGGCCCCGATGCAGTTCAAGAAACCAGTATGCCAGGCCATGGAAGAGGAAGGGACACAGGCTTGGGATATGTTCTTTGATGGAGCCTGTTCAAAGGAAACTGTAGGAGCAGGAGTGGTGCTGGTGTCTCCAAAACAAGAAAGCACACATCTGTCTTTTAAACTGACTTTTCAGGTCACCAACAATATAGCAGAGTATGAGGCTCTGATATTGGGCTTAAACGTTGCCAAAGACATGGGAATCAGAGACATAAAGGTGTTTGGAGATGCTGATCTCATCATTCAACAAGTGAACAAAATGTTCCAAGCAAGGCACCCAAGGTTGAAAGCGTACAGAGATGAGGTATGGAGACTCAAAGAATCTTTTGATAGCTTTTGTATCTCATATATTCCTAGAGTTAAAAATCAGCTTGTTGATTCCCTTACTGTGTCTACTAGCATGTTCATCCCTCCCATGCCCCCTAGATTGGCTTATGAAGTCCAAATAAAATATAGACCATCCTTGCCTGATAATGTCCAGCACTAGAAAGTATTCGAGGATGATGATGAAGTAAAGAGGTTTCTACAAGTCATTGACAAATTCTCTGAAATGAAAATTGATCAAGAGAATGAAACCTTGGAGGAATGTCCCCAACCCCAGCTAAGGAACAGAATTGGCCAAGACAGTATTGTTCAGTTGCCTAGAAATCATATACCTAAAGGGCTAGTGCCTCTAGAGAAGCTGTTTGACCATAACGATGTGCCTCATAAGATTGCCCAAAAAGAAAACCAATCTGCAGTCCATAGGCATAACATAGGGAGTCCAGATCATCCAAAGTATATAAATTTGTCCACCCAATTGTCTGTTGCTCAAAGTTCTGAGTACTGCACCTTAATGAAGCAATTTGCTGATGTCTTTGCCTGGGAATACAGTGACCTTAAAACTTATGACAAAAATATCATCCAGCATAAGATCCCATTGGAGAAAGACACCATTCCTTTCAAACAGAAGCTGAGACCCATTAATCCTTTGCTCCTCCCTCTGATTGAAAAAGAAATCAAGAAGTTGTTGGCTGCCAAAATCATAGTTCCTCTGAGGTATTCAAAGTGGGTAGCCAACTTGGTAGTGGTGAGGAAGAAAAGTGGAGAAATCAGGCTGTGTGTTGATTTCAGGAACCTGAACAAATGTTCCAGAAAGGACAACTATCCCTTGCCAAAGATGGAACATTTGCTACAGAAAGTCTCAGGAGCCAAAGTTATGTCTTTCCTGGATGGATTTTCAGGGTATAACCAAGTTGCTGTACATCCAGATGACCAAGAAAAGACTACTTTCACCACTCCTTGGGGAACTTTTATGTACTCCAAGATGCCCTTTGGGCTGATGAATGTTGGGGCTACCTTTCAGAGAGCCATGGATATAGCGTTTGTAGGAGAGAAGGATAAGTTTGTCCTTGTCTACCTGGATGATATAACAATATACTCCAGCAGCCATCAAGATCATTTGCAGCATTTGAAGAAAGTGTTTCTAAAGTGCAAAAGGTTTGGGATATCAGTGAATCCTAAGAAGTCACAATTTGCTTTAGAAGAGGGCAAGCTTCTAGGACACATTGTTTCTGCTGCAGGTATCAAGATTGACCCAGAGGGAGTGAAAGTGATACAGACCTTGTCTATCCGAAGATCGAGAAAAGACATCAAATCCTTTTTGGGCAAAATAAATTTTGTAAGGAGGTTTATTCCTAATTTTGCAGAATTGGTAAAACACATCACCTCTATGCTGAAAAAGGGATCAAAGATCAAATGGACTGATGCAACAAGAAGATCTTTTGAAGCCATCAAAAGAGCTATTATGGAAGCCCCCACTTTGATCAGCCCAGACTATAGCAAGGAGTTCCATATCTTCTCCTTTGCTTCTGGTGACACCCTTGCAACAATCTTATTGCAAAAAGATGATGGGGATTCAGAGCATCCAGTGGCATTTTTCAGTAAAACCTTAAGGGATGCTAAACTAAGGTATGATATTATCGAAAAACAGGCTTATGCTCTTATCAAATCTTTAAAAGATTTCCAAATCTACATTTTGCACTCCAAGGTAATTGCATATGTGCCCTCTACTTCAGTAAAGGATGTCCTAACACAACCAGATGTTGATGGAAGAAGGGCTAAATGGATTGCAAAGCTTATTGAATTCAACATAGAATTGAAGCCCACTAAGCTTGTCAAGGGCCAGGGCCTTGCTCAGCTGATGGCTGAAGAAAATTGCAAAATGCTTGACATAAACTGCATGGGTACAAATTCAGAGGATGGACAGATAGAAGAAGCAACAGTAGGACATGACTGGTTGTTGGCTGAAAATCTAGCTTCTTGTGAATGGTATTCTAGAATAGCTCAATTTTTGCTAAAGCTAGAAGTCCCTCCAGGCCTCAGTTCAAGCCAAGCTAGAACTATTAAGCTCAGAGTAGCCAAGTTCTGTATTCATGAAAATTTTCTTTATTGGAGGGATCCATCTGGAATCCTTTTAAGATGTCTGGACAAAGAACAATCTGTGGAGGTCATACATCAGTTTCATTCCAGCATCTGTGGAGGACATCACTATTGGAAAACCACAGCCCACAAGATCCTCAGAGCTGGGTATTATTGGCCCACTCTGTTTTCTGATGTCTTTTTATTTGTAAGATCTTGTGATAAATGCTAGAGGTTTGAAGGAAAACAGCAGTTGAAGTCCTTACCCTTGAAACCAATACATGCCAGTGGCCCTTTCCAGCAGTGGGGCTTGGATTTCATAGGGGAAATTAATCCACATTCTAGTGGCCAGAACAGATGGATCTTAGTAGCCACTGACTGCTTCACTAAATGAATTGAGGCCATCCCTACTAGGAAAGCTGATCACCATGTTGTCATGAAGTTCTTGACAAAAAACATTTTCACTAGGTTTGGCTGTCCACACAAATTAGTTACAGACAATGCAACGGCCTTCAGGGCAAAAGAGTTGGTGGACATGTGTGACTCAATGGGCATTAAGCTAGTGCATTCCACCTCATATTACCCTCAAGGTAATGGTCTAGCATAATCATCCAATAAGAGCCTGATAAGGATAATCAAAAAGTTGCTGGAAGATAACAAAAGGAACTGGGATTCCAAATTGAAGTTTGCATTGTGGGCTGACAGGGTGACCACCAAGAAATCCATAGGGAATTCTTCGTTCAAGCTGGTATATGGCACTGAGGTTGTATTCCCAATCCAGTTGACCCTCCCTATGGCCAAGTTCTTGCAGGAAGAGCAAAATGAGGAAAATGACATGGCAAAGAGGATTAGTGACTTGGCTGAAGTGCATCAAATCAAAGATCAATTGATTGAAAAATCTGCAGCACATCAAAAGAGAATCAAGGAAGCCTTTGATAGAAAGGCAAAGATGGACAATTTTCAAATTGGAGACTTGGTTCTTAAGTGGGATGCACTGAAGGAAAAGAAAGGCAATCATGGGAAGTTCGATGCTCTGTGGACTGGACCTTTTGTCATTGCTCAGGTCCAGGGGAACAACACTTTCATGCTGCAAAGTATGGAAGGAGAAACAGTTTTTGATGGCCCAGTCAATGGGCGGTTTTTGAAAGTTTATGTTAATTAAGGCCTTTAGGCCTCAGCATTGTAAATATGTTCTTTTACAAAGTTTAGTGTAGGCTTAATTAGACTCCATGCCCAATGGAACACTAGGAAATATTGCTGATCTTGTTTTTGTATGAAAGGTAGTGGTCTATGGTTCTTGAAACCTCACAGGGAGGCTTTCATCCCCAGAAGGAGCCAGTGTTAGCTATGCTATGCAGCGCCAACTTTCTAAGGTTATAAAGAAGCATGGTCTATTTGGTTATGTCCAAAGGGGGCTCGCATTGGTCACTTTTCCCTTCCTCTTCCTCCACCCCGCTCACCTCTAAACCTTTCCCAATCCCTAAATAAACCTTCTAAAATTAGACAAAGTCCCTTTTGGCCCCAGCTCTAAGTGCAAAGCCAAACCAATCATAAAACCCCACCCCTTTGGTTTCCGCTGATGCGATATTGCAATGCGATCTGATCACAATCACATATCGCTATATGTAAAGGCCCTGCCCCTTGGTCTCCCCGATCTATGATCCGCTAATGTGATTTGGGTCATCGATCTGCTTGCGCAGTCGATGATCCTCGTTTAATCGCTGATCACCATTGCCATCGCCCCATGGTTTGCGCCGATTTTCCTTCACCATTGCGACCTGCTGATCTGATCATCGATGATCGCTGATCGATGGTGTCCAGTGCTGATTGCCATTTCTGCCGTCCATTTCCCCGATCCGACAATCATCCCTCTCTCTCATCCCAACTGTCCATGTACCCATGCAACCCACGTCCTTGACCATTCTGTCGCCCGAAGGAGATGACCAACTCTGCCAGGATTGGTTGCAGTAATATCCCCAACCACCACATTAAATAGAAAGCATGGCCAAAAAGAGAAAGGACATGGCACGACTCTGTAACTAAATTTATCAGTCATGGACTCCACTGGTACAAGCACTCCAACCGCTTAAAGGACAGCACAGCACCTGAACAGATCGAATTCACCCACTGAAACAAGCAACCTCGTTCAGAGACTCCATCATACAACTAAATGCAGTTGGTGGTCAATTATGACCCCTCCATACCTAAACGACCAGATGCCATTGTAATGTAAATTTATAAATACCCAGGAGCAAGAGGTAATGAGGGTTGGCATTTGATGTAAGGTTCAACTTCTGGAGATTGTAGACATTTTGTCACTTACAGTGTCTCAGCTTCATTTTCAGCAAATACAAGCTTCTTTTGCTATTAACTGCTCACTGCCCATTTTCCTCTGTTCTAAGCTTGTACCTGATATGTTGTGTTCTTGATCTCTTGATGTTTAGCACTAGATAACTGTCATCTTATCTCTGTGTTAGAATCTTGAATGCATCACTAAATAGGTTGCTCAGGTTTCTTTCTATCTAATGCAGGAGAGCTGTCATCCTGTCTTTGCATTAATAGATTAGATTTGCAGGTTTCTGTACTAGTTGCAGCTGGCCATCACATGGTCTTGTGTATCTACTGGTGTGGTTAGTATTCTCCATATTCACCTAATATCTAAAACTGTGAGCATTGGTGGTCTAAAGCCTTGTAGTCTGAGGGTGTTCATGCATGTCTGGAGTGAAACAAAGTAGAAGTGGTTATCTGGATTGAACCAAACCATCATTCCTTCCATTAAACCTTGCAACAATAGTTGAATTTATATGTTACCAGGCATCTCCGAGCTACAACCTAGAAGAGTTTCTTGGAATCCTAACAGTAACTTATATTTTATATTCATTATATCATATTTGTCCAATCACTTTAATGACAGTCATTAATACTTACTGTCAATCATGCTTTTGTTACTAATACCACTTAAGGTAAAAATATTTGTTTTAATTTATGTCCATTTCAAATCTGATGACGTGTATTTCTTTAATTGCCTTGTCATATATTGCGCCACTTTTATTGATTGGTTGCCTGCATTTATGAATTACTGACACTTTCTCTTGTTTTTCCCATGCTTGGTGGACATGGACGCCCTTTTCTCATTGGAGGGGGGATGGTCTGCGTATGAACAACATGTGTGACAGTTTATGGATAATTGTGTGATAATTATTAAACTGATTTCTGGTTAAAGGACGGCATGATGATTGTGTATGTGTAATAATTATCAAAGTATTTCTGATTGGAGGAAGGACGACAACCATTATGGATAGCATGTGGATTGATTATGATCCTGCGTCAAATATTGCTGATGAGACAAATGACTTGACTGTATATGATATTAATTCCCAAAACAACGTCATTTCCCTATTAATTGCTTTAACGTTCTCTGTTGCTGTTTTAAACTGCGAAAGTGTGAGAGAAGTGCATGCAAGTGAACCATTCACGAGAAAACAATAGCCATGGGAGGAAGAGACATCTGAAATGAGCAACTTTAAGGTCTCATTCTAGACATATAGGCCAATGATTTGAGCTTGTACATTGTAGTATTGAGGATCCTAAAAATTTATCATTTTCGAGAAGTGATTTAGATACTATGAATCTATTTAATCTATAGAGAATCTGATGCTTACCTTTATGTTAGTTATTCCAAGTGAATATACCATTTATGTTGTCTAGATATATCATTAAAGTTGATGTAATAGGTCTTGAAACTATTGAGACTCAGAGTCCAAACTTCGAATATCTCCCTTTTTTTCCTCCAGGGATTTCATTAGATTGAAGTCCCCACACAAGATCCATAATTCCTAATGATGAATAACTCTGATAGCTGCTAGGTTTTTTAGGAAGTTGGATTTTTATACCAGGAGATTGGGGGCCATAGACCGTAAAAGACATCCAATCTCCTTGACTCCTACATATTGAAATATTCCAAATCTGATGTGAGGTGTGGTGATTTGCTTTATAAAGGATACTTCTTAGGGGTTCCGTAGGATTTCCAGGCCACTTGCACTTCCAATAGCATCAAGTGCTATTGACTCACAACCTCACCAACATTAGGGAGTTATTTCACTTATTTTATCACCAGAGATATTATAATGATTGTGAGGCCACTTCCTTCTAAATTCTTTCCTTAAGAAGTTTATGCTTTCCTTTGTTGTTGAGACTTATAATATTCTAAGAGACAATTTCCATTGGGATGAGTGTTTAGAGAAGGAAAACACATTCAACAAAATTGTGACCTGACCTATATTAACTAGATGATCTCCAAATACTTTTATCGAGGCTTTATTGGTCCTTCATCCTCACCTTTTACCTTTTTTTATTCAATTTGTTCTTTGTTAGAGAAATTTTGGACCCCCATTCCCCTATTGGTTGAACCCACTTCTTTTATTGATTCATGAAGTTTTTATTTTACACTAAGGTAGATTTGATAGCATTTGTGCTTTTACTGTTATGGAATTTTTCTTGGATCTTTAGTTTTCCATTCTTCGATATAGTTCATCAAAGTCTAATCATCCTTTTCGAATATCTGAGTTTCCTCTTTCGGTTCAACTATTGAAGCATCCAACAAAATTTCTTCATTTTGGGTTGTAGTTTCTTGATTACCTTCCAGGGATTTTCTTTTTTGTGATCCTACCTTTTGTGTTATCCCCTCTTCTCTTGAATTAAGGATCATGATAACTTATAGAATAGAGGGCTCTTCCTCGTGATAATTGAGGACCGAGAATTTATTTTTGGACTGAAGATGCCCCCCCCCCTATTTGTTTAATAAACATATCTTTTGAGTTTGATTTCTCTGCCTAGTCATGGTTCTTGTGAAGCCCTGTGGATCTGTTGGATGGATATATTTCTTAGGCTTTTCCTAAAAGAGTTGGTAGTCCCAGAATAGGTGACCATATTCATAATAACAATGAAAATGGAAGGTCACATGTTCATAGTCTAAGGTTTTTTTCCAGATTTCATATTGGTATGAGATCTCAATGGATTCTAGCAATGGTTGTGAAATATTCAAATACACACAAATTTTGGCATATGAAATGTAGTACCCTATCCTTGTTACTTCTGAAATTTTCACAAAGGATCCAATGGTAGTTCCAATTCCCTCAAGTATTTTTGGGTCCCAAAAATCTTTGGGTAGTGAATAAATTCAAACCCATACCAAGGCCACCAAGGTTTGTTCTTTTTTTGGGAAATACCTCTCCTCCCAAAATCTCATGAATAACCTAGCATTGTTGAAAAAGCATGGGTCATCTTAAAAAACTTTGGCTCTATCCTCCAAATTATTGAAAGTGATTGTGAATAAGCCTTTGTATCATAATTATAGATCCACATGTCCTTTAGGTTTCCATTTGTGTTGTATTAATCTTACTAGGTCCCTCTTCGTGGACAAAAATCCAATAAATTTGCAGACCAGAATGAGTTCTTTCATATATTCTATGTATCCATCAAGTTTGGTGGATCTGACCTAATATTTAAGGTCTTTCTCAGCCTTTGGAAGGAATTTTCTCTTGAATGTGATTTCCATTATGTGCTAGACGATACGTTGTCCATTTATACCTAGTCATTCCTTGCTCTTGAGATCCACAATGTGAGTCAGACCTAATAGTTTCGTTGCTAGAGACTATGCTTCGATAGGAGGGGCTCGTACCCCTCCCTTGAGGGGCTTCCATTATTGGGGACTAGTATAAGGGGTGATTAGGATTCCACTACTGCAAATGACAGAAGTTGAAAGCATCTTCCATCGCCAAGATTTAGAACACAATGAGCAGATGAACTAAAAACCCTAATAGAGCTTGCAACGTATTTTGTTTCTTTTCTACAACATATATTGATGGTTATAATTAGTGTTAACACTTTTAATTACTTATGTGTTTTTTTTGTGAACTGATGCTGGATATTTCTATTAAAATAAAATATTTTACATTGACTTCCTGTTGACAGGCCTTCTGAAAGATATCACCATCAGGGTCACAGGGCCACATAAATCATCCTCAAACTACAACATACATATAAATAAGAACAATGAGAACCAACATAACCAATATCACAGGAAGGTAGTTTAAAAAAAAAATAACACCAGTATGGGCTAGCGCCCCATTGATCATTCTGATTGCACATGGAAAAATGGCAGCAAATCATCCAAAATGTTATCCTTAACCATTAAGCGCCTCATCAAAATCACGAGAATAACACGAACTAATCCTTATAGGGCAAGGACCAACCAATGAGAGCCATACCAAGATCATGGAACTAAGCATAAGAAAACCCTTATAGAGTTAGGACCAAGCATCAGACAAAACAAAACAGACCCAGAAAACACTATTACTCGACCCATACGGTCCAACAGGCTTTGATAGACACCAGTGAAAATATACAAAAGGAGCCACTGAACTAAAACATCAAAAAATTCTGATGCCCAAGGAAAAAAGTATTAATAACTCCCGCAAGTGTTGTTTCCCAAGCCATCACTGAGTTTCTTGGCCAAAACATGAAGAAAAGTTATTATAGAAACTCCTGGAAAATACCAAATACTTCACGAACATGCATAAGTGTTAATTAGATGAAATAAAAGTAAAAATTGGGAGGAATGTCAATATAGGGATGCATAGTGTCACCCAAAGGTTCCAATGAAGGGAGCATAATTTCAAAAGGAGGATCCAATGAATCCCATGATGTCAAGTCAGAAACTACAAAACCTTCCACCTGAACCAGATGAGCATCAATATCATCAAGGCAATATCAAATGTTCTTGAGAATTCTTTTAATGTCCTCCTAACCAACAAAGAGTTTATAGTTGTCCACTTCTTTGTCTCTTAAAACCATGCGAAAAAAAGTATCCAATCGTTGGTGAACCGAAATGGAATGGAGAAAGTATAATCTCCTTTTCCTGAACCTTCCTATGTCCGGGAGCCATTGAAGGCCCTTATCTCCAACTTTTGAGTCAGGAAAATAAGGGCACTCTCCAAACTCCTATGCTTCCATTTGACGAATTTCCTTCAGTAATTCCAAAGGTGGTGATTCAAAATATGAGGCTACAGAGTCCCAAGTGAAAAATCTTCGGGGTTGAAAATGAGCATGGCTAGCCCCCCCACTAGAACTAGCCAACCATTGAGGAGAAGGCATGAGATCAAATAATAAACCACCACCTCGAATAGGAGTTAGACCAACTAAAAATACACAGGGGTTACATAGTAAATTGGAAATGACATAACCAAAGATGACTAGGTCACCCCCCAACACCCTAAACAAAGGTTATACCAAACTAATATTAAAGAGACCAAAAACTTCAAAGGAAAAAAAGGGTGCAAACCTATTACTTGTGATGAAAACATGTTCCAGATAAAATACCTTTGGAATCCCAAGACTCCATCCACCCAGAGAACAACGTGTAGAGAAATAAACCAACAGAAGAATTAACCTTGTGCTTAGATATGTAAATGAGTTAAGTGAAATGTCAATTACATAATTAGTTATCCAATTTCCCATAACAACAAAAAATTTAGGCTTATTGAACAAAACTAAGCCTAAGACCCTGACTCGATGGAACACAGGTAGAGAAAACTCTAGAATCCTGATACTAGCACCAAACTGGAAAATTATCAGGCTACCAACAACCACATACCAAGACAGGGCAGGGAAACAAGATACTTTTTGATTCAATAGTATGAAAAGCCGACTTGGAGAGAACTTCCACGAGTTCAAAGATCGACCCATGTTTGAAATTGTGAAGGAATATCACAAAGAGCATATACCAAACACCGACATTAACATAACAAAATATTAAGAGAAAAGGACCCTTTTCACACCGAAATTGGAGTGGGGAATTGCCACTCCCCATCACAGAATGCACCTATAACCCACCGAGCAAAGGCCCATCACTACCAATCCCTCAAATTGATTATCACCAACAGTTATGCCACAACACGTAGTATAAACACCACCCTCCACTATAACAAATCTCTCATCTGATCTCACATGACAGATGAAATAAAGATACCAGAAGAAGCAAGGTGAGGAGGGCACCTAACCTTCATTCTGCTTCACAAAACAAATCTGCCACCCTACCATTGAGCCATGCAAGTATTTAAGATGAAAGGACATAAGTTGGTCTAATGATGCGCAATAGCCATGTTGTGCCACGTTGCGTCCAAAAACTGGCAAGTGGGATTTGAAGTCCTTGTGTAGAATTTTATGCTCTCCATATACCCCTAGAAGGGAGAAGATCCTATTATTTTGATGTCGTTGTAACATAAAATTATGAAAAAAATTGAACTATATTCCCTTTCTTTCAACCATTGAATTCAGGATTTCTACCTCCACAAGATTTCTCCCTATTGTCTTCATTGTTCCAGTTTATGTAAATTTCAACCTTCCTGCAAAATTAACTCTAGCATTCTCCCTTTAATTATCACACGTTGTTGAATCTCAACCATTTCCCCCTCTAATTTTAATTTATGTTCGAAAATATTCCTGAATTATCTCTTGTTCCAAATCTTTACTTGAGCTTTCAAAGCCTTCAAATTCATCTAGAAGGCATGCATCTTGTTGTTTCCCTTCACCATAATCTTTCCCCACCAAACTTTTATTTTATATATGAGATATGGGTCCTTTAACCAAAAGGTCTATTTTTTGTTGCTTTTTTAAATCGATCTATAATCTTAACAACCAGTGGTTCGAACCAAGATAAGGTAGTATGGATGCTTCCACAAAAATATATTTATGGAACACCTCTTCCGAAAAAAATAACAGTCCAAACAACTAGCTACCTGGCTATGGCCCCCATGTCTGTTAATCTAGGTAAATAGAACATTAATAGTTGGAATGTCAACTATTCTTATTTTTTCTATGATGTCATCAAATCATGGGAGCTTCACTGGGGGAGAAATAACATATCACGTGGGTTCATATTGGGGGATATATATTGAGGAAAAAATGACATAATATATTGAACATATAATTAGGGGTAAAGGGTTTTTATTTGTTGTGTATAAAAAATGGAGCTCAAAGTTAATGAAAAAATATAAAGGAGTACAAAAAATGTTAATGAAAAAATGGATACCTACAATATCTAGTGAAAGTAGGGGTTTTTTAAATTTGGAAGGTCTATTGGATTTGTATTGGTAGGGGGTTAAATAAAGTGATATTTAGAGGTATTTTCCAATATGTAGTCAAATTAAGGGTATTGTTTAATATGCCAGAAATGCACGTGCTATTTCAGAGATTCATTGAGTGAAGCCCTCATGCATTAAATAAAGTTGAAACAGGGTCCAAACGACATGCTCCTTTTTCTTCCGACAAAGAATGAATGAGATTAAAATCAATTGCTAGAATCCATAAGGGATTTGTCACACCTTCCTATGGAGTTGAATTTGGTCCACAAATTTGGATTTTTCTCTTGAAACTAGAGGTTTGTATACTGCTGTAAAGACTACTGAATACTTTGTGCCCAAATGTCTAAAACGCCCTGACAACACCCTACGAGAAGCTAACCAATCTTGAAAGACAACGTCATTAGGATTCCAATATATGTCAATCCCCTGGAGCAACCATGGGTATCAATGGCCATTCATAGGAAATCCTTCTAGGAAAAATCACAAAAAGTTGACATCTTGTTCCTAGCAAGTTTTGTCCCCTGCAAAATAGTCATCACAGGCCTTTCTTTCTTTATGCGGTCCCATAAATATCTTTATTTCTCTTTATCGTTAAGACCTCACATATTCCATGTAAAGATCTTCATTATTGAGATTTTTGTTAGGGTGGGAAAAAATTCGGGATTACAAAAGCTTGGCCTGAATTTACCATCTCCTCTCGAGTTTCATGTATCAAATCACACTTTGATTTCCTATCCTTATGCTTAGGATATTTAGCAAGATCTTTAATCAAAGGTTCCTAAACTTTTCCTTTGAATTCCTGCACTGAACGATGACCCTGCCCACCCTAAGAAGATTGTCGCTATCGTGTTTTCCAAGCCAAGTACGCTTTGGCATTCTGTTCCCTTTGTTCTTGATTTAACTCCATCAAATTCTTTGTTTACGGATGTGCCAGAATACCCACCAAGGTGCTCTCTTCTTTAGTTAAAGACAAAACGAGTTACTTAGAAAGTTGCACCACGTCTTTGATACCTAGCAAGTCAAAATAATTGTCGTGGGATCTCCTATCTGTTTCTTCCTCAGACAATTTCTATTTCTAGGGTTGCTTCCCTAGATCTTGATCCAACAATTGTTCCATCATATTAACATCATTGAGCTCATCATTACTTGGGTCTTCCTCCATGATTTCTAGAGGTTGAAAAGCATTTTGTTCCTTTAGTTTTGTTGGCATCATTGTGTTTTTATCATTGCTGTTTCGTCATCGTGAAGAGACTTTAGTAAAAACCGATTCCCCATAAAATCGACACTCTCCTAGTCTTTCTACTCGGATAATCTCTAAACAGATGAGCATGTTCATGGCAAAGAAAAAAGCGGAAGGGGACATGTTCATAGTCAAGTGGTTGAGACCAAATTTCTCTATGATAATGGAGATCAATATATTCTGGCAAGGGTTGAGAAATTTTCATGTAAACATAGAGGTGAGCATATGCCATATTCCTCCCTCTCTGATTTACCTCGTTTACTTTAACAAAATGAGCTAGAACATTGCCGATACCCTCCATAATTTGCAGAATCGAAAAATCAATAGGTAGAAAATACAATCTTACCCATATAGGGGCTGACATAAAATTTGCTTTGTTCGGATTGAAACATTCCTCCCAGTGTCAAATATAAGCCAACATTGTTGTAGAAGTAAGGACCACCTTCAAAAACTCAGGCCTTATCTTCCAGATTCGATAATATGATAGTAAAGAAACCCTTTGGACTTAATCTCAAATCTACTTCTCCCTTTGGTTTCCATTTTTGCAATATCCAGCATTCCAACTCATTCTCTGTGGGCCACCCTCCTATGAATTTGCAGATAAATGCATGGTCCTTCATTCTTTTACGGTGGTCCTCCATACATTTTTGAGGGATGACAAATTTAGGGTTTTGGGGGGCTTTAGGAATACATTTTCCTCTCAAGTCGGCTTGCCATTTTGCACCTAGAATGGGAAAATCTGATGAAGTCCCAGTTACTACAACGTTACCTTCCTTTGCCATTCCTGAAGACAATTTACATGTCACTGCATTTCTGAAGAAGAGGTGCCCAACCCCTCATGGCAGGACACTCATACCTGAAATCAACAAGAAAGACCTATTGTAGCAATAGATTAAGAAGAGAACAAAAGAAACTACAAAATTGAAACCCTAATCCTAACTAGATCCTAATTCGAAACTCTGCAACATCACCAATTTTCACAAATTTCTTATGTGTTACATTGTATATATAAAATCCTTTTTACTATTTTCTTATATTCATTGAACATTATACTTGATAAAGATTTAACTAGTAAAGAAGTAGGAACTTAAAAGAAATTGAAAATTGTGTCAAATTTACTTACCATAACCTTTATTTTAAATTAAAAAATTGATATAAAAAAATCAAACTTGGGTAGGAACATTAACACTACCTCACTTTTATTAACTCAACAAACCAACTAGAATAATATGCTTAGAAACAATCTCAACAAACCCTCTTCATTGACAAATAGTCAAACAACTAATGTGAAAGCTACCTCAACAATCTCAACAAACCCTCTTCATTGAGAAATAGTCAAACAACTAATGTGAAAGCTACCTCAACCCTCTCAACAAACCCTCTTCATTGACAAATAGTCAAACCACTGGTATGAAAGCTACCTCAAGAGGTTTTAAAAAATATAAGACTCAATAAATAAATAAAATGATTTAAAAAATATCCTAAAAATATATTATGTGAATATAAACTTAGTCATACCAATGAAGTCAATCCCTTCATTGCAAACAATTATCAATGCTTAAAACCCCAAGGCGGTGATGAGATGTTGATTAAACCATTTAAATCCCGCATTTTGACCAAATCAAAGGGAGAAAGAGAATTAGGTTTATTGGATCCGTTATCAATATCAAATGAATTAGTGGGTAAAAAATTAAACATGGCATTGAACATATACTTTGTGAATACAAAAGTTCTATAGTGCAACCAATTAAGTTAACAGTTACATCTAAAATGGGGATTATGATAACGCCATCACCCCCTGTGTATGAAGTCAAGGGGTTTTCTTACCACTCATAGATTCATTCTCTACTAAGGTTATCAACTGTACGTTTTTTTTGGGGGTTAAAAAGCCTCTCAAAAATAAAACATTGAACATAGTCTATGTGAACATATGGATAAAAAATATAACTTATCACCATGGCTAATGTAAGATAATGTAAAATTGTCGGGTCAAAGTATGACATTCGACATATGAGCCATGTTTTCAGTGGTTGTACCTAGTGAGTTAAAAATATGATCCTATCTTTAAAAGAGTGAAATAGCTAAGCGGAAATATAAAGTTTACTAAAGTGCAAATTAGAATATTGTGGTTGTAGTGAGTAAAAAAGTGGTGTAAGCTAAAAATATGATCGTATCTTTGAAATAGTAAATAGTGAAATAGCTAAGCGAAAATATAAAGTTGATTAAAGTGCAAATTAGAATAGTAAAGTTATTTTCAAACTCATTTCAAAATGGTTTATTTTATTTTGGGAGTATAGGATTAGGTAGAGTTGAATTCATATATATATATAATTCCAAAACTATTTTATTGAAATTTAATATAAAATAATTAAATTGTATATATATAACGTGTATAAAATATAAATAATAAAATTAGAGTTAAATGAATAATTATAATAAATTATGTAATTAATTTGAAATACATGCTTATTACATTATGGATCACAAAAACTTAAAATCTAACCATAAAGTTTTTTTTATTATTATAATATAAAAAATTAAATTAAATATTAAATTACAATTAGTTTTGTAATGGTAAAATTTAAATTATGAATTTGATTTAATTAAATGAGATTGAGTTGTTTTTGTTTTTCTTTTTGTTTTAGTGTATTAAGTATTTATTTTTTTAGTAAATTTATTTTTAACTATTTATTTTAATAATTTAGTTTTATTTGATTTGAATTTGGTTATATAATTTTATTATTTAAAATATTTTTTTAAATGTATAAATAGATTTAGTGTTTTGAAAAATCTTTAAAAATTTAGATTATACAAATTACATAGCTTAAATTTATCATTCTAATAAATATTTTTTAAAGTATTGTTGGATGAGAGGTGAGTAAATTGAATGGCCAGATCGTTGTTTACGTTGGGCTTTGGTCTTTAATTAAGTTGAACCTGGTCGAAGATTTAGATTGATAGCTGAAACGATGGTTTATTATGGCGTTGAATGGGTTGGCTGTTTAACCAATGTCAAGTTTGTTTTAAAAAGGCAAGGGCACACTTAAATAATGGAAACAAAGTCGATTTCAAGGTTGGCGCAGTTCAATTGAAATGCAGAAGAACTCATTTAAAGATCGATGCAGAGGAAGAGCACTGAGTTAATGGAATCGATTTATTATAGAATTTTGATTGAAAAACACGATATTAAAAGCTATATATGAATGTTGATTGGATTGAGAGTTTGATATATGATTTTGTTGTGCAATGGTTTTATAACCATAATGAGGGATTTAAAAAGAAGCTTCCGCATATAACAATGATGAGATTGCCAGACTTCGAGTCATAGACGGGATGTTGAATATGGAGATGCATTTTTAGAGAAGAGTAAAGATTCTGGGTTTTTGCAGGGTAGAACTGTATCAGTTAGCTTTATGTCTATTTTGTCACTCTCTATACTTACTATATTTTTTTTGGGGATAAAGTCAAAATTTTCAATGTTTTTAATTCTATTGATTATAGTCTTTGTTTTAATTAAGAGTACTCGATAAGGGAAGTCACAATATTGGTTAGCTTTATGTTTATTTTGTTATTTAGAAGATGTTTTCCACCTTTTTCGAGACATTTTTTCAAAGGAAAACATTAATTTCTTTACATTAGAATGTTTTAGTTTATATAAATGTTTAATGAATAAATAGTTGTTAGGTATAATTATATTAGTGTACTAAAATTATAGAAAACATTATTACATTATATTAATATTTAAATTAAAGATATGGTTTACTTAATTGGTTTTATTTTTAGACTGGTCTAAAAGAAAGTTATATTGTAATTGGTTTATGGTCAAAATACTTTGCATTTTCAATCTTTTGAAAAAATCTATAAAATTTATTAAAAGTTTACAAAATTATAATATTAAATCAAATATGCTAAAAATGAAAATTCAATTTTTAAAATTTTTAAATTTAAATTTCCTTTTTTCAATGGGTCAATGTATAAGATGACTAATTTCATGAGATTTTAAATATAGGAATAAAATTGTTTATATATATATATATATATATATATATATATATATATATATATCACCAAATGTCTGTACAATTAATTAAAACTGCCACCTATAATTAATTAACACTTATGGCCAGTACTTCCATCAAATCAATTTCAGTACCAATAATATTTATTTGTTAAAATTAATAAACAGTTTTTAAATGCATTATAGCTTAATCTAATAAAATTAATAAACAATCCGTAATAATAAATGGTGATTTTTTTATCAAAGTGTTGTGCAATACATCATTATTATTATTATCCAATTTTAAATCCACAGCCAAGTGAGACACCAAATTGGTATATGTGACCCCCTTGTTTGTGCGACAAGGGATCCACCTCCGCGTAGCGATTTGATTGCTAAGTCTACGAAGGCATACATACTCTACCCCCCTCTGGTTTTGAACATGTGACCTCTTAGGAAGAAACACATGCTCTTAACTATTAGGCCCACTCAAGCTGTATATTTTGGTTTTCATACCTATAAATATAGGTAGAATGATATAGACTGAATCATGATCAGAGTAGTTCGCCCAAACAAATAAGCCAGTTTTTATGCTAAAATGTCACTGATTTATGAACACACAACTTTCGATTTTTGTTTTCGAGAATATTTTATGAAGTGAAACCATAGGCATACACCTACATCAGTATTGTTGTGAAGCACTCATCATTAATCTCATCAAACTAGTTTTTAAGTATATTTTGTAAATAAATACCTTTAAATTTTGACTTTAGGCTAAAAAATCATTGAAACAAAATTTCTTTATAATACTATCATATTCATATATATATATATATATATTACATTTTATATAAATGTTTGGACATAATCAAAATAATATCACATTTTTATACCAGCCTCTTTCGGTAAAAATCACATAAGAGAAATTTTTGTCGACGCATTTCAAACCAGCTAGTGTGGTTCATCTTCAGGACAAGATGAGGAACCAGATCCAGGCATTGTAATAAATAGATGAAGAGAGCTACTAACTAGCCGTTAGGGTTAACATCTAGTTTGACTAAGGGCAAAAATTAGAAAAGGTTTTGACCAAAAAGGGTAAGGGAATCTAATTTAAAAAATTAAAAATTATTTTGATATTATAAACTAAGAAGTTATAATAAGATGGTTAATAAATTAATTAATTAAAACTTTTTATAACCCTTCATAACCCTATTAATGAATTATATAAAATATTAATATTAATGGTTTAGTACTATTCAAATCCCCAAATATTAGCTAGATTAAATTAAAATAATTCTAGAGGGACATAGGGGATTAACAAATAAAATTATAAAAATATATTAAAAAATATATATAAAAACATTGTTAAGGGGAATAAAACTAGTAAAAGATTTGACTAAAAAAGTAAAGAAATCTAAATAAAGAATTTAAAAATTATTTTGATAAAGTGATATTATAAAACAAAAAGTTATAATATGTTGATTTAATAAAATAATTAATTTGTATTAAACTTTTTATACCCCTTATAATCTTATTAATGAATATTATTCTAAAAATATTAATATTAATGGTTAAATCCTATTCATATCTCCAAATATAAAATTAATATTAGAAAGTCATAAATTAATTGATAAGTGGATTAAGTCTTAATTCAAAAATATCACATTTTATTATGTAGTAAAGGACTTTTCAGTAATGAAATAAATAAATAATATAAATTAATTCTTAAAATACTAATTATTTATACATTAAAATTTGCTTACAAACTTGATAAATTGATATTTACAGTGCAAATAAATACTTTAATTTTATAAAAAATTAGAACAAATTTTTTTATTTCATATATAATGAATAATTTAAAAATCAATATTTTTATAAATTATATATCATTATTACATAAATATATATATATAAGTTTGAACATATTATATCTTAATTATTTTATTTATAAAAAAATACACATTTCTTTCTAATATATAAACAAATTAAAAAAATAATCAAATTTCAAATGCATTCAAAGAAATCAACCATATAATACCTTAATGAAACTTCCATTTGTCTTAAATAAACTTATCAACATAATATAACAAGTTACTCATATAGGTAAAACTATATAGGTCAAAAATGAACTAATATCAATATAATAACATTATTAATTTTATTTTAACATTTATTTTTTTAAATTGCAAAAAATATATAATATATACATATATTGATAAATTTGAAGATATCACATCTTAATTATTTTACAAAATGATAAGTTAAAAACAAAAAAACAAAACCAAAAAAACAGAACCAAAAAAAACAAAAAACACTAAAATTTAAATATTTTTAATGAAATCAAAGCTTCAAGTTTCATTTGTCTTAAATATACTTAATTATTAATATGATGTAACAAGTTACTCATATAATTAAAACTATGTATATCTATTTAACCTTGTAAATTGCAAAGAATAAATAAAATATTAACGATAATGTTATTAATCTAAGTTTAATATTCCACTTTTGTAAATTGCAAGAATAAGTAAAATATTGAAATCCAAACAAATTGGACCTTTAGCATGGAATCATTTATGGAATAGACATGAATGGGTTGGACTTGTCCTATGTCTTCGATTGACATCATCTAATTCCTCAATGTTATAAGAGTTTTTCAAATAACATTATTTATATTGTTGAGAGTATGTTTCATGAATTAATAATGTTATTAATCTAAGTTTAATATTCCACCTTCGTAAATTGCAAGAATAAGCAAAATATTGAAATCCAAACAAATTGGACCTTTAGCATGGAATCGTTTATGGAATAGACATGTATGGATTGGACTTTGTCCTATGTCTTTGATTGACATCATCTAATTCCTTAATGTTATAAGAGTTTTTCAAATAACATTGTTTATATTGTTGAGAGTATGTTTCATGATAATACATATGTATATATCATTTTAATCAACTATTTCCTTAAATTAATGATTATCGCTTGGGGTCATAACTGGCATGGGTCACACCAATCCTTAACATATCTGGATTTTTACCCATGGGATTTCAAACTAGAAACCTTTTCACCACGGAGTGTCTTAACAGAACACCCTGTCACTGTTTATTCTATGCCCATCAGCATGCAAATGATAATTTTAATTAATTGAATGTTCTACGGTTTTTAAATATAACAACTCTATATTATACTAACCTATAATTATTCTCAAGGGAATTAGTTTGGTATCAATTACTTTTTGCATAAGAGGTAGGTACTAAGCAACAATGTTGCATATTACACTTGTTTGGTTTTGTAGTAGTACCTTTTGTGTTTACATCATACCAGTTTTTATAAAATATTAAATTGATAAGTTATAATTAGTAATATAATGATAATATTTAAGTTAAGGATATGGTTTACTTAGTTGCTTTTGGTTTTTCTGATTTTGCATTAAGTACTTTTTTGTTTGGTCAAGTTGTTTGTGATCCTCCAAGCTTGACCTGTGGCTTGAGAAACCGCGACCCAAGGACATTTAAGTTGTCAAATTCATTCGGGGATCGCACCCGGCCTGGGTCACACTAGCCCTAAGCTGATTGGATTTTAGCATGTCTAATCCCCCTAGCATCGGCGCAACAACCTTCTTGAGGTTTGGTCCTGGTTCACGTTGCCAACAAAGTCAATCCTCAATCGGTTGTGCTAGTGGTACTTGACGTATTAAGTACCCTTTTATTATTGACTTTTTCCACCATTTGTTACATGTTAATATCAGTTTTTAGCCATTTTTTCTTATTCTCGTCATTAGCTTTACTTAAACTATTAATTTCTAGTATCTAGTCTACAAATTCAACGTATTCTTATTTTATGAGTGTGTTACATAGTGTAAGAGAAAGTGTTGCTCTATTTCTACCTTCCTATTTCTTTATAACCTTCCCCTCCTACTCAATTTATATACATCTCCTCTTTTCATATCTCAGTGTATGTGACTTCTTAGTTGTGCTATTATTTGTCTATCATGCCATGGTGTGTGAAGCATCAAGTAGTTTTGTACTTTGATTGTCCCTTTCTTATTAAAATTGCTTATGAAATATCATTGTTTGTCTATTTCCTCCATTTTATCCTCCTCTAGTATTATTTTACATGATTTTGTAATGCCCTTTTATGCACTATCAATCTATGTTTTATTCCCTTTTTAAACTCATCTCGGTTGCTTTTTTCCATAAACTTGTCACTCTTTCTATTTGTTTCTTTTCATTCGCATAAGCTCGATTTTATTACATGTAGTCTTATTTCCACAAGGAGAATTGTATAAGGAGATTTTTTTTTTAATCTTAGACGACTTGTTATAAGAAGCCTTTACACTCGCTCACTTTGGTTCAATGTTTTTATAGATACAATTGGTCTCTTTATTTTATATTCATACATGAATATTTGAGAGTATAAAATTTTGAAAGAGAAGGCACAATATTTACCAATTCCAAACATCTATTTTCATGCATCTATTTTGTAACAAGGAGAATGCTTTATCTGTTCCTTGAAACATTTTTCATGCACATGCATCCTAACTTAGTTTTTTATTAAAATAAAATTCCAAATATTTATAGTTCGAGTTATTTGTAATGCCTTATCTCCAAAAATCATTTATTGGCATTTTTAAATGAAGTTAGTGTAGTTCGATTTCAATACTTATAAATTTATTAATATAGGGTTTGATTCAAGGGGCTTCTCCAATCTTTTTTTTTGGATACTAAAATTGGAAAATACTTAGGATTATTGATAATATTTTGGGAAACATTACCACCATTGGTTTTATAACAACGAAGTAATATCGAATTTTAATTTTCCTATAACCAAGAAAAGTTGTCCTAAATAAAAGTTGTCCTAAATAAATTTGTGTTAGGGAATCACAAATTTATTTAAGATACAACTTCTACGGTAAGCTGAAAGGTTTTTTTGAAAGTTAATGCACAATAGCTTCATGTATACTAGCAACATTTGTTGAGACAAAAAAAATTCTAATATGAAACTCACTTGGTAGAAGCACTAGGAGTAAAGTCACCATTAAATGATACGACCTTTTATTAGAAATGATCCCACCTCACTCATTGAAGAGAGAGATGCACACAATAATATAAAGATTACTTAGTCCATATATTACTAATTCACTACAAACATAGAATGAAAGTTTAGTGTGAGATTACTTAGTCCTTATATTAGTAATCCTCTACAAATGTAGAGTGAAGGTATAAGGTGGATAATATAGAGTAGAACTAAAATCTTTCCATCTATTTAAGTTAGAAAATGAACTATAATTCATAAATTAAAAAAATAATAATAATAATAAAATATCCTAAATGGATAAAAAAATCAAAAGAAAAAGGTTAAGGCATCAAGTTAGATCACAGATTTGTAGATTTAAAAAATAAAATATGAATCTAGGTGCAATAAACATATTATATATGATAATAATCCATAGTACACTTTGAACCTTACAATGTCATGTTTAATGGAAAGAGTTGTTGACTTAAAAAAATACATTTGAATAGTAAACTCATCTAATAGAAGTAATGCTAAATAAAAATGTTCAAGTGGGCACATGGTCTATGAGGGCCTCTTTAGAGCAATAAACAACATCTTCCATCAAGATAGAAAAAGGATTTCAAATAAGTTGGCAAACATTGTTGTGTAACTATTCATTAGAATTGCTGTAAAAAATTCTTAACAGTACAACTAACTAACTGTGTGTGTGTGTGTGTGTGTGGGAATTTGTATATCAATGATAAGGAAACACAAATGTGAAGATCTAATGAAATACATTTAATTGTGGAAAAAAATCCAATAAATTTATGCCTTTCAAGAAAAAAAAAAATATCTCGAAAGGTTTTTAAAGATGGTCATTCAATTAGTCATTAGAAATCTTCTTAATTGGATTTTCAACCTTTATAATTTAATACAAAATGGAGCTCATATGCCAAAGATATGGAGAAAAATGATATAAAGATATTTTGAAATAAAATTAATTGTAAAAGAAATCCAATAAATAAACTAGCTCTCTCTTCCTTGGATACATCTATATGGAAAAACATAAGTTCAAAGTTCAGTTACAAAGAGAAAGTTAAAAAAAAAAATGTAAAATGCAATTTAGTTCTATATAACATCAATAAACTAAAATTTCCAATTTCTTCAACTTTGCAATAATTCTTATCACTTTCTCCATTCTTCAATCCTTGAGATATCAAGATATAATCACCAAATTTGAATCTGGGAAAATGACATTTGAGATATGTCATTAATGAAGGTAACCATACCATTTGACTTAATTAAGACAAGCTACAGAAGCAAAGAATATTTGTCGAAATTAACAAAACCATTATGATAATGTGTACTAATAAAAGAACCATTAGAGGGCATACCAAGTTGCAAAATTACAGTATAGATGAGCCACCTTCTGCCATAGATGACTATATTGGGGAATAATGAATGGTAAAGTCCACACTAAATTATAGTTTAATAATATTGGTAAAAAAATAAATCCTAAGTTGATCTACCACAAATGTCACAAAAAGAGAACACCACTTTGAATAGTGGGAAGATAAAGAAAATTGTCGTAAATTTGTTCATGGGGTGAAGTCAATCTCAATGTTAAGAGTCCCTTGAAGCTAAGAAAAGAGATTCAAATCATGCACCAAGGAGGAGGCTTCAAACCACACTAATATGTAGAGTGGAACCACTAGTTGAACATAGAATAAGTTTTGTTAAATAAGTAACGAGTGTATGGATGTCATGTGGATACTTCAAGAATCAAAACCAACAACAATTTGAGCAAGTAAATTTCTCAAAATAATGTCAAGGAAAACACCAAAAAAAACTTGTATCAAAGGTGAAATTCAAAAAATATCATGATTTAAGGATACATAGATTCAAGCTCAAATACACTTAAACCTAAAATGCTAATTTAAATTCAAACAAAATTGAGATAAGTTAAAAAAACAAAAATCCTATGTAATAAACTTGTAAACCATCCAAAAAAATAATATATACTAAATAATTTCATTAAAAAAGTGAGATATCATAACTAAACAAAAAATCTTCATAATAACCCTAAGATAAAAAATATTCTTATTAATAATAACTATGAGTAAAAAAAACAGCTCATTAAATGTAACTCATTAAATATCTAAAAACATTGATCAATACTTCTAACCTGTAATGCATGCATTTTATAATCAAAACATCAAAATCAATACTTCTAATATGTATCACATGCTTCACATAATAAAAACATCAAAAGAAAAACATGACAAACAATTTTTTACTCCTTATAGTGATACCATGATACCATGTAAAAATTGACATAATCAATAATGGATATCACAAAGAATGCATGATTAACGAAATCTATCAAGATAATCCAAAACATAAACAAAATGCAAACATATGTAGTGGTGACAATCTTTAAAGGAAAAACCCCATTATGAATATCACATTGTATTAATATGGACCAACCGTAATTATGAGGTGATTGTTAACTCTTTAATGCTATCAATGACCTCATAGATGAGGTCGACAGTAAATGCCTTGATTTGGAAGACCTTTAACCTTTTAACAATCTCATTAATGTGGACAAAGTTAAGTACAAAGTACAATATCAAGCATATCTACATTTATATTCACTAACTTAATTTAAAAAGTGAATTATTAAGCCAATTGTGATGGTGGGTGTCATTCGTATTCAGAGATGTTTTCGATAGTGAAATTTATTTGTCACGAGGGTTTCTTACTTTACATCTTGTGATAATATTGTATGGTATGGATGGTGGTTTTTATTTTTACAATTTTAAATTGTTTGGATATTAGGTATTGTATGGTTTGTTTTTTTTATTTAGCAATTTCAAATTTAGATATATAACTAAATATATATATTTATGTGATTAATGGTCAATACATAATTATTTAATTAATTAATATAGAATTTCTAAAAAATGTGTATAGATGATTTGTCTGCAAAGACAATATTTCTTACTTTTGATTTCGGAGTTGAATACTATTTGAATCTCGCTAACCACAACAAATTTTTGGGGACGACTCTCCATCCAACCGTAGGTTTAGCTGCACATAACCTTTCTACAACTAGCCACCCTTGAACCCTCAATCAGTGTAATATTTCCAGAGAATCCTTTGTCTCATAACACTTTTCTCCCAAGAGAATGGATGAAGGACTGGATGAATCTCCTCCTCAACATCGTCCATTAAATTTCTTCTTCTAAGTTTTCATATGTGCATATTTCATTATGTATTGCTTCATATATTCAAATCTTTATGCAAAGAACTGGGTAAGATCATATTGAGTATCAGTAAGCCTTAAATCCCTGTGAAGTTATCAATAATAACTAGGGACTAGCTTATAAGACTATTTGTTATTATAAACTCCCCTATATCAATTAATTGTCACACAAATCTGCATCCGTTTGAATATATTTTGTTCTACAGGAAACATTGTCTGCCTATATTCTTTGCTTATAACCAACCAAATATTATGTTTGAATATTTAGAAAGTTATACCATCACATATTCTGTGATTCATTCACTTTAAATCAATTAACTATAGCTAGACAAATAGCATCCCTTTCATATAGTTTAGTAATTGTTAAGGCTTAAGAACTTGTTTTAAATTATTCATATCATTGGTCATCCATTAATTTTAAAACCAACAAAATATAAAAATATTTTAGATGCTCTGGCATGACTAACTGACCTAGAGTCATCTCAGAGGAGAACATATTATATCCTAAACCTGTAGGTTGCATTGATGCCAAGTGTTTGACAAAATTTCAATCCCGGTTTGGGATAGTTAGGCCTAGTCCCGAGGTTTATTTTTGTTTTAGTAGTCTTATCATCATGTCTTTGATGGATTTTGAAAGTTATAACAAGTGTTGGGCAGTGGCTAAAATTTTGGGCTAGAAAAGTGCCTTGAATTCTACAGACGCTGGCACAGGTCTGCTAGTACAAGTCCCTAGATGTTGGCTTGCAGGTCTGTGAGAGCGTTCAGAGGTCCCTGGACACTGGCATGCCTATAGCATGAGAGATTCAAGAGGTCAATAGGTCTAAAAGATTAGTGGGACCTACGGGTAGGATATCTGAGTGGCTGACATGTCTCCTGGGGTTGCTTTTGCTGATGTGGAAGGTATGGTTGGTGTGTTCCATTGATTCCATTTCCTTAAGGTCACCAAGGAGGTTGAATCCCTACATAGTGGCCTCTCTCGTCGCATGTTTACCCCAATTGGATTGTTACTTGGGTATATGTGGGAGGAGGGTGGTTACAAGTCCCTTGAGAGATTATATATGTACGTGTTCAATTATAGGTCAACGTTTTGGGTACAAAAAGGTAAGGTAATCGATATAGTGTTATATTTATTTATACACTGACAATTGTGTGTTTATGGTAGTATGATGCATGGGATTACATGGAGAGAGAGACTACCATGAAGTCTTGAATAAGGCTCAGGTTGAGCTTTCCCTTGGAAGCATTGGGAACCATGGGGTTGAGTCATGGTGTATGTTAAAAATTTAGTGCTTTTGAGGCTTTGTGATTCATTTGCACTTGATTTGTAGTTTTGTTTATGTTTAGTGCATGACCATGCCACTTTGTTTATGGTGTTGTATTGTTATGGGTTTTTCATGGTTATCTTCTTGTTTGTTTCTTGTTCTTGACTCTGATTATATTGTGACCCCTTAGACTCCTATATATAGAAAGGATGTCTTATCATTTGTGGCATCCAAGAATTGTTCATTTATGTGATGTAAAGGAGGTTTCTCCCTCGAAGAGGCTATTTCTCAAGTCGTTGACCTAAATTTTATTTTATATTGTGAGATGGTTGCATAACACAACAAGGTGAGGAGGGAATCTCACCTTTGTTGTGCTTCAAAAAATAAATCCATTGCCATGTCATTCAATCATGCGAGTATTTAAGATGATAAGACATAAGTTGGTCTAATGATGCAAATAGTCATCTTGTGCCACGCCACATCCAGAAACGGGTAAGTCCTAGTCAAAGTCCTTGTGGATAAGTTTATGTTCTCCATCCGCCCCTAGAAGGGAGAAGATGATATTATTGCGGCATCATTGTAACATAGAATTATGAAAAAAAATTGAATTGTGTTCCCCATCTTTCAACCATTGAATTCAAGATTTTTGCCTACATGGGATTTCTTCATGTTGTCTTCTTTGTTCCAATTTATATAAAGTCCAACCTTCCTACAAAATTAACTTCAATGTTCTCCCTTCAATTATCATATGTTGTTGAATCTCGACCATTTCCCCCTCTAGTTTTAATTTCTCTTCAAAAATATTCCCAAATTCTCTCTTGTTCCAAAGCTTTAATTGAGCTTTCAAATCCTTCAACTTTAGTTGGAAGGCATACATCTTGTTGTTTCCCTTCATTGTAATCTCTCTCCCACCAACCTTTTATTTTATCTATGAGCTTTGGGTCCTTCAACTAGAAGCTCTCAAAGAGAAAAGGGGTTTTTTTTGGCACTTCTTTTAAATCGATCTCTATTTTGACCGACCAATGGTCTGACAAGGTAGTATGGTTGCTTCCACAAAGAAATCTTTATGCAACACCTATTTTGAAACAAAAAGGCAATCCAAATGATTGACTACTTGGTTATGGCCACCTTGTCTGTTATTTTAGGTAAATAAACCATTAATAGTTGGAATGTCGACTATTCTCATTTTTCTATAATGTCATTAAATAAAGCTAAAACTTGATCCAAAATCCGTACTCCTTTTTTTTTTTTTTCTTTTTTTTTTTTTTCTGAAAAAGAACGAATGAAATTAAAATCACCTACCAGAATCCATAAGGGATCCGTCATCACCTTCCTATGGAGTTGAATTTTGTCCAAAAATTTGGATTTTTCACCTGCAACTAGAGGCCTGTATACCGCCATCAAGACTGTTGAATATTTTGTGCCCAAATATGTAAAACACCTTGACAACACCCTAGGGTAAGCTAACCAACCTTGGAAGACAACTTCATTAGGATTCCACAATATGGTCAATCCAATAGAGAAACCATGGGCATCAATGGCCATACATTGACAATCCTTCTAGGAAGAATCACAAAATGTTGAGATCTTGCTCAAGCAAGTTTTGTCTCCTGCAAAATAATCATCACATGCCTTTCTTTCTTTATGCAGTCTTGTAAATATCTTTGTTTCCCTTTATTGTTTAGACCCCACTTATTCCATGTAAAGATATTCATTATTGAGATTTTTGTGAGGGTGGGAAAAAATCAGGGATCACAGAAGCTTGTCCTAAATTTACCAGCTTCTCTCTAGTTTCATGTATCAAATCACGATTTGGTTTACTACCCTTACACTTAAGATCTTTTGCGAGATATTTAATCAAAAGTTCTTGAACTCTTTCTATTCTTGCACTGAACGAAGTCCTTGTCCACCCTGAGAAGATTGTTATTGTTGCGTTTTCCAAGCCAAGTACGCTCTGGAATTTTTTTCCCTTTATTCTTGATTTAGCTCCATCAAATCCTTTACTACTCAATTCGTCAGCATACCACCAAGATACTATCTTCTTTAATTAGAGATACAACGGGTTGCTTAGAAAGTTGCACCACCTCTTTGATACATCGCAAGTCAAAATAATTGTCGTGGGAGCTCCTATATGTTTCTTCATCCAACAATTTTTGTTTCTGGGGTTGCTTCCCTAGGTCTCTATACAACAATGGTTCCATCGTATTAACGTCATTGAGCTCATCACTACTTGGGTCTACCTCCATGATTTATATAGATTGAAAAGTGTTTTGTTCCTCCAATTTTGTTGGCGTCATTGTGTTTTTACCACTGTTATTTCGTCGTCGTGAAGAGACTTTGATAAAACCCTCATTCCCCACAAAACTGACACTCTCCTAGTCTTTCTTTCTACTTGAACAATCTCTAAACAAATGACCATGTTCATGGAAAAGACAACAGAGGAAGGGAACATGTTCATTATCAAGTGGTTGAGAACAAATTTCTCCCTGATAATTGAGATTAATATCTTTTGGCAAGGGTTGAGAAATGTTCATGTAAACACAGAGGCGAGTTTTTGACATATTCCTCCTTCTTCAAGTTACCTATGATACTTTAACAAAACGACCTAGAACATTACCAGTACCCTCCAAAATTTGTGAAATCCAAAAATCGATAGATAAAGAATATAATATTACCAATACATGGGCTAACATAAACTTATCTTTGTCTGGATTGAAACATTCCTCCTAGTGTCGAATATATAAGCCAACATTGTTGTAGAAGTAAGGACCACCCGCAAAAGCTTGGGCCTTATCTTCTAGATTCAAGAATATGACATTAAAGAAACCATTTGGACCTAATCTCAAATCTTCTTCTCCCTTTGGTTGCCATATTTGCAATATCCACATTCCATCTGCTTTTCAGGGGCCACCCTCCATGAATTTGCAGATAAATGCATGGTTCTTTATTCTTTTGCAATGGTCCTCCAAAAATTTTGGAGGGGTGACAATTTTAGGGTTTTGGGAATGTGTTTTCCTCTCAAGTCGACTTTCCATTTTGCACATAGAATGGGAAAATCTGATGAAGTCCTAGTTGCTATAGTGCTACCTTCCTTCTCAATTCCTGAAGACAATTTACCTATCACTGCATTTCTAAAGGAGGGGTGCTCAACCCCTCCTAGCAAGGCACTCATACCTAAAATCAACAAAAAAAAACTATTGTAAAAATAGATTAAGAAGAGAAACAAAGAGATTACATAAATGAAACCCTAACCTTAATCAGATCCAGATTTAAAACTTTACAACATCACAAATTTTCCCAAATTGCTTATTTTACATGGTATATATAGAATCATTTTTAATATTTTCCTATATTCATTAAACATTATACTTTAATAAAAAATTAACTCAATAGTAAAGGAGTAAGAACTTAAAAGATGTTGAAAATTATGCTAATTTTACTTACCATAACCTTTATTTTAAATTAAAAATTTAAAATAAAGATCATTAACTTGGATAGGAACATTAACACTATCCCACTTTTATTAACCCAACAAACTCTCTTCATTAACAAATATTCAAACAACTAGAATAAAATGCGTGGAAGCAATCTCAACCAACCCTCTTCATTCACAAATAGTAAAAATATATAAGACTCGATAAAATATATTATGTGAATATAAATTTAGTCATACCAATGAAGTCAATCCCTTCATTGCAAACAATTACCAACACTAAAAACCCCAAAGGGGGTGATGAGATGTTAATTAAACCATTTAAATCCAATAAGGGATACCAACCTTTTGACCAAATCAAAGGGAGCAAGAGAATTAGGTTTATTGGATCCTTTATCAATATCGAATCAATTAGTGAGTAAAAATTAAACATGGCATTGAACGTATACTTTGTGAATACATAAGTTCTATAGTGCAACCAATTAAGTTAACACTTACATCTAAAATGGGGATTATGATAACGCCATCACCTCCTGTGTATGAAGTCAAGGAGTTTTCTTAAATGATGTCATTATAAAGTTAATTAATTTAATTGGATGATAATAAAGTTTTTATTTATTATATAAACAATAAAATTAAATCTTAAATTACAATTAGTTGTGTAATGATAAAGTTTAAATTAAGAATTTGGTTTAATTAAATAAGATTTAGTTCTTTTCCTTTTTGTTTCAGTGTATTAAGTATTTATTTTTAATTATTTTTCTAATAATTAGTTTTATTTGATTTGAATTTGGTAATATTATTATTATTATTTTTGTAAATGTACACATAAATTTAGTGTTTTGAACATTTTTAAAACACATTATACAAATTATATAGCTTAAATTTATTATTCTAATAAATTTCTTTTGAAAACTTTAAAATATTTTGATTATGCAAATTATACCGCTTAAATTTATAATTCCAACACATTTCTATTATATACTTAAAAAAATAAAATATTTAATAATTATTTTTTATAAATTAACTTTATATTTTATATATATCTTTATTAATTTTCTCCCTAACCTTTGCATTCTCTATACTTACTATATTATTTTGGGATAAAGTCAAAATTTTCCATGTTTTTAATTCTATTGATTATAGTCCTTATTTTAATATAGAGTACTCATAAGGGAAGTCACAATATTGGTTAGCTTTATGTCTATTTTGTCACTCTCTATACATACTATATTTTTTTGGGATAACGTCAAGATTTTCGATGTTTTTAATTCTATTGATTATAGTCATTATTTAATTAAGAATACTCGATAAGGGAAGTCACAATATTGGTTAGCTTTATGTCTATTTTGTTAATTAGAAGATGTTTTCTACCCTTTTCAAGACATTTTTTCAAAAGAAAGCATTTATTTCTTTACATTAAAATGTTTTAGTTTATATAAATGTTTAATGACTAAATAGTTGTTAGGTATAATTATATTGGTGTATTAAAATTATAGAAAATATTAAAATTTACATTATATTAATATTTAAATTAAGAATCATAACTTTTTGTTTTGTCAGTGTTAACAGTCATACCCATGGTAGAGCAGAAATCTTTAAGAAGCCTGAGTTGCTTATCAAGATCAGATGGGCACCTTGCCAAAAGAACAATATCGTCAGCATAGAGAGGAAGGATGACGATTATCCCAGCTAAGATCGTGCCATCACATCTTGCTTCCTCTAAATAGCCTTCAAGCTTATCGATGTAAATGCCAAATAAGGTAGGGGAGAGGGGGCAACCTTGTTTAACTCCGATGTTACACTTAATATCTTTCGACCACCCCTCATTGCTCTTTAGCTTGGCAATTACATTCTCGTATAACCTTATAGCGGCCGCTCTCAACTCGAGAGGAACCTTTAGCTCTTCTAATCTATTCCAAAGGTTGTATCTAAGAACCGTATCGAAAGCCTTTCTAAAGTCCACAAAGCAACAAAATAAATTGGATTTATCATTATGATATTCCTCCGCAATGATCCTAAGTGTAACAAGGTGGTCTGTTGTTGAGTGATGCCTTCTGAAACCTGCTTGGCCTTTAGCCCGCTTACCTTCACTTTCAAGCCATATGCTTAACTTCTTTTCCAAAATACTACCATATAACTTGGCTAAGAGAGGGCTGATCATAATTGTCCGATAATTAGAGGGGTTATTTGTATCCCCACTTTTAAAAATAGGGATAATGAGGCTCTCAGTCCAAGGTTTAGGGAACCCTTGCTTGACTGCTTGATTGAAAAGCTTGTGAATGTGGGGGATGAGGACAGGACCTCCAATTTTTAAGATTTCCGTCTGGTAACCTTCAATGTCCTTAGCTTTCCCATTAGCGAGGCGATTAACCCCAAACTTAATGTCTTCTAAAGAGAAAACTTCGTTTGTTGTGAGCAGGGTTTCCAAATTATCCATGACATTTGGAGATTCATAAAGCTTTTAAAGATAGGAATTCCAATCGTGAAGAGCAATTTTATTATTATCTTTAGTCTTCCTAGTCAAAATCTGCCTCCAAAATTTCTTAGGAGCTACCTTAGAGAGGTGTAAGAGATTCCCCTGTCTTTGACGAATGTACTGCCTCTCTTTCCTTTTAGTTAGGACTTTGTATATTTTTATCTTGTCCATTTTAAGAGATTCATCAACAGCTTCCTTAATTGCTCTCCTTGCACTTTTACAATCTTTGTCATACCATGGATTGGTTTTGCTATTTCTTTTATTATTTGAAACTTCAATTGAGAACTTGTTAATAGAATATGAGAGGGTTGTAGTAAAATTATGATAGAGGTTTTCTATGTTGTCTATACTAGATAAAGTAAGCAAATTAGTTTTTAATTCATTTAGAAAGAGATAAATTTTATTTCTATCAAATATTAAGTTCTTTTGGCTGTAAGTATTATTTTTTGTGGGAACACTACGCATGACAAAATTGAGAGTTATAAGTAAAGGCCTATGATCAGAGTCAGGTTTGTGGTCGTTTAAGATGTCAAAATTTATTATTTCATTGTATAATGGGAGATCAGAAATAACGTAGTCTACCATGCTGCTACCAAGTCCATGGATGCAGGCCATCTTGCTAGAATTGGGCCACTTCTTTAGACCGTTGCAAATTATGAGATCTTGAGCACCACAGAGCTTGACTAGCTCTGACCCAAACAAATTTTCCCCGAGGTCTTCAGAGCTCCTTTTGTACCTACTAGCCAGAGTAGGGTCTTCGTCTAACCCAAGAGGATTAGGGTTGGAATGATTGCTTAGAATAATAGCTTGGTTGTTCGAAGTTCGAGCATTAAAGCCACCTATTAAAAGGATATTACAGTCATTCCTTAGGCTAGAAATATCATTCTCTAAACCATTGTAAGGGTTAGTTTTATCTAGATTCTTCTTCTTATAGAAGGTAGAATTGATGGGGGGAAAATAACATATTGCTATGTAGGACTTTTTATTATTAATGTCTCTGATCTCTGTCCAACTATATTGATTGTGAGGGTCGATAATTTATTTAATTGTTTTTATTTTTTATATCTGTTTAAAAGCAAATTATATTATAATCCGTTTATATTCAAAATATTTTGAATTCTCAATTTTATGAGATTTTAAATATAATTGTTAGAAAAATAATTATTTATTTATATATATATAAATATATAATATCACTAAATATCTATACGAATAATTAAAACTGCCACCCATAATAATCAATTAACACTGGACATCAATACTCTCATCCAATCAACTTCAATACCAATAATATTTATTTGTTAAAATTAATAAACGGATTTTAAATTCACTATAACTTAATCTATTAAAATTAATAAACAGTTTTTAAATTCACTATAGCTTAATCCACCGTAATAAATAATATTTTTTGGTTTTCATACCTATAAATATAAGTATAATGATCGGATTAGTTCGGCCAAACAAATAAGCTAGTTGTTATGCCACAGCGTCACTGGTTTATGAACACACGACTTTCGGTTCAGGAAGTGAAACCATATGCATACATCTACATCAGTATTGTTGCGAAGCACTCATCATTGATCTCATCAAACTAGTTTTCAAGTATATTTTGTAAATAAATACCTTTTAATTTTGAGTTTACGCTAAAAAATCATTAAAACCAAATTTCTTTACAATAACATTATCATATAACATATATATTTAATATTACATTTTATATAAATGTTATGTTTCGGCATAATCATAATAATATCACATTTGATTATGTAGTAAAGTAAAGGATTTTTAGTAATGAAATAAATAAACAAATATAAATTAATTATTAATGAGTTTTTTTTTTTTTTTTTTTTCTAAATAAAACTACTCTATTCACAATAAAGGGGTAAAATTACATCTTGACCGAAGTCTAAAACAACTGCCCAGAAGGAGAGGCAGATAGAAACAGAAAAACTGCCCAAGACATAGAACTTAGACGAGACCCTGTAATCCAATCCCACGCAGGGGAACCAGTGATGACCTTCTTGACATTACAAAGCTTACAGAGATTCCAAAAAAAAAAACTTGCATTTTGAACCATAGCTTGCAGAGAAGAACCCACTTATCAGCAGTAACAAAAATTTGCCCTCTATTATGGGCCGCATGACCTGAAACAAAGGCAGCAGAGAATGAACTAAGCATCTGGAGGCTCTTCCACGATTCTACACCAGCCGAAGTCAGGCAGGTCCCGTGCACAAGCAATATCATTCTCAGAAGGACCAGGAGCCGCCTGCTCCATCACCACGTCATTAGCTGTTATGAAACCAGCTCACAAAAAGATAGAAAAGAGAGATCCACGCCTTAGAATTCAGCCTCTTCGAGGGGGCAACCTCCTTTACATTACATAAATGAACAATTCTTGGATGATTCAAATGACAAAACCTCCTTTCTATATATAGGAGTCTATGGAGTCACAATATAATCCAGCCGACCTAACAATAATAATATAAAGCCACAAAAATAACAATAGAGGGATTCTATGGGCACAGAAATAACAATATGGGGGTAATAGGGGCACAACAATATAAATAAGGGGTATAACTACAATAGTAATGGGGTAATCACTAGTATTATAGGGACCCAACATGCCCCTCTCCTTCAAAAAAGTGTTGTCCTCAACGCTTGAGTAGTTCTGGATACTTCTGCATAAAATTCTCATCCTCCCATGTGGAATCTTCAGCGGATAAGTTCTTCCACTTGATAAGATACTCTGAAATTGATCGATTTCGTAGCTGTCGAGTTCTTGTTTCTGTGACTGCTTCCGGTTCCAATATAATTTTTCCTTCCTCGTCAAGTTCTGGCAATATTGTTTGAACTGGGAGCTTGTCGCCTATAACCTTCTTTAAACATGAAACATGGAAAACTGGGTGCAATCGAGAAGCTGCAGGAAGCTCCAATTTGTATGCCATAGTACCAATCTTTTGCAACACCTTGTACGGACCATAATACTTTGGTGATAATTTATTATCCTTCTTAGCTTGCTTGAGGGACATTTGCTTATATGGTTGTAGCCGTAGGAATACCCAATCACCTACATCAAAACTTCTTTCACTGCGATGTTGATCTGCCTGTTGTTTCATTCTATTCTGTGCCAACACGAGGTTATCCTTTAAGAGTTGGAGGACTTGTTGTTGATGTTCGATGTGATGTTCCACTGCCTGAACCTTAGAATTTTCTCTTAAATATGATGTGATGGATGGTGGTTGATACCCATAAAGTGCCATAAATGGGGTCATTTTTGTTGCTGTATGGAAGGAAGTGTTATACCACCATTCAGCCAGAGGCAACCATTTGACCCATTGTGTCTGTTTATCAGATACAAAGCAACGAAGATATCCTTCCAAACATTTGTTTACTATCTCAGTTTGCCCATCAGATTGAGGATGATAAGATGAGCTATGAGCTAACTGAGTACCAAGACAAGAAAATAATTCTGTCCAAAAATTTCCAGTGAAAATGGGATCTCTGTCACTTACAATAATCTTTGGGTTTCCATGTAGCTTTTGAACTGTTTCCATAAATGCAGTAGAAACTGTACTGGCTTTAAATGGATGTGATAATGCACAAAAGTGTGCATACTTGGTAAGTCTGTCAACTACCACCATGATGACACTCTTTCCCTCAGACTTGGGTAAACCTGTGATAAAATCCATTGAAACCTCCTCCCAACGTTGGCTTGGAATGGATAAAGGTTGTAATAGACCCGGTGTCTTAATTGTTTCAACTTTATTTTGTTGGCAAACCAAACATTCCGCCACAAACTTTTGAATATCTGATTTAAGGCCATCCCAAAAAAATTCCTTCTTAACCCTGTGGTAAGTTTTTAAAAATCCTGAGTGCCCTCCTAAGGGAGAAGTGTGCAATTCCATAAGAATCTTTTGTTTTAGCTGGGAATTCTTACAGAGGTATAAGCGATCTTTGTACCATAACGAATCATTTTTCCAGCTAAATGTATCAGACGTACTGGAATCTTGTTGTAGCTTTCGAATAAGTGCCCACACTTCTTCGTCATTCTTCCATTCCTCCCTTGCTTCATTTATCCAATCTGGTTGGATAATAGAAATGGCGCACAACAATGCTTCCACATCCTCATCCTTTCTTGAGAGTGCATCTGCCACCACATTTTGCTTCCCTTTTTTGTAGATGATTTCAAAGTCATAACCCAACATCTTTGTGACCCACTTTTGTTGCTCTTCAGAGGATAATCTTTGTTCTAAAAAGTATTTAAGGCTATCATGATCCGTTTTTACCTTGAAGTGTCTTCCCATTAGGTAGGGTCGCCATTTCTTAAGTGCATGGAGTATTGCCAACATTTCCTTCTCATAAATAGCTTTGCTTAAAAACTTTCCCTTGATTGGACGACTTTCAAAAGCAATGGGTCTTTCATCTTGCATTAGAACAGCACCAATTCCATTTCCTGAAGCATCACATTCCACAATAAAGGTTTTTGTGAAGTCCGGTGTAGCTAAGACCGGTGCTTGGCACATTGCCTCTTTAAGATGTTCAAAGGCCTTTGTTGCTTCCGGAGTCCATGAAAATGCATCTTTCTTCAATAATGTTGTTAGAGGTGCTGCTATTCTCCCATAATTCTTAACAAACTTGCGATAATACCCTGTCAACCCAAGAAATCCTCGCAGATGCTTTATGGATGTGGGGATTTTCCATTCCTTAATGGCTTTAATTTTGCTAGGGTCTACCTTAACTCCTTCATGAGATACAATATGACCCAAATATTCCACCTCCTGGACTCCAAAGAAACATTTGGATCTTTTTGCATATAATTGTTTCTCCTCCAATAGTTGTAGCACCCTGTCAACATGTTCAACATGATCCTTCCAAGACTTGCTGTAGATTAGTATATCATCAAAAAATACTAACACAAATTTTCTAAGGAATGGTTTGAAAATTGAATTCATCAAACCTTGAAATGTTGAAGGTGCATTGGTAAGGCCAAAAGGCATGACCAAAAATTCATAATGACCCTCATGAGTTCTAAATGCCGTTTTCGGAATGTCTTCAATCTTCATTCTGATTTGATGATATCCTGAACGAAGATCCAACTTGGTGAAGTAAATTGATCCATGCAATTCATCCAGTAATTCATCAATGACAGGAATGGGGAACTTATCTTTAATAGTGAGCTTGTTGAGCTCCCTATAATCCGGACACATGCGCCATGATCCATCCTTCTTGTGCACCAATACTACTGGAGCAGAGAAAGAACTTTGACTCGGTTGAATTATACCAGCCTCTAGCATTTCTGCAACCATACGTTCAATTTCACTTTTTTGGACATAGGGATATCTGTACGGCCTGATGTTTGGAGGAACACTTCCTGGAATCAGATGAATAGCATGATCATGATCACGCATAGGTGGGAGACCTTTGGGAGTCTCAAATACCTTGGAATGATTGTCCAGGACTTTTTGGAGATCTGGAGAAATAGATGATTCCAATGTGGAAACATCTAGCGAACATAATTGTGCAATTACACCTCTTTGCTCCTTTTTTAGAAGCTTTGTCATACCATTAGAGCTGATTATCTTTCCTGGTTTCCCTGCAATACCCCTTAATTCAACTTCCTTTCCTTCCACAGAAAATTTGATGAAAAGTTCTTGAAAATTAAAAGCTATTGTACCCAAGGATTGTAGCCATTGGACTCCTAGTACAACATCAGCACCTCCCATTGGAATGGAAAGCATTGGGCTAGTCAATACATATTCTCCCATGGATAGCTTGATATTATGGCACTTTCCAGAGCAATTTATTGTTCCTCCATTTGCAATCATCACTTGACACTCTGGTGCTGGATATAGGAAGCAATTCAATTCTTTTGCTACCCTACAATGAATAAAATTGTGGGTGCTTCCTGAATCAATCAACACTATTACCTTTTTCTTCTTGATTTGTCCTTCTATCTTGATGGTTTGAGGAGTGGTAATTCCCGCCAATGCATTACAAGATATGGTCGGATTTATTTGTTCTTCATCTAGGCTTTGTTCCTGGAGTATATCTTCTTCTTTTGACCTTTCTTGCTCCTTTTCTTCTTCCTCTTCACAATCTATGTAGAATAATTTCTTCTCAGCACACTTATGACCTTTAGTGTATTTGCTATCACAACTGTAACAAAGCCCTTTTGCTCTTTTTTCTTCCAATTGTTGTGGTGTCAACCTTATAGGTTGTGGAAGACTAGGGGCAACAACACTTCCGTCTTTATAGTTGTGAGTGGTATGCTTCCTGGTTGCCATAATTTTGCTTTCCATTTTTCTTGCTAACCTGAATGCCTTCTCTAATGAATCAGGTTCCCAAAGGCGAACATCATGTTGGATATTATCCTTTAAAGACCCTATGAACACATCAATCCTATGCTCCTCTGGAATATCTTTTACCCTTATGTTCAATTTTTGGAACTCCTCAATGTGCTCCATTATTGAACCCTTTTGTTTGAGACTTATCAATTGGCTAAAAAAAGTGTTGCTTTTTGTATCCTCATAATGTGCTATCAATTCTTCCGTAAAAATTGCCCAAGTGATAAATTGTTTACGAGAGCAAAGCCATTGATACCATACAAACTGATTTGGTTCCAAATATAAAGTTGCCATACGTACCTTTTGTGTGTTTTGCACATTATTGAGATCGAAGAATTGCTCCATCTGTAATATCCATGTGGCGGGATCCTTGCCATCAAACTTCCTCATATCGATTTTTGGAATATGGTGGGTCTTCGATCCAACATTAGAGTCTATGAAATCATGATTAACATTTCTTTTTTTCACATCATGAGTTTCCTTTACTACCTTTTCACCATTAGTAAGTATTTCTTGTAGAAAATTTGTCAAATCTGTCTTCAAATCTGCCATGTCTGTCTTCAAATCTGTCTTCAAATTTGCCATGTCTTTCTTCAAATCTGTCTTCAAATCTATCTTCAAATCGTCCATCTTAGCTTCCATGCCCTTTATCTTAGATTCCACGCCATTTATCTTAGCATCTGTTAGCTTTTGTGAGCGTGACATTTGTTGCACTTGTTCTTGTAATTTTGATATATCATGTAGCATTTCTTCCTCTTCTTCATGAGTCATGCTAGAGCTTTCAGGTTCCTTACTAGGTGTTTGCATTTTCTTTCCTCGGGGCATCAGTTACCGATAATAATGCTTTACTAGGCCCTTTGAATTCCTTCAAACCAAGCTTATGCAAAAATAAAAAATAAAAACTACACAACTTTTTTTTACTTTATAGAAGCCTGATATTGAATCTGATGTATCTCTGTAATTTCGAATCATCCAGTTCTGAAATTGTGACCTGTAGTAGCCTTCTGTGTCCTCTTTCCAATGCCACTAGTCTGAACCAAATTGGATTCTCCAAGAAAGAGTTATGCACAATCTCCCACAGTGACCTGATTATAGACTAGTTCAGTAGAGCGAACTTGTATGAAGTGCCACGTGTCACTGTTTCACCCTTTGACTCTGAAAAATATATAAAAGAAAACTACAGTCCGTCCTCTTTCTGTACCTTCTTACGAAATTTCAATCCGATGCTCAAAAAGAAAGTTATGACGATTTTCCCCAGGTCACCTGTTTTGAGTGTAATTCAGGAGTCTGCAAAAAGACCAACTTCCTGAGATCATATCTCCGAAAATATCGCGCGAAAAGCTCTGAAATTCGGACCCAAGGTTCAGCGCGATTTCTTCTCAAATGGGTTTTTTTTTGCGACTTCTGAAACGTCACAGAAAAAAAGTTATAGCGAAAATGCCACGATGACCTGTTTGGAGCAGCGAAACCCTAGAATCCAAAGCTCTGATACCAAATGTTATGAAACCAGCTCACAAAAAGATAGAAAAGAGAGATCCACGCCTTAGAATTCAGCCTCTTTGAGGGGGCAACCTCCTTTACATTACATAAATGAACAATTCTTGGATGATTCAAATGACAAAACCTCCTTTCTATATATAGGAGTCTAAGGAGTCACAATATAATCCAGCCGACCTAACAATAATAATATAAAGCCACAAAAATAACAATAGAGGGATTCTATGGGCACATTAATAACAATATGGGGGTAATGGGGGCACAACAATATAAATAAGGGGTATAACTACAATAGTAATGGGGTAATCACTAGTATTATAGGGACCCAACAATAGCATTGCGCGCTGGAACCTCCGGAGCCTGCACAGAACGCGGATTCGGCGCAGAGACCGAACTAGGGCCCTCCTGATGAGAGCTAGACTCTCCCACCTCCTGGGCGTCCTCGTGAAAGAACACCAAAACATGAGCAGTAATCCTGGGACGATTCAGGGAGCAATTGAAGGTGAAAATCGCAGAGCCGAATGTGGGAGAGGACGTGGAGTCTGGAGGACGGGGCTTAGGGTAATGGCAGGGCAGATGAAGACGCCCTCTCCCACTACGAGTGCGAGGGTAATGGCCTGTTATGAAATCGCTGGAGAGGGAGGTATAATTGGAGGACGGGCTAGAGGGCGCCCGCCAAGGGGTGCCCCTACAACATCTCATTCTATGGCGGAGATGGGCCATATCGAAAGCAGCAACGACGCTGTGAGAACAAGACCGAGCAACCACAAAAGCAGAACACGGGCAATTCAAACGATCATCCAAACGAGGGCCTGATGCCTTAGAGAGAACCCAGGGAACTAACAGAGTCAGCTCTGCAGGACTACCAAAGCAAAAACCCAGCTTAGTCGTCCCTTTCAAACCGCTAGAGCCAGCATCATACAGGCCATAACCAGGCCAACAAAACAACAGAGGCTCCAGAGCGATCCCATGGTTGAGCCTAGATTTATCACCCTTAGTCCTGCCTCAAATTGCACCCACCATTACTATGGCATTCAAGAGAGCCGAGGTCCAGTGTAGTCCAGAGCGTGCGGAGGTGAAAAACATATCGGAGGACAGGCTGGGAGTATCAGAGTTGCCTGTGGTGAAACCATTAAACGCTGCCATACCCAAATGCCGAGGTTCATCCGTCGACTGGCTATAATCTTTATTGTACAGGGTGGGCAGGTGGCGTCCCTTCTCGCCCCACTCCTGTCCCATCGCATTAACGAACTGGTGAGACACCCGCATCCGGGGAACTATTAATGAGTTATTAAAATACTTATTATTTATAAATTAAAATTTGTTTATAAATTTGATAGATTTGTATTTTAAGGTTCAAATAAATATTCTAATTTTATAAAAAATTTAGAAGTAAAAAAATTATTTCGTATATAATGAATAATTTAAAAATCAATATTTTTGTAAATTATAAATCATTATTACATCAATATATAAGTAAGTTTAAACATATTATTTCCTAATTATTTTACAAAATAAATACACATTTCTTTCTAATAGATAAACAAATTAAAAAATAATCAAATTTCAAATGTTTTTAAAGAAATCAACCATATAATATCTTAATGAAGGTTTCATTTGTCTTAAATATGCTTATCAGTATAATATAACAAGCTACTCATATAAGTAAAACTATATGTTAAAAACGAAATATCAATATAATAACATTATTAATTTAATTTTAATATTCTATTTTTTGTAAATTGCAAAAAAATAAATAATATATACATATATTGATAAATTTGAAGATATCACATCTTAATTATTTTACAAAAATGATAAAAAAAAATAATAATTAATTAATTAATTAATTAAAAAAATAAATAAATAAAAATTAATGAAATCAAAGCTTCAAGTTTCATTTGTCTTAAATATACTTAATTATTAATATGACATAACAAGTTACTCATATAATTAAAACTATGTATATCTATTTAATCTTGTAAATTCAAAGAATAAATAAAATATTATTGATAATGTTATTAATCTAAGTTTAATATTTCACCTTTGTAAATTGCAAGAATAAGTAAAATATTGAAATAAAAAAAATTGGACCTTTAGCATGGAACCGTTTAAGGAATAGACATGTATGGATTGGACTTTGTCCCATATCTTTGATTGACATCATCTAATTCCTCAATGTTATAAGGGTTTTTCAAATAACATTTTTTATATTGTTGAGAGTATGTTTCATGATACTGCATATGTATATATCATTTCAATCAAGTATTTCTATAAATTAATGATTATCACTTGGGGTCAAAGTGGCATGGGTCACACCAATCCTTAACATAGTTGGATTTTCACCCATGGGATTTCAAACCAGCAACCTTTTCACCATGGAGTGTCTTAAGAGGACACCTTGTCGTTGTTTATTCTATGCCCATGAGCATGTAGATGACAATTTTAATTAATTGAATGTTCCACGTTTTTTAAATATAGCAACTCTATATCATGCTACCCTATAATTATTCTCAAGGGCATTAGTTTGCTATCAATTACCTTTCGTATAAGAGCTAGGTACTAAGCAACAACGTTTCATATTACATCTGTTTGGTTTTGTATTAGTACATTTTGTGTTTACATTATATTATTTTTTCTAATAAGTTATAATTAGTAATATAATGATACTATTTAAGTTAAAGATATGATTTACTTAATTGCTTTTGGTTTTTTTGGTTTTGTATTAAGTATCTTCTTTTTTGTCAATTTGTCTGTGATCCTCCAGGCTTGACCTGTGGCTTGAGAAACCGCAACCTAGGGGCATCTAAGTCGTCAAAGTCACCTGGGGATCACACCCAGCCTGGCCCACACCATCCCTAAGCTATCTGGATTTTAGCATGGCTCCTCCCCTAGCCCGATCGCAACAACCTCCATGAGGTTTGATCCTAGGTCGCCTTGCTAACGAGGCCCATCCTCAAACGGTTGTGGTAGTGGGACTTGACATATTAAGTACCCTTTTGTTATTGATTTTTTCCACCATTTATTACATATTAATATCAATTTTTAGTATTTTTTATTACTCTTGTCATTATCTTTACTTAAAATGTTAATTTCTAGTATCTAATCTACAAATTCAATGCGTTCTTAATTTATGAGTATGTTACATGGTGTAAGAGAAAGTGTTGCTCAATTTCTACCTTCCTATTTCCACATACTCATTATAACCTTCCCCCCACTACTCAATTTATACCCATCTCCTCTTTTCATATCTTAGTGTATGTGACTTCTTAGTTGTGCTATTACTTGTCTATAATGCCATGGTATGCAAATAATCAAGTGGTTTTGTACTTTGATTGTCCCTTTCTTATTAAAATTTCTTATGAAATACCATTGTTTGTCTTCTTTCTCCATTTTATCCTCCTCTAGCATTCTTTTACATGATTTTTCAATGCCCTTTTATGCACCGCCAGTCTATGTCTTATTCCCTTTTTAAACTCATCTCGGTTGATTTTTTCCAAAAACTTGTCACTCTCACTATTTGTTTCTTTTCATTCGCATAAGGTCGATTTTCTTAAATGTAGTCTTGTTTCCACAAGGATAATTGTATAAGGAGATTTTTTTTTTTTAATCTTAGACGACTTGTTATAAGAGGTCTTTACACTCACTCACTTTGGTTCAATATTTTTATAAATATAATCAGTCCCTTTATTTTATATTCGTAAATGAATATTTGAGAGTATAAAATTTTGAAAGAGATGACACAATATTTACCAATTCCAAACATCTATTTTTGTGCATATATTTTGTAACAAGGAGAATGCTTTATCTGTTCCTTGAAACATTTTTCATGTGCATGCATCCCAACATAGATTTTTATTAAAAGTAAATTCCAAATATTTATAGTTGGAGTTATTTGTAATGCCTTATCTGAAAAACTCATTTATTGGCCTTCTTAAATGAAGTTAGCGTAGTTTGATTTCAATACTTATAAATTTATTAATATAGGGTTTGATTGAAGGGGATTCTCCAGTATTTTTTTTGAATATTGAAATTGGAAAATACTTAGGATTATTGATAATATTTTGGGAAACATTATCACCAATGGTTTTATAACAATAGAGTAATATTGAATTTGAATTTTCCTATAAGCAAGAAAAGTTGTCCTAAATAAATTTGTGTTAGGGAATCACAAATTTATCTAAGATACAACTTCTAAGGTAAGCTAAAAGGTTTACTTTGAATGTTAATGCACAATAGCTTCATGTCTACTAGCAACATTTGTTAAGACAAAAAAACATTCTAATATGAAACTCACTTTGTGGAAGCACTAAGAGTAAAGTCACCATTAGAGATGCCACCTTTTATTAGAAATGATCCCATCTCACTCATTGAAGAGAGAGATATACACAATAATATAGAGATTACTTAGTTCATATATTACTAATTCACTACAAATACAAATGTAGAATGAAAGTATAGTGTGAATTACTTAGTCCCTATATTAGCAATCCACTACACATGTAGAGTGAAGGTATAGGGTGGATAATATAGAGTAGATATAAAATCTTTCCATATATTTAAGTTATAAAATGCACGATAATTCAATATATATATAATAATAATAATAAAATCCTAAATGGATAAAAGATCAAAAGAAAAAAGTTAAGACATCAAGTTAGATCACAAATTTATAGATTTAAAAAATAAAATATGAATTTAGGTGCAATAAGTATATTATATGTGATAATAAGCCATAGTGCACTTTGAACCTTACAATGTCATGTTTAATGGAAAGAGTTGTTGACTTGAAAAAATACATTTGAATAGTAAACCCACTTAATAGAAGTAATGATGAATAAAAAATTTCAAGGGGGCACATGGTCTATGAGAGCCTCTTGAGAGCAATAAAAAACATCTTCCATCAAGATAGAAAAAGGATCTTAAATAAGTTGTCCAACATTGTTGTGTAACTATTTGTTGGAATTGCTATAAAAATTTCTTAACAATACAACTAACTAACTGTGTGTGTGTCTGCGTGGGAAATTGTATATCAATGATAAGGAAACAAGAATGTGAATATCTAATGAAATACATTTAATTGTGGAAAAATTCTAATAAACTTATGTGTTTCAAGAAAAAAAAGCACCTCAAAAGGTTTTTAAAGATGTTCATTCAATTAGTCATTAGAAATCTTCTTAACTGGATTTTCAACCTCTATAATCTAATACAAAATGGAGCTCATATGCCAAAAATATGGAGAAAAATGCTATAAAGATCTTTTGAACTAAACTTGTAAAAAAAGTCCAATCATTAAACTAGCTCTCTCTTCCTTGGATAAGTTTATATGGGAAAACATAAGTTCAAAGTTCAATGACAAGAAGAAAGTTTTAAAAAATGTAAAATGCAATTTAGTTCTATATAACATTAGGAAACTAAAATTTCCAATTGCTTCAGCTTTGCAATAATTCTTATCACTTTCTCCATTCTTCAATCATTGAGATATCAAGATATAATCACCAAATTTGGATCTAGGAAAATGTCATTTGAGATATGTCATTAATGAAGGTAACCACGCCATTTGACACAATTAAGACAAGCTACATAAGCAAAGTATATTTGTCGAAATTAACAAAACCATTATGATAATGTGCACTAATAAAAGAACCATTAGAGGGCATACCAAGTTGTAGAATTACACTGTAGATGGGCCACCTTATGCTATAGATGACTAGATTGGGGAATAATGAACGGTAAAGTCTACACTAAATTATAGTTTAACAATATTAGTAAAAAAATAAATCTTAAGTTGATCTACCACAAACGTTGCTACAAAGAGAGAACACCACTTTGAATAGTGAGAAGATAAAGAAAATTGTCCTAAATCTGTTCATGGGGTGAAATCAATCTCAATGTTAAAAGTCTACTAGGAAATTGAGAAAAGAGATCCAGATCATGCACCAAAGAGAAAGCTTCAAACCATAGTAATATGTAGAATGGAGCCACTAGTCGAACATGGAAAAAATTTTGTTAAATAAATAACAAATTTATGGATGCCATGTGGATACTACGAAAATTAAAACCATCAACTATTTGAGACAATCAAATTACGTATAGATGCAATACCGCATATGCAGTGGAGACAATCTTCAAAAGAAAAACTCCATTATGAAGATCACGTTCCATTAATATGGACCCAACCGTAATGGTGCAGGACCCCATTCTATAGTAATTATGAATTGTTAACTACGATGAGGTCGACACTAAATGCCTTGATTTTGAAGACCTTTAACTTTCTAATAACAATGTCTCATTAATGTGGATAAAGTCAAGTACAATATCAAGCTTATCTACATTTATGTTCACTCACTTATTTAAAAAAGTGAATTATTCATACCAACACCGACCACAATGTTCACATTAACTTTTTTAATCCAATTGGGATGGTGGGTATCATTCGTATTCAGAGATTCTTTTCGATAGTGACATTTATTTGTCACGAGGGTTTCTTACTTTACATCTTGTGATAATATTGTATGTATGGTGGCTCTTACTTCTACAAGTTTAAATTGTTTGGATATTATGTAGTGCATGGTATTTTCTATATATTGTAACAATTTGATGAAGTGTTAATCCAAGTTGTGTAACATGAACATTGATTAGGGTTTTATCAATTATATATAAATATCATATTTAAAAAATAAAATCAAGTTATACGGTGATGTTATTAAAGGTTACTATGAATATATTTTTTTGTGATTTTTATTAATTCCTTAATGAAGGGCATTGTCAAAATTGTCAAGGAATGTATCATGTAGATATAAAAATATATAATATGGAATAGGGATTTTGTATAATGCACATTTTTATTTTTTACGAGGGTATATAATTTTAGGGTGAAGATATGCATTTATGTATAAGTGTGCATTCTTATTTTTAACCGAGGTTGGGAGAGTGAATAAGAGTGTGGAACTTTATGCAAATATTAGTGATAGGGAAAAAATCCATATTTGTAATAGTGTATTGAGTCCTTTGGGAAAAAGATCGAAGTTTCAATTAAACATATTTACACATGAATTGAGACTACATCAAAATGGAAGGTTTAGCCATGTCATTTTCTCATGCCATTTTATTAAATAGAATCATTTTTTATGCTTTGTTATAATCATCGATCAATGTACCAAAAGTATAATCTTCACTAAAATGCAAAATAATTAAACGAAAATATAATCTTTACTAAAGTGCAAATTAGAATATTGAACCGTGAATCTTAGATTGTCCTTAAACATATAAAATGTGAATATACATGTAAGTTGCTCTTATCAAAAGAAGGTTTATAAGGAATTATTGAAATTATTCTCAAACTCATTTAAGAAAATGTTTGTTAATTTTAAGTATGATATTTAAATACGTATTAAGTAGAGTTTTTAATCTATAAAAATGTTAGATAGAAAATTGATATTATAATTTTTTATTAATATATATTTTCAAAAAAATTAATAAATATATTTTTTATAAAATTTAAGTGATTTTTTTTTAATAAAAAAATTATATTTAAATTTAATTAATAAAAATTAATAAAATAATATGCTTAAAATAATTAATATAAATAATGTAATGGTAAGGTTAATTTTTATAATTGAATAATAATAAAAGTTATATTATATATGTTATTTAAAATAAATAAAATAAAATTATAATTAATAGTGTGATGATAAGGTTTAAATTATGAATTTGATTTACTTGATTAAATTTTATTGAAAATAGAAAATAGATGGTATTATTATTTTATTTAAATTAGTATGGATTTATTTTTGTTTTGGATTTAAAAAGTACTAAGAAAGATTATTTTTTGGGTTGTAAACTTTTTTTAGTACAAAACTTGAAGAAAAAATTGCACTTATAGAAATTTGATTACTCTTTATACTTAGTAGCTTAAGAATTAAGACAGATCGATGTTAATTCTTAGTATTATTATTTATATTTATATAAATTTCACATCTCTATATATATAAAATGTTCTTATTTTAATTTTATTAAAAACCATACATATATACCACCTTTCTTCAATATGTTTTATATTTTTTTAAATTATATATATCTATATATATATATATATATGATTTAAAAAGTTATTAAAAGAGAAGTTATTTTTTTTCAATACTTATTACTTTATTATCTTTTATATATTTAAAGTTAAAATTTTCACTACTTAATTGTATTAAGTATAAGTATAGTTTTGTTTTGATTAGAAACTTTTAGTAGGGTGTAATTTTAAGTGGGTTTAATAATTAAGAACATGTATTTTCTCTTAAGAAGTTATAAGTTCAAAATCATCTAGGGTAAAATTTGTACATATTGATTGATTAATATTGGCTAGTTGTGATAAGGCTTGAGGGGTAGGCATCCCCTAGCATGGGACCCCTAAATGATCATTAATGAGAGTGTCTCTAGATGCCTTACCAAGTCACAAATTTCTACTAGTATTGGATTGCAAATTCTAGGCACTAATTTCACCCCATTCTTTAATCAAAAAGGGGAAAATCATAAAAGGTCACAATTTTTACCAATCCAATCTCTATTTTGTTAAATAACAAGTGTTACATAATAACTATTCCTTGCCACTTAGTTTAAATATATCTATAATTTTGTATATACTTTATATAATAATATGATGATAAATATAGCTAAAATTATGCGTATAGCCAATGTAATAATACAATGATAATGTTAAAACCACAAAGGATAATAAAAAGACATGAAATAAAATAAAAAACACATGGCATAGAAGACATAAAACAAAAATGTATGAAATAAAACCAAGCCTTAAGTCAGAATTTGATGGGTTGTAGATGTGTATAATTTTTAATTTTCTAAAATGTTTAGTAAAATTGTCCATTGTGAGGATATCGGTAATCATATCTCAACAATACATGTGGAAGAGCTTGCATCATGGACATGTGATAGGTACCTCATGGTCCACATTAATGTTTGACAAATATATCATAATTTCTTAATTTGGGAGTGTTTATGTATAATGATAAATTGAATAAGGTGCACGCATGAAAAGGAAAGTTTAAATTTCAATGTAACCACGCTTATTAAAATAAATTTTAAAAACTTAATAGCTACATAAATGAAGTTCTATACAATTGAAAAACAATTTTTTTTTTTTTTTAATTTGAATAAGAAATCTTAAATCAACTTAAAATAGATATAATAATCAACATCTAACATATAAATATCAATGTATGTGCATCAATTCGGTTTAGGGAGCTTCACAATTGTTCTAGATAAAATTTTGCCTCTCTAGTAAAAATAGGCATCACATAGTTGATTTGACGATCAAATTCATCGATATGTTTTTTGAAGGAGGTATGGTAAAAAGGTTAGGTTTTGTTGCACCGAATATTATGTCATTATGATAAAAATTGGTGTCATGTTCGTTGACATGTTCTTTCAAGTATGAATGATATGTTGATTAGGGTGTGTTGTTGAATTTTTTTTGACATTTTGATCAAAATTGGTGTCACGCAATTAATTCAACCATACATTATGTCGGAAAATTTTTGGGGATCTATCGATCAAAGGCTAAAGCTTGGATTTTGTACTTGTCTCTCCTCTGTAAGAAATGGCATTTCCTTTAACTTTATTTGAAAGTACAAAGTTGTATTATTCAACGAATGTGACAAAAAATTTGTTTTTGGGTTGTTTGTGTGATGAAACCCTTGTATTTTTGGGTTTGTTAATTGAGGCAATGAGCAATAACATCTGCAAATCGATAGCCAATTAGGCTGAAGACAAATAAATTAAATTATTGTTAAAAAATAATAAATTTTAATTTGCAATGATAAACTAGAGAAAGTTTGCAATTTGTTTTGGTCAAACCTAAACTAATATGGGTTTGACCAAAAAACCCAATGCATTATCTATTTCTCGCGACAGGGATACTAACTAGACAACATCTACATTATGGACATTTATTGTGCCTACCTCATGGGAATTTATGTTGAATTCGTGTATAAAACTAAGTAGTAAGAAGAGTACATCTACCTCATGGGTATAAGGTAAAATTGTGAATAAGGTGTAATTTCGTAACTCTATGTGTGATGCTAAGTAAAGGTGGATATTTTGATACCACATGAGAGATGATGGAGTATAGATGATATTAATTATCCTGGAGATATTATAAATGATTAAGAATTTATCTCTATTAGACTTAAGGACTTTAAATAATCCAAAATTTAGAGACTTTGACCAAAGCAATAGTTTACTTCTTTATAAATTACTAACTAATTATTTTCGGTGGCATGATTTTCATTCAATAATAATGATTTGTAGATATAACTAATAATAATGATCTTTTATATGAATTAATTATTAATTTATAATAACTTTACCATATACATCTTAAAAAAAAAAATTGTACGTTTACATCTATGTATAAATAAAAATAAGTAATAAAATTTTAATAAAGCTAAAAAATAATTCATCCTTTAATTTAATTTGAAAGTCTATCATAACTTAGCTATCATGAGGGTTTCTCACTTTATATATTATGGTCATTGTGTATTGATGGTTATAGTTTTTATTTATTTTTTGTTTGTCTTTGTTAATTTATTGGCTTTCATTGATTCATAATGGAATCACACAAAGATAGCAATCTTAACGTCATGGCTTTCCAAAAAGGAAACCAGACGAGTGACATTATAGATATCGCAAAAAATTCTCTATCAAAATTACCCAATACAGAGGTACCATGTAACTATCTCTAGACCGTGACAAGTGACTGGATATTCTAGCATATAGGTTACAAAATAACAGTTAGGTATAGAAAAAAACCACAATTGTACAACATAGAAAAATCTAAAAATAAATTCAGAAAATATAAGCATGAAATTACAATGAACCTAGGATTTCATCCTTCCTCGGAAGAAGTTGCATGGGCAGGATCATGTGTGCTCTGTCCTGGTGAGTTACATCTCCCACACCAGATATGTGTCTCTATATGCACCAACTGAGCATCCAGGCTGACTCAATAAGAGAAGAAATTTTTTTGGACCCGTTAGATATCATTGGGATGGAAAATTATCTCATTGCGGTCTTCTTGCTTCTCCTAGATGACACAACCTAGCATTATTTTCATCTACTAGTACAAGGTGATGGAGTGTAGGTATTGATTCTTGTGACCACTAGTGTGTCCAAGGTGGGGAACTCAATCAACAACATTAGCCTGAATCTTAGAGTCAGAGTGGGCATTCCTATTGTGAATTTCCTAAGCTTCAAGAAATCATATTTCATCTTAAATTTCCAAGGGGGTGGATGTATGGTAGAGGTAAGCAACATATTGAGCTTGAGACTGGGCATGAGACCTACCAGAGGGGCCTTAGCCACCAAAGCTACATCTTGGACGAATACATTATTGCAACATGATAATAAGGAAAAGTAAGAATTTAGTTAGAGAAGCCCCAGGACACAAGAGAAGGTTGAGGGATTGGAATCTAAGGGGAGACTAGAGAAAAGTAGGAAGAGTGGAGAACTTGAGGGGCAAGGGTGGCAAGTATAGCAGAAACCAAAGGTGTTTCACGGGAGTGATGGAAGTATAAAAATATAAGGGGTCCTCCTTGGGATGGAAAAATATCGAGCCACCTCCATGCAAGGCACAAGAATTTTCCTTCACTCGCAAGAGGATTGAAAATAAATTTTGGAACTAGAAAACCCAAACCATAGTATTGCAACTATAATGCTACTTAGAATAATTATAAGTCAAAATTAGTGCTAAAAAACTTGGAGGGGATGACTTCCTGAAGACCCCAAAATATTCAAGGTTTCTTGGTAGAGACAGTGCGCTCTCCGGAGGTGCAGCACTAGTGTTGTGTACATGTTGTAAATGTGGTGTTGTGTACATGTTGTACATGTGGTGTTGTGTAGGTGGTGCTATGTACATGTAGCGTTGTGTACATGTTGTACGTGTGGTGCTAGGTACATGTTATGCAGGTGGTGTTGTGTACATGTGGTGTGGTGTACATGTGGTGTTGTGTACGTGTGGTGCATGTTGTACATGTGGTTTTGTGTGCATGTTATACATGTGGTATTGTGTACATGTCGTACATGTTGTGTTGTGTACATGTGGTACTGTGTTATGTGTATTGTGTAGTCGTTGTATCGTGACATGTATTCATTGTGTTGTACATAGGGTGTAGGTGTATGTGTTGTGTTGTAGACCATGTGAAGGTGTATGTATTATGTGGTACACCGTGTGTGGGTGTGATGTACATGATTGAAGAGAAGAGAAGGCATTGGGTGCTTCCCAGGTGTGGCAACTGATCTGGTCTGTGTACGAAAAGGATACATAACAAAGGCAAAAGCAAAGAACCGATTGAAAGATAAGTATCATTATTTTATTTTCATTTTTATTATGCATATGATCTATGATTCTGAGTTATGATGGTTGCGTTTGAGCTAACAAGATGTGATATGTTTATACATGATGATTTGATCAAAGAGCTAGTCTAAATTACTGTGATATGAAGTAAACATAATTGCAAGTGTACCTTATTGACGAGCTACCAATGAGGTATGATTTGAATTTATTTCAATTCCTTTTGGATCTAATGGAAACTATGTGCTTGGTACAGGAAAGAATGGAAAATTTCCAAGTTTGGGTGGTTGGAATTGGTTGCAAGAATGTTAGCAGTAGTGGTGAAAGGAATTGGAACATGCAATAGTATGATGGTAAAGCATTCATGAGTAGGGTCATTATGGGACACTGGTAGGGATTGTGTAATAGAGAAGGAGATGCTAGCAGAACTTAGGTGAGTGATTTCACGGAAGGGAGTGATCGAATTTGCCAAGGGACTGTGTAGCAGAGAAGGGAAGGTCTAGAAATACATCTGTTTTGGTCATTAGCATTGCTAGATGGAATCATAAGCACATTAGGAGTGTGCCCTGGAATAATGAGTCAATAATTATTCACTAAGAGAACAAGTAGCGCAAGGATCATAGCGTTGGAAATTAGATGCAGGTTTGACTTTGGCAGTGGATTTTGGGATTCTTGGGATGGAGGTGAATCCTTGTACTACTTTTGAGGGTGGGGGTGTGAGCCTTTGGATTCCCTTGTTGACTGATGCAGGCCCCATATCCTTTTTATTTGCTAGTTAGAGAAAATGTGCATATGTATATGTGTATATTATTGTAAATATTGTACTGAGTTGTGGTTATAAACATCCATAGACATTATGCTTATTTGTTAGTTGAAGAAAATGTGCATAAGTATATGTGGTTGTTATTGTGAATACCATAATGAGTTGTGTTATAAAGCTCTAGTAAATGGTATGATTGTCATGTTTTCAGTAGTTGATATGTTGTAAATATGACAACGAGTTGGGTTATAAAGCTCCATATGAAGTATGTTTTTGATTTCAGTGGTTTGCTGGTCATAGGTGTCATAGAAAACCAAGAACGGTGTTCCCCAAGGGGAGGGGTTTGTAACAACCCCTGGTTGATTTTCCATGTAAAAATATATAAGACCAAGTCCATGGGACACATATTCCAAGATGAATGGTGGGAAAAACATCCTAGTGGGGATCACTTTTGGTTTACTTATGGCTAAGAAAATTGGCAAAGGCATTAGCAAATGAAAAGAGGCATTTATTTTTTAAAACAAAGGAAAATAGGAGAAAAGGAAGGTGAAGGGACACATATTTGCATGCTAGGGAAATTAGAGGAAAAATAAAGTAAAATGAAGAAAATAGAGGCCTCAATGATAAAAAGGCTTCTGAGGATCAGGTCACATATTTTTCTAGTTTTCCTTTTTTCAGTTCAGTTTTGGAGCTCTCATTTCATTCTTTCATACTCTTTCACACTTAGAGTATTCTTGGAGCACTCTCGAATTCACTTGGATTTGGAGAAAGAAGGCAAAGGAAAGTAGGAAATCATGAGGTAACAATTGTATCAGCAACTACAACTAGATTGATTTTCAGGTAACAGGTTGCATGTATGATTTCCTTGCTGATTTCTGGATGCATGGTATATACATGTAATTTTCTAGTTATTTGTTGTCATTGGCATGGAGATTTCTTTGGATTGATAGTGGTTATATCCTTGCCTTACCTTTTCCCGGACAACCATGCTATTATGGGGATTTTCACTTATTGTTCTTATGATTGGTGCTTAGGTTCCTTATGGTTGTGGGTTGGAAAAAACTCTTTGGAATCCCTAGAACAACTTGGGTTGAGTTACTAGTCCTGGAGCCTAGGTTAGGACAAATGCTCTGGATCCCTTGGTGGGTTGAGATACCAGTTCCTGGAGTTGGTTTGGACAAATGCTCTAGAGCTCTGGAAGGTTGTGGGTTGAGTTACTATTTCTTGGAGCCCTGGACAACCTGGGTAGAGACTAATCTGGTTGGTGTTAGTGATGACTGACCATATAGGTGGAATCATTGTGGTTGAGGGTTGAGGTGGTTTGGCCTCTGGAAGCCCTGATTATTTTTGTCTTGGTTTATTCCATGATATGCCACATTCATGCCTGGAAGATGGTGCAAGGGAGATTGGCTGAAAGAGATATTTGGTTCAACCCAATCTATGGTCAGGTGTTTGGTATTTTTATAAATTAATAAAATATATTCTTCCAATGTCATTCATGTATAGTTGTCGTTATTATGTTGGTGATATTATGGCTGATTTGTCGTGGTTTCTATGTTGGATATTTGTTGGTTATTTGTTGGCTACATGATGTATGTTATCTATGGCTCTTGACATGATTTTCTTAGTTATCGAATGATTGATGAATGCATGGGTTAATAAGTGTTATTCCAAATAGCTAGAGGAGGTTTAGAGCCTTCTCAATGATTCTCAAATGAAGACTCTCAGTTTATGATCATATATGCATTCATGACCTATAGCTTACATGTTTTCCATGTGTTTGAGAAAATGTCTAGTGTGTTCTTAGAAGTCTAGGTCAACTTTCTGATTTGAGATTGAATGTTTAGATTTCTTTTTCATGTTAATAATGATTCTAGAAAGTCTCAGGAAGTTTTGGGCAGTGGTCTGGAGGCTGGCTTGGAAAGTGGCTCGAATCTCGGAACTGCACCCTTTGAACTGGAGATTTTGGGCTATAACCGCGTGGAGGCAATGTTGTGCATGTGGCTGGAGGCCTATAACCACACCCTGGCCTTGTCATGAATGCGGTTATGGGCTTATGGCAGTGAAAAAGAGCCCCAACTCAGGGTTTTCTCATTTGGGGTGGTCCTTTGACCCTGAGTGTCCTGTAGCCCTCAGGGATGTTGTGAGTTGTCAGCTTGTAACTGGAGATTGGAGTTCGGGTCATGTCATAGTAACTATTTGTCTCATGTTTTGCCTTGGTAGGTTAGTAAGATTGGGTAAATGTGGGAGGAGGTGATTACTGGGTGGTATTAGAGCTTCCAAGTTTAAACCTTTGGAATGGATGGGCTAAATGTATATGGTTATGCATGCATAGTAGTTCAGACATGCATCATGGTGGTCATTATGTAATTTGTGTCATCATGATATCGTTGGTATGTTATGATGTTGATTGATATGCAGTAGGAGGTGCAGATTATCAGAGCGAGGATGCAATACTCGACTTGAGGGTAAAAGCAGATTATTAGACAGGTATTGTATGTTTGGAATGCATGTATGATGCTTAATGGTTGTTATATTCATTGTGGTTATATTCATGCCTTTCATTTTATTGGTGTTGTGGTTACATGCATGATAGATGCTAGTTAATCAGTGCGGTCATATGCATGTGCATTGGTTAGTCATGCATGATAGTTAACTTGTTGTTATATGCATTGCGGTCATATGCATGATGATTATGGTAATTGCGGCTAATATCTTGATATTGTATGTATCATCCTAATATGGATATTCCTGTGCAGATAGTTATGGTTATGATATTCAGGTACGAGTCGATATATTTGTGATATTGTGTCGTACTAATATGGATTGATTTGTGCAGATGTGATAGCCTCCCCTGACATACATTTAGGTATGATTTTTATTATGTCATGTATTTGGTTTATTTAACATGGTATGTTTGTAGGAAATATAAGATCAGGGATGAAGAGCAGAGTATTGAACTATGGTTCACATGACTTCCCTTACATGTCTGACGTGAAATCTATGGAATGGAAAAGTGGCATGATTATGTGGCATGTTTTCAAGTATAAAAATGTATGAGAAATGAAAATCAAATTTTGGCAAGTGTGGTTAAAATTATTAGAGATTTGGAGATGCCATTTCCATAGTTGGACAATAGAGATTGAGCCATTATGGTAGTTGCCTCCTTCTACCTTAGTGTGGAACATGGATAGGAAGGGATTATGTTTACAGGTTGTTTGAATGTTTGGTTAATTTCTTGATAAGAGTATACATCTATATGAATGCATGAATGAATGATCTTGTTTTAAGACAGTTGTACTAACACAATATGTGCTGAGAAAGCTGATATGTACTTGAGTGCAAGTGGGTGCTAGTTTTAGTATTATGACTAATGAATGTGAGTTGATAATGACATGGTTGTTAGTATTGGTAAAGGCTGATTTCAAATTAATAGACACGATGCCTTGATCTTTGGAACATGAGACTGACATGTGTGAACAGTGGCAGGGAAACATGCTTTGTATTATTGTGACAATGTGTTTATATAACTAACAGCTGGGTGATGTGATATCACATAATAAGACTTAATTGAAATAAGGAAAAAAGGTAAAATAAAGGACTTGGGTGAGAATTCCTTTCGCTATGTTTGGATACCATAATTCCAAAAGAATGAGTGCTTTGCATGAAAACATGAAGTCTTCTTAACCTTGATTTTGTCAGAAATTATGTGGATATGTGTTATATTCATGAACATGTATTTAACAGGTATAATAGTTGGTTTCCAATTATGGATGGATTCATCAAGGAATTGGAGTCCCTTGAGAGATGATATATATACGTGTTTAATTAAAGGTCAACATCCTAGGTACAACAAGGTAAGGTAATAAATATATTGTTATATTTATGTATACACTGACAGTTGTGTGTTTATGGCAGTATGATGCACGGGATTGCATGGAGAAAGACACTACCATTAAATCTTGAAGAAGACTTGGGTTGAGCTTTCCCTTGGAAGCATTAGGAACCATGGGTTTGATTCATGGTGTATGTTGAAATTTTAGTGCTTTCTAGGCTTTGTGATTCATTTGCACTTGATTTTCATTTTTTTTTATGTTTGGTTCATGGTCATGCCACTTTGTTTGTGGTGTTGTATTATTATGGGTTTTTCATGGTTCTCTTCTTGTTTGTTTCTTATTCTTGCCTTTTATGTTTTGAGGGTCTTGGCAGTTGGTTGGGGAAAGAGGAAAGTTAATGGAGCTTGGGGGAAGTTGAATGAAACCTAACAGGTAATGTACGACCCAGATGAAGCTCAGTGCATGTATAAGGGTAGTTGAAGGAAAGAGTATGACAACCACTTGGATTGGTTGGTTCCATTGGGTTAAATGGACGGTGGGAGGAAAATCACAAGAAAGGTAATAGGAAAGGTAAAGTAAATGGATTTGAGGCGTCAGATGCCTTGGCTAAGTTGGGAACTGTTGTTCTCAATGTTCTGCTTGTTGTGCACAAATAAAGGGATTTCTCTTAACCTTGACCTTATGATATCTGGAAATTATGTTGTGATCATGATTTTGTTGATGTCTATATATGTATGAATGTATGTATGTGTGTCATTGTCTGACAGGGTCATTAGGTACCATGCTTGTGGAATGATTGCTTATGCAGGTGAATGACATGAAGAGGTTCTTGGTTTTTTGAACAATCAAGTGGTAAAAGTAGCCCTGACATATCTATGAGGTTAGTATCATGTGGATATTATTTGATATTAGGTGATTATACTATGCCTATGTTTATGCTATGGCAGGTAATGCTGAGGGATACATCAGCGAAATGAAAGTAGTGTGATCTGCGACATGCTGGGACAAACATGGATAGTGGAAAGAACCACATCCCCAAAATTTGGATTGGGGATGCATGTAGTAAGGCATGGGAAAGACACTAGAATCAAGGTTGCTTGGTAGAGAAAGGGTGATTTATGTATGTGTATTAATAGTGCTGTGTACATGTTGTACATGTGGTACTGAGTAAATGTGGTGTTGTGTACATGTTGTACATAAGGTATTGTGTTCATGTCATACATGTTGTGTATTGTGTAATCGTTGTATCGTGATATGTGTATTCATTGTGTTGTACACCGGGTGTAGGTGTATGTGTTGTGTTGTACACTAGGTGTAGGTGTATGTTTTGTGTTGTACACCGGAAGTAGGTGTATGTATTGTGTGGTACACCATGTGTGGGTGTATGTGTGTGATGTACACTGTGTATGTATACGTGATTGAAGAGAAGAGAAGGCATTGGGTGCTTGTTAGGTGTGGCAACTGATCCGATGTGTGTACGAAAAGGATAAAGAACAAAGGCAGAAGCAAAGAATCGATTGAAAGATAAGTATCAATATTTTATTTTATTTTTTATTATGCATGTGATCTATGATTCTGAGTTATGATGGTTTTGTTTGCGCTAACCAAATGTGATATATTAATACATGATGATTTGATCAAGGAGCTAATTTGACTTGTTGTGATAGGAAGTAAACAGAATTACAGGTGCACATTATTGACGAGCTACCAATGAGGTATGATTTGAATTTATTTCAATTCCTTTTGGATCTAATGGAAACTATGTGCTTGGTACAGGAAAGCGTGGAAAATGCCCAAGTTCGGGTGCTTGAAAATGCCCAGTCTGGGTGGTTAGAACTGGTTGCAAGAATATGAGCAGTAGTAGTGAAAGGAATTGAAACATGAAACAATATGATGGTAAAGCATTCAAAAAAAGGGCCATTGTGGGACACTAGTACCCAATAGTTTCCATTGATTGTCATCAGCATCCTATGACCATATGATGATTTTAAGGTAGGGATATGACTTGTTTTTGGACCTTCCGATGTGAAGAAAGCTTTCCAAGGGATGAATCACCTGAGGGACTACATAGCAGAGAAGGGTATGCCAATGGAACTTGGAAGGTTTGTGACTGCACGAGAGGGGATGACTGGATTGCCCGAGGGATTGTGTAGTAGAGAAGGAAAGTTCGAGGAATATATTTGTTTTTGTCATTAGCATTTCCAAATGGAATCGGAAGCACATTGGGAGTGTGCCCTCGAACCATTGAGTCGGTAATGGTTCACTGAGAGAACAAGTAGTGCAAGGATCATATTGTTGGACATTGGATCCAGGTTTGACTTTGGTAGTGGATTCTAGGATTCTTAGGAAGGAGGTGAATCTTGTTACTACTTTTGAGGTTGGAGTTGTGAGCCTCTGGATTCCCTTGTTGACTAATGTGGGCACCATATCCTTTTATTTGTTGGTTAGAGAAAATGTGCATATGTATATGTGTTTATTATTATAATTATCGTATCGAGTTGTGGTTATAAAACTTCATAGATAGTATGTTTATTTGATGGTTGAGGCAAATGTACATAATTATATGTGGTTGTTATTGTAAATATTGTAATGTGTTGTTTTATAAATCTCTAGTAAACGGTATGATTTTCTTGTTTTCAATAGTTGATATGTTGTAAATATTGCAATGAGTTTGGTTATAAAGCTCCATAGGCAGTACTTTTTTGAATTCAATAGTTTGTTGGTCATAGGTGTCATAGAACATCGAGGACGGTGTTCCCCCAAGGGGGAGGGATTTGTAATAGCCCCTGGTTGATTTTCCATGTAAAAAAATATAAGACCAAGGACATGGGACACATATTGAAAGTTGAATGGTGGGAAAAACATCTTAGTGGGGATCACTTTCGATTTATTTATAGCTAAGGAAATTGGCAAAGGAAAAGAGGAATTAATTGGCATTTATTTATAAAAATAAAGGAAAATAGGAGAAAAGGAAGGTGAAGGGACAAAAATTTCCATGTTAGGGAAATTAGAGGAAATGAAGAAAATAGAGGCCTCGATGATAAAAAGACATCTAAGAATCACTTCACAACTTTTGTTGGTTTACCTTTTGTTAATTCAATTTTGAATCTCTCATATCATTCTCTTATACTCTTGCACACTTAGAGTATTCTTAGAGCATGCTTGGAGCACTCTAGTATTCACATAGATTTGGAGAAAGAAGGCAAAGGAAAGCAGGAAATTGAAAGAGAATAGTTGGATCAATAGCTACAACTGGATTGTTTTGTACATAACAAGTTGCACGTATGATTTCCTTGCTGATTTATGGATGCATAGTATATGCATGTGATTTTATGGTTATATGTTGTCATTGGCATGGATATTTTCCTGGATTGAGAAGGGTTTTAGCCTTTTTTTTTTTTTTTTCCCTAGTTGGTGCTTAGGTTCCTTATGGATGTAGGTTGGAACAAACACTCTAGAATCCTTGGAACAACTTGAGTTGAGTTACTAGTCTTGGAGCCTATGTTGGGACAAACGCTCTAGAGCCCTTGGTGGGTTGAGTTACTAGTCCCTAAATGATCTGATTGGGATAATTATTTTTTTATACTAAATTCCTTTCAGATTATTTAAACATGCTTAAGGATTCATGATATTATTTGCAAGTTTAAAACATGAGTTTTAAGTGTTTTTATGTAATTTTTTTGTGAAAATTAACAAAAACAAATGACTAAACATCACCATATAACATACATAAACATCAACATAAAAAGTATCATAGAAGCACATGATGAAGGAGTTCACCCTTCTTGGCCTACGTCTCCTTGGTCCAGCTTCTAATGGCGTGGCCCTCTCTATTATGCTAAAAAATGTGAATACATCAATTTCGAATCCTCAGAAAGCCCTGAAACATGTTCCAATGGTTCTCAATGCCCAAAAATACCTGTGTAGCCCCTTTCTTCTCCTGATTTGGTCAAAAATTCAAGAAGTTATGGCTTTTCCAAGTTTTTTACTAATCGCACTACAAATCTCCAAAATCCGGCACCATCCTTCAAATTTACCCCAAAACATGCTAACGAAGCGACAATTTTGTCGAATTTTGGGCAAAATTGCTGGATACTTTAAATGTCGCAATCTGAAAAATTTGGGCACATGGGGGCCACGTGCCCAGGGCTAAGGCCAACTCCCCGACCCCCCCTAGCTAGGCCCCCACTCCTTTCAGTCAGTGGTCGTGTTGTGGTGGTTTGACCAAGGGTCGGCCCTTGTGGGCTAGCCCCTCCCCTGAAATGTCGCACTCATGTAATTTAAATAAACACCGCAAACATATATGGTTAAGTCCTTTGGCTGTGGTGTGTTGGTGTATGATTATGCTCGTTCGTTGGTGGTCGCGGGTTCTACCCCCACTGTTGCTTCCTGGAACTTAACCCATAATTTTGGTGGCCCCCGGGCTACCACGTGGAGACCTCAGGTTGGGCCACGTGTCAACCCGTGGTTGGCCACCAATCCAACCAATAATAATACGCCAAATTACACCAATGAGATTGTGCCACTTGACACAACACAATTAGTTGAGCCTATTGACCGGTCAAACTTCCACATAGACCTACACAGTCAGCGCCACATCAGTAGTACGGACTCCTAAATGGGTTGTCAATTTTTTTGAAAAAAATTGCCTATTTGGGAAAGTGAACAAAACATGATTTTGGGAGCATACGATGTCTGTTTTGCGCGAAACGAGTTACGCCAGATTCAAGATGACGAGCACTACACGGTCGTTCAGGTTCCACACAAATCCGACAATTTTGAATTTTGAGCTCTTTTTTTTACGCCTAATCATTCCTCCCCACTAGAAGCTTTTTGGACCCCAAAAGATCACTTTCAATTGTCTAACGGGTGAAAGTATAGTTCCCTCAATTTTCCAATCTCGATCCATCTGGTCTTTTAAGTATTAATTCCATTGAGCCCCACTCGAAGGTAATCCACATTCCCTCATTTTGAAGACCTTGTTCTTCTGTCAAGAATGGTGTCTTGCTGTAGTTCATCAAGGTATTCAGGAGAAAAATCCTCAATGGAATGAATTTGGAAAAATTTTCATTGATCTTCAATCAGAGGAGGCTCATACAACCTTAAGTTCTCAACATTAACAACAGCATAAATTTGCATATATGAAGGAAAATCCAACCTGAAGGCATTGTTACCAATATTTTCCGGAATTCTGAATGGACCATATCTAATTGGTTTTAGCTTTTTACCTTCTCCTTGGATCCTCTCTTTTCTAATGGGAAGCCAAACTTCATAATCGACTTGGAACTTGTGATCTACACGATGCTTGTCATGCCTTGCTTTGTACTTGCCTTGGCTATTTTCCAATTGTTCTTGAACTCTTTGGTGTACCAATTGAAAATTTTGTTCAATGAACCTTCTCGCTTTGTCTATGTCACTATGACCATCAATAGAAACATCTTTTCCAAAACTGAAATTCAAAGGTGACTTAGGCAAGTATCCCAAACATGACTCAAATGGCGATATTTGAGTTGAAGAGTGCTTGGCCCGGTTGTAAGCATGCTAAATGTACTGCAAATGTTCATCCCACAACTTAGGATGCTTTCCGCAATACCCACAAAGAAGATGTATCACTGTCGTATTCACCACCTATGTTTGACCATCTGTTTGTGGATGAAATGGTGTGTTCTTTTTCAATTTCCTGTCCATGAATCCCCACAAGCTTGACCAAAAAATCCCAACAAAGTGAGAATCTCGATCACTAACAATGGATGTGGGCAATCCAAAATGCACCCATACATTCTGAAAGAATAACTGAGTATTTTGTTCAGCTGTAATTTTCTTTTTACATGGCATCAAAATACACATTTTGTTGAACCTATCCACAACTACATACAAATAATCATGACCTATTTTTGACAATGGAAGACCTCCTACAAAATCCATAGAAAGACTCTCCCACAGTCGTGAAGGAATTGAAAGTAGTGTGTACAATCCTAACTTCCTATTGCTAGGCTTACTGACTGCACATAATGAACATCCTTTAATAAAACATGGCACACTTTCAAGCATACGAGGCCAATAACAATACCTCTGTAGATGTGCCACCATCTTACTTACACCGAAATGACCAGCAATAAGAGAAGTATTTTCCTCTCTTATGATGTTGACTCTTTCTCCCTCTGGAATACAAAGCTTGCCAAGATGATACAACAAGTTATCATGCAAATGATAATCCAATTCCTCTACTTGGTTACCTTGACTCAAGCTTGCATAAACATCCTAAAAGTCATTGTCTAATGAATATTGCTCAATATAACTTTCATGCAAAACAAAATTATGCTTGAGTAAAGTAGTTGCACTAATAATAGGCCTAGAAATCATATCAATAACTTTATTATATATACCTTTCTTATATCTTATTATGAAGTGGAATTGTTGAAGAAAACCCATCCATCGGAAGTGCCTTGATTTCTATAGCTTAGATTGAGATTGCAAGTATTGCAATGGCTGACGATCAGTGCGAATGATTGTTTACCTACCCATCAAATAGTGTTTCCACTTTTTCACACATTGCACCAATGCATACAATTCCTTGTCATATGTAGGGTAATTAATCACTCCACCATTGAAAGTTTCCAAATGAAAACAGATAGGCTTACATGTTGCATGAGGACTGCACCCATGGCATAGTCACTAGCATTAGTCTGGATCTCAAATGACTATCTCAAGTTTGGAAGTGCAAGTGCTGGATTGAATTAATATTTTCCTTCAATGCATCAAATGCCTTTTGATGTTTGCCTCCCCACTGAAAAACCTTTTTCACACTTGTCAGTGCATGTAAAGGAGCTGCTATAGAAGAAAAGTTAGCAATGAATTTCCTCCGATATTGGGTTGCTCCCAAAAAACTTCTTACCTCAGTAATTGTCTTGGGCCTTGGCCAATTCAAAATGACATCAACCTTGGAGGGATGTATTTTCAAATCACCTCCTCCAACAATATGACCCAAGTAAACTAAAGAAGTTTTTTCAAATTCACACTTTGACATCTTTAAATACAATTTTTCTTGCTTCAAGACATCAAGTACTTTTCTTACATGCATAACATGTTCATCACGAGATTTACTGAAAATTAAGATTTCATCTAAGTAGACAGTAAGAAAATCATCAAGAAATGGCCTCAACACATCATTCATCACATGTATGAAGGTAGCAGGAGCATTACATAAACCAAAAGGCATAACTAGCCATTCAAACAAACCTTGTTTTTTCTTGAATGTTGTTGTCCAAATGTCTCCTTTAGCAATTCTAATTTGATGGTAGCCACTCCTTAAGTCCAACTTAGTAAAATACATTGCATCTTTCAGTTGATCAAGTAAATCATCTATTCTAGGCAGTGGGTAATGGTTATTTACCGTAATATTGTTCAAAGCAGGGAAGTCCACACACATGCGCCATGTTCCATCATTCTTTGGCACCAAAACAATAGGTGAACCACATGGCGAAGAACTTGGCCTGATGATCCCTTTATCCAACAACTCTTGAATTTGCTTTTTAATTTCTGCACTTTCCATCATTGACATCTTGTACATGCCAATGTTAGGAAGAGGAATATCTTGTTGCAACTGTATCTCATGTTGTATTCCTCTCTTGGGAGGAAATCCTTTTGGTTCCCAAAACATCTCATCATATTGGTTAACAACATAAACCAATTCATATTTCAATCTTGAATCACAACCTTGAAAAGATTCATTATCAACATCATTCTTGGGTTTGATCATTAGAAGCACAAAATTCTTGTTAGAATTCTCTAGTATTTTGATCTGCCCCGCACTAACAAGTGAAAGATTTAGTTTCTTTCTATGGGTTCTCACAATATATTCTACTCCATATTTGAACAAATGGTATTTGTTTTCATGTCTATGGAAGATACTTTTTTTGTCATAGAGATATGGGATGCCCAAAACTATACCAAATATGTCTAATGGAACAACATCAAGCTCCACTTCATCTATGAAATTTGTAGTAATGGTGAATTTCAGTTTACACTTTCTAATTACTTGCAATTGTGCATTGTCACACACCCATTCTAATGGATATGGCTTATGATGTGGAATGGTTTCCAAGTTTAAACTTTTGACAGTGTTTTCAGAGATAAGATTGGCTTGAGATCCACTATCGAAAAGAGTATCAATTTTGCTATGTTTTGAGATTACCCTTATGTGAAAAAGTTCTAACCTCTTCTTTTCGTTTGGAATTTCATTGTGTAAATTTGAAGTACTAGTGCTAGCAATGGATTCTTTTCCTTTCATATTGTTGATGGTGTTGGACCCGCCAGCATTCAAGGGATCACCTTGGTATGAAGTCCCAACTAGACCTCACACTGATTAGTGTGGGAGTTGTATCCAGTACGATGGCCCAGTTGCCATTATCTTAAAGATTTTCCTCAACACTTGCTTGTCAGCACGGGAGAGTGGTTTGATTTGTCTTTCGAGAAGTGAGGTTCATGTGCCTAGTGATTGTAAGTGTCACTTGTGTCAATGTTTCTTTCACCGTAGAGGGAGAGGGTGGGAGTGAGTCCCATGTCGGGTGGGAGAAGTCCCAACTCTACTAGGAACACACAACACAACACAACATGCACAACTTTCGACAGTACAGTCCACATGGATGCGACAATCACAACATGCAAGGGAAGATAACATGTATAACACAGTGGATTAGTCCACGCGAGTACAATGGTTGTTATAGCAATTTCTATGTGAAATTTTTTTTTGATGCCTGGGAGAGTAGTCTACATGGGCGAGACAATGTTAACAACATATATGACACATTTTCAATAACATATATGTATTACAACAAGTGAATTAGTTCAAGTGTTAAAACACAGGTTAACGCAACATGCATTACAAGTGTTAAAGATTAGTCTTACCACAGTTACAATACATGTGTGAAAATGTACTGGCCTGTTAGCAGGCTTATGAATTAAGCGGAAGTTCTAAGACACATCGTTACACCATACATCACTAACCCTGCGTGCGAAGCGTTGTTGCCACTACTTACTCCTCAAAGAAAAGATTACAGACTCTTAAGGCTATGTGGGAGGAGTTGAGATGAAAACTCTGTTGCATGTACAAATGAGGGGGTATTTATAGCCAAGGGTGAAATTTATCCTTGTGGTTGTTCGACTACCCTCATGACTATTGGACTTCTATGACTTTTCGACTTTACATGACTCTTCATACAACAAGTGGGTCTCTTGGACTTCCACATTACATTAAATTGATTGACAGTATGGCCCACAGTAGAGATGTGGACGACAGGACTCATGACATGAATCGACATGACAATGTTGGTACATTTGTGTTGTTGCTGGTGTGCATGCCAAGTTGCAGTGCTGCTGGGTGATGAATGTCCTCATGGTGTGTTATAGCTTCACCTCCGCATGGAAAAGTGTGGGGAGTCTTTGATGTTCATTGGTTCGCTTGATGTTGCATTCACACATTGCTCCTTGCATGTATGTTGGTAAGCTTGACAGGTTCGTCCGTTCGTGAAAGGTACATGGTTGTGCATATGTCTGTCTGTGAACACATCTTGCATGTTTGCTCGTCTGTATGTTTGCAAACACATATTTACATGTTCGTCCGTTCGCTAGCACATTTCTTTTCATGCATTGCCTGTTCGTCTGTTGGTGAACTTGTCCTTCTACATGTGCTCCCTTCGTTCATCCCATCCATCGTCGCGCCATGTTTGTTTGTGTACCTGTATTTGCAATCACTCATGATGAGATGACATCAAATTCAAAAACCTCCTAGTCTACCATGATGCATGATCGTTTCAGATACAGGTGACCGGGAGAGGTGACAAGGTTGCGAGGCAGGATGGAGGCTCCAGGAACTTTTGATGAAAAATGTGCAGGAGTCACTGAGTGATGAATATGGACAATATGGATCGACAATGACTCTGCGTGGGGTCTGGCTCAGCTGGAATAAACAACTGCACAGTTTTTGGGAGGAACAATCCAGGTTGTGGGAAGGCTGGGCAGGAAAAATCTATGCAATTTCCAGAACGAGCGGGCAGCGAGAGCCTGGCAGCAAAAACTGTGCAATTCCTTAGGGGAATTGGCAGCCAGCTGCTGGGTCACTCGCAGCAAAAACTGTGCAATTCCTGAGGGGAACTGGCAGTCGGTTGTCAGGAGCTTGGCATAAAAAACTATGCAATTCCTGGAGGGAACTGGCAGTTAGCTGCTGGATCTTGGCAGCAAAAACTGCGCAATTCCTGAGGGGAACTGACAGTCAGCTACCGAGCTACTGGCAGGAAAAATTGCGTTGATGCTAGGAGGCTGGCCTACTGGTCACCTCTGTATAGTTTCTGAGCTGAGTGGACTGTTGGGCAGCAGAGGACTTGCTCATGAAAACTGCGCAATTTTCTTGGTGAGCAACAGTCGACTGTTGGGAGGGCTGGCTAGAAAAACTGTGCAATTTTCTGAGGGAGACAGGGATGGGCACTTGGTGTCTATCCGGCCTATCTGCGCAACTTTCTCAGTCAGCGGAGTGGGAAAGGTCTACAGCCTCTGCACAATTTTTGAGGGGTGTCAGTGTCAGGGTGGATGCCAAGTCAAACTCTCTGGTTGACCAACATGAAGGTTGATTGATTTGCTTGTGGGAAGCGTAGCTTCAAATGGCTTGCTTAGTGCTTCTACACTATTTTGGGTAATAGTCGATCAAGTTGATGGCAGGGTGATGGTCCGACTGTCAGAGGGGAATCCAGCCATCATAACTCCAGCAAAGTGACTAAGTGTGTGAACGAGTGAATGATCCATACCCAATCGTGCAAAAACACACTTACATGCCTTGATGACGAGACAACTCAAACCATCCAGACACACATGCTCAACATGACTAACCGACGGTGTAAGCGACAAGTGCGAAACTTGTGATTGATCATTGGTCAACTGTGACGACGCTTGCATGACAGTGTATGTAACTCTGTGTGTGAGTGTGACATATGTTTACATAGTGAACACAACAAGTACACATGAATCAAAGACCTTGAGTATTACCAGAACATGGTTGCAAGCATGACATTAACATCAACATGAAAAATCTTGGGTGAAATGATCAAGAAAGGTGGGTGTGAAGACTAACAAGAGCTCATGGAGTGAACCCAAATGTGTGCAGCCATCAAGTGAAACTCTCGAAGGAGGCTCCGAAATTGGGTGCGGGCCAAAATTTTGGAGGGTGGTTGTAGCCACTACAACACTTGGCGACACACTAGTAGAACTCCAGCTTCTTTGTTTTGGTTCATTGATAGCACAGGGCCTTGGTCTTTTGGGGAGTATTGAATTGTTTTGCGGGTTACTTTGGCTTCCCCACTTACCCCATGGACATACATGGTTCACCTTTTTCCAACTCAGTCAAACACAATCAAAAGTTCAGCTTGATCACAGTGTTTCGAATTTGGGAAGGGTAGTTTAGCTCGCGAGTTGAAGATTTTCAGAGTATAAGTTTTCATCTCTGGTGTTGCTCCGTTGCTAGCAGGCCTGGATAGTACCCCGGTGGAGTCACACATGAACACACGCATTGCTCCACTGCCATCGAGCCTGGTTAGTACTTCGGTGGATTTGCATGCTTCACCTCTCTACGCAAGAAGCCTTTCTCTTCTTTCCATTTTGTATTTTTTCAAGAGGACTGTGCATAGGCACTTATTTATTTTTGGGGCGGAAGATGGATCCTGACTTATTGAGAACAGAAGAGGTTGTTCCTCCAGAGAAGCATGTAAGACCTATGACATAGGTTTGCTCATTTAGATTTCCCCCTTCTTCGCTTCTACTAGTTGGATGAGCTTGAACACATAGAGCAGAAGGCTGAGTACAAGCATGGGGATTCCCAGTGTGGACACAGGTTCATGGTTGGACCAAAACTTCCCTCGCAGACAGCTTGTATTTTCTGTCAAGACTTCATCGGTTGAAGGTTATAACCAAGCACAGAGAAGATAGACACAAGACTGGCCAAGTGCTGCAGTGTCACAAGTTTCTTCAAATCTCAGCCACATACTCTATTCAAAAGCCAGAACACAGTAGTTGGCAACACTTATTTCCGGAAACAAAAATAGTAAGGTATCGAGCAAACAAAACAAATGTAAACAAAAATAGTAAGCAGAACAAACCAAATAAAAACAAAGATAGTAAGCAAAGGCAAACAAAATGGAAACAACAAGCAGAAAGCAAATTATGTACATGGCATAGGGTGCGGCCCAGCCTACTGGGAGTGATGCTCGAGATCTTGGCCATTGACAGGAAGGTTGTCAACCCTCTTCATCAAGTGATTGCAGATGGTATGTGTGTGGGCCAATCTTCTCACAGACCGGTATAAGGTTATTGGATTTTGCTATCGGAACCTGGTGGTATCCTGAAAGACCTTTAGGTGAAAATGGCACTACTGCTTCAGATACTGCGTGCAACATAGGCTTTGATGATGGCACGAGGTAGTTGTTTTTATTCCGGGAACGGTTCAAGTTTCTGAAATCAATGCACAAGCGGATTTCCCCGGATTTCTTATGTACAAAACTTAAATTAGAAACCCATGTATGGTGACGAACTTTGTAAGTAATCCAAACATCCAACAACTTAGTCAATTCTTTCTGTATAAGAGGTTCAAGTGACATATGTGTTTTACCCAGCTTTTGCTGCAATGGCTTGGCTCCTCCTTTTCTTGGAATCCTGTGTTGGATCATTCACATGTCGTGTGTACTCAGGTCATCATATACCCACGCGGACACATCCTGGTATTGTTTGATTAAGAGGACAAAGGATTTTCGCTGTTGCGGTGTTCATTTTGCACTGAGACTGACTATCCTCGGATAATGATTGGTTCCCAGGTCGCTCTGTTCATTCGTAGTGGTGGACCTATGGGATCTGCTATTTTGGGTCCTTGATAGTGGTTTTGCAAGTCATAGAGCTTGTTGAGAGAAACCACACTCTTGGGGATGGGGTTGCCTTTCTTGCCATTAGCTGTAGTTTTCAGGGGCTTCTCGTGCTCATCTTCATCAGTTGTTGTGTCCTTGAAAACATCAATGTTGTTCATGGAGTGCAGTATCCATGGTAAATTTTAGGGGCGAATTATAGCCCAAAGGCGAAATTTGAGGGTTTTTACATTTTAAGAGGGCAAATTTTTTATTAAAAACCCTTTTCATATAGTTAGCCCCAATTTTATTTAAAATTGTTTTTTTTTTTTTAGCCCAAAATAAAAAATGGGCGGATAAACTAATCGAACCTTCATTTGGCCACTGATTTTGGGAAATCGTATTCTCTTAAAATCGTCGAATTTTGATATTTGCCCCTGGTTTGGGAGATTAAAATCGCCATATTTCTGATTTACAATTTGGTTTTTCTAGTTTGGGAGTGGTTTGTGAGGGTCGATTTGGTCCTGGGAGGTTAGATTTGTTTTGAAATGGAGGGCGAAGGTTAATTTGTTTTCAAATAGAGGGAGGCTCCCTGTTTTCATGGATTCAGACACCTCTTTTCACGAATTCTGGATTCATCGTGTATATGGCTCCATGTTTTCATGGATTTAGGGTTTAGGGTTTAAAACATTTTTTTATATTTACTCCATAAGTCACCTTATATTTATGAACACGCAAGGATGTAAATAAATAAAAATATAAATAAAGTGGAGGTATGGTAAATAAATAAAACCTCTTTTTATACTTACTCCAAAGGTATGGTAAATAAATAAAAATATAAATAAACTAGAAGTATGGTAAATAAATAAAACCTCTTTTTATATTTAGTCCATAACCCTCTTTCTATTTAAGAAGGCTAAAAAAGAGGTTTTATTTAAGTGAATCCTATGGGCCAAATACCATATTTATAAAAGAGGTATGGTAAATTAATAAAAATATAAATAAATGAGATGTATGGTAAATAAATAAAACAATTTTTTATATTTACTCCATAAGTCACGTTATATTTACGAACACTCAAAAAGTGTGTTATATTTAGGTGAAGCCTATGGGCCAAGTACTATGGGCCAAATACCATGGGCCAAATTATTATTAATACCATGCAAAAAAGCATTTTTAACCCTAATATTAGTATTAATAAAAATAAAGATGGCACATGGTATTGACCCATGGTAACCAACATAGATCCATTACTCTAGATCTACTAAGCACCGAGAGGGATCAAATATCATGATATGCAAACTAGTATAGAGTGAAAAAATATTTGATCCCTCTCGGGGCTAGGTAGATCAAGAGTAAAAATGGATCTTGTAATTTAATGTCACTTAAACATTTGAACTTGGTTAAAAAAAAAAAAACAGATATTAATTTTATTATTTTTTATAAATTACTAATAGTAGTTTTTAAGCTCCAGGTTTATGATAACCCATGGTATTGACCCATGGTATTCATATGAGCATAGACTATTTAAAGGGGAAATTCTATCAGCTTATATCCATCTTAATTATGGTTCTACCAAATGCTAAGAGGGACAGATAGATTTCATCCCTCTCAGAGTAGTAGATGTGAAGTTAAGATGGGTTTTTATGATAATGAAGATATTAAATAGACTTAGGAAATTATATTGTAAAAAACATCTTATCTTAATTCTAGGTCTACCAAATGCTAAGAGGGATAAATAGATTTCATCCCTCTAAGAGTGGTAGATGTGAAGTTAAGATGGATATAGGTTGGTTTTTATGATAATGAAGATATTAAATAGACTTAGTAAATTATATTGTAAAAAACATCTTAAGGTGAATGGTTAAACCTACATTTAGTCACTTCACAAAATTTAGTAAAAAATACCAATATCTCCATTAATATTGGTTTTTATGATTTAACAAAAAAAAATCAAAACAGTGAAATCTTATCTCTTTCTGCATCACATCACCCTCACAGAAGAGAGATAGTCGTTGCCCATATTTCCCACCATTTTTCAAACATTCTCAATATGATATCTTCATGAAAAAGTTAAGGTACTGATGTTGGATTAGTTGTTTGAAAAATATGTTGGTTTGTACAACCTTTCATCTTCTCTGTTATTCTTAGTTTGTCATAATGATTTGTAGGGGTTGGGCCACTGCACCATATTGTCCTAAAAGGCGGAGATTGTCCACCAAAAATGAAATTAATTCACATGTTACAACGCTGTTAAAAAATGCAAGACGTATGAAGGTAGTGAATTATGCTAATAAGCAATTTAGATTGGGAGAGACATAATTAAATTTTATTATTTAATTGAAGATTTCCAATTAAAATAATAATAAATCTACATTTATATATTTGTATATTGATTGGAAAGCTTCTGACAATGATCACTTCTTTCCATTAGATCCCCTTCAGGCCTTTGGGATACCTACTACTTTCTTATATTATATATTTAGGGCTTGCTACTTGTTGGTGTGTTGGGGTAAACAAACTTGATGTGTCTTTTTTTTATCTTTCAATTGGAGTCTATGGAATAAGAAAGAAATTTTATAGCTTGACAAAAGTGGTAGAGAAACAATTAATCTCTCCTACCTTGACAGAACTAGTGGTCAAGATCAACGCCTACAAGAACTTTGTTGTGGAATATTATCAAAACTAATAGAAGGATATGAAAGAGTGTACAGTAAGAACCTTGACAAACACAACCACTGAAACTTGCGACATTGTTTGTAGGAAGAGAAAATTATGTTTCTTTTTTCCAAACATGTATGTTAGTATATTATAGTTTAATGAATATTTTTTCCTATTATCATATATGGTTTCATACTTTAACAAAACATTCATTAAGACTTCACAATGTTTTATTATTCAGTGAAAGATTTTTCAAGATCTTACAAGATTTTATAATTCAGTGAAAGATTCGCCATGACTTTACAAGATAATATAATCTAGTGAGATATTCGCCAAAAAAATTACATATACATATTATATTATTGATAAAATCGCCTCCCATTTTTCCTATGTATCGTGGGGATTCGCCCATTTATTATACATATAAATTTAGGGTGGTTCTTAAAATTTTCCCTGGCAGTATCTGTCGACCATCACCAAAAACACGTAGCTCAATTATGTTATCAGAGATAGAAGGATTATACAAAACTTCAACAGTACATTTATCCCTAAGTAGTGACATACTAGCAGCTGTGTTTGCCGAGGCATTGGCAGCTGCAATACACGTTCTTGGCACAATAGTGATATTAAATGCTTGGAAGTTAGAGATCAGTCGCCATACCTCTAGCTGGTAACTTTTGAGACGAGGTCACAAACAATGAATGGTGTTACATACATGTCGTACTACTATTTCCAAATCACCTACCACTTTGAGTGCAACCACGTTGAGGCTAATGGATTTTCGTAAGCCCAACACCAGTGATTCGTACTCAACAACATTGTTTGTGCACTCAAACTCCATGCGGCTTGAAATCATGTGTTTTCTATTATTTGGATCGAACAAGATGCCCCCGAACCCTGAGTTTTCATGTGTCTTTGTCCCATCCAAATACATGGTCCACAACTCGTCTGTACACAGACTGTTTGATGAACCTGTATGACTACTACTTCTATTTCTACTGCTACTACTAATAATGTTACAATGTGTTATACATGTTTCATTTCCATGAGTTGGGCAAGGAAGGAGGCCCAACTATGTGTCAGGTGGGATTGGAGCTGGTTGTTCAGGATAACACCCCAACGTTGTTTCTAGGAGGTAGTTGCCAAACATGAATTCTGCAAAGGCCAACGGTTCATTCTTGCCATTAAGGGGAGTGACATTATGCTTCATATACCTCTCGAACACTACCCAGATTTGGTTGCATTTTCCCTTGTACGGAAGCCACATGTGTGACCAGTTTGTAGCAAAATATTTGTCCAGCTTGCTAGACCAGTCTCTGCTGAGTAGTAGACCGTATGCTTCCGGTATGTCCACAACAACTATGTTGATGCATTGGTGGACTCAACCGTCATGAGATAGTCGGATGATCACATCTCGTAGTTCACCAATGGCTGGTACCGATGTTTGATCAAGTTGGATGATCCGCATGGATGTATTGCTCCATTGTGCATTGATCCTTTTCGCAATGGAGAGCGGCATGACATTGGCTGCCACACCAGAATCAACCAAGTAGTTGTGAACATTGTAGTTAAAAAATTCAAATGATAGCAGGAATGGATGGCAATCTGATTTTTCTTCTTCCCTCTGGAGCATATTGAGCACATTAGAAAGTGATATAGGAGGTGTGCTTGTTCCCTTGATGGTAGAGGTTGCGTTTTCCATTGCTGTCTATCCCAATGCGTGCAGCAGGATGTCTCGCTAACTCTGGATATTGGCTAACTCGAACAAACTGATGTTCGCCTGAGTTTTCTTCATGTCATCTACAATGTTGTAGTCCAGAGGTAGTAGGCTCACCGAGGTGTCCGGGGTGGGATTGATGTTCGTGTTGTCCAGCAGAGTGTTCTACAGTTTGTTGCTCATGGACGCACTCTTGTCTATCGCTGTCTCCCTGGACTTGTTTTTTGTTCTCTGCTTTGGGGTGGTTGGGGGACCAACCTTCCTCATTAGCAGTCTCATCTTTTCTTGTACTTCCCCAAGTGTAAGGGGACCCTTTACTCCTAATATTGTAATGGTCATATTGTCTTGGGGGCTACTTCTCAGTGTTTGTCTTCGACATTTCTTGCAAGCACTGATATGCGTTCACCACATGCCCAGAACTTGAGGCTTCATTAGGTGCAATACCTTTGTCATTATCTCTGTCATCCGACTGCTCCTGCACACTGCTCTCTGCATCGAATGTATGACTGTATACCGAGTTTGCGACTCACTTCCAGTTCGAACAAAATTTCTCGGGGTGATGTTCTTCGTGGAATGAACAGAACTTGGGGTCTGCGGAGTGTTCGACATTGAACATAGAGATCTGCATAGTTTTTTGAGCGAACCAATTGCTGCCTGATGAGCTACTTCCCTCTGTCTAGGCAGATGACTGCTTGCAGATGTGTTCGTTTTCCGTTGTTTAAGCTTAGACACTTCTGTTGTCAAGTTCTTGACGAGGTGAGTGAGGGTTTCAATATCATTTGCTTCCTTGTCTCTACCCTTGCTCACCATCGCTTGGGACTTCCTGCTCGCATCTTTGGAGTCTTTTGCTAGCTCATCATCCTTGATAACTCCAATCACGCACAGGTCTTTCTCTACAACGATAGCCTCTTCATAGTTTTCCAAAAGTGTTGGTTTTTCAGCTTGCTTGATTAACTACACAATGATGGTCAGCAATGCAGACGTGTAGTAATCGAGAGTGATGGAGTCATGAGGTTTGGTGTCTGGTGCAAATTTGTTCAATGTGCGTGTAAAACTCTAGTTCAAGTCTTTTACCTTTTCTTTCCCCTCCATCTTCACGCTTCCCAATTCTTTCAATAACATAGTTGGGGTCTTGTCATCAACAAAATTTTCAAGGAACATGTTTTTGAATGCACCTTAGTTCCGTATGGAGTTTGGTGGAAGGTTGTGATACCATGCAGCTACGCGACTGTCCAAGGTACATGGTGTTGGGCTGAGAAAACGGTACGTTTTCTCCTTGTAAATAGCTTTATTTAACATTTGTCTTCACATGTTTATCTTCGTTTTATGGATAAAAGTAGAGGAAACAACAGTTGAAGTTGGGTAAAAGCGAGCAGTAACAAATTAGACGAATAGAGCCACGAAGAACTAACTTTTACTATCTTTATGTGTAGAAGACGTGGATTGGACGATGGTTGTTCAATCGACAGAATAGCAGCAGCCAGTAAAGGAAAAAGACATCGTTTAAGGAAAAGGAAGACAGCAGAAGACCGGGCAAACCAATGCTATTTTATGACGAGATCAGATCAAGTGTTACGAAATCCTCAAGATCCCTTGATCCTGAGGATTCACTTCTATCTATTTACTTTTCTAAATGTTATATAAGGTTGAAAGGCGAACTAAATAGGAGTTCAAAAATACATAGTTTGTAACTATTATTTTTGACATATAATATGTTGTAACTCTGTTACTTCTTTTAATGAAGAAGACTGCATTTAATTCATAATCTTATTTTGAGTATCTAATAGCAGGGACTTCTGGAGGCTTTGGGCTCAGTCAAAAGAAGATCTACTGCTTCACCTTTGTTATAATCATTTCTATTTATTCTTTGATGTTTGTTATTGTTAAGTTAATATCATTCTGATTACCATGAGGATTGACGATTCTGATTTACATTTGCTATTTATTCAAGATTCAAGATTTAGTTGTGTGTTACATATGCATGATGCTCTTTATTGAATTGGTTATGTTAGTTCCAGCATTAGATCACTGTTCATTTTAAGTAATGTTATCATAGATTTCAAAGATAGAATTGATTGCTTTCTGTGAGATGCTTATATGGTTATTTGTTGTTCAATTATCATTTGTTGTTCAATTACTATTTGTTGTTCAATTTTCATAGTTCTCTTTCATGTTAAATGAGTTAGTTTCAATTCCAGTTAAGATTTCCAAGTGTGATTCTTTCCATTTGCATTCAAATTCATTTTCTTTCAGAATAGGTTAAGTAGAATTGCAAAGTGTGTTATGAATTTCTTTTAGATTTATTTCTTCCAAAGTGATTTGGATTGAATTTAAAGAGATAGTCATTAGAAATTGCAACGATTCCAATTTTTTTCATTATCAGTAAACCTTTGAATTCACTACATATATAGTGCTGACACTCTTGAAATAAAAAGACTTGCCCTGGGTTGATTATTAATGTAGGAATTAAGATTTCATGTAAAAAGACATCTTAGTGCACCAACATTTTGGCGTCGTTTCTAGGGAGAGTGTTTCAAAGTGATTTCCTTTTATCTTGCTGTAAAAGAATTGGGTTTTAAAAACGGGAGGTAAGAACCTGCGTAACTAGCAAGTAAAGTGCTTGCTCACCAACCACTTTTCAGCAAAAGCATAGAGGTTAAATAGGAATATATTTTTTTATGAATGACTAGGAATAGAAAGATAGAAAAAGATCAGAACCCCCCACCTAAATCCACAAAACCCAAGGGATCGGTGAACCTTGGGAGAACAACTTTTATAGATGAAATCGTAAGAAAAGCAGAGTCTCAAGCATCAGTAGGATTCCAGACTGTATCTGGGAAAAGCCCTACTATAATCCCTTAGGCAATAGGCTCACCATGTAGCCTACGCTAAGATTCAAAGCCAAATTAGAGGATCTGAACAGAGTCTTCAAGTTACAACAAATTTACATTATGATCCTCTACAAGAGGGAAAATTATGTAACTTAAGAGAAGGAGAGGGAGAAACCAGTGGAACTGCTAAGGCAGGACCTCAGTTGTCTGAACAAGGATCTCCTGTGATCCCAGATCTAGGCAGTGCTACAAAACCAACTCGGATTTCTAATCCTCCACTTACTCAAATAGCACCCCCTGAAATTCCTTAAGGATATTGGCACATTTTTTACCAAATGGAAAATCAGCCACCTCAAGGTCAAACCTCGACATTGGAATACCCCATAGTCGACCAAGTGGCCAATGCCCCTATGAAAGCTATTCCTTTGCAGAGCATCCCAACTTTTCATGGGATGATCATGGAGGATCCTGATGCCTTCCTGTTCGAGTTTGATGTCCTCTGCAGAGGGTATGACTATACCACCGACCCTCAAAAGCTAAAATTGTTCCCTTCTACTCTGAAGGGAGCAACCTTGAGATGGTTCATGGGTTTGGGTGGACGTACTATTAACTCTTGGGATGACATGAAAACTTCCTTCCTCACAAGATACCAGGACTTTTGCAAGACTATGGAACTGTAGAAGAATATGTCGAACGGTTTCATTATAATTTGTAGAGATCTCAACACACCACCTTACCAAAATAAGTCCTGAGAGCTATCTTAATTAAAGGAATGAAAAAAGAATGGATAGAAACTCTAAATTTAATGGGGAAAGGAGATATTTCTCCAAAATATTATGATGAAATCGTTCGCTTGTGTATCAGGTGTTCATGAGGAAGCACACGCACATGAATAGGAAGTTGAGATCCTATGACTAGGGGAAGAAAACCACATAATGGAGGTGTAACACGAATGGAAATCAGTAATCTCCTGGAAGATTTCAAGACAAACATCCTGGGCACCCTTACAACGTAGTTGGACGTCCTAGAGGCTAAATAGAAACACGCCTTAGCAGAACAGAACCTAGCCGTTTTTTGCCCATGCTGCCGAAAGAAGCACAACCAACAGGAGTGTCCATTGGACATGGTTCAGATATGCGCTATCTGCATCAAGGATCACACCACTAAACCATGTCCCACCACTTCCAGGGCTGAAAGCAGTTTTCAAGGAAGCAAAAGAAGAGACACAGCCAGTATATTTAATGAACCAGTGTCGACAGTGGCAGGCCAAACCTACAGGTATGTCACAAGGCACGTCCCAGTTCTTTCCTTCTTCACCATTTAATCAACAATAGAACCCTGGGCCAGCATGGCAAGGCCAATCACCTTACTCGAATAGGAAATCCCAGCCATTCCCTATGACACCTTGGCCAACTCAGTCCTTTTCGGGTAATGGTTGGCCAAATTCTCCTTTCACTCTTGTTTGGCAAGGTAATCCCTATCCATCTTAGTGGTTTGTCTCCACTTCTCAAAATCCGAACTGGTCTACGAATTGGAAGCGACCTTTGGGGATATACAATACACCTATGGGGATAGGTCCTCAACCTCAACCTGCATTATCAGCTCCATATCCATTACAACAAAATCCTCAGCCTCTTTTGTGCCCTCAATTGCCAGCTCAAACAAATCCAAATCCCAATAACGGACTGGTTCAGCTGGTGAAAATTGTCGAAAGATTAGACTATGAGATTGAACAAAAAAAATGTAATGAACTTAGATTGAGGTTGAGACGTATCATCACCCCTAAGGACAACAGGGACTAGCCATCAATTAAGATCGAAACCCCACCTGTACATATACCACCAACTGTAATTAATACAGAAATAAAACAAGGAGAAGGGACAGATCAACATAAAGATCCTGAGAATCTCATAGTCACTTCTCCCCCGTTCCCTGAAAGATTAATGATACCTAAACCAATTGTTTATCCAGATTTTGATCTTGTAGGGGAACTAAAAAATCTTTGTATTAAAATTCCTCTCCTCCAGGCCATCCAAGATATTCCCATTTACACTAAAACAATTAAAGAGCTATGTGTAAAGAAGCCTGTGAGGAAAGCAAAAACTTCACCCACCATTCATGTTCGAGGGACCTTATTTGCTTTACTCTTGGGATAAGAAACTCTGGTAAAGTATGAAGATCCTGGGAATCCCATATTTACAGTTCAAATATATGGTCACTCCTTTCCCAATACACTAGTTGATCTGGGTGCATCCATTAACATCTTAACAACAGAAACCTGTCAGACACTTGGTATTACAACTTTGGAACCAACCACCACCCTGCTAGAACTTGTTGATTGTTCGGTGGTTATGCCAGAGGGAAATTTACAGGATATTATGGTTTCCGTTGATTCATGGGAGTATCTAGTATATTTTCTTGTTATAAACCCAAAGAGTCGATTGGATGGGCACCCTATAATTCTGGGTCGACCTTGGCTGGCAACAACTAATGCTTATGTAGGTTGCCGAGAGGGCAACATGACCATTGCTAAGGGGGATGCTATAAAAAATCTTGTTTTATATCCTCCTGCCAAACCAAGTCTGCCCATTGTAAAAATATGTAAACAACCACCCGCATACCTGGAAGAAAGCATCTGTTCACCACTCACAGTAGCAGAGGCACTTGAATTCAAGGATCAGACTGAAGATGATGTTATCAACAACTTTATTAATCAGCCAGCTAATGTGAGCAATGTAAAATGTCAAATGTTAAAATAAATTCTTGATAATGAAGCCTTGGAAGATCCTTTGAAGGACACTGATGATCAACATATCTAGACGACTGTTGTTCATAATAACAAGCCTATTGAAATTGAACCAGGCAAAGTTTTAAACATTAATGATAGCCTGGACAGTGATCAACAGCAAAAGCTCATTTAGGTCCTGCAAAAATATAAAGGGGCTTTTGCTTGGGATTATCCTGACATGAAGGGTATAGACCCACAATTGTGTACACATCACATCTACACCGAAAAGGATGCTCGTCCTATCCGGCAGCCTCAGCAGAGATTGAATCCGCATCTCAAGGACATTGTAAAAGAAGAGTTACAGAAGTTGTTGGACGTGAATTTCATTTATCCTATTTTGGATAGAAAATGGGTCTCTCCATTGGTAGTTGTCCCCAAGAAAAACAGGAAGTGGCGTATCTGTGTGGATTATCAAGAATTGAACAAGGCAACACAGAAATATCACTTCCCTCTTCCATTTATTGATCAAGTCCTTGATACTTTGGCAGGGAAGCAGTTCTTTTCCTTTCTAGATGGCTTCAGCGGCTACAATCAGATTCAAATCGCCCTTGAAGACCAAGACAAAACAACCTTCACCTGTCCCTAGGGTACATTCGCTTATAGAGTGTTACCATTTGGCTTATGCAATGCCCCAGCTACATTTCAAAGAGCTATACTCAGCATTTTTGTCGATCTGATAAATGAAGGACTTGAAGTTTACATGGATGACTTTACTTCGTATGGGGATGACTTTGATCAAGCGCTACAAACATTAGAAAAGGTTTTAGAATGATGCATTTCTACCAGGTTGTGTTTAAGCAATGTCAAGTGTCACATGATGATGACCGAAGGCATAATCTTGGGACATTATATTTCTACAACAGGGATACAGGTAGATCCAGCAAAAATACAGGTAATTATTTTACTGCCTACACCCTGTACTCAGACAGAGGTACGTAGATTCCTGGGATATGCAGGCTATTATCACAGGTTTATCAAAACCTTTTCACAAATTGCTGCGCTTCCTGGGATATGCAGGCTATTATCGCAGGTTTATCAAAAACTTTTCACAAATTGCTGCGCCTTTATATGCTTTAACTGGAAATGTTGATTTTAAATGGTCTGACAAATGTGACACAACTTTTACAGGTTTAAAGAAACTAGTCTCGACAGCACCAGTATTACGTGGACCAAACTGGGAGCTACCTTTTCACATATCCACGAACGCATCAGATGCATCAATAGGCATTGTCCTCGGCCAGGAGGAGGACAGAAAACCTTATACTATATATTATATCAACAAAAATATTACTGTTGCTGAACTTCATTATACAGTAACAGAAAAATAATTCTTAGCTGTCATTTATGCCATAAACAAATTTAGACATTATATAACTGGCTATCAAGTTTTTCTATATACTGATCACTTCGCCATTAGGTATTTAGTTAAAAAACCTATTACAAATGGTCGAGTGACTCGTTGTTTATTGCTTTTGCAGGAGTTTGACATCAGTATCAAAGATCGTCCGAGGAAGGAAAACCCAGTCGCTGATTTTCTGCCTTGAGTCCCAAAGATAAATGATCAATTGGCAGTGGACAACCAATTTCCAGATGAACATTTGTTTGTCGTAGCAGTCAAGACACCACGGTATGCAGATGTAGCAAACTATCTCGCAGTGGGGAAGCTGCCCAGGCATTTGACAACAAGGGAAAGGAAGCAGATCGTCTAATGCAGCGCCTGATTCTCTTGGATTGGTGGATATATTTTTCACACGGGGTTTGATATGTGTATATGCATATGCTGTTGGGTCCCTATAATACTAGTGATTACCCCATTACTATTGTAGTTATACCCCTTATTTATATTGATGTACCCATGTAGTGCCCATATTGTTACTATTGTGCCACATAGAAGCCCACTATTGTTATTGTTGTGCCCTACAATATTATTGTTATGTAGGCTTTGATTGTATTGGGACCACTTAGACTCCTATATATAGAAAGGAGGTATTTTCATTTGTATCATCCAAGAATTGTTCATTTATGTAATGTAAAGGAGGTTTCCCCCTCGAAGAGGCTGAATTCTAAGGCGTGGATCTCTCTTTTCTATCTTTTTTTGAGCTGGTTTCATAACATTTGGTATCAGAGCTTTGGATTCTAGGGTTTCGCTGCTCCAAACAGGTCATCGTGGCATTTTCGCTATAACTTTTTTTCTGTGACGTTTCAGAAGTCGCAAAAAAAACCCATTTGAGAAGAAATCGCGCTGAACCTTGGGTCCAAATTTCAGAGTTTTTCGCGCGATATTTGCGGAGATATGATCTGAGGAAGTTGGTCTTTTTGCAGACTCCTGAATTACATTCAAAACAGGTGACCTAGGGAAAATCGTCATAACTTTCTTTCTGAGCATCGGATTGAAATTTCGTAAGAAGGTACAGAAAGAGGAAGGACTGTAGTTTTCTTTTATATGTTTTTCAAAGTCAAAGGTTGAAACAGTGACACGTGGCACGTCGTACAAGTTCGCTCTACTGAACTAGTCTATAATCAAGTCACTGTGGGAGATTTCGCATAACTCTTCCTTGGAAAATCCAATTTGGGTCAGACTTGTGGCATTGGAAAGAGGACATAGAGGGCTACTACAGGTCACAAATTCAGAACTAGATGATCAGAAAGTACAGAGATACATCAGAGGCAATATCGAGCTCCTACAAAGTGAAAAAGGTGTGTAGATTTTCTTTAATTTTTGCTTAAGCTTGGTTTGAAAATTTATTTTGAAGGAATTCAAAGGGCATATTAGAGAATTATTATCGGTAACTGATGCCCCGAGGAAAGAAAATGCAAACACCTAGTAAGGAACCTGAAAGCTCTAGCATGACTCATGAAGAAGAGGAAGAAATGCTACATGATATATCAAAATTACAAGAACAAGTGCAACAAGTGTCACTTGCACAAAAAGCAACAGAATCTAAAATGGATGGTTTAAGGAAAGATGTAGAAGCTAAGATAGATGGTTTAAAGAAAGGTGTAGAAGCTAAGATGGATGGAATGGAAGCTAAAATTGATGGCATGGATGATAAGATGGATAAGTTGCTACAAGAAATAGTCACTAAGGGTGAAAGAGTAGTAAAGGAAACTCATGATGAGAACAAAAGAAATGTTAATCATGATTCCATAGACTCTAATGTTGGATCGAAAACTCACCATGTTCCAAAAATCGATATGAGGAAGTTTGATGGCAAGGATCCCGCCACATGGATATTACAGATGGAGCAATTCTTCGATCTCAATAATGTGCAAAACACACAAAAGGTACGTATGGCAACTTTATATTTGGAACCAAATCAGTTTGTATGGTATCAATGGCTTTGTTCTCGTAAACAATTTATCACTTGGGCAATTTTTACGGAAGAATTGATAGCACATTATGAGGATACAAAAAGCAACACTTTTTTTAGCCAATTGATAAGTCTCAAACAAAAGGGTTCAATAATGGAGCACATTGAGGAGTTCCAAAAATTGAACATAAGGGTAAAAGATATTCCAGAGGAGCATAGGATTGATGTGTTCATAGGGTCTTTAAAGGATAATATCCAACATGATGTGCGCCTTTGGGAACCTGATTCATTAGAGAAGGCATTCAGGTTAGCAAGAAAAATGGAAAGCAAAATTATGGCAACTAGGAAGCATACCATTCACAACTATAAAGATGGAAGTGTTGTTGCCCATAGTCTTCCACAACCTACAAGGTTGACACCACAACAATTGGAAGAAAAAAGAGCAAAAGGGCTTTGTTACAATTGTGATAGCAAATACACAAAAGGTCATAAGTGTGCTGAGAAGAAATTATTCTACATAGATTGTGAAGAGGAAGAAGAAAAGGAGCAAGAAAGGTCAAAAGAAGAGGATATATTCCAGGAACAAAGCCTAGATGAAGAACAAATAAATCCGACCATATCTTGTAATGCATTGGCGGGAATTACCACTCCTCAAACCATCAAGATAGAAGGACAAATCAAGAAGAAAAAGGTAATAGTGTTGATTGATTCAGGAAGCACCCACAATTTTATTCATTGTAGGGTAGCAAAAGAATTGAATTGCTTCCTATATCCAGCACCAGAGTGTCAAGTGATGATTGCAAATGGAGGAACAATAAATTGCTCTGGAAAGTGCCATAATATCAAGCTATCCATGGGAGAATATGTATTGACTAGCCCAATGCTTTCCATTCCAATGGGAGGTGCTGATGTTGTACTAGGAGTCCAATGGCTACAATCCTTGGGTACAATAGCTTTTAATTTTCAAGAACTTTTCATGAAATTTTCTGTGGAAGGAAAGGAAGTTGAATTAAGGGGTATTGCAGGGAAACCAGGAAAGATAATCAGCTCTAATGGTATGACAAAGCTTCTAAAAAAGGAGCAAAGAGGTGTAATTGCACAATTATGTTCGCTAGATGTTTCCACATTGGAATCATCTATTTCTCCAGATCTCCAAAAAGTCCTGGACAATCATTCCAAGGTATTTGAGACTCCCAAAGGTCTCCCACCTATGCGTGATCATGATCATGCTATTCATCTGATTCCAGGAAGTGTTCCTCCAAACATCAGGCCGTACAGATATCCCTATGTCCAAAAAAGTGAAATTGAACGTATGGTTGCAGAAATGCTAGAGGCTGGTATAATTCAACCGAGTCAAAGTTCTTTCTCTGCTCCAGTAGTATTGGTGCACAAGAAGGATGGATCATGGCGCATGTGTCCGGATTATAGGGAGCTCAACAAGCTCACTATTAAAGATAAGTTCCCCATTCCTGTCATTGATGAATTACTGGATGAATTGCATGGATCAATTTACTTCACCAAGTTGGATCTTCGTTCAGGATATCATCAAATCAGAATGAAGATTGAAGACATTCCGAAAACGGCATTTAGAACTCATGAGGGTCATTATGAATTTTTGGTCATGCCTTTTGGCCTTACCAATGCACCTTCAACATTTCAAGGTTTGATGAATTCAATTTTCAAACCATTCCTTAGAAAATTTGTGTTAGTATTTTTTGATGATATACTAATCTACAGCAAGTCTTGGAAGGATCATGTTGAACATGTTGACAGGGTGCTACAACTATTGGAGGAGAAACAATTATATGCAAAAAGATCCAAATGTTTCTTTGGAGTCCAGGAGGTGGAATATTTGGGTCATATTGTATCTCATGAAGGAGTTAAGGTAGACCCTAGCAAAATTAAAGCCATTAAGGAATGGAAAATCCCCACATCCATAAAGCATCTGCGAGGATTTCTTGGGTTGACAGGGTATTATCGCAAGTTTGTTAAGAATTATGGGAGAATAGCAGCACCTCTAACAACATTATTGAAGAAAGATGCATTTTCATGGACTCCGGAAGCAACAAAGGCCTTTGAACATCTTAAAGAGGCAATGTGCCAAGCACCGGTCTTAGCTACACCGGACTTCACAAAAACCTTTATTGTGGAATGTGATGCTTCAGGAAATGGAATTGGTGCTGTTCTAATGCAAGATGAAAGACCCATTGCTTTTGAAAGTCGTCCAATCAAGGGAAAGTTTTTAAGCAAAGCTATTTATGAGAAGGAAATGTTGGCAATACTCCATGCACTTAAGAAATGGCGACCCTACCTAATGGGAAGACACTTCAAGGTAAAAACAGATCATGATAGCCTTAAATACTTTTTAGAACAAAGATTATCCTCTGAAGAGCAACAAAAGTGGGTCACAAAGATGTTGGGTTATGACTTTGAAATCATCTACAAAAAGGGAAGCAAAATGTGGTGGCAGATGCACTCTCAAGAAAGGATGAGGATGTGGAAGCATTGTTGTGCGCCATTTCTATTATCCAACCAGATTGGATAAATGAAGCAAGGGAGGAATGGAAGAATGACGAAGAAGTGTGGGCACTTATTCGAAAGCTACAACAAGATTCCAGTACGTCTGATACATTTAGCTGGAAAAATGATTCGTTATGGTACAAAGATCGCTTATACCTCTGTAAGAATTCCCAGCTAAAACAAAAGATTCTTATGGAATTGCACACTTCTCCCTTAGGAGGGCACTCAGGATTTTTAAAAACTTACCACAGGGTTAAGAAGGAATTTTTTTGGGATGGCCTTAAATCAGATATTCAAAAGTTTGTGGCAGAATGTTTGGTTTGCCAGCAAAATAAAGTTGAAACAATTAAGACACCGGGTCTATTACAACCTTTATCCATTCCAAGCCAACGTTGGGAGGAGGTTTCAATGGATTTTATCACAGGTTTACCCAAGTCTGAGGGAAAGAGTGTCATCATGGTGGTAGTTGACAGACTTACCAAGTATGCACACTTTTGTGCATTATCACATCCATTTAAAGCCAGTACAGTTTCTACTGCATTTATGGAAACAATTCAAAAGCTACATGGAAACCCAAAGATTATTGTAAGTGACAGAGATCCCATTTTCACTGGAAATTTTTGGACAGAATTATTTTCTTGTCTTGGTACTCAGTTAGCTCATAGCTCATCTTATCATCCTCAATCTGATGGGCAAACTGAGATAGTAAACAAATGTTTGGAAGGATATCTTCGTTGCTTTGTATCTGATAAACAGACACAATGGGTCAAATGGTTGCCTCTGGCTGAATGGTGGTATAACACTTCCTTTCATACAGCAACAAAAATGACCCCATTTATGGCACTTTATGGGTATCAACCACCATCCATCACATCATATTTAAGAGAAAATTCTAAGGTTCAGGCAGTGGAACATCACATCGAACATCAACAACAAGTCCTCCAACTCTTAAAGGATAACCTTGTGTTGGCACAGAATAGAATGAAACAACAGGCAGATCAACATCGCAGTGAAAGAAGTTTTGATGTAGGTGATTGGGTATTCCTACGGCTACAACCATATAAGCAAATGTCCCTCAAGCAAGCTAAGAAGGATAATAAATTATCACCAAAGTATTATGGTCCGTACAAGGTGTTGCAAAAGATTGGTACTATGGCATACAAATTGGAGCTTCCTGCAGCTTCTCGATTGCACCCAGTTTTCCATGTTTCATGCTTAAAGAAGGTTATAGGTGACAAGCTCCCAGTTCAAACAATATTGCCAGAACTTGACGAAGAAGGAAAAATTATATTGGAACCGGAAGCAGTTATAGAAACAAGAACTCGACAGCTACGAAATCGATCAATTTCAGAGTACCTTATCAAGTGGAAGAACTTATCCGCTGAAGATTCCACATGGGAGGATGAGAATTTTATGCAGAAGTATCCTGAACTACTCAAGCGTTGAGGACAACACTTTTTTGAAGGAGAGGGGCATGTTGGGTCCCTATAATACTAGTGATTACCCCATTACTATTGTAGTTATACCCCTTATTTATATTGATGTACCCATGTAGTGCCCATATTGTTACTATTGTGCCACATAGAAGCCCACTATTGTTATTGTTGTGCCCTACAATATTATTGTTATGTAGGCTTTGATTGTATTGGGACCACTTAGACTCCTATATATAGAAAGGAGGTATTTTCATTTGTAGCATCCAAGAATTGTTCATTTATGTAATGCAAAGGAGGTTGCCCCCTCGAAGAGGCTGAATTCTAAGGCGTGGATCTCTCTTTTCTATCTTTTTTTGAGCTGGTTTCATAACATATGCATTCGTGAGGATGAGATTTATGACATTCTGAAGGCTTTCCATGACGAGCGTTGCCGGGGACACTTCGCAGATCGTAGGACAGGGCATAAGGTACTACAGATGGGCTATTATTGGCCCACTATTTTTAAACATGCTAAGAAATATGCCCAGGCTTGTGATAGCTGCCAAAGGATGGGTCGGCCTGGCCAATCTGATGAAATGTCGCTGCAGCCCCAACTGGTCATAAAACCCTTTGAACGATGGGCATTGGACTTTGTTGGCCCATTTCATCCGCCATCAAACCAAAAGGCCTACAAACTGGTTGCCACATATTATGTGACAAAATGGGTAGAAACTGATCCAAGATCTTTTGCTTATAGTTGTATTAAAGAATTAGATGGATAAACTGCAGCTTAACCATAAAAATTTAATGTGCATGTGAGAGAAGAGGAGAAACACATAAAGAACATGAAAATAAGACAAGAGGCTTGATAACGGAGTTCATCCAATTTGGAATATGTCTCCGGGCCCTGGTCGATCAATGGGGAGGCCTTCATTCATTAAGTGGCATGAGAAAGAAGAAGTACAATCAACATTTACAAAAGGAGTATTATACCTCCAATCTGGAAAATGGTCGCGAAATGGAGAGCTCTGTTGCAGAAACTGGCATCACCATTGACTTCATGTCGTTGAGAGGTGCAAAATTGATATAAAACTTGCCCAATTCTAACTCTGGACCAAAACTGCCCCTCTGGAAAAAAATTCTCAGGCAACGTTTTGCCCCTTGCCACAGGCCTGCTCAAGGTTCTGCCTCCTCTATCTAGAAATCTGTGCTGCGCTCTGCCTACCCAGACAAACTGCCCAATAGAGGTCGTTTGGCGCTTTGGCAAATAAAGAAAATGGTTAAGGAGGGGTCGGGGGATCAAATCCCACCCCTCCCCTTTTAATATTACATCATAGTTGAATAAACGGAAACAGGGGTGGGTCTGTCGATCCGGTGGCCTGCTCCCCATAACTCCCACTAGCATATGTGTTAACATAATGTGGAGGGGCGGCGGGGTTGACTTCCCACCCCCCAATACTATTAATACGATACGGTTGCGGTGGGTACCGGAGGCGGCGGGGTCATGGGCTCCCGCCCCATTTTTAAAGTGTTTGTTGTATGGTGGTTCCGGGGGCGGTGGGGTCATGGCCGCCTGCCCCCTTTTTTTAATATAATTTTGTTGAGGTTCCACCAGGGTGGCGGGGGTCATGGCCTACCGCACTTTTTATTTTTATTTTATTAACCCACTTCATAAATTTTCTAGAACCTTAGGGGTCATTGGACGAATTAATCATCCTACAAATTTTCCCGGAAAAATGGCCAGATTCTGGTGCTGGATTCTTGTGAAATTGCGCCCTCCTTAAGCCTGCCACATGGGTAAGTCAACCCTGAACTTTGACTGCTTCTATCTTTCTCATACGGACTCAGATTGAAGTGTCGTTCACGTCATTGGAATTAGGGCAACGAGCACTTTGATCTGGTGTCAAGTTTATCATCTTTTTTCCACTTTGAATTTTGAGACTTTTTCATGCCACTGGTGTCTAGAGATCCACCTAGATCAATCCTCCCCATTGAGAGCTTTTGGACCACCAAAAGCATTAACACTATTCAACATACAACCTGTGTCCTTGCCAAACCACACTTTCAATCATTTGCACACAAAACTAGTACATCTTCTACACTCACTCATGACTCAACAATCCCTCACTTGCCAAGAGTTTATAGCACACACTCTTTGGTCAAGGATTACATAATAACAATCAATACTTCAACTACTCATAAGAAGGCCTAAAAGCATCATCGTTGCATTTTGAAGTGATGGAAACACATCATCACTTTTACATTTACTTGCAACACATGATTTACAAACCGAGGCCATACAAACTACTATTAAAAAAAACGTCCTTTCCTTAATAAAGCGGACCACCATGAATGTGTTTGAGCATTGTCACTGGCTGGCTTCTCTATTGTTGTTTTCTGGCTATGGAGCATTTGGCACGTGCTTTCCTGATGTCCCTCTTTGTTGCAGCAACTACAACGATTTTTCTTTCTCTAAACCTTTCGGGTCCTCTTGAAGCGCCTCCCTTTGGTGTTCCTCTGATAAGGGTTCATGGAGCCCTTCCTATCGCTGGAATAGGAGGAGGAATTCTCGTCATCCGTCATTGACTGATCACTAATTGCTTTGGATCTTTCTCCAATGTCTTTCCGGACATAACCAAGTCCTGCATGATGAGGCATTTCCTCTACTTTGATGGGGTTCATGATGCCCTGGCCATTACTGTTGAGGCCCTTTCCCTGATAACCCATCTTCTTCAATAGCTTGGACCTGATACCTATAGTATATTTTTCAAAAGCAGTGAAATCATCATCAGGGAAAGTACATGGAATCGAAGAACTATTTTTTACCTCAAGGAGTTAAGCTGCAATCTTCCCAAGGCCTCGTTCTTAGCTTGCAACTGGCGTAGCAACCTCTGTTTCTCCTCCTCTGCTTCCTGTAGGAGCCTCCTTAACTTAGAATTTTCTACTTGAAGGTTTTGGTTGGTCTCCTTAAGTTCCTAGAGCCCTACCACATTGGGTGCCCTTTCCATATTTGGTACAATATCTATTGAAATTTTTGCTTCATCACCTGAATCAGAACCCAAATCGATGGGTTCGTCTGTTGCTATTCCAAGAGCTGCAATCCTCCTTTCGTCACTAGAATCTAATCCCAAGTCAATGGGTCTACTTTGTGCAAAACCTGTAGTCATGACCTTCTCATCTTCTTCTGACTCAGATGTTTGATCTTGTTGCATGGTGGCAGTGGTTTTCTGCTTCTCCTTTCTGTCATTTCTCTTAGGTCTCAACTCAGGGTGAAGTTTCCAACAATTCTCTTCATCGTGTCCCTCTTTCTCATAATGTGTACAAGAGGGTTTTGTCCCTCTCCTCTTGGTTGTTGCGGCTCTTTTTTGGTGATCATTTTCCGTGTGCATCCCACTGCTTTCAAGATGCATGTCTTTCACATTGGCCTCATCAATAGTAGTAGGTTCAAATAATAATAATGAATGCCTTATGTAACTATGTAAAGAACCAATATACTTAGTTACAATCTCTGGTGAATCTAAGGAAATGCTTAAATTCAATTCTTGTCTTCTAAAGTCTTCAGTAAATTTTTGCACATTTTGACCTTTGCTTTGCCTTAGGTGTTGCCATTCTATTAATGCCTTCTGCCTATAGCCCAAAGGGTAAAATTGTTTTTTCAATGCAGACACAAAATTTGACCATGAGGAGAGAAGGTTACCCAGATTCGTGTTGCCCTGCAATTTGCTCTCCCACCAAACGAGAGTGGTGCCACTCAGTCGAAGGGATGCCAACTGGATCTTTGCCTCGTCCTCTTTGATCCGTTGAATTCTGCAGTAGACTTCAATATGCCTAATCCAATTGTTAAGCTTTTCGACATTACTTTCACTGTTATACATGGGAAGATCAAATTTGACATCTAATTTAAGGAAAGGTTTCTTAGATGCATTTCTTGAATTCCTATGATGATGGTGAGAAGAAGAAGAGGAACTTTCACTCACAAAAGGAGGAGGAGGGGGTTCTTCTCCACCATTTTCGTGCACCGAACCTTGTTCCTCTGGCTTTCTCTCTTCTGCTTTCTCCAGCCTTGAAAGAGATTGATCGACCTTTTCTGCCATTGTATGGAAGGTTTTGCGGTAATTGTGCTCCTCTTCATAACAAGCCTCTTCTTCTGTCATGTTTCTCCTTCGATGTGCATGCCCCGCCTCAGGATCGAAAGACTTTAGTTTTCCTTTGCCTCTTCGGAGCCTGTTTCTTGTTAGCATACACACATGCAATTCACATCTACAAAGACCTGCTCTGATACCATTTTATCCAAAATGTTTTGCTTATAGATGTATTAAAGAATCACATGGATAAATTGCAGCTTAACCATAAAAATTTAGTGTGCACATGGGAGAAGAAGAGAAACACATAAAGAACATGAAAATAAGACAAGAGGCTTGATAACGGAGTTCGTCCACTTTGGACTACGTCTCCAGGCCCTGCTCGATCAATGGGGAGGCCTTCATTCATTAAGTGGCATGAGAAAGAAGAAGTAAAATCAACATTTACAAAAGGAGTCTTATACCTCCAATCTGGAAAATGGCCGAGAAATGGAGAGCTTTGTTGCAGAAACTGGCATCACCATTGAGTTCTTGTCGCCGAGAGGTGCAAAATCGATATAAAACTTGCCCAATTCTGACTCTGGACCAAAACTGCCCCTCTGGAAAATTTTGCTCAGGCAAGGTTCCGCCCCCTACCACAGGCCTGCTCAAGGTTCTTCCTCCTCTATCTTGAAATCCGTGTCGTGCTTTTCCTACCCGAAACACTGTGAAAATGGGTTTAAGTATGACGTTGTCGGTGGACTGCCCAACGGAGGTCGTTTGGTGCGTTGGCAAATAAAGAAAATGGTTGAGGAGGGGTCAGGGGATCAAATCCCGCCCCTCCCCTTACATTACAAAATAGTGGAATAAACGGAAACAGTGGTGGGTCCATCGGTCCAGTAGCCCGCTCCCCATAACTCCCGCCGACATATGTGTTAACATAATGTGGAGGGGTGGCGGGGTTGACTACTCGCCCCCCAATACTATTAATACGATACGGTTGTGGTGGGTATCGGGGGCGGCGGGGTCATGGCCGCCTGCCCCATTTTTAAAGTGTTTGTTGTATGGTGGTTCTGAGGGTGACAGGGTCATGGCCACCCGCCCCCTTTTTTTAATATAATTTTTTTGAGGTTCCACCGGGGCAGTAGGGGTCATGGCCTGCCGCCCTTTTTTTTTTATTTTATTAACCCACTTCATAAATTTTCTAGAACCTTAGGGGTCATTGGACGAATTAATCATCCTACACATTTTCCCGGAAAAATAGCCGGATTCCGGTGCTGGATTCTTGCGAAATTACGCCCTTCTTAAGCCTACCACATGTTTAAGTCAACCCTGAACTTTGACTGCTTCTATCTTTTTCATACGGACTCGAATTGAAGTGTCGTTCACGTCGTTGGAATCAGGGTGACGAGCACTTTGATCTAGTGTCAAGTTTATCATCTTTCTTCCACTTTCCATTTTGAGCCTTTTTCATGCCACTGGTGTCTGGAGATCAACTTGGATCAGAAACAGTAAATTTGCCAAGAGCTACAGAAGAAGTTGTAATTAACTTCCTTTTTGGGCTATTTGTGTGGTATGGTTTACCGCGGGAAGTGATAACAGATGGGGGAGGGAAATTTGTAGGACACAAGATTACAGCCACTCTCAAAAACCACCACATTACACATAGAATCACTTCCCTGTATCACCTGCAAGCGAACGGGCAGGTTGAAAGCACCAATAAGGTCATTGAAGAAATTCTGACCAAGATAGTCTCAACACATCGGCGAGACTAGGCTACTAGACTGCTAGAGGCCTTGTGGGCCTATCACACAACTTGGAGGAATACTACTGGATATTCTTCGTACCAACTTGTGTTTGGCAAAGAACCTATTTTTCCTATTGAATTTGAAATAAAGACTCTAAGAACGGCTCAGGAAGTGGGACTAGATCTAACAGAAGCCCAAACCAAGCGACTTCAACAAATAAATGAATTAGACAAGGCTCGACTACTTGCTCTGCAACGGACTGCAATTATTCAGCAGCAAAGGGCAAAGTGGCACGACAGTCTTATAAAAAAGAAGACATTTCAAAAAGGAGATTGGGCACTCCTCTACGACTCCAGATTCCAAGACTTTCCGGGCAAGTTACAAACAAGGTGGCTCGGCCCTTATGAAATTCAAGAAGTACATAACAATGGTACTCTCACTTTGACTACCATTGACGGGTCTAGCCATTCTTTCAAGGTGAATGGGCATCGAGTGTGTCTTTATCACAAACCACTCACCAAGGAGTCTTTCTACCAACAAGTACATGAGGACCCCACCATGCAAATTTTAGTTGCAGGGAGTGATGACCCGACAGCTTTGCTCTCATAAAATTGTGTCTTTCTTTAACTGTAAATAATGTATATATATTTTTTCGATTGATTGCAATTCAGTTAGGCATCACCATGTAAATATGAGGATTTTTCTTGTCTTTAGGTGTTTGGTAAGTGTTGTTCAATCGATTGAACGATTGTTGTTCAATCAATTGAACAACACTTATGTTTGTGTTTGTGTTGTTGTTCAATCGATTGAACGATTGTTGTTCAATCAATTGAACATCACTTATTTTTTTGTGCGTATTGTTGTTCAATTGGTTGAACGATTTCTATTGAATCAATTGAACGACACATATTTTTGCATTTTTTGATGTTGTTGTTCAATTGATTGAACGATTGTTGTTCAATTGATTGAACGATTGTTGTTCAATCAATTGAACAACACTTTGTGTGTTTTGTTGTTCAATCGATTGAACGATTGTTGTTCAATCAATTGAACAACACTTTGTGTGTTTTGTTGTTCAATCGATTGAACAATTGCTATTCAATCAATTGAACAACACTTTGTGTGTTTTGTTGTTCAATCAATTGAACAACACTTTTGCGTTTTTTCGATTTTGCTATTCAATCGATTGAATGATTGTTGCTCAATCAATTGAACAAAATTTTTGGCTTTTTGTTGTTCAATGAATTGAACGATTGCTGTTCCATCAATTGAATAACACTCTTTGTGTTTTTTCGATTTTTGCTTTTCAATCAATTGAACAACATGTTTTACGATTTTTCGACTTTGTTGTTCAGTCAATTGAACGATTGTTGTTCAATCAATTGAACAACATGTTTTACGATTTTTCTATTTTGTTGTTCAATCAATTGAACAACACTTTTTTGCGTTTTTTCGATTTTTGTTGTTCAGTCAATTGAACAACACGTTTTGCGTTTTTCAATTTTGTTGTTCAATCAATTGAACAACACTTTTGCGTTTTTTTCCCTTTCGATTTTGTTGTTCAATCAATTGAACAACGCTTTTGCATCTTTTGATTTCAATTTTGTTGTTCAATTGATTGAACGATTGTTGTTCAATCAATTGAACAACACTTTTTTCATTTTTGTGTTGTTGTTCAATCAATTGAACAACACTTTTTGAGTGTATGATGTTCAATCAATTGAACAACCCTGATTTTTATTTTTGTGTGTAGTTTTTTAATCAGTAGAATGAACAACTGTGATTTCTCTTTGTTGTTTCATCGCCGGTCATTTTTCCATTCTTTGCCATTTTTCTTTCTCTTTTATGTTTCGAATAAAAACCATTTGGTTGGATTTGTGCCTAAGATAAATAAAAGCAGTAATGTTAATACCATTATGACCTATAAAACCTTTTGATGGTTATCTTTATTCAAAAGCTGACATGGTGCATCTCTATAATGACTGGCTGAATATCTTTTCTTTGGACACATCATAAAATGATTTATTATTTTAATACCATGCTGGTTTATCTTTCACACTTTCAAATGGATAAATCCCTTTGATATGATGATATGGGGGTAAAAGTATAAACTTTCATTGGCATTTTTTTTTACTTCTTACACCATCCCTGACTCTTAAGGAGTAAATGAGCCTCCCTCTTTTTACAATAAAAGCATGAAAATATGAAAATAAAGAAATATGAAAATGCAACAAACATTGTCTTAAAGAGGATAGGGGGTCTCAGTACGAGCCAACCTACCATGATCATAAGGATGTAATGGGTGACATTCCATTTTGGCCACCAAACCAAGGTAATGACCTTCTTGATAATTAAAACTATCAGAAGGACAGGGGGTCTCATCACGAGCCAGCTTGATCACTTTGTTATATCCTGGTGAATGGCACTATGATTATTTGGTCACCATGCCAGCATAGTGGTCTCTTTATGGAAAGAAAAGAAAGAATCATCTACATACTAAAAGGACTCTAGCTCATTTGTGGGGTTAAAAAGAAACCTTGTCGAGGCTATGAATGCCTACTGACATTAGTGGCTCTGCTTGTGGTATTGGAGTACTATGTGACACTGCCAAATGCTCTCTATTCTATTACCACCTATGGATTCGTTTCTAAAGGAAATTTCCCATTTGAACAACATTCCTAAAAAGCCAACATGCATGGTAACTTATATTTTATATTCATTATATCATATTTGTCCAATCACTTTAATGACAGTCATTAATACTTACCGTTGATCATGTGTTTGTTACTAATACCACTTAAGGTAAAAATATTTTGACATAATGATTTAAATCTCTGTTTTAATTTACGACCATTTCAAATCTGATGACGTGTATTGCTTTAATTGCCTTGTCGTATATTGCGCTGCTTTTATTGATTGGTTGCCTGCATTTATGAATTACTGACGCTTTCTCTTGTTTTTCCCATGCTTGGTGGACATGGACGCCCTTTTCTCATTGGAGGGGGATGGTCTGCATATGAATAACATGTGTGACAATTTATGGATAATTGTGTGATAATTATTAAACTGATTTTCGGTTAAAGGACGGCATGATGATTGTGTATGTGTAATAATTATCGAAGTATTTCTTATTGGAGGAAGGAAGGCAACCGTTATGGATAGCATGCAGATTGATTATGATCCTGTGTCAAATATTGCTGACAAGACAAATGAATTGACTGTATATGATATTAATTCCCAAAACAATGTCATTTCCCTATTAATTGCTTTAATGTTCTCTACTGTTGTTCTAAACTACGAAAGTGTGAGAGAAGTGCATGCAAGTGAACCAGTCACAGGAAAACAACAGCCATGGGAGGAAGAGCCATCTGAAATGAGCAACTTTAAGGTCTCATTCTAGACATATAAGCCAATGATTTGAGCTTGTACATTGTAGTATTGAGGATCCTAAAAAATATCATTTTCGAGAAGTGATTTAGATACTATGAATCTATCTAGTCTATAGAGAATCTGATGCTTACCTTTATGTTAGTTATTCCAAGTGAATATACCATTTATGTTGTCCGGATATATCATTAAAGTTTATGTAATAGGTCTTGAAACTACTGAGACTCAGAGTCCAAACTTCGAATATCTCCCTTTTTTTCCTCCAGGGATTTCATTATATTGAAGTCCCCACACAAGATCCATAATTCCTAATGATGAATAGCTCTGATAGCTGCTAGGTTTTTTAGGAAGTTGGATTTTTCTACCAGGAGATGGGGGATCATAGACCATAAAAAGACATCCAATCTCCTTGGCTCCTACATTTTGAAATATTCCAAATATGATGTGAGGTGTGGCGATTTATTTTTTAAAGGATACTTCTTAGGGGTTCCGTAGGATTTCCAGGCCACTTGCACTTACAATAGCATCAAGTGCTATTGAATCAAAACCTCGCCAACATTAGGGCATTATTTCACTTATTTTATCACTGGAGATATTATAATGATTGCGAGGCCACTTCCTTCTAAATTCTTTCCTTAAGAAGTTTATGCTTTCCTTTGTTGTTGAGACTTATAATATTCCAAGAGACGATTTTCATTGGGATGAGTGTTTAGAGGAGGAAAACACCTTCAACAAAATTGTGACCTGACCTATATTAAATAGACGATCTCCAACTAATTTCATTGAGGCTTTATTGGTCCTTCATCCTCGCCTTTTACCTTTTTTTATTCAAGTTGTTCTTTGTCAGAGAAATTTTGGACCCCCAGTCCCCTATTAGTTGAACCCACTTCTTTTATTGATTCATGAAGTTGTTATTTTACACTAAGGTAAATTTGATAGCATTGGTGCTTTTACTGTTATGGAATTTTTCTTGGATCTTTAGTTTTCCATTCTTCGATATAGTTCATCAAAGTCTAATCATCCTTTTCTAATATCTGAGTTTCCTCTTTCGGTTCAACTATTGAAGCATCCAACAAAATTTCTTCATTTTGGGTTGTAGTTCCTTGATTACCTCCCAGGGATTTTCTTTTTTGTGATCCTAGCTTTTGTGTTATGCCCTCTTCTCTTGAATTAAGGATCATGATATCTTATAGAATAGAGGGCTCTTCCTCATGATCATTGAGGACTGAGAATTTATTTTTGGACTAAATATGCCCCCCCTATTTGTTTAATAAACATATTTGTTTGAGTTTGATTTCTCTGCCTAGTCATGGTTCTTCTAAAGCCCTATGGATCTGTTGGATGGATATATTTCTTAGGCTTTTCCTGAAAGAGTTTGTAGTCCCAGAATAGGTGACCATATTCATAATAACAATGAAAATGGAAGGTCATATGTTCATTGTCTAAGGTTTTTTTCCAGATTTCATATTGGTATGAGATCTCAATGGATTCTAGCAATGGTTGTGAAATATTCAAATACACACAAATTTTGGCATATGAAATGCAGCACCCTCTCCTTGTTACTTCTGAAATTTTCACAAAGGATCCAATGGTAGTTCCAATTCCCTCAAGTATTTTTGGGTCCCAAAAATATTTGGGTAGTGAATAAATTCAAACCCATACCAAGACCACCAAGGATTGTTCTTATTTTGGGAAATACCTCTCCTCCCAAAATCTCATGAATAACCTAGCATTGTTGAAAAAACATGGGCCATTTTAAAAAACTTTGGCTCTATCCTCCAAATTATTGAAGGTGATTGTGAATAAGCCTTTGTCTCATAATTATAGATCCACATGTCCTTTTAGGTTTCCATTTGTGTTGTATTAATCTTACTAGGTCCCTCTTCGTGGACAAAAATCCAATAAATTTGCAGACTAGAATGCGTTCTTTCATATATTCTATGTATCCATCAAGTTTGGTGGATCTGACCTAATATTTAAGGTCTTTCTCAAACTTTGGAAGGAATTTTATCTTGAATGTGATTTCCATTATGTGCTAGACGATGTGTTGTCCATTTATACCTAGTCTTTCCTTGCTCTTGAGATCCACAATGTGAGTCAGACCTAATAGTTTCATTGCTAGAGACTATGCTTCGATAGAAGGGGCTCGTACCCCTCCCTCGAGTGGCTTCCATTATTGGGGACTGGTATAAGGAGTGATTAGGATTCCACTGCTGCGAATGGCAGAAGTCGAAAGCATCTTCCATCGCCAAGATTTAGAACATAATGAGTTATAATTAGTTTTAAAACTTTTAATTACTTATGTGTTTTTTTTTGTGAACTGATGTTGGATATTTCTATTAAAATAAAATATTTTACATTGACTTCCTGTTGACAGGCCTTCTGAAATATATCACCATCAGGGTCACAAGGCCACATAAATCATCCTCGAACTACAACATACATATAAATAAGAACAATAAGAACCAACATAACCAATATCACAGGAAGGTGGTTTAAAAAAAAAACAACACCAGTATGGGCTAGCGCCCCATTGATCATTATGATTGCACATGGAAAAATGGCAGTGAGTCATCCAAAATGTTATCCTTAACCATTAAGCACCTCATCATAATCATGTTAATAACACAGCGCCCCATTGATCATTCTGATTGCACATGGAAAAATGGCAGTGAGTCATCCAAAATGTTATCCTTAACCATTAAGCACCTCATCATAATCATGTTAATAACACGAACTAATCCTTACAGGGCAAGGACCAACCAGTGAGAGACACATCAAAATCATGGAACTAAGCACAAGCCAACCCTTACAAAGTTAGGACCAACCATCAGATGAAACAAAACTGACCCGGAAAACACTATTACTCGGCCCATACGATCCAAAAAGCTTTGATAGACACCAGTGAAAAGATACAAAAGGAGCCACCAGCTAAAACATCGGAAAATTCTGATGCCCAAGGAAAAAGGTACTAATAACTACTCCAAGTGTTGTTTCCCAAGCCATCATTGAGTTTCTTGGCAAAAACATGAAGAAACTTTACTATAGAAACTCCTGGAAAATACCAAAAACTTCACGAACATGCATAAGTGTTAATTAGATGAAATAAAAGTAAAACTGGGAGGAATGTCAATAGAGGGATGCATAGTGTCACCCAAAGGTTCCAATGAAGGGAGCATAATGTTGCGAGGAGGGTCCAATGAATCCCATGATGTCAAGTTAGAAACCACAAAACCTTCCACCCGAACCAGATGAGCATCAATATCATCAAGGAAATAACGAATGTTCTTGAGAATTCTTTTAATGTCCTCCTAACCAACAAAAAGTTTATAGTTGTCCACTTCTTTGTCTCTTAAAACCATGCGAAAAAAAGTATCCAATCATTGGTGAACCGAAAGGGAATGGAGAAAGTATAATCTCCTTTTCCTGAACCTTCCTATGTCTAGGATCCATTGAAGGCCCTTATCTCTAACTTTTGAGTCAGGAAAATAAGGGCACTTCCAAACTCCTATGCTTCCATATGACGAATTTCCTTTAGTAATTCCAGAGGTAGTGATTCAAAATATGAGGCTACAGAGTCCCAAGTGAAAAATCTTCGGGGTTGAAAATGAGCATGGCTAGTCCCCCCACTAGAACTAGCCAACCATTGACGAGGAGGCATGAGATCAAATAATAAATCACCACCCCAAATAGGAGTTAGACCAACTAAAAATACACAGGGGTTACATAGTAAATTGGAAATGACATAAACCAAAGATGACTAGGTCGCCCCCCCAACACCCTAAACAAAGGTTACACCAAAACTAATATTAAAGAGACCAAAAACTTCAAAGGAAAAAAAGGGCGCAAACTTATTACTCATGATGAAAACACGTTCCAGATAAAATACCTTTGGAATCCCCAGACTCCATCCACCCAGAGAACAACTCGTAGAGAAATAAACCAACAAAAGAGTTAACCTTGTGCTTAGATACGAAAATGAGTTAAGTGAAATGTCAATTACATAATTAGTTATCCAGTTTCCCAGAACAACAAAAAATTTAGGCTTATTGAACGAAACTAAGCCTAAGATCTTAACTCGGTGGAAAAAAAGTAGAGAAAACTCTGGAACCCTAGGACTAGTACCAAACTTGAAAATTATCGGGCTACCAACAACCACATACCAAGATAAGGCAGGGAAACAAGATACTTGTTGATTCAATAGTATGAAGAGCCAAGTTGGGGAGAACTTCCACAAGTTCAAAGATCGACCCACGTTCGAAATTGTGAAGGAATATCATAAAGAACATATGCCAAACACCGACATTAACATAACAAAATATTAAGAGAAAGGGACCCTTTTCACACCGAAATTGGAGCGAGGAATTGCCACTCCCCACCACAGAATGCACCTATAACCCACCGAGCAAAGGCCCGTCACCACCAATCCCTCAAATTGATTATCACCAACAGTTATGCCACAACAGGTAGTATAACCACCACCCTCCACTATAACAAATCTCTCATCTGATCTCACATGACAGATGACATAAAGATACCAACAGAAGCAAGGTGAGGAGGGCACCTAGCCTTCGTTCCGCTTAACAAAACAAATCCGCCACCCTACCATTGAGCCATGCAAGTATTTAAGATGAAAAGACATAAGTTGGTCTAATGATGCGCAATAGCCATGTTGTGCCATGTTGCATCCAAAAACTGGCAAGTGGGATTCAAAGTCCTTGTGTAGAAGTTTATGTTCTCCACATACCCCTAGAAGGGAGAAGATCCTATTATTTTGACGTTGTTGTAACATAAAATTATGAAAAAAAAATTGAATTGTGTTCCCCTTCTTTCAACCATTGAATTCAGGATTTCTGCCTCCACAAGATTTCTTCGTATTGTCTTCATTGTTCCATTGTATGTAAATTTCAACCTTCCTGCAAAATTAACTCTGACATTCTCCCTTCAATTATCACACGTTGTTGAATCTCAACCATTCCCCCTCTAATTTTAGTTTCTCTTCAAAAATATTCCTGAATTATCTCTTGTTCCAAAGCTTTAATTTAGCTTTCAAAGCCTTTAAATTCATCTGGAAGGCGTGCATCTTGTTGCTTCCCTTCACCGTAATCTTTCCCCACCAACCTTTTATTTTATATATGAGATATGGGTCCTTCAACCAAAATGTCTATTTTTTGTTGCTTTTTTAAATCGATATATAATCTGAACAACCAGTGGTTCAAACCAAGATAAGGTAGTATGGATGCTTCCACAAAAACATCTTTATGGAACACCTCTTCCGAAAAAAATAACAGCAAACGACTAGCTACTTGGCTATGGCCACCATGTCTATTAATCTAGGTAAATGGAACATTAATAGTTGGAATGTCAACTATTCTTATTTTTTCTATGACGTCATCAAATCGTGGGAGCTTCATTGGGGGAGCAATACCATACCACGTGGGTTCATATTGGGGGATATATATTGAGGAAAAAATGACATAATATATTGAGCATATAATAGGGGGTAAAGGGTTTTTATATGTTGTGTATAAAAAATGGAGCTCAAAGTTAATGAAAAAATATAAAGGGGTATAAAAAATGTTAATGAAAAATGGATACCTACAATATCTAGTGAAAGTAGGGGTTTTTTAAATTTGGAAGGTGTATTGGGTTTGTATTGGTAGGGGGTTAAATAAAGTGATTTTTAGAGGTATTTTCCAATATGTAGTCAAATTAAGGGTATTGTTTAATATGCCATGAATGCACGTGTTATTTCAGAGATTCATTGAGTGAAGCCCTTGTGCATCAAATAAAGTTGAAACAGGGTCCAAACGGCGCGCTCCTTTTTTTTCCCGACAAAGAATGAATGAGATTAAAATCAATTGCTAGAATCCATAAGGGATTTGCCACACCTTCCTATGGAGTTGAATTTAGTCCAAAAAATTGGATTTTTCTCCTAAAACTAGAGGTTCCTATACTGCTGTAAAGACTACTAAATATTTTGTGCCCAAATGTATAAAACGCCCTTAAAACACCCTACGGGAAGCTAACCAATCTTGAAAGACAACTTCATTATGATTCCACAATATGGTCAATCCCCCAGAGCAACCATGGGTATCAATGGCCATTCATTGGAAATCCTTCTAGGATAAATCACAAAATGTTGACATCTTGCTCCTTGGAAGTTTTGTCCCCTGCAAAATAGTCATCACGGGCCTTTATTTCTTTATGCGGTTCCATAAATATATTTATTTATCTTTATCATTAAGACCTCACATATTCCATGTAAAGATCTTCATTATTGAGATTTTTGTTAGGGTGGGAAAAAATTCGGGATTACAAAAGCTACACCCGAATTTACCAGCTTCTCTCCAGTTACATGTATCAAATCACACTTTGATTTCCTATCCTTACGCTTAGGATATTTAGCAAGATCTTTAATCAAAGGTTCCTGAACTTTTCCTTTGAATTCCTGCACTGAACGATGACCCTGTCCACCGTAAGAAGATTGTCGTTGTCGTGTTTTCCAAGCCAAGTACACTTTGGCATTCTGTTCCCTTTGTTCTTGATTTAACTCCATCAAATTCTTTGTTTACCAATCTGCCAGAATACCCACCAAGGCGCTCTCTTCTTTACTTCGAGATAAAACGTGTTACTTAGAAAGTTGCACTACGTCTTCGATACCTAGCAAATCAAAATAATTGTTGTGGGAGCCCCTATCTGTTTCTTCCTCAGACAATTTCTATTTCTAGGGTTGCTTCCCTAGATCTTGATCCGACAATTGTTCGATCATATTAACATCATTGAGCTCATCACTACTTGGGTCTTCCTCCATGATTTCTAGAGGTTGAAAAGTATTTTGTCCCTTTAGTTTTGTTGGCGTCGTTGTGTTTGTATCACTGTTGTTTTATCATCGTGAAGAGACTTTAGTAAAAACCGCATTCCCCATAAAACTGACACTCTCCTCGTCTTTCTACTTGGACAATCTCTAAACAGATGACCATTTTCATGGCAAAGAAAAAAGTGGAAGGGGACATGTTCTTAGTCAAGTGGTTGAGACCAAATTTCTCTATGATAATGGAGATCAATATATTCTGGCAAGGGTTGAGAAATGTTCATGTAAACATAGAGGTGAGCATATGCCATATTCCTCCCTCTCTGATTTACCTCATTTACTTTAACAAAATGAGCTAGAACATTGCCGATACCCTCCATAATTTGCAGAATCGAAAAATCAATAGGCAGAAAATACAATCTTACCCATATAGGGGCTGACATAAAATTTTCTTTGTTCGGATTGAAACATTCCTCCCAGTGTCAAATATAAGCCAACATTGTTGTAGAAGTAAGGACCACCTTCAAAAACTCGGGCCTTATCTTCCAGATTCGATAATATGATAGTAAAGAAACCCTTTGGACTTAATCTCAAATCTACTTCTCCCTTTGGTTTCCATTTTTTCAATATCCAGCATTCCAACTCATTCTCTGTGGGCCACCCTCCTATGAATTTGCAAATAAATGCATGGTCCTTCAATCTTTTGCAGTGGTCCTCTAGACATTTTTGAGGGATGACAAATTTAGGGTTTTGGGGGGCTTTAGGAATACATTTTCCTCTCAAGCCGGCTTGCCATTTTGCACCTAGAATGGGAAAATCTGATGAAGTCCCAGTTACTACAACGTTACCTTCCTTTGCAATTCCTGAAGACAATTTACATGTCACTGCATTTCTGAAGAAGAGGTGCCCAACCCCTCCTGGCAGGACACGCATACCTGAAATCAACAAGAAAGACCTATTGTAGCAATAGATTAAGAAGAGAACAAAAGAAACTACAGAATTGAAACCCTAATCCTAACTAGATCCTAATTCGAAACTTTGCAACATCACCAATTTTCACAAAATTCTTATGTGTTACATTATATATAAAAAATCATTTTTACTATTTTCTTATATTCATTGAACATTATACTTGATAAAGATTTAACTAGTAAAGAAGTAGGAACTTAAAAGAAATTGAAAATTGTGTCAAATTTACTTACCATAACCTTTATTTTAAATTAAAAAATTGATATAAAAAAAATCAAATTTGGGTAGGAACATTAACACTACCTCACTTTTATTAACTCAACAAACCAACTAGAATAATATGCTTAGAAACAATCTCAACAAACCCTCTTCATTGACAAATAGTCAAACAACTAATGTGAAAGCTACCTAACAATCTCAACAAACCCTCTTCATTAAGAAATAGTCAAACAACTAATGTGAAAGCTACTTCAACAATCTCAACAAACCCTCTTCATTGACAAATAGTCAAACAACTAGTATGGAAGCTACCCATTATTGAGAGGTTTTAAAAAATATAAGACAATAAATATATAAAATGATTTAAAAAAATATCCCTAAAAATATACTATGTGAATATAAACTAGTCATACCAATGAAGTCAATCCCTTCACTGCAAACAATTATCAATGCTTAAAACCCCAAGGCGGTGATGAGATGTTGATTAAACCATTTAAATCCCGCCTTTTGACCAAATCAAAGGGAGAAAGAGAATTAGGTTTATTGGATCCGTTATCAATATCAAATCAAGTAGTGGGTAAAAAATTAAACATATACTTTGTGAATACAAAAGTTCTATAGTGCAACCAATTAAGTTAACAATTACATCTAAAATGGGGATTATTGATAACGCCATCACTCCTGTCTATGAAGTCAAGGGGTTTTTTTACCACTCATAGAGTCATTGATCATACTCATAGGTTACGTTTTTTTGGGGTTAAAAACCCTCTCAAAAATAAAACATTGAACATACTCTATGTGAATATATGGATAAAAAATAAACTTATCACAATGGTAAAGGATACGGAACTATAATGTTTATTTTTATATATTGCTAATGTAAGATAATGTAAAATTGTCACGTCAAAGTATGACGTTCGACATATGAGCCATGTTTTCAGTGGTTGCACTAAGTAAAAAATTGGTGTAAGTTAAAAATATGATCCTATCTTTAAAATAGTGAAATAGCTAAACGAAAATATAAAGTTGACTAAAGTGCAAACTAGAATAATTAAAATTTGAGATTGTACTTGAACCTATAAAATGTGAATATACAAGTAAGTTGCTATTTTCAAAGAACAGAGTTAAACCTGAACTAGTGAAGTTATTTTCAAACATTTAAAAATGGTTTATTTTATTTTGGGAGTATAGGATGGGGTAGAGTTGAATATATATATATATATATATATAACCGGTATAAAATATAAATATTAAAATTTATATTAAATGAATAATTATAATAAATAATGTAATTAATCCCAAAAACATGTTTACTATATATTGTGGAATACAAAAACCTAAAATCTAATAATAAAGTTTTTATTTATTATATAAAAAATAAAAAATAAATTAAATTAATTGTGTAATGGTAAAGTTTAAATTATGAATTTGGTTTAAAGTTTAAATTTTAAATTATGAATTTGGTTTAATTAAATAAGATTTAGTTGTTTTCCTTTTTGTTTCAGTCTATTAAGTATTTTTTTTTTATTAAATTTATTTTTAACTATTTATTTTAATAATTTAGTTTTATTTTATTTGAATTTAGTTATATAATATTTATTATTTAAAATATTTTTTAAATGTATAAATAAATTTAGTGTTTTGAAATTTTTTAAAATACTTAGATTATACAATTACATTGCTTAAATTTATCATTCCAATATATATTTTTTGAAAAACTTTAAAATACTTTGACTATGCAAATTATATAACTTAAATTTATGATTCCAACACATTTTTATTAAATACTAAAAAAATTACTTAAAAAACTAAAATATTTAATAATTATTTTATTTTTAATAATTTAACTTTATATTTTTTATTTATCTTTATTAAATTTCTCCATAACTTTGTCACTCTCTATACTTACTATATTTTTTTGGAATAAAGTCAAAGTTTTGGATGTTTTTAATTCTATTGATTATAATCTTTATTTATGTAAAAACCCAAAATTTAAATATTTTTAATGAAATCAAAGCTTCAAGTTTCATTTGTTTTAAATATACTTAATTATTAATATGATGTAACACGTTACTCATATAATTAAAACTATGTATATCTATTTAATCTTGTAAATTTAAAGAATAAATAAAATATTAATGATAATGTTATTAATCTAAGTTTAATATTTCACCTTTGTAAATTGCAAGAATAAGTAAAATATTGAAATAAAAAACATTGGACCTTTAGCATGGAACCGTTAAAGGAATAAACACGTATGGATTGGACTTTGTCCTATATCTTTGATTGGCATCATATAATTTTTCAATGTTATAAGGGTTTTTCAAATAACATTGTTTATATTGTTGAGAGTATGTTTAATGATACTGCATATGTCTATATCATTTCAATCAAGTATTTCCAGAAATTAATGATTATCACTTGGGGTCAAAGTGGCATGGGTCACACCAATCCTTAACATAGTTGGACTTTTACCCATGGGATTTCAAACAAACAAAATTTTCACCATGGAGTGTCTTAACAGAACACCCTGTCGTTGTTTATTCTACGCCCATGAGCATGTAGATGACAATTTTAATTAATTGAATGTTCCACGTTTTTTAAATATAGCGACTCTATATTATACTGCCCTATAATTATTCTCAAGCGCATTAGTTTGCTATCAATTACTTTTTGCATAAGAGGTAGGTACTAAGCAACAACATTGCATATTACACTTGTTTGGTTTTGTATTAGTACCTTTTGTGTTTACATTATGGTATTTTTTCTAAAAGATAAAAATGATAAGTTATAATTAGTAATATAATGATAATATTTAAGTTAAGGATGTGATTTACTTAATTGCTTTTGGTTTTTTTGGTGTTGTATTAAGTACCTTTTTTTGTCAAGTTGTCTGTGATCCTCCAGGCTTGACCCGTGGCTTGAGAAACCGCGACCCAAGGGCATCTAAGCTGTCAAAGTAACTCGAGGATCACACCCGGCCTGGCCCACACCATCCCTAGGCTATCTGGGTTTTAGCATGTCTCCTCCCCTAGCCTGAGTGCAACAACCTCCATGAGGTTTGATCATGGGTCGCCTTGCTAACAAGGCCCATCCTCAAACGGTTGTGGTAGTGGGACTTAAAATATTAAGTACCCTTTTGTTATTGATTTTTTCCACCATTTATTACAAGTTAATATCAATTTTTAGTCATTTTTTCTTACTCTCGTCATTAGCTTTACTTAAAATATTAATTTCTAGTATCTAATCTACAAATTCAACGTGTTCTTAGTTTATGAGTATGTTACATGGTGTAAGAGAAAGTGTTGCTCAATTTCTACCTTCCTATTTCCACATACTCATTATAACCTCCCCCCCACTACTCAATTTATATCCATCTCCTCTTTTCATATCTCAGTGTATGTGACTTATTAGTTGTGTTGTTATTTGTCTATCATGCCATGGTATGCAAAGAATCAAGTGGTTGTGTACTTTGATTGTCCCTTTCTTAATAAAATTGCTTATGAAATATCATTGTTTGTCTACTTTCTCCATTTTATCCTCCTCTAGCATTCTTTTACATGATTTTTCAATGCCCTTTTATGCACCGTCAGTCTATGTTTTATTCCCTTTTTAAACTCATCCTCGGTTGAATTTTTCCATAAACTTGTCACTCTCTCTATTTGTTTCTTTTCATTCGCATAAGGTCGATTTTCTTACATGTAGTCTTGTTTCCACAAGGAGAATTTTTTTTTAAATCTTACAAGACTTGTTATAAGAGGCCTTTACACTTGCTCACTTTGGTTCAATATTTTTATAAATATAATCGGTCTCTTTATTTTATATTCATAAATGAATATTTGGGAGTGTAAAATTTTGAAAGAGACATCACAATAATTACCAATTCCAAACGTCTATTTTTGTGCATCTATTTTGTAACAAGGAGAATGCTTTATCTGTTCCTTCAAACATTTTTCATGTGCATGCATCCCAACTTAGCTTTTTATTAAAATTAAATTCCAAATATTTATAGTTTGAGTTATTTGTAATGGCTTATCTCCAAAACTCATTTATTGGACTTTTTAAATGAAGTTAGCGTAGTTTGATTTCAATACTTATAAATTTATTAATATAGGGTTTGATTCAAGGGGATTTTCCAATCTTTTTTTTGAATATTGAAATTGGAAAATACTTAGGATTATTGATAATATTTTGGAAACATTATCACCATAGGTTTTATAACAACAGAGTAATATTGAATTTGAATTTTCCTATAAGCAAGAAAAGTTGTCCTAAATAAATTTGTGTTAGGGAATCACAAATTTATTTAAGATACAACTTCTGAGGTAAGCTGAAAGGTTTTCTTTGAATGTTAATGCACAATAGCTTCATGTCTACTAGCAGCATTTGTTGAGACAAAAAAAAATTATAATATGAAACTCACTTGGTAGAAGCACTAGGAGTAAAGTCACCATAAGATGATGCCACCTTTTATTAGAAATGATCCCATGTCACTCATTGAAGAGAGAGATGTACGCAATAATATAGATATTACTTAGTCCATATATTACTAATTCACTACAAATGTAGAATGAAAGTATAGTGTGAATTACTTAGTGCCTATATTAGTAATCCACTACAAATGTAGAGTGAAGGTATAGGGTGGATAATATAGAATAGAAATAAAATCTTTCCATCTATTTAAGTTAGAAAATGCACTATAATTCAAAAAAAATAAAAAAATAATAAATAATAATAAAATCCTAGATGGATAAAAGATAAAAAAGAAAAAAGAAAAAAAAAGGGTTAAAACAAAGTTAAATCACAAATTTGTAGATTTAAAAAATAAAATATGAATCTAGGTGAAATAAATATATTATATATGATAATAAGCCATAGTGCACTTTGAACCTTACATTGTCATGTTTAATGGAAATAGTTGTTGACTTAAAAAAATACATTTAAATAGTAAACCCACCTAATAGAAGTAATGACGAATAAAAAATTTCAAGTGGGCACATGGTCTATGAGAGCCTCTTGAGAGCAATAAACAACATCTTCCATCAAGATAGAAAAAGGATTTCAAATAAGTTGTCCAACATTGTTGTGTAACTATTTGTTGGAATTGCTATAAAAATTTCTTAACAATACAACCAACTAACTATGTGTGTGTCTGTGTGGGAATTTGTATATCAATGATAAGGAAACAAGAATGTGAAGATCTAACTAAATAGATTTAATTGTGGAAAAAATCCAATAAGCATATGCCTTTCAAGAAAAAAATTCTCAGAGGGTTTTTAAAGATGGTCATTCAATTAGTCATTAGAAATATTCTTAATTGGATTTTCAACCTCTATAATCTGATACAAAATGGATCTCATATGCCAAAAATATGGAGAAAAGTGATATGAAGATCTATTGAAATAAAATTAGTTGTAAAAAAAATTCAATCAATAAACTGGCTCTCTCTTCCTTGGATAAGTTTATATGGAAAAACATAAGTTCAAAGTTCAGTTACAAGGAGAAAGTTTAAAAAAAATGTAAAATACAATTTAGTTTTATATAACATTAGGAACCTAAAATTTCCAACTGCTTCAGCTTTGCAATAATTCTTATCACCTTCTCCATTCTTCAGTCCTTGAGATATCAAGATATAATCACCAAATTTGAATCTAGGAAAATGTTGTTTGAAATATGTCATTAATGAAGGTAACCATACAATTTGACTCAATTAAGACAAGCTACATAAGCAAAGAATATTTGTCGAAATTAATAGTTAAAAAAAAAAAAAAAAAATCAATCAAATCCTAAGTTCATCTACCACAAATGCCACAAAGAGAAAACACCACTTTGAATAGTGGGAAGATAAAAAAAATTGTCATAAATTTGTTCAGGGATGAAGTCAACCTCAATGTTAAAGTCTACTAGGAAACAGAGAAAAGAGATCCAGATCATGCACCAAAGAGAAGGCTTCAAACCATAGTAATATGTAGAGTGGAGCCACTAGTCGAACATGGAAAAAGTTTTGTTAAATAAATAACAAATTTATGGATGCGATGTGGATACTTCGAAAATTAAAACCATCAACTATTTGAGAGAATCAAATTACGTATAGACAATCTTCAGAGGAAAAACTCCATTATGAAGATCACGTTCCATTAATATGGACCAACCGTAGTGGTGCAGGATTCACATTCCATTAAAGTGGACCCACCGTAATGGTGCAGGACCCCATTCTGTAGTAATTATGAATTGTTAACTCTTTAATGCTATCAACTATGTCAAGTAAATGTGTTGATTAATGTGGATAAAGTCAAGTACAATATTCACACCCACAACAACCACAATGTTTTCAGAGATCTTTTCGATAATGACATTTATTTGTCACGAGGGTTTCTTACTTTACATCTTGTGATAATATTGTATGTATGGTTGCTCTTACTTCTACAATTTTAAATTGTTTGGATATTAAGTAGCGCATGGTCTTTTCTATATATTGTAACAACTTGATGAAGTGTTAATTCAACTCATGTACCATGGACATTGATTAGAGCTCTATCAGTTATATATAAATATCATATTTAAAAAAAAAATCTAAGTTATATGATAATGTTATTAAAGGTTATTATGAATATATTTTTTTGTGATTTCTATTAATTCCTTAATGAAGAATATTGTCAAAATTGTCAAAGAGTGAATTATATATAGATAAAAAAATGTATGATATGGAATAGGGATTTTGTGTAATGCACATTTTTATTTGCTATGAGGGCGTGTATTTTTAGATGAAGATATGCACAAGTGCACATTCTCATCTTTAACCGCTCTAGGTTGAGAGAGTGTAAATATATCCACAACCCACTCTACGAGAGAGTGAGGGTGGACAATTTTATGCAAATATTAGGTGGCAGGGAAAAATCATTTTCCATATTCTTGATAGTGTATCGAATCTTTTGGGAAAATGATCGAGGTTTCAATTAAACATATTTACACATGAATTTAGACTACATCAAAATGGAGGGTTTACCAATGTCATTTTCTCATGCCATTTTATTAGATAGAATCTTTTTTTCTCTCTGTTATAATCATCGATCAATATACCTTGATTAAGGTTTAATTGAATGGTGAAGAAGTGAAGACTAAATAAATGTTGAATATTGTGTTAATTTTGCTTGCTATGACCATTATTTTGAATTAAATTTTAATATAAGAGAGAATCAAACATTGATAGGAGAAATAACACTACCTCAATTTTATCAACAGAACATTCATTGACAAATCATTGATAAATAAAATAATAGTGTGAAATAAATTTCATTATTTAAGAGGTTTTAAAAGATGTAAAAACCAATAAAAATATAAAGATATTTAAGAAAAAATTGTAAAGATATATAATATAGATAAGATTTAGTTGTACAAAAAAATCAACTTTTTCTTTCCAAACAATTATCATTAAAAATCCTAAAGAATTAAAAACAACATTGATTAAACAATTTATATATAAAAAGTAAACAAACCTTTTTACCTAGTCAAAAGGGGCAAATAAATTAAATTTATTAAATTTTTTACAAACATCAAATCAATCAATTAAAATAAATAAAATTGGAAAAAACATTTTACATATACCCTATAAATATAAAAATGTCATAACTTAACTAATTAAGCTAAACAACTACTAGGAATTGTTATTATTAGTCCCTGCCTCCGGCATAGCAGGGACTATTGCGATCGATCCGGCATTGACCAGCTATTAAATCGCTTTGACCAAATAATATATTCCGTACATTTCAGGTTTAAACCAATGTTTTAAATAAAATGTTCTGCGCAACAGACTTTTATCCAATGTTTTTGTTTCGACCTCTTATTGCCGGCTCGACTGTATACTTTTCTCAAAACTTAGGATAAAGAGTTTGGGGCTCGACTATGTACTTTTCTTAAAACTTAGGATAAACAGTTTGGCAGGCTCGACTCTATGCTTTTCCTAAAACTTTGGATAACTAGTTCGAGGTATGGCTGTATATGGTAAGAGACACGCATCAGATAACCATCACCGTTGTCGCTGCATGTACAGCTACCACAACTTCTTCTACAACTGCCATGGCTTCTTCCAAGTGTCCTAATGCATTGAAGTTCTGACCTTCAGAAGACTGGATAAATTGATTCTAGAGCAAACACACGGAAGCATGCTTCAGAAATTATGCGGAAGACTTTCATGAACTAACCTGGATAAATTCATTTTGAAAACCTCGCCGAAGTCTGCAATGGCAGGAGTGGCAGCAATGGAGGAGTGGCAGAAATGGAGACTCCTTTCATCTGCACCTGCACCACAGAAGACAAGGTAAGCAACATGAGAACCAGTGGCATAGTAGTTGTTTAAGCAGTATAGTAGTGATTTTGTTTGAAATGTTTTTCTTACATTTCTATTCTTCTCTGGAAACGATTTTCTTTCTGGCATCGTATTCTTCTTTGGCAATGATTTTTCTTTCTGGTATTTTCTTGCTGGGTTGTTTTGCAATACGTTTCTATGTTTTTGGGGTGCACCCTTTTTTATTTTTTTTTATTACCATTCTTTTATTTCCATTATCTCATTGCCAGAAGAAATTTATAGCTTGCGGCTTGGAGTGCGGTGGATTAATATCTGTCTGGTAAGATAAATCTTGATGTTATTATTATTAGTAGGAAAGGGTTTATTTCATCTGGTTTGGAAGTGTTCGTTTAACCATGCACTATTTGCGCAGGAATATGCATATCATTAGCATGGCGTGTGAAAAGATCATTAGCATGGCTTGCCAAGACCATCATTTGCATTTAAAAGTGTACTCTCTACGTTATGGATAAAATTTTTGGAAATTTGGCTACAGTGTGATTTTTTGTTTTTTCATATATATATAGAGTTTACTAAAAAAATCTTTATATTTCACTCAGCAAATTATCAGTCAAAACTTACAATTTCAATTAAACTTTACCAAAATTTGGATAACATTTACTGAAAGATATGAAAAGAACACACGAACCTTTTGAAAATTCAGACACTCGTTTAAATGCAAGAGCTATGCATTATGAATTCTTCTGTCCAAGCGGTATATTGTGATCTATTCGCCTTAAGAGGCGTTCTTTAGTTTTCATTCTTTTCATAAAGAGGATTGAATTTCTCTACTCTGGTGATGCAGATTTTTTTTTTTTTACGAATAATATTAAATTTCTCGATGTGAGTGTTGTCATTAATGTTTCATTCTTAACTAAAGAAAGAATGGCGCCTAAACCAGAAACAGGTCAAAACCGGTTCAATATTCTTGATCTTGAAAAGATCAGAAAAGAAAAAAATATATATCGATATTTGAGTTTTTTTTCTTTCCATTCCGATATTCGATATATTCGGCTTTAAATGTTGTTTCACGTCATTTCAATCTTTACAAATTCGACTTTAAATGCTCTTTTTCACACAAATTTCTTTAACAAATAAGCAACTTCAAATCAAACACTGGCGTACCGTTGATTGCAAGATTCTGCGTGGCAAGAAAATATTTGTTTGTGAATTAGCCCAAACACAGCGGATGGTCCGATGATTCTGACACTTTCAACCTTTACAAATTCGACTTTAAATTCTCTTTATCACACAATTTTCTTTAACAAATAAGCAACTTCAATTCAAACACTGGCATAACGTTGATTGCAAGATTCTGTGCGGCAAGAAAATATTTGTTTGCGAATTAGCCCCAAACGCAGCGGATGGCCCGACGATTTCGGCACTTTCGACCTTTGCAAATTCGACTTTGAATGCTCTTTCTCACACAATTTTCTTTAACATTTAAGCAACTTCAATTCAAACATTGGCATACCGTTGATTGCAAGATCTCGCACGACAAAGATCAAATGACTATTTCGAAAAACATACTTGAAGGATAAAATGTTCTTCTTCAAAGTCGGTTCTATGAGCAGATGCTGCTGCTGTATTTAAGGATGGAAATCGGCAAAGGACAAAAGGCAAAAACAGAGAAATTGTCAATGAATATGCTCGAATGCTAAAACTGGTAGTTTACTGTATTCCTGAAAACACTAATCGCCATAGTCATCAGAGCTCTCCCAAACCATCTCAATCATTCAATCCAAAGTTCACGTGACAACCATGTGAAAAAGGTGAAGTGGAGACACGTTATAAAACAATGTGGTAAGGAGACAGGTGGCATGCCAAACTAGATGCCAATTGTTCAAATGAGAGATGGTTGTAATGTAATCACTCCACGACTTAATAAATTAAACAATGGAGTAATATTTATTGCGTTATTCAAAACAAAATTTAGAAATATACAGCTATAATACATGCAGAGATCGTGGCATAATATAATTTGAGAATTGAATGAAATATAAATCACCACGTGTCCATCTTTTTCATAACTCGGTGCCCAATATAAATCACCACTTGTCCCTCTTTTTCCATAACTCGACTTAATCGTCCTCATGTACTGGAGGTGATGAATTTTATGTCAAAGGATAAGAGGCTCCATAGGATGTGCAAGTAGCAAATGCGTGCCATCTGGTTGCTACAGAGATGGTTACTCGAGATCTATGTGTAATCTTTGCAGCTCCCAGCAGGCAAATCAATGAACCAGAAACCTGTTGTGACATAAGTTTTTCATTTGATAGTGGGGTTACGTGCATTATAACTACTAAACAAACCTGTTGTGACAATAAGTTTTTCATTTGAAAGTGGGTTACATGCATTATATCCTAATATCAAAGTGCCTCTTCTTTGTGTTGTCCATCTTGCAGTTTGAGCTATCGCTTCGTTGTGTTGTCCATCTTGCAGTTTGAGCTATCGCATGCGAGACAAGTTGTAGGGTAGTGGGCCCAAAGAGTTAGACAAATGGTAAATTTGTGGGCCCACACCGTAAAACGTGGTGATTTATTACTACTTTGTATGTGACATCTCTACATGCACTCCAAGTGTCTTTTGCAAAGGTACATCTCTACATCCATTACAGGTTTTGCATAGGCTCCAAAAGATGTTCTTAGTTTTATAGAAGGCATTCAAAATGCTCCCTTCAAAGATATTTTCTTATCAAGCATTCAGTTCTGTTTTAACTCAGAGCCTTTCTGCAATTGTTCATTCGTGAGAGGATTCTCAGAGTTACTATATCTTGATCTATGTACACAATTTCAACCTCAAATTCCATTTTCTTATCAAACATTTAGTTCAATGTTACCTAAGATCCATTCTGGAACTGTTCATTCGTGGGAAAATTCTCAGAGTCAGTGTACCCTGAACCATGCACACAATTTCTACCTCAAATGCCTCATGACTAGCCCGTATGTTATTTTATTTATTTATTTCAGAAGCAAATGTAAGGACATTTAGAATAAAGCCAATTTATAATCTAATTGTATTTAGGAATCCCATTATTTATGCATTTTGCAAATTGTACATGTATGCAGTTTTTTGGCAGTTGATTTCATTTAGAATAAAGCCAATTTATAATCTAATTGTATTAAGGAATCCCATTATTTATGCATTTTGCAAATTGTACATGTACGCTATTCTATTGGCGATTAGGGTTCTCCAGTAACAACAAAATGTACATGTACGCTATTCTATTGGCGATTAGGATTCTCCAGTAACAACAACACATGAAATTTGAATGAGTTGAAAGGGTTGCAGTTACAAGCGAGTTTCTCAACCCCAACAAGGACTACCGCTATGACAATAACTCCCTTATTATTATGATAATATTATCACCCTATATATAATATATTCAAGTAAATGACCCTTTTTTATTACACATCCATTGTTTAGAAAGCTTATCTAATTGCACACACATTTGATTAAAAAAACCTCTTCAAAAATTAAACATGGAACATAATCTTTGAGAGCTTAACTTATTATGGATTCGGATGTATAGTGTTTATTTTTATATATTGCAGAAAAGCCCAAAACTTGTCAATGCACCAAAGTTGCATCTAGTGGATTAAGAAGTCTTTAAATAATGAAAAATCATCCCATCAAAGAATGAGCATGGTCATCAACGGACAACCACTACAATGACTTGTCATTAACGTACAACCACTACAATGACTTGATTTTGAATTATAATACTTTCTTTAAAATTATAAATTATAAAATTATAATCTTCACTAAAGTGCAAATTATAATATTGAGATATTGAACGTGAATTTGAGATTGTCAATATACATGTAAGTTGCTCTTATCAAAAGAAGATTTATGAGGAATTATTGAAATTATTGTCAAACTCATTTAAGATATGGTTTGTTAATTTTAAATATGATATTTAAATTTGTTAATTTTAAATATGATATTTAAATAAGTATTAGGTAGAGTTTTTAATCTATAAAAATGTTAGATAAAAAATGGATATTATAATTTTTTTATTAATATATATTTTGAAAAAATTAATAAATATTTTTTTATAAAATTTAAGTAGAAAAAGTAATATTTTATAAAAAAATATATTTAAATTTAATTAATAAAAAATAATAAAATAGTATGTGTAAAATAATTAATATAAATAATGTAATGATAAGGTTAATTTTTCTAACTAAATAATAATAAATATATGTTATTTAAAATAAATAAAATAAAATTATAATTAATAGTGTGATGATAAGTTTTAAATTATGAATTTGATTTACTTAATTAAATTTTACTGAAAATAAATTGTATTATTATTTTATTTAGATTAGTATAGATTTATTTTAATTTTGGATTTACAAAGTGTTAAGAAAGATTAAGTTTGTAGGTTGTAAATTTTTTTAATATAAAATCTAAAAGATTTTTTTTAGGAGATATTTGATTACTCTGGATATTTAGTAGTTCAAGAGTTAAAATGAATCTATGTTAATTCTTAATATTATTATTTATATTTATATAAATTTCACATCTCTATTTTTATTTTTAATTTTATTAAAAGCCCCACACATATATAAAATACTTTTCTTTAATATGTTTTATAACTTTTTATATTATATTATATTATATATATATAATTTAAAAAGTTATAAAAGGAAAAGTGTTATTTTTTTCAAAGTTTTGTAACACTTCATACTCATTATTTTTTATATATTTAAAGTTAAAATTTTTACTGCTTAATTTTATTGAGTATAGTTTTGTTTATTAAGTATAGTTTTGTTTTGATTAGAAACTTTTAGTAGGGTGTAATTTTAAGTGGGTTTAATAATTAAGAACATGGATTTTCTCTTAAGAAGTTATAAGTTCAAAATCATAGAGGGTAAAGTTTGTACATATTGATTGATTAATATTGGCTAGATGTGATAAGGCTTGAAGGGTAGACATCCCCTGACATGGGACCCCCAAATGATCATTAATGAGAGTGTCTCTAGATGTATTACCAAGTCACAAATTTGTACTAGTATTGGTTTGCAAATTCTAGACACTAATTTAGCCCATTTTTAATGAAAAATGGGAAAATCATAAAAGGTCACAATTTTTACCAACCCAATGCCTGTTTTGTTAAATAACAAGTGTTACATAATAACTATTCCTTGCCACTTAGTTTAAATATAGCTAAAATTTTGTATATACTTTATATAATAATATGATAATAAATATAGTTAAAATTATGTGCATAGCCTATGTAATAATATGATGATAATTTAAAACCAAAAAACATAATAAAAAGACATGAAATAAAACAAAAAACACATAGGATAGAAGACATAAAACAAAAATATATGATATAAAACCAAAAACACAATGAATATAGAAAAAATATTAAAAGTATAATAAAAAAATAAATCAATAAATATTCATAAGATAACTCATAAAATAAAACAAAAACATATTGAACATGGTAAACAGATTGAAAATATTAATAAAAATAAATCAGTAAATATTAATAAAATATTTAGTTTCAAAATAAATTGATTATTTATATCTCCAAGAATTGAATCCATAATTTAATTTATTGTAGCTTTCAATTGACCATTTGTCATGGTTGTTATCCGAAATAACAGGGGCAAGAGGGTTATCGAAGTAAGCAACGTACGTTCATAAGCCTTAAGTTGGAATTTGATGGGTTGTAGATGTGTATAATTTTTAATTTTCCAAAATGTTTACTAAAATTGTCCATAGTGAGGATATCGGTAATGATATCTCCATAGTATGCATGGAAGAGCATGCATCATGGACATGTGATAGGTACCTCATGGTCCACATTAATGTCTAACAAATATATCATAATTTCTTAATTTGGGAGTGTTTATGTATAATGATAAATTGAAGAAGATGCACACATGAAAAGGGAAGTTTAAATTTCAATGTAACCACACTTATTAAAATAAATTTTAAAATTTTAACAGCTACATAAATGAAGTTCTATATAATTGAAAAACAATTTTTTATTTATTTTTTTAAATTTGAATAAGAAATCTTAAATCAATTTAAAAATAGATCTAATAATCAACATCTAACATATAAATATCAATGTATGTGAATCAAGTCGTTTTAGGGAGCTTCGCAATTGTTCTACCTAAAATTTTGCCTCTTTGGTAAAAATAGGCAGCACGCAATTGATCTGAAGATCAAATTCATCGAGATGTTTTTTGAAGGAGGTATGGTAAAAAGGTTAGGGCATGGTGCACCAAATATTCTGTCATTATGATAAAAATTTGTGTCATGTTCGTCGATATTTTCTTTCAAGTATGAATAATATGTTGATTAGGGTGTGTTGCTGAATTTTTTTTGATATTTTGATCAAAATTGGTGTCACGAAATTAATTCAACCGTACGTTTTGTCGGAAAAGCTTTGGGGATCTATCGATCAAAGGCTAAAGCTTGGATTTTGTACTTGTCTCTCCTTTGTAGGAAATGGCATGTCCTTTAACTTTATTTGAAAGCACAAAGTTCTACAATTCAATGAATGTGACAAAAAAAGTGTTTTTGGGTTGTTTGTGTGATGAAACCCTTGTAATTTTTGGGTTCATTAATTGAGGCGATGAGCAATATTGGCAGCCAATTAGGTTGAAGACAAATAAATTAAATTATTGTTAAAAATAATAATTTTCAATTTTCAAAGTTAAACTAGAGAAAGTTTGTAATTTTTTTGGTCAAACCTAAACTAAAATGATTTTGACCAAAAAACCCAATGCATTATGTATTTCCTGCGACAGGGATAATAACTAGACAACATCTACCTTATGGACATTTATTTACCTACCTCATGGGCATTTATGTTGAATTCAAGTATAAAACTAAGTAGTAACTATAGTACATCTACCTCATCGGTATAAGGTAAAATTGTGAATAAGGTGTAAATTCATAACTCTATGTGTGATGCTAAGTAAAGGTGGATATTTTGATACCACATGAGAGATGATGGAGTATAGATGATATTAATTATCTTGGAGATATTATAAATGATTAAGAATTTATCTCTTTTAGACTTAAGGACCTTAAATAATCCAAAATTTAGAGACTTTGACCAAAGTGATAGTTTACTTCTTTATAGATTACTAACTGAATATTTTAGGTGGCATGATTTTCATTCAATAATAATAATTTGTAGATATAACTAATAACAATTATATTTTATATGAATTAATTATTAATTCATAATAACTTTACCATATACATCTTAAAAAAAATGTGTATATGTTTACATATATGTATAAATAAAAATAAGTAATAAAATTTTAATAAAGCTAAAAAATAATTGATCCTTTAATTTAATTTGAAAACCTATCATAGCTTAACTGTCACGGGGGTTTCTCACTTTACATATTGTGGTCATTGTGTATTGATGGTTATAGTTTTTTTTGGTTTGTTTGTTTTTATTAATTTGTTGGCTTTCATGATTCATAATTGAATCATACAAAGATAGCAATCTTAATGTCATGGCTTGCCACAAGGGAAGCCAGACCAATGACATTAAAGATATTGCAAAAAATTGTTGTCTCTCAAAATTACCCAATACAGAGCTACCATGTAACTATCTTTAGACCATGACAAATGATTGGATATACTAGCATATAGGTTACAAAATAACACTTAGGTATAGAAAAATAACCACAATTGTACAACATAGAAAAATCTAGAATGAAATTCAGAAAATATAAGCATTAAATTATAATGAACCTAGGCTTTCATCCTTCCTCAAAAGAAGTTGCATGGGTAGGATCTTGTGTGCTCTATCCTAGTGAGGTATATCTCCCACACCGAATATGTGTCTCTATATGCGCCAACTAAGCATCCAGGCTGACTAGATAAGAGAAGAAATGTTTTTGGACCTGTTAGATATCTCTGAGATGGAAAATTATCTCACTGCGGTCTTCTTGCTTCTCCTGGATGACACAACCTAATATTGTTTTCATCTACTAGTACAAGGTGATGGAGTGGAGGTATTGATTCTTGTGACCACTAGTGTTTCCAAGGTCGGGAACTCAATCAACAAAATTGGTCTGAATCTAGATTCGGAGTGGGCATTCCTATTGTGAATTTCCTAAGCTTCAAGCAATCATATTTCATCTTCAATTTCCAAGGGGGTGGATGTATGGTAGAGGTAAGAAACATATTGAGCTTGAGAGTAGGCATGAGACCTACTAGAGGGGCCTCAGCCACTAGAGCTACATCTTCGGCGCATACATTATTGCAACATGATAATAAGGAAAAGTAATAATTTAGTTAGAGAAGCCCCAAGACACAGGAGAAGGTTGAGGGATTGGAGTCAAGGGGGAGACTACAGAAAAGAAGGAAGAGTGGAGAACTTCTAGGACGGGGGTGGAAAGTATAGAAAAAGCCAAAGGTGTTGCAAGGGAGTGATGGAAGTAGAAAAATATAACAAGGGGTCCTCCTTGGGATGGAAAAATGTCGAGCTTCCTCCATGCAAGGCACAACAATTTTCCTTCACTCACAAGAGTGTAGAAAACAATTTTTGGAACCAGAAAACCCAAACCATAGCATTGCAGCTACAACGCCACTTAGAATAATCATAAGTCAAAATTAATGCTAACAAACTTGGAGGGGATGACTTCCTAAAGACCCCAAAAGAATCGAGGTTGCTTGGTAGAGACAGTGTGGTCTCTACATGTGCAGCACTGGTGTTGTGTACATGTTGTACATGTGGTGTTGTGTAGGTGGTGCTATGTACATGTGGTGTTGTGTACATGTTGTACAAGTGGTTTTATGTACATGTGGTGCTAGGTACACATTATTTAGGTGGTGTTGTGCACATGTGGTGTTGTGTATGTGTGGTACATGTTGTACATGTGGTGTTGTGTGCATGTTGTACATATTGTGTTGTGTATATGTGGTACTGCGTTATGTGTATTATGTAGTCGTTTTATTGTGATGTGTATTCATTATGTTGTACACGGGGTGTAGGTGTATGTGTTGTGTTGTAGACTAGGTGTAGGTGTATGTATTGTGTGCTTCACTGTGTGTGGGTGTGATGTACAATGTGTGTATGTGTACGTGATTGAAGAGAAGAGAAGGCACTGGGTGCTTGCTAAGTGTGGCAATCGTTCTGGTGTGTGTACAGAATTGATACAGAACAAAGGCAAAAGAAAAGAGTCGATTGAAAGATAAGTACCAGTATTTTATTTTAACTTTTATTATGCATGTGATCTATGATTCTAAGTTATGATGGTTGCATTTGAGCTAACTAGATGTGATGTGTTTATACATGATCATTTGATCAAAGAGCTAGTTTGAATTGCTGTGACGTGAAGTAAACATAATTGCAAGTGTACCTTATTTACGAGCTACCAATGAGGTATGATTTGAATTTATTTCAATTCCTTTTGGATATAATGGAAACTATGTGCTTGGTATAGGAAAGCATGGAAAATGTCTAGATTTGGGTGGTTGAAAATACCTAGTTTGGGTGGTTGGAACCGGCTGCAAGAATGTTAGCAGTAGTAGTGAAAGGAATTGGAACATGCAATAGTATGATGGTAAGGCATTCCGAAGTAGGGCCATTCTGGGACACGAGTACCCAATAGTGTCCACTGATTTCCATGAGCATGCTATGATCGATATGATGGTTTTGAGGCAGGTGTATGCCTTGGTTTTTGGACCTTCCGATGCGAGGAAACCTTGCTAAGGGATGCATTGCTTGAGGGATTGTGTAGCAGAGAAGGGGATGCTAGCAGAACTTGGAAGGTGTGTGACTGCATGGAAGGGAGTGACCAGATTACCCAAGGGACTGTGTAGAATAGAAGGGAAGGTCGAGGAATACATTTATTTTGGTCATTATCATTTCTAGATGGAATCATAAGCACATTAGGAGTGTGCCCTGTAACAATGAGTTGGTAACTATTCACTGAGAGCAGAAGTAGCATAAGGATCGTAACGTTGGACATTAGATGAAAGTTCGACTTTGGCAGTGGATTTTGGGATTTCCTGGGATGGAGGTGAATCCTTGTACTAATTTTGATGGTGGGGATTTGAGATTATGGATTCCCTTGTTGATTGATGCAGGCACCATATCCTTTTTATTTGTTGGTTAGAGAAAATGTGAATATGTATATGTGTATATTATTGTAAATATTATATCGAGTTATGGTTATAAAGCTCCATAGACAGTATGCTTATTTGTTGGTTGAAGAAAATGTGCATATGTATATGCGTATATTATTGTAAATATTATATCGAGTTATGGTTATAAAGCTCCATAAACAGTATGATTATTTGTTGGTTGAAGAAAATGTGCATAAGTATATGTGGTTTTTATTTTGAATACCATAATGAGTTGTGTTATAAAGCTCCAGTAAATAGTATGATTGTCATGTTTTCAGCAGTTGATATGTTGTAAATACGACAATGAGTTGGGTTATAAAGCTCCATATGCAGTATGTTTTTGTTTTCAGTGGTTTGTTGATCATAGGTGTCATAGATCACTGAGGATGGTGTTCCCCAAGGGGAGGGGTTTGTAACAACCCCTGGTTGATTTTCCATGTAAAAAAATATAAGACCAAGTCCATGGGACACGTATTCCAAGATTAATGGTGGGAAATCATCCTAGTGGGGATCACTTTTGGTTTATTTATGGCTAAGAAAATTGGCAAAGGCATTAGCAAAGGAAAAGAGGCATTTATTTTTGAAAACAAAGGAAAATAGGATAAAAGGAAGGTGAAGTGACACAAATTTGCATGATAGGGAAATTATAGGAAAAATGAAGTAAAATGAAGAAAATAGAGGCCTCAATGATAAAAAGGTTTTTGAGGATCAGGTCACAGCTTTTGCTAGTTTACCTTTTTTCAGTTCGGTTTTGGAGCTCTCCTTTCATACTCTCATTCGCTCATACTCTTGCACACTTAGAGTGTTCTTGGAGCACTCTAGAATTCACTTGGATTTGGAGAAATAAGGCAAAAGAAAGTAGGAAATCGCGAGGGAAAAAATGGATCAGCAGCTACAACTAGATTGATTTGTAGGTAACATGTTGCATGTATGATTTCCTTATTGATTTCTGGATGCATGGTATATACATGTGATTTTCTGGTTTTTTTTAATCATTGGCATGGATATTTGTTTGGGTTGACAGTGGTTTTAGCTTTACCTTTCCATTTCCCAGGCAACCATGTTGTTGTGGGGTTTTCCACTTGTTGTTTATATGATTGGTGCTTAGGTTCCTTATGGTTATGGGTTGGAACAAACGCTTTGGAATCCCTGGAACAACTTGGGTTGAGTTACTAGTCCTTGAGCCTAGGTTGGGACAAATTCTCTAGAGCCCTTGGTGGGTTGAGTTACTAGTCCCTGAAGCTACTTTGCACAAACGCTCTAGAGCTCTAGAAGGTTGTGGGTTGAGTTACTATTTCTTGGATCCTTGGACAACTTGGGTAGAGACTGATTTGGTTGGTGTTAGTGATGTCTGACCATAGAAGTGGAACCACTGTGGTTGAGGGTTGAGATGGTTTGGCCTCTAGAAGCCCTGTTTGTTTTCATCTTAGTTTATTCCATGAGATCCTACATTCATGATTGGAATATAGTGCAAGGGATATTCGTTGAAAGAGATATTCGGTTCAACCGAATCTATGGTTGGGTGGTTGGTATTTCTCTAAATTACTAAGATCTATTCTTCTAATGTGATTCATGTATACTTGTAGTGATTATGTTGGTGATATTATGGCTGAGTGTCCATGGTTTCTATGTTGGATATTTGTTGGTTACATGATGTATGTTATCTATGGATCTTGACATGATTTTCTTAGTTATTGAATAATTGATGAATGCATGGGCTAATAAGTGTTATTGCAACTAGCTAGAGGAGGTTTAAAGACTTCTTAATGATTCTCAAATGAAGACTCTCGGTTTATGATCATATATGCATTCATGACATGTAGCTTACATGTTTTCCACGTGTTTGACGAAATGTCTAGTGTGTTCTAGGATGCATAGGTCAAGTTTCTGATTTTAGATTGAATGTTTAGATTTCTTTTCATGTTAATAATGATTCTGGAAAGTCTCAGGAAGTTTTGGGCAGTGGTCTGGAGGCTGGCCTGGAAAGTGGTTCTAAACTAGAGATTTTGGGCTACAACTACATGGAGGCAGTGTTGCGCATGTGGTTGGAGACCTATAACCGCGCCTTGGCCTTGTCATTAATGTGGTTATGGGCTTAGGGCCGTGAAAAAGAGCCCCAAATTAGGGTTTTATCATTTGGGGTGGTCCTTTGGCCCCTGAGTGTCATGTAACCCTCAGGGATGTTGCGAGTTGTTAGTTTGTAATCAGAGATTGGAGGTAGGGTCATGTCATTGTAACTGTTTGTCTCATGTTTACCTTGTTAGGTTGGTGAAATTGGGTAAATGTGGGAGGAGGTGGTTACAGGGTGGTATCAGAGCTTCCAAGTTCAAACACTTGGAATGGATGGTCTAAATGTATATGGTTATGCATGCATAGTAGGTCAGACATGCATTGTGGTGGTCATTATGCAATTTGTGTCATCATGATATTGTTGGTATGTTATGATGTTGATATGTTGGTTGAGATGGAGTAGGAGATGTAGATTATCAAACTGAGGATGCAAAACTGGACCTCAGGGTAAAATCAGATCATCATACAGGTATTGTATGTTTGGCATGCATGTATGATGGTTAATGGTTGTTATATTTATTGTGGTTATATACATGCCTATAATTTTATTGGTGTCGTAGTTACATGCATGATAGATGCTAGTTAATTAGTGCGGTCATATGCACCTACGTCGGTTACTCATGCATGATAGTTAACTTGTTGTTATATGCATTGTGGTCATATGCATGATGATTATGGTAATTGTGGCTAAGATATTGATATTGTATGTATCTTCCTAATATGGATCTTGCTTTGCAAATGGTTATGGTTATGATATTTAGGTATGAACTAACATATTTGTGATATTGTGTCGTACTAATATGGATTGAATTGTGCAGATGTGATAGCCTCCCCTGAGATACATTTAGGTATGAGTTTTATTATGTCATCTATTTGGTTTATTTAACATGGTATGTTTGCAGGAAATATAATATGAGGGATGAAGATCAAAGTAGTGAACTACGGTTCACATGACGTCCCTTACATGTCTGATGTGAAATATATGGAATGGAAAAGTGGCATGTTTTCAGGTATAAAATGTATGATAAATGAAAATCAAGTTTTGGCAAGTGTCATCAAAATTAGTAGAGCTTTGGAGATACCATTTCCATAGTTGGACATTAAAGATCGAGCCATTATGGTAGTTGCGTCCTTCTACCTTAGTGTGAACCATGGATAGTAAGGGGTTATGTTTACAAGTCGTTTAAATGTTTGATTAATTGCTTGATAAGAGTATACGTCTATATGATTTCATGAATGAATGATCTTGTTTTAAGACGGTTGTACTAACACAATATGTGTTGAGAAAGTTGATATGCACTTGAGTGCAAGTGGGTGCTAGTTGTAGTATTATGACTAATGACTATGAGTTGATTATGACATGGTTGTTAGTCTTGGTAAAGGCTGATTTTAAATTAATAGACATGATTTCTTGATCTTTGGAACATGTGACTTACATGTGTGAACTATTGCACGGAAACATGCTTTGTATTAGTGTGACAATGTAACAATTGATTTGTTTATATAACTAATAGCTGGGTGATGTGATATCACATAATAAGACCCAATTGCAACAAGGAAAAAAGGTAAAATAAAGGACTTGGGTGATAATTCCTTTGGCTATGTTTGGAAACAACAATTCCAAATGAATGAGTGCTTTACATGAAAACAAGAAGTCTTCTTAACCTCGATTTTGTCTCACATTATGTGGACATGTGTTATATTCATGAACATGTATTTAACAGGTATAATAGTTGGTTTCCAGTTATGGTTGGATTCGTCAAGGAATTGGAGTCCCTTGAGAGATGATATATGTACGTGTTCAATTAAAGGTCAGTGTCCTGGGTACAACAAGGTAAGGTAATCGATATATTGTTATATTTATTTATACACTGACAGTTGTGTGTTTATGGCAGTATGATGCAGGGGATTGCATGGAGAAAGAGACTGCCATGAAATCTTGAAGAAGGCTCAGTTTGAGATTTCCCTTGGAAGCATTAGGAACCATGGGTTTGATTCATGGTGTATGTTGAAATTTTAGTGCTTTCGAGGCTTTGTGATTCATTTGCACTTGATTTTCATTTTTTTTAATGTTTGGCACATGGTCATGCCACTTTGTTTTTGGTGTTGTATTGTTATGGGTTTTTCATGGTTCTCTTCTTGTTTATTTATTATTATTTCCTTTTATGTTTTGAGGGTCCTGGGAATTGGTTGGGGAAAGAGGAAAGTTAATGGAGGTCAGGGGAAGCTGAATGAAACCCAACAAGGAATGTAAGACCTAGATGAATCTCAATGCATCTATAATGGTAGTTGAAGGAAAGAGTATGACAACCAGTTGGATTGGTTGGGTCCATTGGGGTAAATGGACGGTGGGAAGAAAATCATGAGAAAGGTAATAGGAAATGTAAAGCAAATGGATTTGAGGCGTCAGGTGCCTTGGCTGAGTTGGGAATTGTTGTTCTCAATGTTGTGCATGTTGTGCACAAATAAAGGGAGTCCTCTTAACCTTGACCTTATGATATCTCGTAATTATGTTGTGATAGTGATTTTTTTGATGTCTATATATGTATGAATGTATGTATGTGTGTCCTTGTCCAATAGGGTCGTTAGTGATCATGCTTGTAGAGGAATAATTGCTTATGCAGGTGAATGACATGAAGAGGTTCTTGGATTTTTGAGGAATCAAGTGGGAAAAAGTAGCCCTCACAGATCTATGAGGTTAGTATCATGTGGATATTATTTGATATCTTGTGATTATACTATGCCTATGTTTATGCTATGGTAGGTAATGCTGAGGGATACATCAGCGAAATGAAAGCAGTGCAACATGCTAGGTAAAACATGGATAGTGGAAAGAACCATAGACCCAAAATTTGGATTGTGGATGCATGCAGTAAGGCATGGGAAAGACAATAGAATCAAGGTTTCTTGGTAGATATAGTGTGGTCTCTGTATGTGCAGTACTGATGTTGTGTACATGTGGTGTTGTGTACATGTTGTACATGTGGTGTTATGTACATGTGGTGTTGCGTACATGTTTTACATGTGGTGTTATGTGCATGTTATGTTGTGTACATGTGGTGTTGTATACATGATGTACATGTGGTGTTGTGTACATGTTGTAAAGGCGGTGTTATGTACATGTGGTGTTGTGTACATGTTGTGTTGGTGGTGTTGTGTACATGCGGCATTGTGTACATGTTGTACATGTGGTATTGAGTACATGTGGTGTTGTGTACATGTTGTACATATGGTATTGTGTACATGTCATACATGTTGTGTATTTTCTAGTTGTTGTATCGTAACATGTGTATTCATTGTGTTGTACACCAATTGTAGGTGTATGCGTTGTGTTGTACACTGGGCGTAGGTGTATGTATTGTGTTGTACACTGGGTGTAGGTATATGTATTGTGTGGTACACCATGTGTGGGTGTATGTGTGTGATGTACACTACGTGTATGTATACGTGATTGAAGAGAAGAGAAGGCATTGGGTGCTTGTCGCGTGTGGCAACTGATCTGATGTGTGTATGGAAAGGATAAAGAACAAAGGCAGAAGCAAATAATCGATTGAAAGATAAGTATCAATATTTTATTTTAATTTTTATTATGCATGTGATATATGATTTTGAGTTATGATGGTTTTGTTTGAGCTACCAAATGTGATATATTTATACATGATGATTTCATCAAAGAGCTAGTTTGACTTGTTGTGACAGGCAGTAAATAGAATTGCAAGTATTGATGAGCTACCAATGAGGTATGATTTGAATTTTTTCAATTCATTTTGGATCTAATGGAAACTATGTGCTTGGTACAGGAAAGCATGGAAAATGCCCAAGTTTGGGTGTTTGAAAATGCCTAGTTTGGGTGGTTGGAACTGTCTGCAAGAATGTTAGCAGTAGCAGTGAAAGGAATTGGAACATGCAACAATATGATGGTAAAGCATTCAAGAGAAGGGCCATTATGGGACACTAGTACCCAAAAGTGCCCATTGATTTCCATCAGCATGCTATGAACAGTATGATTATTTTGAGGTGGGGATATGACTTGGTTTTTGGACCTTCTAATGCGAAGAAATCTTGCCAAGGGATGGATCACCTGAGGGACTATGCAGCAGAGAAGGGTATGTCAATGGAACTTGGAAGGTGTGTGACTGCATGGAAGGGGGTGACCGGATTTCCCAAGGGACTGTGTAGTAGAGAAGGAAAGTTCAAGGAATATATTTGTTTTGGTCATTAGCATTTCCAGATGGAATCAGAATCACATTGGGAGTGTGCCTTGGAACCGTTGAGTCAGTGGTTGTTCACTGAGAGAACAAGTAGTGCAAGGATCATACCGTTGGACATTGGATGCAAGTTTGACTTTGGTAGTGGATAATGGGATTCCTAGGAAGGAGGTGAAACATCGTACTACTTTTGAGGGTGGAGATGTGAGCCTCTAGATTCCCTTGTTGACTGATGTGGGAACCATATCCTTTTATTTGTTGGTTAGAGAAAATGTGCATATTTATATGTGTATATTAGTGTAATTATTGTATTGAGTTTTCGTTATAAAACTCCATAGAAAGTATGTTTATTTGATGGTTGAAGCAAATGTGCATAAGCATATGTGGTTGTTATTGTAAATATTGTAATGTGTTGTGTTATAAAGCTCCAGTAAACGATATGGTTGCCATGTTTTCAATAGTTGATATGTTGTAAATACTGCAATGAGTAGGGTTATAAAGCTCCATAGGCAGTATTTTTTTGAATTCAACAATTTTTTGGTCATTGGTGTCATAGAACACCGAGGACGGTTATCCCCTAACGGGGAGGGGTTTGTAATAGCCCCAAGTTGATTTTCCATGTAAAAAAATATAAGACCAAGGACATGGGACACATATTCCAAGCTGAATGGTGGGAAAAACATCTTACTGGGGATCAATTTTGGTTTATTTATGGCTAAGGAAATTGGCAAAGGCATGTGCAAAGGAAAAGAGGAATTAATTGCCATTTATTTATAAAAATAAAGGAAAATAGGAGAAAAGGAAGGTGAAGGGACACAAATTTGCATGTTAGAGAAATTAGATGAAAATGAAGGAAAATGAAGAAAATAAAGGCCTCAATGAAAAAAGGCTTCTAAGGATCACTTCACAACTTTTGTTGGTTTACCTTTTGTCAGTTTAATTTTGGAGCTCTCATATCATTCTCTCATACTCTTGCACACTTAGAGTATTCTTAGAGCATGCTTGGAGCACTCTACTAATCACTTAGATTTGGAGAAAAAAGGCAAAGGAAACTAGGAAAGTGAAATGGAATAGTTGGATCAGTAGCTACAACTGGATTTCTTTGCAGGTAACAAGTTGCATGTATGATTTCCTTGCTGGTTTTTGGATGCATAGTATATGCATGTGATTTTCTAGTTATATGTTGTCATTGGCATGGATATTTTCGTGGATTTACAGTGGTTTTAACCTTGACTTTCCATTTCCTGGATATCCATCGTGTTGTGGGGTTTTCCGGTCTTTTTTTTTTTCTTTTTTTTTTTTTTCTTTTTTGATTGGTGCTTAGGTTCCTAATGGATGTGGGTTGGAACAAACTCTCTAGAATCCCTAGAACAACTTGGGTTGAGTTACTATTCCTGGAGCCTATGTTGGGATAAATGCTCTAGAGCCCTTGGTGGGTTGAGTTACTAGTCCCTGGAGCCAGGTTGGACAAATGCTCTAGAGCCCTAGAAGGTTGTGGGTTGAGTTACTAGTTCCTGGAGCCTAAGACAACTAGGGTAGTGACTGATCTGGTTGGTATTAGTGATGTCTGACCATATATGTGGAATCATTGTTGTTGAGGGTTGAGATGGTTTAGCCTCTGGAAGCCCTAGTTAGTTTTTCTTAGTTTATTCCATGAGATCCCACATTCATGCTTGGAATATGGCGTGAGGGTGATTGGTTGAAAGAGAGATTTGGTTTAGCCCAATCTATGGTCAGGTGGTATGTGGAAGTCCCTGACTTGGTTGGTATTTCTATAAATTAATAAGATCTATTCTTCTACTATGATTCATGTATACTTTTAATGATTATGTTGGTTATATGGTTACATGATGTATGTTATCTAGGGCTCTTGTCATGAGTTTCTTAGTTATCGAATGATTGATGAATGCATGGGCTAATAAGTGTTATTTTAACTAGCTAGAGGAATTTTAGAGCCTTATTGATGATTCTCAGATGAGGGCTCTCAATTTATGATCATATATACATTCATGACCTGTAGCTTACATGTTTTCTATGTGTTTGGTGAAATGTCTAATGTGTTCTAGGTAGTTTAGGTCAAGTTTCTGATTTGAGATTGAATTTTTAGCCTTGTTTTCATGTTAATAATGATTCTCGAAAGTCTCAGGCAATTCTGGATGGTCGTCTGGAGGTTGGTCTGGAAAAGTGGCTTAGATCTCGCGACCGCACCCTCTGAACTAGAGATTTTGGGCTATAATTGCATGGAGGTAGTGTTTTGCATGCGGTTGGAGGCCTATAACCATATCTTGGCCTTTACATGCATTCAGTTGTGGACTTAGGGCAATGAAAAAGAGCCCCAACTCAAGGTTTGGTCACTGGGGTGGTTCTTTGGTCCCTGAGTGTCTTGTAGCCCTTAGGGATGTTGTGAGTTGTCATTTTGTCAGCCCCACTTCCATAAATCGAGCTTCGAGGTCAAGTCATGTCATAACAACTCTTCTTCTCATGTTTACCCTGGTAGGTCGGTGAAATTGGGTAAATGTGGGAGGAGTTGGTTACACAATCTCCTTAGCTACTATGTATTGAAATGTTCCAGAGATGATGTGAGGTTTGACTATCCAATATTTAAAGGATACTTCTTGGGGGTTTCATAGGATTTTCAAACCACATGTGCTTCTAGTAGCATCGAGTGTTATTGACTCATAGCCTCACCAACACTGGGGAGATATTTCAATAATTTGATCACTGGTGATATTTGTTTCTTGTATTATAATTATTTTTGAGCATTCCTTATGAATTCTTTCCTTAAAAAGTATTTTCTTTCATTTGTTGTTGATACCTCTAATATTCCACAAGATTATTTTCATTAGGAAGAGTATTGTGAGGAGAAATATATCTTTGTAAGAATCGTAACCTAACCTATATTAACTAGATAATCTCCAACTAATTTAATCGAGGCTTTATTGGTCCTTTGTATTCACCTTTTACCTTCTCTATTCTATGCATGATGTTATTGTTAGAGAATGTTTGGACCCCTAATCCCATGCTGGTTGAACCCACTTATTTTATTGATTCCCAATGTTGTCCTTTTACCCTAAGTTAGATTTTATAGAACTGATGCTTTTGTTGTTCTAGAAATCAACATGGATCTTTAGTTTTCCATTATCCATTATACTTCATCAAAGTTTGTTCATCCTTGTCTAATATCTTAGTTTCCTTTTTAAGTTCAACTACTGAAGCAACTAGCATAAGGTCTTCATTGTGGCTTTTAGTTTCTTGATTACCTTCCAACTTTTTTCTTTGTGTGATCCTATGCTTTTTTTATGCCCTACTATCTTGGAGCAATGATTGTGATATATTTCGGAATAGAAGGCTCTTCCTCCTTATTAGTGAGGACCAATAATTATTTTTGGACTGAAGAGGGTCCCCTGTTTGTTTAATAGGCATAATTTTTTTAGTTTGATTTCTTCATTTGGTCATGGTTATTCTAAAGCCCATCATATTAGTTGGATGGATATATTTAATAGGGTCTTCCTAAAGGAGTGGGTAATCCTGGAATAGATGGTCATATTCATGACAATAATGAAAACAGAAGGGCACATGCTCATAATATTAGGTAAACTTGACCTGGGGGAAAGAGTCAAAGCTGACTGGGTCATTAGTGGGGGTTTTGGGCCATGGATTTTTGGTTTCCCATAGTAATTTTCTTGTGGTTTTCATGTAATGGAACCTTTAAAAGGATTGGAAGACTTAATTGTAATGGGTCCAGGGATGTGAGTGGTGAAGGCTCACTTGGAAGGCTTGTCCAAGGTTTTGTCCAAGGAGACTAATGAAATTCCGTTAGGCTGGGTTTTTCCTTGTAAATGGGGTTTTCCCAAGGTAGATATTGTGTTGCTATGTTTACATGATATGTTTTATTATTGTTGCTAGTTATTTTCCCTCTTAGTAAATTTTATATCTCTCTAGTTAATTTCTAGCATTTGGTATCAAAGCCATATGTCTTCACTACCACGTAGGTGCCTAACTAGATCGATACCTTAGGACCAAGTGCTATGCACAAGGCTTCGAAAACCTCTTGTCTGATTGTTGTGAACCAAGTTGTGCACATGATGATCCATCTACGAGTTTAGTCAAAGGTAAGTTTTGTGTGTTATTGGTAGGACTGAATGTTGTGCAAAGGTGGTCGTGGGAAAGATGGTGTTGTGGATGGGTTTGTAATCGATCCTATACCTGGTGATATCATTAGAGCAACACAACAAATGGGTTGTGGGAGGTCCAGGAAAGATGAGAGATTTGGGTAAGAGAATGGAATTAAGATAATAAAGAGGGACATTATTATTATTATTATTATTATGGAGTCACAAATTTATTACATGTAAATGGGCATAGTGTTATAAGACCTGCTAAGGCATGTGTAAGCCTAGAAAAATTGTTGGTAAAGTTTGGTGTTAGAACTAGTTGATAAGGGACATGTAGGGTTAATAGACACCCTAGATATAACATTTTATGGGGGTAAGCGCTAAAGTGAGCAGGGCTGACTCACTTCTGGTTTCATTATGCTGGTGGTAGATATCTTTCTCTCACAATAAATTTTCTACACATAATCTAGGGTTTGTTTCTAGATTTCATCTTGGTATAAGATCCCAATGGATTCTAGCAATGGTTGTGAAATATTCATATACACATATTCTAGCATATGAAGTGCAGTGCCATCTCCTTGTTACTTCTAAAATTTTCACAAAGGATCCAGTGGTATTTCCAATTCCCTCAAGGATTTGGGCATCCCAAAATCCTTTGGGTAGTGAAAAAACTTGAACCCATACTAGGGCCGCGAGGAACTATTATTTTTCCAAGAAATACCTCTCCTCCCAAAATCTCACGAATAAACCAACATTGTTGAAAAAATGGTCCATTTTCAAAACTTTGGCTCAGTCCTTCAAATTCTTGAAAATGATAGTGAAGTGTTAATTTTTGCAACTGCGGTAAATTTCCACCTTGGACAGTTCAAATGACTGAGATATTGATTGCATTAGATTTCTCTTTTCGAGAGGACCAAAAGCAACCTAAGGATCACCCAATTTTGTTAAGTGGAAGTTGAGTTATGAATTGTTTTATTCATACATGTATTATGGAATGGGTTAGCCCTAACCACATGAGTAACTACTTGGGTTAATCTTAACCCCAAGTAAAACCTAAAAAAAACTATAAAAGGAAGAGACCTCAAGCACATTTCGAGACACTAAATCAAGACATGTTTTGTTCTTCTATTTTGTTTTGTCTCGCACAGGTTCGTCAACAAAAGTTTGTATTGGGTCTGAAAGTACATGTCTAAGGTTTGCTTTGGGTTTGGGTAATTTGGATCTCGATCACCGTCACATATCAGAAGTTTTTCTTCCACAATTGTAGGCTCAAAGTGGTCAAGAGAGCGACTTTGGCTCTCTAGTCAGTCAGACACAGTTTAGAGGGAACGACTCTAAGTTCTAAAGGGTTCAGTCCCTGATTGCTAGCACCAGGAAGCCTTGGTAGAGACTCTAATAGTACATCCGATGGCACAATGTTTGGTCAATTTAGAGTGTCCTAAATTGCTATATTAATTGTCAATCCGGGAGTCATAAACTGTTGAAGTGCGGCACACTATATGTGCAAGATAACCTATTTCTTACTTTTTGTCGTTTTTTATTTTTATTTCGTTTTTGGGTTTATCTCTGTTGATTTCCTAATGTGAGATGGAAATTCTAAAAGACAAGTATGGATATAAATGTTCAAGGCAATGATGTCCTTTAAAATGATTTCCAAAACTTCAAACTTTTCAAAAAGGTTTTAAAACATGCAATGATGAAATTAATTCCTAAAAGAGAATGAAAATGTGCCACTATTCTAATTAAACAAACAGTGAACTATTGATCATGAAACCATTATCCTTGCTGCTGTCTAAATACAAAAGAAACTGTACTCAAAGAAATCCAAAAATTGCAAGCAAAGTAAAGCTAAAATCAAATTACATCAACTCATATTCTGACCCCTCACCATTAGTCTCGCTATGGCTTTCGGAGGTAATCATAAACAACTTGAGCAATCTGATATCTAATTTGCAGAAAAATAAACTAATATCAAATTACACACTCATACTTCAATCCCTCACCATTAGTCTCGCTATGGCTTTCGGAGGTAACTGATAATGACATGAGCAATTTAATATCTAACTTGTAGAAAAATAAACTAATATCAAACTACACACTCATACTTCAATCCCTCACCATTAGTCTCGCTATGGCTTTCGGAGGTAACTGATAATGACATGAGCAATTTAATATCTAAATTGCAAAAAAATAAACTAATATCAAACTACACATTCATACTTCAATCCCTCACCATTAGTCTCGCTATGGCTTTCGGAGGTAACTGATAATGACATGAGTAATTTAATATCTAATCTAACTAATAAAGCCAATGAACAGAACTGAAATAAACAAAACAGTGCTGGAAAAAAAAAAACTAAGAAAAATAAATCAGCAGAAAGATAAGACTGATTCCATGTCATTAGTCATTGTGAAACTATGTGCAAATGCCCGGGCTGCCTACTGTAATCTGGAACAAACACACTGATCAGTTAACAACAATATAAAGCATGTAAAATTATGGACAGAAATAACACGTTAATACCATAAGAAATGCAATATATACAAGTGAATAATTATGGCATAATGAATGTAAAGAAACACAACATGAAAATGTACAGCAGTATGAAACAAAACCTCGGTGTGTACAGGGGCCCTCTGCACAACCTCGGGCAACAACTATCAACCACGAATTATGCTCAAAACCATAGTCTTCTCATGTATTCAGAATGCAGTCATAATAATGTCACAGCACAGTGGGCTCGTTAACAGTCAACAATACATTATCAAGACTAACTATTATGCGTATGGGAACGCATTATTTATAACAAACATTTACATAACTGATTTCCTAAAAACTGCGCTGACGGAGGACACGTGAACAACGACGTCCAGGGATCTAGCATCATGGCTGCCGTGATGATTAAATCTATTGAGGGTGGCTGTTGGATTTGCCTTATGGAGCAGTCCAAAGGTGTTGATATGTCCCCAGAGATCTAGGAATGGCCACGCAAGTCTTCACGTGTTGAAAAACGGAGTGCTGTTGCTGTAGGACTCTTATGTTGACCACCTCTTGACCACCTTTGACTATGGCCTCCTCTGATGAATTCAACTGAGCCAATAGGACTCGGTCCATGTCCACGTCATTTCCAACTTTCCCATGTGGCTCGATTTGCCTGAAGACACCTGCAATATAGACTTTAACAAAAAGGCTGCAGAAAGTGACAAGATTCCGTAGCTCAATGAGCAAAAATCTAATTCAAACAGCAGACACAAAACATGGTTAGGAAACCACTTTATGTGCTCTTTTAAACTCAATGTGCAATGATGTTGACAGCTTAGGAGGTCCAGGTAAATGGAAAAAGTCTAGAAAGGTGTATAGGAAAGATGCAAGTTTGGGGCTCAACATAACCCCACTGTGAAGGTGTTTCATGTCCCCATACAACCAAAATTTTGATCATCCTCCCTTTAGTCCATGTGCCGTAAAAATTCTGCCAGTACATCCAGCCCTCTTCTCCTCTTCCTTGGTACTACTACCATCCTGGGCTTCCTCATCAAGCATCTGAATTTGAGGTTGACAAGTGTTGTATTCAACCTCTTGCATTTCTTCTTCAATTTCCTGTTCTTTTTCTGCCACAGTCCCAGATGTAACATAGTGTTGTCATGAATGATCTTGTCCAATCTGCTTTGCTCCTTTAATGCTTCATTTTCATTTTTAATATGTCTATTTAAAACCTCCAATTCAAAGACTTCTTGTTTCAACGATTGGACTAGAGCTTCTTGTGTTGTGTGAGGCTGAGTGGATGAAGTGCTTGGGCCTGTGGCTGCCTTTTCCAAGGATTCTAGATAATCATACATCTCCTGCTGATTTGGGTCTACCTCGGGTGTAGCCTTCCTTGGGCTGACCCCAAAATCCTGTTGAGAAGGACTGATTTCAAACTCTGGCCAAGAAGGACTCATGTCAACATCTGGCTGTGAAATGGAAGTATGGTGTGGGCTACGGTTAGGAGAGGTTGCTGGAGGCTTTTCTGGAGTTTCCCCCCCAAATCAATAAAGTGGGGCCCCTTGGTTTTTACTGTCTTTAATTTCCCTTTAAGCCTAGAGCTTCTTCTTACATGTTGTGGACTAGTATCTTCCTCCCTACTCCGTTTTTCCTTTCTTTTCTTCTTGGCTGCAGCCGCTTGTTTTCTAAGATAAGATAACCTTTCGGACAGTGTTTGGTGGTCTTCTTTTTGAGAAGGCTCTGAAGTTTGATATACAACTTCTATGTTTCGTTTCCCTTTTGATTTTCCTTGGTTTCTATCTTTGGTTCTTTCCAGCCTCTCTTCTTGATTAACTTCTTTGGTTTTGCTAATAGGAGGGTCTTGAATTCTTGCACTTGTCTCCTTCCTCCTACTCCTTCTTGGTGTACTGCTCTCAGGTACCTCGGGTGGCTCTTGAAAGTAGTTTCTCACCAAAAACCGTTCCCAGGTGTCCCTATTTTTCTTCAGTTAGTCTTCAATTAGAATTTTCACAAGCCCATGATGATACATATGGGGCTCTATGTCTTCTATATTCTTTTGGACTGTTGTGCACATCTTTTTCAAGCTCAGCAATAAAAAGTAGGGCAGATTGAGGGTTTGTTTTTCTAAAAATTTCATCAACAACCGGGTATGATACATATACATTGCCCCAAAACGGCCTTCACAAGTAATGAACTTTTGAATAATTAACAATAAGCTGGCCCACTCTTCTTTTAAAGCATAGACAGGAATTCCTCGTTTGAATATAGTTACGTCCATACCTAGGTTGTGTGGTATGACTCTCCAAGATTTCTCGTCAAAGCTCTTGTTCTTGAACCAGCGTTCACCTTCCTGGGGAAGTTCTATAGCAGCTGCTATGGATGCCTCGGTGATTCTAAACTTAAGGCCCCAATTTCCACCTCCTGGCCGTTAAAAGACCTTGCAAAAGCTTTTATAATCTCCTTATTGTGGCCCTTAAATTTTTGAATGAAACATAGCCATCTTGCCTTCTTCAGTAAGTCTTTCACTTGCGGGTATCCTTCCAAAAACTTGGGCCCTTCCGGTTTTGCCCTCAACAACAAACCCATCCCTCCTTCTGTTCTTTAAAACTCGTCTGCTTGAGGAGGGTTTAGCGGAAGTGAGATGGCTGGTTATGGGAGTGACAGAGTTTATGGAGAAAACCAGTGACTGTGAGCAGAAAACAGAGGACAGACAGTGGAAGTGAATTCGTGAAATGGGGTGAAGGCTTATGTGAGCAAGGTGGAAATGCAGTCGTGATGTCAATAGAACAGTAGGGAGAGTATAGTGCATCCGGCGGAATTTTAAATTGGGTGGCTGCAGAGTAGACGCAAACACGTTTATGAAACGGTTACGGATTTTATGCAGTTGAGAAGAGTCGTAGTCAAATCGACCACGTCCTTATGATTACAAGTGGAGTGTTAAAATGCGGCCAACACAAATTAAATCCGAAGGCTAATCATAAGACCATTTGAAAAATAAATGCACGGTTCGTGGAGGAATTTCGTGGAATGGTTATGGAGCTATCACGACAATCATTGCATATAGTGGAGCTTATGGTTTAATAACTATGCGAAAATGTGCTTTGATTGCTATTTGAATTAAATTTTTACTCATACCTTGGAATTTTTGCCATTTGTTGTCCAGTAACCCTTGATCAACTGCTCCTTATTGATGCCTTTAGGTGCTCCATGTCTTCATAATATGTCCTCGGTCATACCTGCATTTGCTTTCATGATTATTGAACTAACATCTTGACTGTCAATTTCAAAAATAGAGTGGTGGTTGCGGAAACTGGTTTCAGCTGCAGAAACTGACACAGCAACCATTTGACTTAAGGAAGATGGATAGATGATAACTGACTGAATGAAAATGGTCATGAAAGAAAATTTTATTGGTGAAATGAAATGAAATGGAGTGGAATTAAATGAAGTGGAGTGGAATGAAGTGGAACATAATGGAGTGGAGTGTCATAAAACTTGTGAAATGAGAGAGGGAAATTTTTTTTTTGGAAAATATAGGGTGTCAGGTGTTCCTGATTTTCACTCTATATTTTCTGTATAAGACTGCCAATCAGTGATTGGTTTTCAGGCTTATACAATTTTTTTATTTTTTTTGAAAACAGAAGGGAACAAGGGTTAGGCTGGTGGAGAAGGATTCTTCTTCACCAGCCTTATTGCAGAACTATCTTGAAACATTTTGACAAATTCCTATTTTGAGAATGGCTTATGATAAACCTTTAATCTATGGCCATTAACAATAAGAGGAGTTTGAAATTCATCAATGGTTTTGATTCTTACCACTCCATTGCTAAAGATTTTGTCAATCTCATATGGCCCAAGCCAATGAGTTTGAAATTTTCCTTTAAAATCTTTAAACTTGGAATCAAATAGTAATGCCCAATCTCCCTCTTGAAACTTTTTCTCTTTGATGTATTTGTCATGCCACTTATCTCTTTGATATTGAACAAGATCAGCTCTTAGGATTGCTTCTTGTCTGATCTCATCTAGCTCATTCAACTGCTCCATTCTGTGCTTTTGGGCTTCTGATAGATCCATCCCCAACTGAACTGCCATCTTGAAAGTTTTGACTTGGAACTCAATGGGAAGCAGGACTTCTTTCCCATAAACAAGTTCATAGGGAGAATGTCCTGTTCTATTCCTCCATGTAGTTCTGTAGGCCCATAAGGCTTCAGGAAGCATTTCCACCCAATATCTTCTGTGTAGATGAACAGTTTTGGTGATGATTCCTTCAATAGTTTTGGTGATGATGCCTTTAACAACTAATTTTCAGTAGCAGAAAGTAATGCTTTGGCTTCTACCCATTTAGTGACATAATCAGTACATACCAATATATACTTCTTTTGTTTAGATGGTGGATTAATAGGTCCAATGAAATCTAAAGCCCATTTTTCAAAGGGTTCGATGAGTACTTGCGGTTGCAATGGAATTTCATTTGAAAGGGTCGGTTTCCCTACTCTTTGGCAGCTGTCACACCTTTTGACATATTCTTTTGCATTTTTGAAGAGGGAAGGCCAATGATATCCTAAATAAAAGATTTTATAGGTCGGCCTTTTGTCAGAAAAGTGTTTGTCATATGGTTCATCATGACATGCCTTGAGGATTTCAGGCATTTCATCTTCCCTAACACATCTTCTGATCATAAGATCTAGTCCTGTTTTAAACAATTCGTTAGAAATCCATGAATATTTTGAACTCTCCTGAATAATCTTTCTTCTTTCACTAGGAAATAGATGTGGAGGTACTTTCCCTGTAACCAAATAGTTAGCAATATCTACATACCAAGGGGTCTTAGTAGTTACTGCAAATAATTATTCATCAGGAAACTTGTCCTCTACAAGAGAATCTTCTTTATTATTCCGGATCCTAGACAAGAAATCAGCTACTGTATTTTGTTTCCCTGGTCTATCCAACATAGTAATACTGAATTCTTGTAAAAGTAAGAGCCGTCTTGTAATTCTGCCATTAGTAACAGGTTTTTTCATTAGATATCTAATCGCAGAATGATCAGTATGGATAAAAGTTTCATAACCTGTTATATAATGTCTAAACTTATTGATTGCATGAACAATAGCAAAGAACTCTTTTTCAGTTACAATATAGTTCAACTCAGTGGGAGTCAAATTTTTACTGGTATAGTAAATGGCATAAGGAACTAGATCTTTTTGTCCAAACACAGCTCCTAGAGCTGTATCTGAAGCATCTGTAGAAATATGGAAAGGGAGTTTCCAATTTGGCCCTCTCAAGATGGGTGCTTCAGATATTCTTGTTTCCAAAGTTTCAAATGTTGATTGACAATCAGGATCCCATTTGAATTCACAGTATTTTGTGAGCAATTTGAAGAGAGGAGATGCGATTTTAGTGAAGTTCTCTATAAATCTTCTATAGTACCCAGTAAATCCCAGAAAACTTCTAACATCTTTTTGACAATTTGGAGCCTGGAGATGACTTCAACTTTTGATCTATCAACTTTAATCCCATCCCCTGAAATGTGATGTCCTAAAACAATACCTTTAGTAAACATCATAAAGCATTTTTCATGACTCAATGAAAGGTTTGTTTCTTTACATCTTATAAGGACTTTTTCCAAATTCTCTAATGCCTCTTCAAATGAATTACCATAAACTGTAAAATCATCCATATAAACCTATACACAATCATGGATTAGATCGGAAAAGATTCCTAGTACTGCTCTTTGGAATGTTGCAGGTGCATTACATAATCCAAAAGGAAGTACTCGATAAGCAAAAGTTCCCCATGGACAGGTAAATGTGGTCTTATCTTGATCTTCAGGTGCTACCTGAATTTGATTATAGCCACTAAAACCATCCAAAAATGAAAAGTACTTTTTGCTTGCTAGTGTATCTAATACCTGATCGATAAAGGGCAAAGGAAAGTGATCCTTCAAAGTTGTTTTATTCAATTCCCTGTAATCAATGCATACCCTCCATTTACCGTTCTTTTTAGGTATATAACCAAAGGAGAAACCCATCGGCTATCTGAAATTGGATAAATGAAGTTTACATTGAGTAGTTTTTGGAGCTCTTCTTTCACTATCTCCCTAAGGTTTGGATTCATCCATCTCTGAGGTTGTCTGATTGGTCTACTATTTTCCTCAATGTAGATATGATGAATGCAAGTCTTAAGTTCAATACCTTTCATATCATTATACTCCCACGCAAACGCAATAGAATGTTTTTGGAAGATTTTGGTTAGATCTTCTTGTTGTGGCTTTTCCAAATTTTTATTGATATTCAATATTTTACCTGGAAAAATCTCAATGGCGGAACTACCGAACTCTTCCATAGAGTAAAGAGACATTTGTCTAGATGATAGATACTCAATGTCAGAATCTAACTGAAATTGTGTGTGGTCATATTCTGAAGATGTTTCAAAATTTTCTAATGTGTTCAGAACTTGACTATCTTCACTAATTTCAGAAATGGTAAAGACAGGTTGTATAGTGTCCTCATTATCAACCCATTCATTATCTCCTACTTCTGTAATTGCTTTTGCTGGAGGATACAAATTGAATTTCTTTTTCGATCTACCATCAGAAATGTACATATCTCCAGATCTACAACTAATGAAAGCATCAGCTGTGGCTAGCCAAGGTCTTCCTAAGATGAGTGGGTGCCCTCCTAAATTACTCTTGGGAGTCAAAATCATATAATCTACTGGATATTCCCAAGAATCTAAGGAAACTGAAATATCTTTTAATACACCATCTGGTTTGATTATTGATCTATCTGCAAGTTGGAGTAAAGTAGGTGTAAAAACAAGATTAGGAAGTTTAAGCTATTCCATAGTTTGTCTACTCATAATTTTGATAGCAGCCCCTAAGTCAATCAAAGTGTTTGGAATTTCTATCCCATTTATATGTATCTTGACAATGGGACTACCTAGTTACACTTCCCCGACAACAGCGCCAAAATGTTTGGTCAATTTAGAGTGTCCTAAATTGCTATATTAATTGTTAATCCGGGAGTCGTAAACTGTTGAAGTGAGGCACACTATATGTGCAAGATAACATATTTCTTACTTTTTGTCATTTTTGATTTTTATTTCGTTTTTGGGTTTATCTCTATTGATTTCCTAATGTGAGATGGAAATTATAAAAGACAAGTATGGATATAAATGTTCAAGGCAATGATGTCCTTTAAAATGATTTCCAAAACTTCAAACTTTTCAAAAAGGTTTTAAAACATGCAATGATGAAATTAATTCCTAAAAGAGAATGAAAATGTGTCACTATTCTAATTAAACAAACAGTGAACTATTGATCATGAAACCATTATCCTTGCTGCTGTCTAAATACAAAAGAAACTGTACTCAAAGAAATCAAAAAATTGCAAGCAAAGTAAATCTAAAATCAAATTACATCAACTCATATTCTGACCCCTCACCATTAGTCTCGCTATGGCTTTCGGAGGTAATCATAAACAACTTGAGCAATATGATATCTAATTTGCAGAAAAATAAACTAATATCAAATTACACACTCATACTTCAATCCCTCACCATTAGTCTCGCTATGGCTTTCGGAGGTAACTGATAATGACATGAGCAATTTAATATCTAACTTGTAGAAAAATAAACTAATATCACACTACACACTCATACTTCAATCCCTCACCATTAGTCTCGCTATGGCTTTCGGAGGTAACTGATAATGACATGAGCAATTTAATATCTAACTTGCAAAAAAATAAACTAATATCAAACTACACACTCATACTTCAATCCCTCACCATTAGTCTCGCTATGGCTTTCGGAGGTAACTGATAATGACATGAGTAATTTAATATCTAATCTAACTAATAAAGCCAATGAACAAAACTGAAATAAACAAAACAGTGCTGGAATAAAAAAAACTAAGAAAAATAAATCAGCAGAAAGATAAGACTGATTCCATGTCATTAGTCATTGTGAAACTATGTGCAAATTCTCGGGCTACCTACTATAATCTGGAACAAACACACTGATCAGTTAACAACAATATAAAGCATGTAAAATTATGGATAGAAATAACACGTTAATGCCATAAGAAATGCAATATATACAAGTGAATAATTATGGCATAATGAACGTAAAGAAACACAGCGTGAAAATGTACAGCAGTATGAAACAAAACCTCAGTGTGTACAGGGGCCCTCTGCACAACCTCAGGCAACAGCTATCAACCACGAATTATGCTAAAAAACAGAGTCTTCTCATGTATTCAGAATGCAGTCATAATAATGTCACGACACAGTGGGCTTGTTAATAGTCAACAATACATTATCAAGACTAACTATTATGCGTATGGGAACGCATTATTTATAACAAACGTTTACATAACTGATTTCCTAAAAACTGCGCTGACAGAGGACACGTGAACAACAATGTCCAGGGATCTAGCATCATGGCTGCCATGATGATTAAATCTATTAAGGGTGGCCATTGGAATCACCTTATGGAGCAGTCCACGGGTGTTGATATGTCCCAGAGATCTAGGAACGGCGACACAAGTCTTCACGTGTTGAAAAACGGAGTCCTGTTCCTGTAGGACTCTTATCTTGACCACCACTTGACCACCTTTGACTATGGCCTCCTCTGATGAATTCAACTAAGCCAATAAGACTCGGGCCATGTCCACGTCATTTCCAACTTGCCCATGTGGCTCGATTTGCCTGAAGACACCTGCAATATAGACTTTAACAAAAAGGTTTCGGAAAGTTGAACTAGCTACGGAAAGTGACAAGATTCCGCAGCTCAATGAGCAAAAATCTAATTCAAACAGCAGACACAAAACATAGTTAGGAAACCACTTTATGTGCTCTTTTAAACTCAATATGCAATGATGTTGACAGATTAAGAGGTCCAGGTAAATGGAAAAAGTCTAGAAAGGTGTATAGGAAAGATGCAAGTTTGGGGCTCAACGCACAGCTCAGCAAGAGAGTGGCTTTGGCCCTTCTGGTCGCTCGCACATCTCCTTAAGGGTGCGAATGTGGGTTTTTACAGTCTGGGGCCGAGGTCACACGCACAATGACCTCCTAAGAGCGACTATGCAGTTACAATCACATGCATACCGTCTTCATGAGGGCGACCCTGAAGTTTAAGTAGCCTGTAGACAATGTTTATGAGGGCGACCTAGCCCAGATCTAAGTTTTCGTCATCTCGGCTTCAGTTATCTTCAGTGATCCGTTAGATTTGAGTTTCTCTTCTTTTATTATAGATCTTGTTATCACAAAATCAAGCACTGAAGGCTGCTAATCAGCAAGATTCTGTGTAACTATTTCAAACCAGGCTTTGGACTAAGGCTTAGCCTCCTTAGTCTGAGAGGGCTCTCTCACAGATTATGAATATTGACTAATGACAAGAAAAGATGGCTAACTCTTATAAGACACATGAAAATAAGCTGGCTGGACAACATTGAATTGATTCCCATTGGGCTTATGGAGTCTCTCATATATCAGCAAACAAAAACACTATCTTTTCATAGAAATCAGGGCACTTTACATCTATATGTTCAAACATAACTTTGAAACCACAGTTTGCCAAGGCATACAGGAAGTCAGAGCATGATTCATGAGTTCTGAGTGATTATGCATTAACAAAACTGTAAAAGAACCTTAAAGAAAGAATACCATCATACATTTGAACAAGAAGATCCATTGTGAATCCTGAGAAGAAAACACAGTCATTTGCATTACTGAAATTTGTTTATACATAAACCAAAAACAGTGTTCTCCAAAACATCCAACTCTTTGTCTATCTCTGTTTCAGCTATTTATAAAGTTCTTCTACCTGACTCCGATTTATCTGAGGGGAACTCGAAGTCCTTTTCTAATGACACCTATTCACCTTTAAACTAACTAATTAAAATCAGATATCATTTTTTGGGATTCAACTGCGTTAAGTAAGTCATTCAAACGTATGACCATTTCCATGAGAGGTAGTCGTAACTGACTAATTTCTCATGATTTTTGAATAGTTCACTTAGCACTCATTGCATCGGGTGATGCTCACAGGGGTGAAGAAGTGGGATTGAAACTAGTGAAATGTGGAGAACGATTCACATAGCATCAATCATCACTTCCGGGGCTTGCACCCAGTAACCAGGACTTCCCAGGAGGTCACCCATCCCAGAACTCCTCTGGCTCAAGTGCGCTTAACTGTGGAGTTTTTCCCCACAATCAAGCCCACTTAGCTTGCTACCCCATTTGCAAAACCTTAGCAAGTATTGTGCCTCATGAACCATTCAAGTAGAGATCCCTTGACTCTTTTTGAATTTAAGTATGGGGGATTTTACGCAGTGCATTATATTAGATATCATTTTTTGGGATTCAACTGCGTTAAGTAAGTCATTCAAACGTATGACCATTTCCATGAGAGGTAGTCGTAACTGACTAATTTCTCATGATTTTTGAATAGTTCACTTAGCACTCATTGCATCGGGTGATGCTCACAGGGGTGAAGAAGTGGGATTGAAACTAGTGAAATGTGGAGAACGAATCACATAGCATCAATCATCACTTCCGGGGCTTGCACCCGGTAACTAGGACTTCCCAGGAGGTCACCCATCCCAGAACTCCTCTGGCTCAAGCGCGCTTAACTGTGGAGTTTTTCCCCACAATCAAGCCCACTTAGCTTGCTACCCCATTTGCAAAACCTTAGCAAGTATTGTGCCTCATGAACCATTCAAGTAGAGATCCCTTGACTCTTTTTGAATTTAAGTATGGGGGATTTTACGCAGTGCATTATATTAGATATCATTTTTTGGGATTCAACTGCGTTAAGTAAGTCATTCAAACGTATGACCATTTCCATGAGAGGTAGTCGTAACTGACTAATTTCTCATCACCCGATGCAATGAGTGCTAAGTGAACTATTCAAAAATCATGAGAAATTAGTCAGTTACGACTACCTCTCATGGAAATGGTCATACGTTTGAATGACTTACTTAACGCAGTTGAATCCCAAAAAATGATATCTAATATAATGCACTGCGTAAAATCCCCCATACTTAAATTCAAAAAGAGTCAAGGGATCTCTACTTGAATGGTTCATGAGGCACAATACTTGCTAAGGTTTTGCAAATGGGGTAGCAAGCTAAGTGGGCTTGATTGTGGGGAAAAACTCCACAGTTAAGCGCGCTTGAGCCAGAGGAGTTCTGGGATGGGTGACCTCCTGGGAAGTCCTGGTTACCGGGTGCAAGCCCCGGAAGTGATGATTGATGCTATGTGATTCGTTCTCCACATTTCACTAGTTTCAATCCCACTTCTTCACCCCTGTGAGCATCACCCGATGCAATGAGTGCTAAGTGAACTATTCAAAAATCATGAGAAATTAGTCAGTTACGACTACCTCTCATGGAAATGGTCATACGTTTGAATGACTTACTTAATGCAGTTGAATCCCAAAAAATGATATCTAATATAATGCACTGCGTAAAATCCCCCATACTTAAATTCAAAAAGAGTCAAGGGATCTCTACTTGAATGGTTCATGAGGCACAATACTTGCTAAGGTTTTGCAAATGGGGTAGCAAGCTAAGTGGGCTTGATTGTGGGGAAAAACTCCACAGTTAAGCGCGCTTGAGCCAGAGGAGTTCTGGGATGGGTGACCTCCTGGGAAGTCCTGGTTACCGGGTGCAAGCCCCGGAAGTGATGATTGATGCTATGTGATTCGTTCTCCACATTTCACTAGTTTCAATCCCACTTCTTCACCCCTGTGAGCATCACCCGATGCAATGAGTGCTAAGTGAACTATTCAAAAATCATGAGAAATTAGTCAGTTACGACTACCTCTCATGGAAATGGTCATACGTTTGAATGACTTACTTAACGCAGTTGAATCCCAAAAAATGATATCTAATATAATGCACTGCGTAAAATCCCCCATACTTTAATTAAAATCACTTACTACTAACTGACAGCTCTAGAAACCTAAAACAACTAGGATTCTAATCCTACATCATGCTGGACATAGCATTTATTACAATCAAGATTCATTCTCTGCCAAGTGGATTACTATAGCTGTAGCTTTGATGGCTTTAATTACAATGAACTTCGTTCTTTGACATCTGCTCTCCTTCTGGCGGTGGCTGTGATGGATGTTTGTAGCTGCTTACTGGACTTTGATGTTTGTCTTCAATGACACATCTTTTCTGTTACCCTGAAACACAGGCCCCTATTTGTCGGTCCTTGATGTGTTGTTCCATTTTGATCGTCCATCACTTCGAATATGCAGCAGAATGTCTTCTAACCCTTTAATAATCCAAGGTATGGAACGCTGCCATGTTTCTAATGTGCTGTAGGTTGTATTAACGGACAGGTGTCTCTCTTTCGAGAAGGTTAACATAATCCTCATTCTGTTCACCACTTCCTGCCACCCCCTCAAGTTCCCGCCATGCCATTTCTTGTTGTGCTGTCTTTATGGACAGTGATAGTGCCCGTGCAAAATCATCATCATCTGATATCGGAGTAATTTGATCAACTCTAGAACTAAGTTGATCATTAGTTAGACCATGCTGCTGCCTCATTTTTGCTTCCTCTGCTTCCCTTTTTGATGCCTCAATTGCAGCTTGCAGCATTTCCTCTTCTATAGCATTTCCTTCTTCAATGGCTGCAACAGGTTCTTCAGTAACTTGTGGAGCACTTGCTCTATGCTCTCTACCATGAGGATACGAATTATAGTAACCACTTCCTGAATTTGAACCTGATATGAAAGTGGAAGATGCAGTACTTGGAAGCTCGTCATTATCATCAAATATCGGTGTCCCTCTGACTTCTGGACCTTGTGCATGAACACTAGCAGACACCTCCTCAATGGCAGGTGCAGAATTTGCATCCGCTACTTGACCCTCCTCATCCTTCGACTCAATTGGAATAGTTCTCACATTTCTTGGATGAGAAACATGTGGTAGTGAATTCCTAAAAGGCATGCGAGATGTACTTCTCCCATCAAATATAGGACTACCAAATAATCCTCGGTTTATTGGTCCAACTGCAGGAAAATTTGTAGGAAGAGAATGGAAAGGCTCAACCGGGTATCGAACTTCCATTTCAGGAGGTTCACTATGTTCCATCCAATCAGGTTGGGGATCTTCATCACGATCTGGTCATGTTAGAACATGTTCTCCTTCGTTGAAATAGGCATTTACGACTTCATTAAGATCTCCCGCATGTGTCTGGAGTTTCTCTACGGCCGCTGCTTCAGAGGCGCCCGTAATACTCATAAAGGTCTCTATTGCATCTTGCTGGGGCCGAGCCATCATTAATTAAAAAGGTAAAAATAAATTAACAACCCGCGCTATAGAATTCGAAAGACTCAGAATTCACCCTGAAATTTCTGACTTGCGGTCGATCGGGAGACGAATATCTTTTAAAAACCCCAACGTTCCATCTGAAAATATTGGGGTTTTCGCGCAAAATTTGCGGCCTTCCTGTGAGTAAAAGCAAGGCAGAAACTTATCTATAAATTCAAGGGGAATCCAAAAACATTTGTGGCTCTGAATCAAGAACTGGCAGTTTGTAATTGCCAAAGAACTTGAATTTAGCGCTGCTGCTAATTATATATAATGCCCTTCCTCCTTCACAGGTCGTAACTGTCTAGAAGTCATAAATCCGCCATTCGACTGTTTTGCACCAACTGCAATTACCCCGGTTCAACTGCTTGTTCAAGGATACTACAGGAACCTTTAAAAGCCGCCATATTACAAAACCTTTCATCTGGTAGATTTTCACTGTTGTAACTTGGATCCAGAAGTCGCCATTTCCAACATTTATTGCACTGAACCCATTCATGGTCAGGTTTGTACCCTTTGCTGTTGTCTCTCTGTTCAAGAGTGTCGAAATTTTCATCCCAATATTCATCGGCCTTGCTTCCTAACCACTGCTCTAGTTTAGCATAAGCTGCACAATCCTGGAATCCTTGCTTGTGATTAAGAACCAGAGTTCCCTTATCCCCATTGGTCATAATTTCAGTGACATCTATCACCCCAATTATGAAATGAAGCCTTCTTTTCAAGCACCGCCAGATTGATCACAAATCGAAACCAGAATCAGAAGTTTCAGTCTTAATAAGGCTACAGAACATGTGTCAAGACTGACATGTAAGACCTTGCACATGTTGTCCCCGTAAAATTCTTGTAGAAAATATGACAGCTGATGTGAGATGTGCTATGGATCAGGACGAATTCCCCATTTCGTAGCGCAGTTAGTGCAAAGTCGGTGTTTTTCGCTACGAAAACACTAAAACAGGTTGCGCTGCGAAACTGCTAAAGGATTTATGCGCTGCGAAAACACTTTGTCCTTAAGCTAGTCTGAGCAATTTTGGCAACAGAATTTTCAGTGATAACAGATCTGTAGATCTGATTTGTTAATTTCCGCTACAAACATATGTATTGGTCTCAATTATAGTAACAACAGTGCTCAGCAGTATTCGGCACAATGACAGCAATATACAACATTTGACATCAGTTTGTGATAGCACATTACATTCATTAGTATGAGGGTTCTAATTCCTAGCATGATTAGATTTGTTTCATGGATATCATTATTGTTTTATTGCATAGTTATGGATCATTGTACTCTCTTTTGTTGCATCATTTGATGATGATCTAAGAAGAAGAATATTTGCAAGGGTTTTGCCATAGTGGGTTTTTCCCTGGTCGCGGACCAATCCTGGTGTCTCTATATGTGTGATGCTTTCTTTTACTGTTCCATTTATAGTTTGTTGCATTGATGATGATGGTCATGTTGTTTCTTTCTATGTTATTGCACACATTGATGTATAATAGTGTAGATCTGAATAATGAAATGATGATATGGGGTGAAGTTAAAGTATTAATGGTGAAATGCAACTATCATAGTAAAGAGCAATGTTGCCTTAAGAAAAATTAACATGGTATTAGAGCTAGGCTGAAGAAAAGTCATGGAGATCACCCTGATGATGACACCATTAATGGAAGCAAGAAGAGGATGGTGGAGACCTAAAAGAATTCTAGGTCTTGAAGATAACCTTAGGCATGTTGATGATTATGGTTTGATGTATTATATGAGGTTACGGTTGGAGAGAAAATCCTGGTCTATGGCAAAGTCTTGAGATTTTATGTATGAAACTCTTGCATGGTATTTGTGAAGATGCTCAAGCACTCATGGAAGATTTGATGAAGTTTGAGATGGGATAATCCTTAGCATATCTGGTTGGATACTTGAAGAAAAAATTGATATATGGACCATGGACAATGATGGCTCTTGAAGATTGGTTCAAGAGGGATAGGATCACCTCTCATTGAAGATAAGTATTTCTTGACTTATGATGCTTCTTACTTGTTAGACTTATGGATCTGATGATTATGTTATTGCTTGTACTTCCTGCATATGTATATGGATGTTTCTAACCTCCTTGATGAGATGTGTAGATCCTTCTTAAGGATCATTTTGAGATGCAGATCTGGAAAGAGACAAAGAGGTACTTAATGAAAAGATGATAAAGTGCTTCAAGTGGCCTATGTATAATGAGTAGGTGCTCAGGTATTTGAATACCTCAAGACATGGACAATATGTTGTGTTTTAGCTATTGGCTTAGTAAGCCCTAAGGTATGGTGAGAATGCCTCTTTCTTTAATGGCTCATATATGCACATGAAAGTGACTTGGATCTATGTTTCCTATGATGAAAATATGCACCTGGCATTAAACATTTTTTATCTTATTGAATTGTATGAGGCTATCTAATGTTGATACATTGATACACTTGATGTTTGGCTAATATATATGATCTATCTGTTGGATATCTTGATCCTATAAAGAAGGATAGCACCTTGGCTGTAGAAAATGATACTCTTGATACTTGTCATTATGAATTTGATATAGAAGGATAGTTCATTTACTCCTATACATGAGTCTGTTTGTAATGCTTATGAAAATCATGATGAAATCATATGGAAAGAGATATTAACACTATTATTGTTTTTGAATGACCTAATCTCACTCATTGGTCCTAAAGTGCATGTGAGAGGTATAAGTGTAAGATTAAAATTATATATCTCTTACTACCTTGTCTTGATGGAATATGGTTAAACTGGATGCAGTAACCTAATGTACTGACTTGATAGAAAGTTATATTATGTTCATAATCTTTGAGATCTATAAACTGCTTTGAGTCTAAGCCTTTGATGAAAGATTGATGTCATGGTGTTGATAGCCATATGTTTATGATCTAACATATTTGTTGTTGCATGAATCTAGTAGAGACAAGTTTATTACATGAATGAAGATGAATGATGCAGATCCCCAATCAAAGGGAGAATCTCTTCTCAATATTCTTACCCTTATTACTATTTGTATTCTATGCTGCTGAAGTATGATTTATGTGCATCTAACAGCATTGATCTACAGCAGGGTCTTAGATATGAATCCCATACAGAAATTAGGGTTTTTTCTTTGTTCCAAGTCACAAATCTAGGAGATCTCATCCTTAGTCACACTCATGCTAAGGCCTAGATATCATCCAAGTAACTAAAGTCGCTCCCATGCTAACCTGAAGAGAGCGACCAAAGGTTTGACTATTGTTGACCATCATCTGAAGATTTTTGAAGTTGTCTCGGCTTTGAATGATGATGTCCCTGACATATTCTGCCATTGTTAACTGATTTATGAAGTTGTTGAGTTAAATTGTTGATCATATAATGAAGTATTGTGCTTGAAATCAGATGGTCACCTAAAAGATATCAGGACCAAAGATGTATTGAAGATAACAACAAGATCTGCTAACAGGAAAAGGTTGAATATTTTCCATAACATGAATATGTAGACTGAACTTGTGTTTGCAGGTGATCAGGACATACAGATAGATATGTCACTATATCTGTGCTACAAGAGGTTGGCATGATTTGGCATTATTGGTATATATGAAAAGTGTTTTGTCATGATGCTTGAAAATAACTTTGAATTGAAGATTGATATGTGCTTTGACTATAGATCTCTCTTTGATAACATTTAGACTTGACCTGATGTCTAGTGATATGATTTGTTGATTTTCCTGATAACTTGGCCTCCTTATTCTTAGCACAACAGTTGAAATAATGATAGTTATGATTTGGCATGAAAACTATAACTTGCATGACTCATCCTTGATGTATGCATTTACATCTAGTGACATGTTGACTTATATTATGCTCATGAGAATGACTTGATAAAGTTCGGATTGATAATGCATGACTTGTTGGCATGATTTGATATGAGCTCCACCCATCTCCTGGTTGAAAGTATTAATACTATGATAATGATGACTTTGATAATGGTCATGATCTAGCTTCTAAACTCTGATGAGTTGACTTTGTTGTTGATGGTACAACATTGAGTTATGTAAGAATGATTATGTTGGCTTAGCTAGGCATTATACTTAGAGCATTGCAATATATATATGTGTAGATTTGACAGTTATCTGATGAAGTTAGGATGATGAGTTCCAAGGAATGGTTTTGATACTTATTACGATTTTTATTTTATATCCTAATGATCTACTTGTGACAGGTCATAAGCCTATGATGATTTAATCAAAGGGAGATGGCTTATGAAGCCCGAAATAATGTATCATGGCATGATGAATCGATTTCTGGAATTTGGGAAAGAAATTCCATATTGCAAAGCTATTGGAAAATGTTATGAAAATGAAAATCCTTGGATACTCTGATTTGAAGTTCAAGATGTTTTTGAACTTGATAAGGTATCCGACGGTTGAAGCATTGATGTTTCATTTTGAACATCCATGATGTGCATAGAACCTTAAAGAATTCATGAGTGAGTTTCTTCACTCACATAGAGTTGCCACCAAGCATGCTTTGAAATATTTGCATGAGGTATTCTATTTTGAGAATGTGATATTTCTCCTATGATATATGTATTGTTGATATTTGAGATCATTGTTGATAAGAAAATTTGGATGTTACTCGAGTATAAGATCTTCTATGATATCTTGGATGAGTGGTTCATAGCATGACTAAGGTTGATCATGATGTTGCTAGCATAGCTAGCTGTGATGCAACGTACAAAAGCTCCTTAGAGATTTATTTGAGCATGATATGGATATGACATGGATACCATGGATACATTGTCATAATCTGATTCGCAGTAAGTCCCATATTTATAGTTGGGACTGAGATTCTCTCACATATTGAGACAGTGCAGTTGTTCGAAACAATATTAGGCTTGTGGTTGGCACGTCCTTGAGAGAGAGGATGATTATGGTATCACATCAAGGTAAATTTAATTTCTTTAAATGGGATCGTTGTTAAGCTTCACGATTTAATAGTACTTTCTATGACATATAATAGTTTGAGATATTAATTTTTAAGTACAACTCAAGCAATTTATTTTTTGAGCTTTAAACCTTACAAATGAAATATCATTTGAAACATTATTTTGGCCTTCAATGTTATTTTATCCCAACTAGGCGGTTGGTTGCCCTAGACCTGGTGTACATTAAATCTGGAGTCTTCGACGTGCACACCAGCTGGCCTCCCTAGTCTCAAAAAGTGTTCCACATCTACGGTTAAATTGCAATCTCCATATCAAATGGTGGAAATGAAACCCCGCCGATCTATGTTTCCCAGCGGAATGGTTTCTTGGCATTTTCACATCTCCGGCGAAGTAAACTTGTTCCAGTCCAGAATGTCGAATTCCTTTGCACAGGTTCTTCGTGCCAAGGGTTTCATCTGTTACATTTCGAGTTTACTGTATTGGAGATAAGAGATTTCCTTTTATTACAGGTTTGTCCATATGTTTGATTTCCCACCCTGGTGTTGTCGGATAATCAACGATTCTCTTCTAGGTATGAAGCTTGTTTTTTGTTACATTTATAGTTTGATACCTCCGTTAGCATGTCAAGTTGAAATTTCTTTTTTAGTTCTAATATTACGTGTTTTTCCTTGCCTAGGTAACACTGGAGGGTTTCTTTGCCCTTCCCATTTGGAATGGATTTAGAGTTCCAAAGCTGCTACTCAGCTTGTCGAACCCTATGGACTTCGTTCAAAAGAGAATATCGGGTAATGCATTGGCCAAACCGAGTATGTTTACCAAGGGTTTAGTTTTAGATGAGGAATTTTCCAAATTCTTTAGTCATTTGAAGACTCTGTCTGTATTCATTCTAAGTCAATTTTCTTTATGATATAAAACAACCTCTGGTTGTGCTAATTGTTGTTGACTTTGGTCGATACTCTTAAGAGATGAATATTTTTGGATTTGTAAGCTAGGATAATTGGGTTTACAACCATCATGGTCCTAGGTTTTATTTTTTTAGCTAGAGTTTTCCAAGGGTTCTTGTGGAACTACCTAGAACTGTTAAGTTCTGTGAGACCGCCCCTTCTGCGGTGAAACCCTAAATTTATGAATTGGACTGTTGCTTCTCATATCATATGGCTTCAGATGCCATTATTAATTTGCGTCTTTTGTGTATAAACTTTATCAAGAGCTTAAGTTTAGTTTTATGATTTAGCCTGACTGTTAATCAGGGTTTTGTAATTTATGCTGCATAAAGCTCACAAATTACTTTATGTATGTGGGAGTACAATGTTGAGATTTGGCTCTTATCTTTTTTTGTGTTAAGTCTGCAGACTGTTCCTATATTGTCTCCCCCCGCTATTCCAGCCTCAGTCTCCCCTAGAGCTATCTTCACACATGATTTATCCCTAAGACTTAATAGTGTTAAATTGTAAAAGCTATCTGGTCCTAACCAGACTTAGCTACCTGAACCTATCTGTCTTTATAACACAGTATTCTTGTTCTTTGATTTTAATATTTTTCCTCTCTTTGATCTCAGGTACGCATACCCTCTTAATCCCTTCCTTGAGAGTAAATCTCCAAAGAAATAGTTAGGGATAGGTAACCACCTAACCTAACTACTTGACATATGAGAAATACATAACTGTCATTATTACGACATTTCACTTTCTATATAGCGTTAATCAAAATAATTAATTATATAAATTTATAATAGTATTCAGTTTATTTAACTACAGTAACTAAATATTTACAATTACTGAGAACATCACATTTTAATTTTAATTAAAATGCAATTAAATATATATAATCACTTAGATATTTTATTATCATTGACACTAATTTTTAATTTAAAATACTTTTTATTTTATTTCGTTTAAAAAAACTATTTAAAACACTTATATAAATTATATAATTTAGATTCATAATTCCAACAAATTTATATTAAATACTAAAAAAAATTTATATATATATATATATAATTTGTTATACCTTTAATTTTATATTTTTATACTCTTTTAAACTTATTTTATCATTTTTTTTGTTTTTTCCAAAATCTTCTCGCTCTCCATACCTAATATTGTTATCACAACAAAGTCACAATATTTGGTAGCGTTATGTTTATTTTGTCACCTAAATATTCTTTTCCAACCTTTTAAAGGTCTTTTCCCAAAGAAAAATAATTTGGTTTTTCAAATTAAAATGTTTTGCTTGTTTTTTGGTTGGTATATAAATGTTTGATGAATAAATAATTTTAAATATATTATATAAAAATTATATATCTATATATATATTTAAAATAATAAAGTGATATAATGAAAAAGGTGATGGATCTAGTTTACCTAATTGTTTTGGTTTGTTTCATTTTGTATGAAATATTATTTAGTTATTGATTGTTATCATTATTTTTTCCCAACAGTCATTTTTATTATGAGAATAGTGAATAAAAATTATAATATGTAAACACGAGCACTTTGTGTGTATGTGATCATGAGTTGTAAATATGTATGATACAAAGAAAATATTTGAAAAATAAGGAGTATGGAATGAAACCTTACGACAAAAAAATTCTCCAAACCAAAAGTCATAGAGATACAAATAAAATCAGGTCACGTATGTCTGACAAGATATAGCCTTGCCACGTAGGTCACAAATAAACAAAAAGGAAACAAAAAATTAAAATCCAGGCATGCAGGCCCTCTGGAAACCCAAATATGGAGCATACTGAGAAATCGTCATCCCGCCGACACACAAAAAAACTGCGAAAATTGCAAAAACTGGGCTAGAGACCCCAGTTGAGAGTCCAAGAAACAACCACTAGAAGCAAGCCGCAAAATCGAACAAGAGGCCATGATAGGTACCTGGAGAGGACGAAAAACACTAGTAGAAGGTTAGACTGAGACGAGATGATCCAAGAACATAACTCATCCATATGAACCGGAGCAGAATCCAAGTTGGAAGCGCAATGACACTGGAGAGGAGACCGTCGAACACCGAGAATCGTCATAGAAAACCCATTCCAAATGGTGTCTAAAATAACTGGTGTGGAAGGCACAAATAAGGGTATTAAGTAGACGACTGCCCAATAACCCCACCCCCTCAACTTCCACAGTGGAAGGCTACGCAGTAGAGGGAGTGCCAAGTGGAACCCCAACAATAGAAGACTCATTCGACAATGCAAAAGAGACCATGAACCAGAAAAACCCTTGCAAGGAAAAGAAAGAAAGAACAACTACGCAGCGGCAGAGATACATGGAAGAAATGAGGCCTCAATCAGGGTTAGAACAACTAGGGTTTAGTTGCCCCGACCCCACTCCCTCAACTCCCCTAATTTTTATCACCACTTATTATATGTTTATATTAAATTTTTGGTAAACATTTTTATAATTTTTATGAGCTTCACCTTAATTCTTAATGTCTAATCTACAAATTCAAAATCTTAATTTATAAGTATGTTGCATGGTGTAGGAGAAAGTGTTGTTCAATTTCCACCTCTCTTTTTCTCCACTCATTATAATCTTCTCTCCCACAACTCCTTAGTTTATATTCATCTCCTCTTTTCATATATCAGTGTATGTTACTTCATTTTTAGTTGTGTTATTATTTGTCTTTCATACCATGGTAGGAAAATATCAACTTATTAGAGGAAATTTCAGCCTAAAAGTGGTCTCCTAAGGAAAAATCAAGAAATTAATTAAAAAATGTCATGTAGACAATTTTTTAAGGCGTAGTCTAACTTATAGACAAAATAGCCTTTTTCACCGAATTCACCAAAATCCGGCAATACAATTTCAAGATTTTTTGTTGTTTAAAATATATTTTTGAATCCATAAATGGACTCAGCTCCCTGAAACACCCCTTTGGCACTCGAATTATGCAGATTAAACAATTTAAACTCAAGTTTTTAAAAATCTTTGTTAGATTTTAATTAAAATTAACCAGAAAAAATGTCGTGAAAAAGGATATTTCATTTATAAGTTAGACTACGTTATTTTTTAATATTACTTTACTTGTATCTATGTTCCACAATATTTATTAGCACGAGATTTAATAACATATTATTTCTATTTTTTTACTTTTATCGAAATCCATCAATATATGGCACTTTTATTAAAATAACGCTCTATATATATTTATATTTAACTATATACTCTATTTTTTTTTTTTTGCCAAAATCCCATAATTTGTCATTTTGGAATTATATATATATATATATATATATATATATATATATATATATATATATATATATATATATATATATATATATAACTATTTTTTTGGGGCAAGGTTGTTAATGTCAAATGGGCTCACATTTTTAATTTATATTTTTTCACAAATATCAAGATTTATATTGCAATAATAACTTTTTCGATATTCTAATTCATATGTGTAAGGTAGGTAAATAACATTAGTAAAATATTTCACGAATGCCCAAATTAATAATAAAATATGTCACCGATACCCAAATTAATAATACATATTTCACAAATACCCAAATTAAACAATTTAAAATTATTTAGAACATGTACCTCTTTTTAAATTTAAAGGATTTTGGTCCACGAGGTCTTCGATAGACGGTGATCGAGTGTTATTTTAAGTCAGTCCTTGATGTGAAGCCATGAGTTCAATTTCCTGCCCCAATCGAGGTGATATAATGGACACGATGAAAATGTAGTCCCGCCAAGATTACAAATTTTTTTTAAGGATTTAGATTGATTTACATATTATGACATGGAAATTACATGAAAATTTCATGGACACTTTTAGGCTGAAATTTCCTCTAATAGTCATTTTGTATTTTGATTTTCCCTTACTTATTGAAATTCTTTATGAAATAATTGTTCTTGTGTTTCCACCATTTGATCTTCCTCTAGAATTCTTTTACATGATTTTGCAATACCCTTTTATCCATTAGGAACCCGTCCTCTTCTATATGCCACTCTTTAAACCAATTTATGTACTATCAATCTATGTTTTCCTCTATTTTTTAAACTCATCTTGATTGATTTTTTCCAAAATTTTGTCACTCTCAATATTTGTTTCTTTTCATTTGCACAAAGTCAATTTTCTTTGCACTTTATATGTAGCCCTGTTTCCATCAAGGGAAGTATTTTTTTTTTAATCTTAAAAAACTTGTATTTTGTGTGAAGTAAATTTTCGTATTTCCTTCAGAACAAGGACATTTTATATATTACAAGATAAACAAGGATATTTTAGGTGGGTTTGTAACTAAGGAAACCCGATCATATCCAAATATATCCTTTTCAGAGAGGAAAGGGACAAAATAATACCTAATGAGTCAAAATTCAAGGCCTTGAAGAAATTAATGAAAAACAGAAATTGAAAGACTAAAATGATAGCATGATGAGATTAAATAGGAAGAGGGGTATGCATTTGTGGCCTCTAGTGGAATAGGATCCTTATTATTTCCCAAGGAGTAACTAGGATCTAGAGGGATGCCTATATTTTTTTTTGACACATTGCAAGTGACGATCTAGAACAAACATATGACACTACAAGTGATCCATAAAGAGGAGGAAGTCCTCCTGACTTTTGTGCCTGTTTAAAAATAATTTTCCAAAGAAATACTTCATGTGCTAATAAATGTCCGTCGTGTGCACATATTGGTAATACTGACTATGTGTGTGTCCTGCATTGAGAACCCAATCAACCACATCATCCAAAACCTTGGTGTCTAAGAGAAGGTGTCATTGGTTGGAAATATCCCTCTTAGCCTAAGTTAGTTCTACTTATATTGGAGGGGGAGTGAGCTCCTAAAATTGTATGGTTGAACTTTCCGCTCTTAACTGAGTTCTTATATGTCCATAATCTTAAATCTCTTGATAAAAACTTGCCCCATGAAAAACACAAGCTCACTGATAGGGCATTCTTGCTGCACAGGGAGAGAAGTAATTCTTGAATAAGAGAAGAGAGTCATTAGGAGTGAGATAGGGGAGAGAGGAGAGTGAGGTGAACAAAAAAACAACATCCTAAAGCATAGCCCAAATTAAAGGAGGAGGTTCAAAGGAGAGCTTGAAGAGGTGTGACCCCACAAAGACTAGAGTATCCCAGAGAAGCTCACCACCCCATATACTTGTGAGGCTTACTCTTATAGAAACCGAACCATATTGAGGGAGAGAGATATAAAATGAAATAGAAATAGAACCCAATAACCCAACAAGATAGAGAACCAAAATTATTATAGGGAAAAGGATAACTAGAAATCCCCAGAGAGAATGAAGGGTAGCGAAACTAAGAGGAAGGATGGAAAGAATGAAGAAGAGAGGGCTCCCAACTCTGCTAGAAATAAACTACTAGCTAGAAAACACGAGGTGTTGCTCTTTCCAGAAGATAAACTTAGCAATTTATGTTGACTGCAACCATATGTTGTGGATGAAAAACACTGGAGAGATGGAGAAAGACTTTGTTATAAGAAGACTTTCCCAGTTTCACTCCCCGCAAAGAGGGTCGAGATGAGCTTAGGCCAAAGATGAAGAGATTGTAGTGGGGTTTCAATGGATTGATGGATAATGCCAAGGAAAGTCGAATATGGTCCCTATGCCCTAGGCTAGTAGCATGAAATGTTTCTTTATTTCCAAAGTTGGCATTATAACATTGAACCATATGTTGCCTAGCCAGAACTAATGTGTTGAGTATGTTGGTAGTTTGTTGTCAATTATGTAAAGTCTATTCATTGATTTCAAGTGATGTCAAATTCAGGGGGGATCTTCTTAACGTTTTCATGCATGATGCTTATTGTTGTCATGGTTGTTTCTATTAACAATGTTTGAGCCTATGATGAATTAGATGATAGCCAATTAGCTATTTACTCTATCTTAGAAGGAATTTTTTCTATAGGTAACTTGCTTAAAAGCACATGAAAAATTCTTGATTGGATAGTCCACTCTAAGACCTTTCCAATGGTATATGACACTTAGGATAACTCCCAAGGGAAGAGAAGCAATAAGGGCTTGAATCTCAGATAGGTTTCCAAAGGCTCATGGTCCCAGCACGGGCCCCTCATCAAATTGACACCAAATGATAATACAATGAACACAACGATGAGCAGTGAGCAGTGGAGCGGAAATGTGTTGGTCACAATGCTTGGTCATCAAGGAGCTGGTGGCAAGAGACTAAGAAATTATCATACCTCCTAGCTCAAGGACCATCTCATAGAAAATAAGCGACGATTGGTGGCTGACAAGGCTCTCCGTCAGAACCCCTGGTCACAGGATGCTTGGCCTAAGCACCCAAGTGCTTGCCAAACCATTAATTTTGAATTATGTACACAAAAGAACGAGTGATGAGCGAAAAAAACATAGGTGGTATCTAGGTGGACCCCAACATGACATGGAAAAGCATGTGGAGATAGGTGGTATTGATAGAGAGATGACATGTGACACTAAGGGGATGGCACATGGTAGGTGGATTTTACCTTTTTGGGTGGCCAAGTGGCCCTTTTCCAAGTGACGTGTGGTAGTGACGTTGTGTGACATGTGGAAGAGATTTGATGTGGTAGATGAGCTAGAAATGACCTTATAGGTGAGGTGGAAAAGCCTCGAGATTCACAACAAGGAGTGGCTTTCCAGGCTCCACAGTGTTAGGAAATTTTTTCAATGAGTGGTGAAGTGACAATTGAAACTTGGGGTGGCGCACAGTGGCTAACAGAAAGAGACTTGAGAACATTAGTTGTTGTATATAGAAAGTGATAAATTGTGGATCCCCCCCCCACACCCCCATAAGATCTCATGGCACACTCATAGAAGGTGGGGATGACTTAAGTTTCATGTGCGACAATTTACAGACCCAATGCTTTTGTTAAATGTTGGATAGATGAGGGGGAATTGAAGTGATGTTTCAACTATTGATTGAGTTCAAACTTCCTTACACATTTTCAAAAAAAATTGGTGGTTTAACTAGTAAATACTGCACAACGATCCAGGGATAAGAATCCTTGGTATTTAAGCCCATCATTTTGGTCAGCATTTATGTGCACCTGGGATATTACCACCATGGGATAAAAGACATAAATTTGGTGTTTGACTGCCAAATTTGGTTAGAAGATTAAAGCATGTTTAGACGCCAAATTTAGAAAAACAAGATGAAATAAAACTTTGGGATCTATAAATGGAAATAAGGTGACGTAAAATGATAACATTCCCATGCAAAACCATGTGTGGTTGTTGCTATTAGCATAAGTATAACATGCAACTCGAACAAAAAATTGAGAGGAGACGAAGCTGAGTAGCAAAGTCTTATTGTAGATCTGAACTAAAGTTGAAGATTAAATTCTTTGTATAATGATGAGGGTTCTAATTGATTGAGATCCAGAGAAGTTTTGAGGTCGTGATATGCATATATGAAGAATTTATAATTTGATTGCAAAAAAAAATAGATAAGAAAATAAGACAAGGATGAGGAATCTTAATTGGATAAAAGGATTAGAAAAAGATTGGTTGTTGCAGAGGAGAGTGTAGAAGATTTAAGAACTAAGAAATTGGTTCAAAAATATTTTAATTAAAATGGCCATGGATTGGAGTTTGAATATTAGACAAAAGAGGGATCTGAAAGGATGAGGAAGTAGGTGCTTATAGATCAGGGGGATTGAAGTCTCATTCAAGTTGGTTCCTGTAAAGAGAAGGGGGTTGGTGCCTGCAAATAGTGGCAGTTGATAGTTATAACAAGTGGGTACATGCAAGGAAAATGGGTTTGAAGCCTCATGTAGGTTGGTGCCTACAGGATAAGAAATAATGGAGAGGAAGTGAGAAGATGGATGACCTAGAACCTGGCAACAATGGAGGTCTATTGAGACAAATGTTACTATAACAGGGTTTTGGGCAGCGACGCGGTCGCTGGGCGAGTCCTTAGGTTGGGTGCCAAAGGATATGTGAGCATTCTGATGCGGGGGGTTTATCTGGGTGATCATTTTTACTCCATTTTCATTTCTTCATTGTTTTTTCATTTGGATTACCGAAAGCATCCATTATGACTCTCAGCGCTTATCACCTCCTCAGTTTTCAATACCTCATGTTAGTTGTGTTTTCCTCGTTTTGATATAGGGTCTCCTTGTTTTTTCTGGGGTCTCAGGTCACCCGGGGTTGTACTACGCAGGGGAGGTTCCATTGTTTTGGGTTTTTAGCCTACTCGTAAGCTTTCATTGGTCGTTTCAGTCAGGAGTTAGTTTTATTAGTTTTTCCCTCTTTTTACAGTTACTAGGATGGTGAACATGCCTGAATTTGTGGATTTGGAACCAACTACGAATGACACTCTATCATTTTGGGGTTGGAACCGAAGTAGCAGAATTTGGTGAAGGTGGTCTTGCCAGCTAGGTCTCCACTTGGAAAAAAATTTGGCACGGAGCTAGCATGGCATAATGACGGTGGAATGGGACTACTCAAGGAGATAGAAACCCCTTCCTTAAGGGTGGTTTGCTATTTCCTGGAGTCTGAAGTTCATGAAGGTCAAGAAGGTGCAGAATTGGCAGAATTTTCTGTCGGGACATCAGAGGGTTTACTGGTAAGCCCAAAAACCTCTCTTGCAGTCTCTGTTTCTGGGGTTTTAATGGATGGTCTAGAAGATATAGTGAGAAGTAGCGGACTCAAGAGGCATGAAGGGTTACAAACTTGTCTTAATGAGTTACTGGGGGTGGAAAATCCTGTCATGGGCTTGAGCCTATACAAAACTCTTAAATGTAAAATCCCTGCTTCGACTTGTGTCATCAACCTCTCGGAGTCTTTTCGTTTAGCGGTTGATACTGTTGTTATTGGGGAGAAACCCTTCATTAGGTTCCCAGAGGTAAACTCATCAGTGGGAGAGACACTTTAGGAAGAATATGGTAATGAAGAGATAGGGCCTTCACATTTTTCTGAGACAAGGGTTGGATTTGGTTGGAAATCTATAGGCAGGCTCCTTGGGGACGAAGGAGGGTGGTCATCCTCCCATTCTTGACATTGGTGGGAAGGTACTGGACTTTGAAGTCCTGAAGAACATTATATTAACATCAAACAATCCCTTGGAGGGTTTTCAGGGCTCGTGAAGAAAATAAATCAATTGCCCCATCAGTGATTGGTTAGTCCTCAGGCCTGAAGAGGAAAAAGGGGAAAGTCATAAGAAAGAAAGAGGAGAAACCAAAACTAATCTTAGGGTCCTACATTCAGATGGATGAAGTTATGGAGGCATCAGAGCACATCATAGTCGGTCAAGTAAAGGGAACACAATTTATTGCTAATTTCATTAAGAAATGGATAAGTAAGGAATGGAGTTCAGGGTCGGTTTCTCATATGGAGGTTATTTGTTTGTCAAGGGGTTGGTTTATGGTTTGTTTCTCAAATGTAAAAGTCGTTGATTGGGTTCTTGAATGAAACAGGGGTTTTGGGAAAGCTCTGATTTTCTTTAACAGATGGACCCCCCTTTTCGATGCTCAAAGAGAAAGATTAGGAGAGATCCCTCTGTGGGTGCGTCTTTCATCACTTACCCCTTCAGCTTTGGTCGATGGATGTTTTCAAGGTGATTGGAAACATTCTGGGAACTTTTTTGGAAGCTGATATGTCCTTCCAAGTGATTATGGAAAGAAAGGTGTCTCGTATACTAGTTAGACTGGACCCGAGGGAGGGGTTGGAAAATCTGATGTAGATTCAAGTGGAAGGCTACTATGTCACTCAACTACTGGACTATGAACAATTGCCCTATCAATGTCATCGATGTCATAAACATGTCCATTTGGCTAGGGATTTCCCATTGGGGTTCATACGCAGAAGGAAAAATAGGGTGGAGCTGGTTCAAGAAATGCAGGAGCAGCCTGAGGATGTAGTTATGGAGCAGGCAGTTTCACCTGGGGAACATCGGGCAAAGGTTCCGGTTTAGATTGTGGTCAATGAGAATCAGCATGTAGTTCTTGTAGAGGCTGTAAGTGTAGGTTTTAACCCCGTACATAAATTACCTGCATATGAATTCTAGAACATAGAAAATCAACAATGTGATAGCATAACACATAAAACACATATACACAGAGATTTTCCCCTCGATCCCAAAACCGGGAGTACCAGCTTGATTTTTCATTATGTTCTTTTCAATGTTACAATACATATTTATACATGCCGAAGCATCCAATACCATGGACCAAAAACCATCTCATCCAAAACCATGGACCGAAAGCCATCGCGTCCAAAACCATGTGCGAAAAACATGCACAAAACTATAGGTAGGTCCACCCAACCTAATATAGGGTCCAAAACCAAAATTTTCCGGGGTGATGCCCCAGACCCCATAGAGTGGGGTTACCTGCACCCCTCAAACACCCTATGACTCCCCCCGCTACGCAATGAAGGGGGGGCTCCGCCCCCCTTCTAACCCCCGGTTAACTACGTGGGCTAGTCGTGGAAAGAATATAACATAACCCAACAGTAAGAACTGCTGTTGTACATGAGTGGGACGAGATGATTGAGGTGGAGGCATCTCATCCTGCAGGTATTGTCTCTTCCTTTCCTCCCTCTATTTCTTTTCTGTGTATGCCCCTTGTGGATCATATTTTCGGGCCTAGTCCTTCCAGGCCATCTATTGATGTATTTTCTGCTCAATGCAATATATCCTTGGCCTTGGAAAACATCATTACATGGATACCAATTTTAAATCTTTCTAGACCCTCCTCGGTGGGCTTTGGTCTTCCATTCCCCTTCGTTATTTTCCGAAACAAGCCTCATTATAACCTTCGACCGCGGGAAAAAAGAGAACTCTCAGATGATCCTGTGGGTGGCCTTGGCCTACTATATGACACTACGAGTCCTCCTAAAACTCGGGGTAGGAAATCGAACCTATCTAAGGCCTAGTTAAAAGCCAAGCTTGATATAGCTAATGGAAAAAAAATCTCCCTAAAAGGGTCGTTTAGAGAAGCAATGACCCCCATGGTGGTTTCCAAATGATTTTCTTGTCCTTCAATTGCATAGGGATTTCCAGTCCCCGGAAAAAGTTGGCCTTAAAATATTTACTTAAGAATGTATGTTGTGATTTTATTATGCTTCAAGAGACCCTGGGTCCATGGGATTTTGTAATAAATATTTTGAAAAACATGTTGCGTGGTTGGTCCTTTGTGGCTCTAGATGCAAGTGGGCATTTGAGGGATTTGGCATTGGGTATAAAGGGTTGTAGGTTAAAACTCTTAAATTCATGGGGCTTTGATTTGATGCTTGGAGCATAGGTATACTCCTCAAAACTCTGCTCAAACTTAACTCTTTTAAACATTTATGGACCTTATCAAGGTCGTATCCATTTCTGGAATAATTTTTTCTCAAAATATTTTCTAAATTCCTCAAATCTTGTGGTGGGAGGGGATCTCAATGTCTCCTTAGGGTTATCAGAATCCTGGGGACCAAATGCACAGGTGGACCCTTTGGCCGATTTTTTTCTAAACAAGATTCGGTTGGGGAGATTTATTGATGTTTATATTCTAAAAGAAAAACCTACCTAGAGAAATAGGAGGGTTGGTGAGGCAAGGGTGGCCAAATGTTTAGATCGCTTCCTGATTAAAGAAGATCTAGTTGCTCATATCCATTTTTTTGTCAGTGGGTTGGCTCTGGGGGTGATTCGGATCACTTTCCAATTTATCTAGAACTAAAAAGGGCCAGTAGGAAGCCTTGCTCACCCTTTAAATTCAACTCTTCCTGGATTAAAGATATGTCCTACAATAAGTTGGTTCGTGAGATTTGGAGTTCTCAGAATGGATCTTTGGGCTTATCCCTTGCCCAATCTTTTATGGAGAAACTAAAAAAATTGAAACAATTAACTATCTCTTGGGCTAAGGAAAATATTTAAGGGATGAAGCAATATTTAAATCCATTGAGATTGATTTGGAGGCTTTAGAAAGCCTGGAAGGGGATGGGTATGAGACGGAAGACAAAAAAGAAAAGGATAAAAGCTATGGAAGGTGAAAGGTATAGGATTTTGAAAGACATTGAAGAAAAGTGGAGGTTAAAAAGTATAGCTATTTGGCTTGAGGCAGGGGATGAAAACTCCAGATGTTTTCAAAACAATGGAAAGTGCAGAAAAAACACAAACACAATCTGGGAACTGAAAAACGAGGCAGGAGTTTTGGCATCTTCTTTCAACAAGTTATCAATAATGGGGGTTAGCCATTTCAAATCTTTGTTCAAATCTCCCCCTGAGGCCACCATTGCCGAAGTCATTCAAGTGGCACATGTTTTTCCCAGTTTTGTTAATGAGGACGATAATGATATTCTTATGGCCCTTGTTTCAAAGGGTGAAGTGGAGGGAGTTCTACACTCTATTCAAAAGGAGAAGAGTCCAGGTCTAGATGGTTGGATGGTGGAATTCTTCCAACATTTCTTTGACCTAATTGGGGATGATCTGGCTAGATTGGTGGAGGAGTCTAGGATCAAGGGTTTTGTCCATGACCCTCTTAATTCAACCTTTCTAGCTTTAACTCCAAAGTCTGATGATCCACAAATCTTTGATGATTTCAGACCCATCTCTTTGTGAAATTGTACATACAAAATAATCGCCAAAACTATTGCAAGACAATTAAAACCATTTCTCTCAAAAAATATCTCACAGGAACACTTTGGTTTCCTTGAGGGTCAGAAAATTCATGAAGTTATTGGTGTGGCCCAGGAATCCTTGCGCAATATCAAAAGAAACAATAAAAAAAGGAATGATTATCAAGATTGATCTGTCAAAGTCTTATGATAATATTAGTTGGATGTATTTGCGACTTCTAATGACTCACTTGGGTTTCAATATTGGTTTTATTAATTGGGTCATGGGTTGTATAACCAATGTGATCTTTTTTGTTCTCATCAATGGGGCGACCTCTCCTTTTTTCCACAGTCAGAGGGGCCTTTGTCAAGGATGCCCTTTATCACCCCTCCTGTTCCTTTTTGTTGCAGAAGGTTTGAGTCAATTGATTCATTTTGCCATTAGAAGGGGTGAATATAAAGGCATTGAAATTGCTATAAATCTCTTCATTACTCACCTTCTTTTTGTGGATGACATATTAATTTTTTGTGATGGGTCTAGGGGAGATCTTGCTAAGTTGTAGTAAATTCTGGATTTATTCCTTAAAGTAACCAGGATGAGTATAAATTCACATAAATCCTCCATTACTCACAATGGCCTCTCTGGGGTGAAGATAAATAGATTTGTATCTACTTTTCCCTTCGAAGTAAAATATCTGATGGAAAGCCTTAAATACCTTGGCTTCCTCGTGAAGTTGGACTCCTACAAAAAATAGGACTAGAAATGGCTAGTTGCAAAAATTGAAAAGTGATTCAAGCACTGGAGCTTTAAGTGGATATCTCGAGCTGGGTGCTTGGTTCTTATAAAATCGGTTTTACAAGCCATACTAGTTTACTGGATTTCTCTTTCATGGGTCCCGAAAGGCATTCTTTCTCAAATTAGGAAAATATGTGGTCGATTTCTTTGGGCGGGCTCCAAGGAGGATGATGTTCTCCCATGGGTGGCCTGGGAGAAAATTTCTAGTCCAAAAGATAAGGGAGGGTGGGGCATAAAGGATCTCTCTTTTTTTCTCACTCTTTGGCAACAAAATCTGGCTGGAGTCTTTTAACCAAGGACAACCTATGGACATCGGTGATAAAAAGGAAATATATTGATCCTTTGGACTTGATGGTTTGGTTGAGAATATAGGGGAAGTCTTCTATAAACTCTTCGGTCATCTGGAAGGTAATGACTGAGTCCTTTGACATTGTTGCTGATGAGCTACCTTAACTAGTTGTGGATGGTTCTAGTGTTAGAGTGAGAGTGGATCCGTGGGTTAATTGTAACGAGGCTTACACTCTTCCAAGGGAGATGAGAGAGTCCCTTGTTGCCATGGGGATATTTTCTCTCAATCAAATCTCAAATGAGGGAACCACTACTTCTTGGAATCAGGGTTGCAAGTCAGCTAGGGATTTAGACCTAGAGCCCTAGTGGGAGGGTGTCTAGAAGGACTACACTATGGAAATGCAGAGACCAAATGTTTGTATAAAAAAGGGTTGATGATCTACATTGGGTTTACTCTCCCAGTGGTTTTTATGCCCCAAATTTTGGTTACAATTTACAAATGGATAGAAGGGTGGGTGGCGTTAGGCACTGGTGGTTCAAGCCTTTGTGGAAACTCAATTGTCCTGCAAAATCCAGACTCTTTTTCTGGTGTATTCTCAGGAAAAAAGTCCCAACCTAGGACAACCTTCAAAAAAGAAACAAACATGGCCCAGGTTGGTGCGCCCTCTACAAAAACTTTGAAGAAAGTTCCTCTCATCTTTTTTAAACTTGTCCTTTTGCTATAAGAACTTGGGAGTTTTTTTTTAAGACTGTTGGTATTAGTTCACATTGGTCTGGTGTCTCTTTGGAGGATGCATGAAAAAATTGGTGGTCTCGTTCATCTGATACTCATTATAGAAATATTCCCCCAATTATTTGTTGGGGAATTTGGCTGGCTCGGAACAAAAGCATATTTATGGATCAACCTTCAAATCCCTCGAAACAAAAGCATATTTATGGATCAACCTTCAATGTGCATATATCTATGAATTGATTCCTCATATCACTCCTACTCGTCCTAGTCTGATTATTCAGGAAGAAATCATCAGACCAAATATTTCGTCAGATTAGTTTGATGGGGCTTTATATGCTCATGATTTTTGTGGGGCAGGGATAATCATTCACATAAATGATCACAAAATCATAAAAGCTTTTGTGGGCATTGGTACTAGTTCAAATAACTTTGTTGAACTAAAAACTCTGAAAATTATCTTATGTCGGTTAAGGCAGTGGGGGATTGCTTCAACTCAGATTTTTGGTGACTCCTTGAATGTGATTAACTGGTCAAATAATATGCAGTGCTGTCAAATTCTTACTCTGATTCCTATTTTAGATGAATTTCTGTATATTAAATCATCTTTTGTTGATTTAACTATTTGCCACATTTACAGCGAAAGGAATATGGAGGCAGATTATTTCTCTAGAAAAGGTCTACAACAGGCTCTAAATACCTGACACATAATCGATTCAGACAATGGGTCGGTCACTGAGTCGAATCAACCTCCTTTCTTCTAACAATCTCTCATTTTTGCATTTTTCTATGTGGTGTAATTCAATACATCTTTGTTTCTATGGCACTGATCTGTATTTTCGGCTTTTGGCTCTCTTTCAGTTTTATATTTAGTTTGTATATGAAAGATGGACTTTGGATACTATTCCTATATATGTTTTTGTTTATGGGTTGTTTTCTTTGACTATTCGGAGGGTCCTGGTTTTTTAACGTTGTTTATAGTATTTTTTACTTATGATTATCATATTGAGCAAGTTCTTTTTCACTTTTCTTCAATATGTTGTCATTTTCACTTTCTGCGCATGGTGGATTTACAGTTTGATTATGGAATGCTTCGATGCATCTACACTGTAACTTTTTATTTACTTAATAAAGAGTTTGATTTTTCCTCTGGAAAAAAAAGGTTGGTGCCTCCATAATTTGATGTAAATTGGATTTGGTGCTTTCATTTACATCATAATAAAAAATAATTTGTGATTTTGTCTTGTATGGATTTCCATGCAAGCATATTATGTCCAAAATTTATGTGATTGCTTCTTTGTTGCAGTGTTGAAAGCGTTCAATTGGCGAAATAATTGTTAAAAGTTTTTTAAATCATGATTCACCCCCCTTTTAGTATTTTACTAGTTTCCAACACAATGATGTTGAACATTACCACCATATGTGATATGAGTGATGACCATCAACCTATAAATTAAGGTGTTTATTATTGGTTGCAGTGAAATAACAATCGCATGAGGTGACTAGTGTTATTTAGTAGGTGGGAGGATTTGTTGCCAGGATGAGAAGACCCATTAAGGCTTGCATTTGCAAGGGAGGTAGATCATGTATTGGTCATAATATCGTGGTGTGGGGAATTCCCTCATGCCTCTTTCAAATACCATATTGAAGCCTTTAAGGGGGCATTATGCTAGGTGCCCTGGCCATGTGGCTAGGTGGGATAGTGGAAGCTCGCCCCGTACCCATTCTTGTGTTAAGCACCACATCTAGATTAAAATTTAAGGAGGACATGGGGGTGAGATTTGATCCACTTTTGTGTGCATGGGTCAAGAGATCATTTAATATAATCTCTTTGTATGCAACCACATTTTCAACCACCACCTTAAGGTTCCCCCATGGATCCAAGATAAGCCCTCATGAGCATTGAACCTTACCTAATGGTGAAAAACTCCTCACTCTCTACCATTAGATCGAACCCCTTCTGGCAAAATTTTAGAAAACTTGTTATAATAGGTCTTTACACTTGCTTGCTTTAGCTCAAAATGTTTCTAAATACAATTGGTCCCTATATTTCATATCTAAAATGAATATTTGAGTGTTCCAAACATCTATTATCTGGTATCTATTTTATAACAAGGAGAACATTTTCTTTTCTTTGGACATTTTTCATTTGCATGAATCCCAACTTAGATTTTCATTAAAATTAAATTCCAAATATTGATAGTTTGATCTATCTCCAGTGGCTTAACATCAAAACTAATTTATTGACTTTTTTCGTGAAATGCGGGTAGCTTGATTTTAATACTTACAAATTTATTAATATATATTTTTATTTAGGGGGGTTCTCCAATCTATTTTTTGAATATTAAAATTGGAAAACACAGAACTATTGATAATATTTTTGGAAACTTTATCACCATTGTTTTCTAAAACACAAGGAAGTAATCTAAAAATTGAATTTTTCTACAACTCAGTGAAATTTCCTAAATAAATTTGTGTTGGGGAATCACAAATTTATCTAAGATACAACTTCTAATTTAACCTAAAAGGCTTACTTTGAATATTAATGCATGGTAGCTTCATGTCTATTGGAAATAATTGTTGAGATAAAAATGCATTCTAATATGAAACTCACTTGGTGGAAGCACTAAGAGTAAAGACACCATTGGATGATGCCATTTATTATTATAAATGATCCCACCTCGCTCATTGAGGAGGGAGATGTACACAATACTATAGAGATTACTTAGTCCAAACATGGCTAATCTATTAGAAATTTAGAGTGAAGTTATGAGGTGGCTAATTTAGAGTAGAAAGGAAACCATTCCATTGATCATTAAATCAGAATATGCACTATAATGGTTTCAACAATTTGTGCAAGGAAACTGCTCAAAAGCATCTCGAGAAAAGCGCCACAAGGGTTTGATTCAAAGGTGAAATTCAAAAAATATCATGATACAAGGATAGAAATTTGAACTCAAATGCACTGAAATCTTAAATGTTGATATAAAGTCAAGCCAAAGTGAGGTAGGTTAAAGAAACAATATAATATCCTATACAATAAACTTATAAACCATCCGAAAAAAAGAGTTTCATTAAAATGAGACCTATCATAACTAAACAAAAAAAATCTTCATACTAACCATAAGATACAAATGATTCTCGTAATGAATAACAACTATGCATAGAAAACCACTTCATTAAATTTAACTCATAAATATTTGATAAAGATCTCAAAACTTCTTCTAACATATCGGAAGCTTTTCATAAATCAAAACATCGAAAAACATGATCAACAAAATAATTTACTCCTTGCGAAACCAAAATGCTTTGATACCACATAAAATTTTACATAATCAATAAGGGACATCATAAGCAATGCGCTATTAACAAAATCAAGCAAGCATATAAAGATAATTAAAATACAAACAAAATGTATATATTACATAAAGATGCAATATTGCATAGGCAATGGAGGAAACCTTTAAAGGAAAAACTCCATTGTGAAGGTCACATTGCATTAATATGCAATAATTGTAATGCTACAAGACCCCATTCTGCTATCAACCAGCTCCTCGATGAGGTCCACACTAAATTCCTCCATTTTGAGGACCTCTAACCTTTTAACAATCTCATTAATGTACTTAAATAAAGTTAAGTACAATATCGAGCATATCTACGTTGATGTTCACTAAATTAAAAAAGTGAATTATTCACACCAATACCTACCACAATGTTTAGATCAACCTTTTCTTAAGCCAATTGTGATGTTGGATATCATTACCTCTACAATTTTGAATTGTCCATATTATGTGTTGCATGCTACTTGAGTGTTAATTCAAATATGTATCGTGGACATTGATTAGGGTAGATTGCTTATATATAAATGTGATGTTTAAAAAAGAAATCAAGTTATACCATGATATTGTTAAAGGTTACAATATATATATTATTTGTGGAATTAATTAAAGGTATTGTCAAAATAGAGTTTAAGGTCAAATTCTTAAGAGTGAATATTTCTCTCATTCGTATAAATTGATAAAAGAAATCAAGTTATACCATGATAATGTTAAAGGTTACAACATATATATTATTTGAGGAATTAATTAAAGGTATGGTCAAAATAGAGTTTAAGGTCAAAATCTTAAGAGTGAATATTTCTCTCATTCGTATAAATTGATAACATGGAATAGTGATTTTGTATAGTGCATATTTCTAATTTATTATTATTATTATTAAAATTTGCATTTCTAGGGTGAAGATATGTATTTAGGTAGAAGTACAAATTTTCATCTTTGACAATTTTAGAGGTGAGAGTGTGTAAATATCTCCACAACTCACTCTTTGAGAGGGTGAGGGTAAGCAACTGTATGTAAATATTAGTCGTACAAAAGACTCATTTTCCATATTCTTAATAGTATATCAAGTATTTTGGAATATGGATTGAAGTTTCAATTAGACATATTTACACATGATTTGAAACTAGCACATTAAAATGAAAAGTTTACCAATATCAATTTTTCATACCATTTTATTAGATAAAATATTTTTAATAATATCAATATTTTAATTAAAATTTAACTAATAGTGAAAAAATGGAAACTTAAAGAGATTGAAATTTATATTAATTTCACTTACTATTACCATTATTTTAAACTAAAAAATTTAATTTAAAAAAAAAAAAATCAAACATTAATAAGAGTAAGAGAAATAGTGGGAGCAATAACACTACGCACTTTAACCAACCCAATAAATAGTCATTCATAAATGGTTGACAAGTAAATAGTCCTTCATAAATGGTTGACAAGTAGAATAATATGTATCAAAAAAGTCTCACTATTTAAAAGGTTTAAAAACCCAATAAAAAATATAAAAGATTTCAAAATATATATATATATATATAAACATTTAATTTGGGTATGGAAATAGTTATATCAATGAAAGAATAAATTTTCTTCTTTTGCTCACCATTATTACTTAAAATTCTTAAAGAGGTGAAGTTAAAGTTTATTAAATCGATTAAATAATGAAAGGTAAACAAATCTTTTGACTTTGCCAAAAGGTGCAAGTGAATTAAATTTATTAAATTATTTATGAAAATTAAATCAGTGAATTAAAGAGAATGAAATTAGGAAAAACATCTAGCATATATTTTGTAAATATAAAAAGTGTCATAATGTAATTAATTGAGTTGGACTTGGAGTATGTTTTTAAAATTGTTTTTGTTTGGTTAATAGTTTGTCTTGGTTAAGAGTTTGTTTTTTGTTGTAGTTAAATTTAGCACCTTGTGACATAAGTGATGCAGGGGAGATAGAAAGCCTCCTAGAGACAGCCTCTGGGTTGATTGTAGGCTGGTGCCTAGGACATCTTAAATAAAGGAGTGCATGAAAGGTTATATGTGAGGGGTTTGCAGCACTCCAATTGTCACGTAATGAAAGATAATAAGGGGGCTTGGTTCATTCGTCCAAAGGTATGAGTTATGTATTTCAGGTACTTCATCACACACAGTTCCAAGAAGTATGACATAGAACAACATAGGTCGATTACTTCAAATGGGATTACAGCTTAATAGGCTTTGTTGAGTAAATGAGAGAGGATTAGGAGAAAGCATAACTCATCATATAGAGCCAAAAACATCCAGAATTCTATAGAACACATAGAGTTGCAAGAAATGGGAAATTCTACACTTGTTTGAGTTATAAGCAGAGATAATGGACTGAAGAAAGGATGGGTGCTATGATTCATATGGAGCAGTTTAAAGATATAATTTCAGTGGTTCATTCAGGCATATGCATTAATAAATCAACACACATGGATCTGCAAGGAAGCATGAAATCATTCCTAGCAGCTATTATAGCATGAATGCGGAGAAGAATATGAACATAATGGAATTAAACCAGAGGATAACATACAATAATACTTAGAAGGGGGAATCACCACCATTTCTTTGCTTAGTCTGAAATATTTTCCTTTGTAAAATAATACAGTCTCAAATACAGGTCATTCTCTTACAGATTTATGAGCCAAATTGGTATCATAGAGTTCAGACCCATCAGGTGAGAAATTTTGGAACCTCTGTATAATGTTGCTTTCCCCTATTTATAAGAAGAGGGGAAGAGCTTGGGTTCCAGTTAAAACAAATATCTTGTCCTAAGCTCTAGTTGTCTGCTAGACTAGCTGTCTCGACTAGTGTAAGGCTTTGTTGCCCAAAGATTATCAGCAGGATCTACTCCCTTCCTTGGAAATAAGAAACTATAGAAAATAATAAGAAATAGGAGGAATATGGAGGAAGAGATCCTGTCCGGTTCTTGTGAAGGCTTCTGATAAGCCACATCTCTCTCATCATGCTCTTTTCTGCTGCTGAGGCAGTTCACTGTCATTTCTGCCTTTACTGCGTGAACGACCAATTCTGTGGAATGGGGAGTGGGTCGCTGCAAGTGCTTGTCTCGGTGGTCCTTTGTTGTGTAGAGGAGTGAGGCTCCATGCTGAGTCATTAAGTTTTCGTGAGCCTCCCATACTGGTTTAATGCTGCCCATACTCTATTTAATATCACAGCTACCGACCCATCCGCCTTAAGAGCTCTGCACAATCCTTTTAGTGCTCTGATACACCTGGGGTTGCATTTATGATGTAACAAGTAGTCCTTTGGATGTGGGCCTCTATCGTTGAAATATCATGAAATAGGCGCGCTTTGATTTCCCCTTGGGCCCCCTTTGCTTCAGCCCCTTTCTGCTTATTCATATCACCTGACTGTGGGTTGTGACCAAGCGCTTAGCCCTTGGGGGCTAAGGCTCTCAACTGTTGTCCGAGGGACCTTTTCCTTTGTAACATGGAACACCTTTGATAATTCTTTATACCACATCGGCCGATATCCCGGATGTGAAATCCTTATAAAATATAACCTATGAAACATTGCATTCGAGGACCCTTTTCCTTGTCACAATCATAGTCGGGGAGGAGTATCGACGGGGGAAAGAATCTTACACTTTACGCGATCGTCAATCTGTGGGGTGACATCACACTGCCATGTGTCACCTAGTGAGTGGTGACACATGTCACCCGAAAATGGCCCCATAAGACCCCTGAAAACACCGAAATTGAGTGACACATGTCCACCTTGTACTGCCATTTGAGAAATGATGTCAGTTGCCATGTCAACTCTGAGGACCAATCATATGTCGCCACGTGGCCCCCTTGAGGAGAGAGAAAATGGCCTGCCCGACCCTATTTTTGCAGGCATTTCCTTTGTAAACTAATTTAGGCCTCCCCCGACACTTTAACACTGATGGCACAAATTATCAGCGATTTGCGTTATCGGCGTGTTTCACCCCTTGCAATTCCTTAAGAATAGCCCATCGTGGGACTGCGGGATTGCGGGACGCCGATATGCAGGTTGCAGGACCTATGGAATGCGGGATCGCGGTACTACGAGACTGCGAAGTCGTGGGATTGCGGGATCGCGGGACTGTGGGGTCGCCGATATGCGAGATGCAGGATGCGAGACTTGTGGGAAGCGGGATTGCGTGGTCATCGATATGTGATTTACCTTTGCACTTGGTCGTTTTCTTTGTTCTCCGAGCTTTCCAAGTGTAACTTCAATAAGCCATATCTTATGATCCAGAAGTCCATTTTCGGACTTCCATATATTGTTGAAAATCTCCTTTTGGGAACTACGTAATGGGGAGGGTCTGATTTAGCTTTGATATCTTTTGTGGCTTGGGAAGGTGACCTCAAACTTCACTTCTTTTCTGCACTCTAGGAAACTGATAACCTTATAAAGCAGTGAGTGACAACATTGGCTGGAACTGGGGACAGTGCCTTGCTGGCAAGGTGCTGAGAACATGCAGACCAGTATCCTTCACCATTGGGCATGGAGTCAGAAATATATGAACTTTGTAACCAACAAAATCTCCATGGGACTTTCCTCATCAATCTAAAAATGTAGAAATAAAAATTCTAACAACTGAAAAGAAAATGCTTAGTTGGTGAGCTTATTTATGTACATTCCTACTTATGCACCAGAGCTTAATTCACCTAGGTGAGTTCAACCCTCCAATGGAGCTAGGCTAGCATTTGGGTGCTGGACCTAGTGCCTTCATGCTGCTAAAAAATAAAAATTAAAACAAGCATGCACCATGAAAAATATTCAAACAAGGAACCTGATACATGTTGTTGAAACAACCTCTGCTGCTAGCTTAAAAATATGCTCATATATCCAACCATAGGGTCATGCAATAAACAAGAAGAGTTTGCAATTGTCTTAATTTCATAAGCAGTCTATTGGCTAGTATCCTCTTGGCCAGGGCAACCACAAACAATGTATAGCTCCTCAAATTTAACTTTTTCAAGAAAATATTGTTGTTCATCTTTCGCTACCCATTTGTCGACGAGCCAACCTTCTTGGAAATCGTAGTAGAATCTTCAGTTTTTGAGCTGCAAGAGTCAGAGATAGGAGGGCCTACTGAGACTTCCCAGTAGGGACCTTTTTGCAATAAGTAATCACAAACACTGCTTGTTCCTTTGACTCTGGGCTCTTCTTGAAAGTTTTGCTGTTGGGAGCCTCCTCCCCACTTGCTGGTAAACGGCCCCTTTTTGACCCCAGCGACCATCTCTTCCTCCTTTGAATAATATTAATCATGCTTTGGAGGAGGGTCTTGGTATTGTTCTCCAGGCAAAATATGACTGGAGGCTCTTTCCCAACTTTCCTTGACTGGAAGCGTTGTGGATCTGCATCATTTGACTCTTCACTAGAGTCGTATTCATCATAAGAAGGAGAAACATCGCATTCGGTCAAATCAGAACCCTGAGGGTTTGTAGGCAGGTTGATGATATTTCTTTCTTCAGTTTCTAGCTCAGTGGGTGATGCTTCTTGATGAAAGCAGATGCTTTCTTGGAGCGGAGTTCCACCAACAACTTCAACAAGGTCCTCGACCTTGGGAATGTCTTCATCGTTAAAATGTGCAACAATCTTCAAATAGAGCATTCGAGGGATATAGTCTTTTGCAATAGTGATTGAATGCTATATGAAAACTATTCAAGGAAGATATGCTACCACGAGGTATCATATTAAACCAAACTCTAGCACCCCCCTCTAAAGAATATAGGAACAACTTCATTTGTACATCTTCATGAAAAATACCTTGTTGTTCCATGCATTCATGAAATTCCTTGAGGTGTTGGTCAGGCCTTCTATCTGTGCTCCTGCTGAATCTAGGAAAATAGGTATACCATTCATGAAATGAAGGGACATGATTTGGATAACCAGCGATAGAAGAAAAATCTTGTGGGGCAAATTTGTTGACCAGAATTGCAGGAAGGGCCATCTCGCGAACCTCCCTCTGTGAGTGATTTCAGTTTCAAAAGTAGGAAATATTTTCGGCTGTTGTAGCATCAGGGTGAGTATGGGGCTGCTTGAAAGCCAGGATGATCCAACAGAGATATGGACAGTGAAGTTTCCAGGATGTTTACCATAAAATTGATAGTGGAATCGCCAAGGTGAGAGATCTTCAACCCACACTTCCCTCATTCACCTAACAGAGGAAATATAAAATTTTGTCGTACCTAGGGAAAAATGTTCTAATATGTTCCCCGGCAATGGCGCCAAAAGATGTTGTAGATAAATCTAGTACCCTGTGGCACAAGTGTTGTAGGGGAGATAGAAAGCCTCCTAGAGACAACTTCTGGGTTGATTGTAGACTAGTGCCTAGGGCATCTTAAATAGAGGAGTGCATGAAATGTTATATGTGAGGGATTTACAACACTCCAATTGTCACGTAATGAAAGATAATAAGGGAGCTTTGTTCATTCCTCCAAAGGTATAAGTTATGTATTTCAGGTACTTCCTCACACACACAGTTCCCATAAGTATCACATAGAACAATGGAGGCCGATTACTTCAAAGGGGATTACATCTTAATAGGCTTTGTTGAGTAAATGAGAGAGGATTAGGAGAAAGCATAACTCATCACATAGAGCCCAAAACATCCAGAATTCTACAGTCAACAAATAGAGATGCAAGCAATGGGAAATTCTAGTTACAAGCGGAGATAATGGACTAAAGAGAGGATGGGTGCTATGATTCATATAGAGTAGTTTAAAGATATAATTTCAGCCCTTCATTCAGGCATATGCATTAATAAATCAACACACATGGATATGCAAGGAAGCATGAAATCATTTCTAGCAGCTATTATAGCATGAATGCAGAGAAGAATATGAACATAATGGAATTAAACAGGAGGATAACATACTGTAATACTTAGAAGGGGGAATCACCACCATTTCTTTGCTTAGTCTGAAAGATCTGCTTGTGTAAAGTAATACAGTCTGAAATACAAGTCATTCTCTTACAGATTTATGAGCCAAATTGGTATCACAGAGTTCAGACCCATTGGGTGAGAAATTTCGGAACCTCTGTATAATGTTGCTTTCCCCTATTTATAAGAAGAGGGGAAGAGCTTGAGTTACAATTAAAACAAATATCTTGGCCTGAGCTCTAGTTGTCTGCTAGACTAGCTATCTCAACCAGTGTAAGGCTCTGTTGCCCAAAGATTACAATTAGGATCTACTCCCTTTCTTGGAAATAAGAAACTACAGAAAATAATAAGAAACAGGAGGAAGATGGAGGAAGAGGTCCTTTGCGGTTCCTATGAAGGCTTCTGATCAAGCCACGTCTCTATCGTCATGCTCTTTTCTACTGCTGAGGAAATTCACTATCATTTTTGCCTTTACAGCATGAATGACCAGTTCTGTGGAATGGGGAGTGGGTCGTTGCAAGTGCCTGTCTGAGCGGTCCTTTGTTGTGTAGAGGAGTGAGGCTCCATGCCGAGTCATTAATTTTTCATGAGCCTCCCATATTGGTTTAATGTTGCCCATACTCTATTTAATATCATAGTTGTCGACCCATCCACCTTAAGAGCTCTGCATAACCCTTTTGGCGCTCTGATACACCTAGGGTTGCGTTTACGACGTAACAAGCAATCCTTTGGATGTCGGCCTCTATCGTTGAAATATCATGAAATAAGCGCGCTCTAATTTCCCCTTGGGCCCCCTTTTCTTCAACCCCTTTCTACTTATTCATATCGCTTGACCGTGTGTTGTGAGCGAGCGCTTAGCTCTCGAGGTCTAAGGTTCTCAACTGCTGTCTGGGGCACCTTTTCCTTTGTAACATGGAACACCTTTGATAATTATTTGTACTGCATCAGCCGATATCTCGGACGTGAAATCCTTATAAAATACAACCTAAGAAACATCGCATCAGGGGACCCTTTTCCTTATCGCAATTGCATCCGTGGAGGAGTATCGGCGAGGGAAAGAATCTTACACTTTGTGCAACCGTCGATCGTCGATTTGTGGGGTGACGTTATCACTGCCACGTGTCAACCGGTGAGTGGTGACACGTGTCGCCTGGAAAATGGCCCCATAAGACCCCTGAAAATGCCGAAACTGAGTGACATGTGTCCACCCATATTGTCATGTTAGCGTCTGTACTGCCACATCAGCAATGACGTCAGCTGCCATGTTAGCTCTGAGGACCAATCATAGGCTGCCATGTGGCCCCCTCGAAGAGAGAGAAAATGGCCTGCTCGACCATGTTTTCGTAGGCATTTCCGTTGTAAACTGATTTAGGTCTCTCCCAACGCTTTAACATTGAGGGCCGGAATTATCGGCGATTTGTGCAATCGACGTGTTTCACCCCCCGCAATTCCTTCATAATGGCCCATTATGGGACTGCAAGATCGCGGGACTACGGGACTGCGAGATGCGGGACCTAGGGGATGCGGGATCATGGTACTACGGGACTGCAACCCTACTGCGGGATGCAGGACCTACGAGATGCGGGATCGCGGTACTACGAGACTGTGACCCTACTGCGGGACTGCGGGGTCACTGATATGTGGGATGCAGGATCGTGGAGTCGCCGATATGCGATTTTCCTTTGCACTTGGTCATTTTCTTTGTTCTTCAGGCTTTCCAAGGGTAACTTCAAGAGGCCATATCTTATGATCTAGAAGTCCATTTTCGGACTTCCATATACCGTTAGAAAGCTCCTTTTGGGCACTATGCAATGGGGAGAGTTTGATTTAGCTCTGAGATCTTCTGTGGCCTACAACAATGGCTTCAAACTTCGCTAATTTTCTGCACTGTGGGCAAATGATAACCTTATAAAGCAGTGAGTGACAACATCTTCCTCCGGCGTAAAGAAATAGGTTAATGGCCCAAGACCTAAAGGTGTTTGACAGGAGTGAAAACATGCTCCCTTATAGGCCACCAATGGATAATTCTAAGTAGCGTGGATTTACTTGAATAACAATGATAAGTTGACCTGCTTTCGTGAATTATAACTAGTTATAATTATTCCACTAATAATTTGACAATTAAATTATGATAAAATTTCCCACTATTAAACAAAAAATAAATGCAAATACAAACTTAGAAAACAACTTCATGCATTATGATAATGTTGTCCCCTTATATATAAAATAAAGTCAAGTGACACCTTTTTTAATACACACATCCATTGTTTACGTTGGTTTTCTAACGCATACCGTTTTGATAAAAAAAAATCTCTTCAAAAATAATACATTAAACGCAATCATTGAGAGTTTAACTTATTAGGGAATCGGAAGTATGATGTTTACCTTTATCTATGGTAGAAAAGCCCAAACAAAATATATATTTTAAGAAAGCACAAAAAAAAAAATGAGGGTTTGGAGAAAAGATACAAAAGAGAATCTTGTGAATGTACCAAAGCTGAATAAAGTGGTTGAAGAAGAATGATGTACCTTGGCAGACAGCATGGTCATCAACGTACCACCACTAAAATGACTTGATTTCGAATTATGATCCATGTTTTCAAAGGTGGTCAAAATATGATATTGTCTTTAAAATTGTAAAAAATAGTTAAATGAAAATATAATGTTGACTAAAGTGCAAATTAGAATAATGAACCTTCAATTTGAGATTGTACCGTACTTGAACCTAAGTTGCTCTTACCGAAAGAGTGCTTATGAAGAATTATTGAAATTATTCTGAAACTCACTTAAGATATAGTTTGTTAATTTTAAGAATGATATTTAAATAAACATTAGGTAAAGGTTTTAATTTATAAAAATGTTGGACAAAGAAATTCATATAATGATTCTTTATTATATATATAAAATTTTAAAAAGTTAAAATAAAAATATAATTAATGGTGCGATGATAAAGTTTAAATTATGAATTTGATTTATTTAATTAAAAAGAAATTATATTATTATATTTATTTAATTAGTATATATTTATTTTGATTTTGATTTATATATTGAGAGGAAATAAATTTCTAGGGATGTAAAAAAAACATTAAGAGAGATTTGATTCCTTTAGTAATTTAGTAGATTAAGAGTTAAGATGAATCTATTTTGGTTCTTAATGATATTCTTTATATTTATATAAGTTTTAAGGTGATAGTATAGGGAGGGGTACTAGGACAAAGTGTTTAGGTATTCATGGGGTCTTGGTCATATGACAATAATCAAGTAGAGATATATGGTCTCTATCAGGAACTTTTGTTAGCCAAATAACATTAGATGGACATAATTATGGTTATGGGAGATTCTCTCTTAATCTCGTATCATCTAGTCAAATGCTCCCTCCTATAAGAGAAATCTATGGAAAACACCATTGTGGAAGATATCCCATCTAAAGCACATTTCCATGTCCTAAGAGACTTCAACATAGAAGTAGACAAGTATGCTAACAAGGGGTATAAATTGAAAATAGGTGAATTAAAGACTAATGGCCAAACATACCTACAATAAATCCCTAATGGTGGATGAAATCTATTAAAAAAATCCCTAGTTGCCTTATGTGATGTAAATTATGTTTTGTTGCACTAGTTTTGTATGGTATTCACCTACAAAGCACCTATTTTTGTTGCTAAGATATATTCTCCTCAAGAAAATCATGTATTCTTATTAGAAAGTAGAAAACAATTGGAATTTTTTTGATGAATTAACTATGATGTGTTTGTTGCTAACTAGGAAGAGAATTATATGATACAAATACTCTTTCTAGTTAAAAAAATTAAAAATTAAAAATTATACATTTATATAAATTTCACATCTTTCTATATATAAATATTCTTATTTTTAATTTATTAAAACCATATATATACATTTTTAGCAATTTTTTTAATATGATTTATAATTTTTAAAATTTAATTCTTAAATGTGATACACATTGTATTGATTTTATATATTATTTAGAAAAAATGTTTATTATAAGTATTAAATTTTTATAAATTTATTATTTAAATTTAAATACAAAAATATGAAATATAATGATTATGGATATGGATAAGTTAGTAAAGTGATTCTTAATTTATAATTAATATTACTATTTTATACATATTTCACATATGATATACAAAAATATTCTTATTTTTAATTATATGTTTATTAATTAAATTTATAAAGTTTTATATGTTTATTAATTATATATTCTAAAATATTAAGATTATTTATATATATATATATATAATTTAATTAATAGAAATAAAATTACAATATAAATGAATTTTCTATGCAATAATTTTTTTTAATATTTGTTTAAATTATTTTTAAATGCATTTTCATTTGTTAGATATTTTTTCTAATTTCTAATTTAGTTTTAAGATCATTTATTATATATTTGGTTTTATGTTTTTGTCTAGTTTCACTTCATTTTTGTTTTTTTTTTTCCCAAAATATTTTGAGGCATCAACTTTATTATTTTCTAAAGTTAAAATTTTACTAGTTTTAATATTATTGAGTATTATGAGAAATTTTTTGGCATAAATCACATGATATTTCATTTGTCGACGCGTTTCGAACCAACCAGTGTGGTTCATCATCAGGACAAGTTGAAGAAACAAATCTAGATTAGCATATTAAATAGTTAGAGCAGAGCATCCAACAGCTATATTTTCTAATAGCGAAATTTGACCGTGAAACGGTTAGATGGACTGGATTAAGGGCAAAACCTGTATTTATTGGCAAAACCAATATTTAAATAAATATGTTAATTCAATTAGTTATATATTTTAATAAAAATAAAAGTAAGGGGACCATTTTATAATTATAATTATATATTAAAAATAAATTAATATAAGTTAATTATAAAAGTTATATAAATATTAGAGTAATTAATAGTTAGTTATAAAAGTTGTTAAATATAAATATAGTTGATTATATTCTTATTAAATAATAATAATAATAATAAAAATAAAAATAAAATACAATAAATAAATCAATAAGTAAATAAATAAATAGATATTTATAAAAGTTATTAAATATGTAAGAATTAGAGAGACTTAAGGGTCAGGAAAAAATATTTTAATACTTAAAATTAGTGAATATTTTATTTAAGGGTAAAAAAAAGCATCTTGTCATAGATTGATTATTATTGTTAATTAAAATTATTAGAATAAACCTAATAGCATAAATTAATTGCTACTAAAATACCCCAAAACTTAACAACCACACCTTAAAGAATAAAGGCTACGGGAAACAAGGGGAATAAAAAACAACAAGATCAAGCTCAACCTAGGGAGGGGAGGAAGAAAACGACTAGGAGGAGAGGGCTGGGACCCAACAACTACTGATCTTCCAGCCATCCTCTCTATTGAGATTGATCAGCCTTTTTTCAATCTCAAGGGCCTCCCTAAATTTTCGATGATGGAAATGCGAAACTTTAGCAATAACACTAGCCTCCTCGATACAAACATGATGATTGGTTTTTTCCACGTGCTCTGCTAAGGCAGAAGACTTGGTTCTTCTATGCTTAAGGTCAGCTGCGTGCTCCCTAATCCTTTGATTAATGGAGCGACCCGTCTCACTAATATAGGGGGTCCCACAGGAATAAGGAATCATATAAACCCAGGGAAAATTTTAAGAACCCCCCCTAAATTTATAAATATAATAAATGGGTGAATCTCCATGGTATATAGGAAAAATGGAAGGCGATTTTATCAATAATATAATATGTATATATAATTTTTTGGCGAATCTCTCACTAGGCATGGCGAATATTTTACTCAATTATAAAATCTTGTAAGATCTTGGCGAGCCTTTCACTAAATAATAAAACTTTGTAAAGTCCTAGTGAATCTTAGCATAGGCTACATGCTGGTTTAATTCCCCCATTTAAATAGGCTACATTCCAGGTGAATACCATGGGTCAATACCATGTGCCATTTTGGTGAATACCATGGGTCAATACCATGTGCCATTTTTATTTTTATTAATTCTAATATTAGGGTTAATAATGGTTTTTTGCATGGTATTAATAACAATCTAGTCCATGGTATTTGTCCCATAGTATTTTGGCCATAGGTTTCACCTAAATATAACCCATTTTTTAGTGTTCGTAAATATAAGGTGACTTATGGAGTAAATATAAAAAAATGTTTTATTTGTTTACCATACCTCTCGTTTATTTATATTTTTATTAATTTACCATACCTCTTTTACAAATATGGTATTTGGCCCATAGGATTCACTTAAAAAAAACCTCTTTCTTGAGCCTTCATAAATAGAATGAGGGTTATGGACTAAATATAAAAAAAGGTTTTATTTATTTACTATAGGTCTAGTTTATTTATATTTTTATTTATTTACCATACCTTTTGAGTAAGTATAAAAAGACGTTTTATTTATTTACCATACCTCCACTTTACTTATATTTTTATTTGTTTACACCCGTACATGTATATAAGGTGACTTATGGAGTAAATATAAAAAATGTTTTATTTATTTACCATACCTCTCATTTATATATATTTTTATTAATTTACCATACCTCTTTTATAAATAGGGCATTTGGCCCATAGGATTCACTTAAATAAAACCTATTCCTAAAAATGGGCGAATGGATTCACTTAAATAAAACCTATTCTTGAAAATGGGCGAATGGAAGGTTGTAAGTCCTAATTTCAAGGGCTAAATTTACCTTTTTTACCCTCTCCCTTAAAATAAGGTAGGCTATTTGAGGTGATTTGTAAAAATGTACTATGATACAAAATATTCGCCCACTAAAAATTTAAAACCCCTTAATTTCGCCAAAGGGCGAACATTCGCCCCTAAAATTATCCTTGTATAAACCCCTTTCATGTCCTTCGGGTTGATAGGATCCTTCACAGATTTGAGGGACTTACGAATGGTGTTAAGGGGTCTAAAGGATGAGGGGACATTATGCTTCCTAAGAATCCTCGCAATTCTATCAGTGGTCCCCTGAACAAACGGAAGATGGACACCTGGAATCCGTTCCTTCGATTCTTTTTTAGTTAACGAGTTCTTGGCAGCTTTGAGGAAAGCCTTCTGTCCCAGGTATCTACTATAACCGTTTTCAACAAAGACATTAAGGAGATGGGATTTCTCCTCCTCGAAGCTCTTTTCATCAGAGATCCTTAAGGCACGAGTAGCAAGGGTGTTGAGAACCCCCAATTTCTGAGCCAGGAAATGGTGGGAACTAGCATGAAGATATTGCTCCGTATGAGTTTTCTTACAAAACACTCGGTGGGAGAGGGAACCATCACTATTCCTCGAAATAAGAATATCAAGGAAAGGGAGGCAACCGTCGACTTCCTGTTCCTTGGTGAGGAGGCTAGTGTTATTGCTAAAGTTTTGCATTTCCATCATCGAAAATTTAGGGAGGCCCTTGAGATTTAAAAAAGGACAATCAATCTCAATAGAGAGGATGGCTGGAAGATCAGTAGTTGTTGGGTCCCAGCCCTCTCCTCCTAGTCGTTTTCTTCCTCCCCTCCCTAGGTTGAGCTTGATCTTGTTGTTTTTTATTCCCCTTATTTCCCGTAGCCTTTATTCTTTAAGGTGTGGTTGTTAAGTTTTGGGGTATTTTAGTAGCAATTAATTTATGCTATTAGGTTTATTCTAATAATTTTAATTAACAGTAATAATCAATCTATGATAAGATGCTTTTTTTACCCTTAAATAAAATATTCACTAATTTTAAGTATTAAAATATTTTTTCTGACCCTTACATCTCTCTAATTCTTACATATTTCATAATTTTTATAAATATCTATTTATTTATTTACTTATTGATTTATTTATTGCATTTTATTTTTATTTATTTATTATTATTATTATTATTTTTTAATAAAAATATAACCAACTATATTTATATTTAACAACTTTTATAACTAACTATTAATTACTCTAATATTTATATAACTTTTATAATTAACTTATATTAAATTATTTTTAATATATAATTATAACTATAAAAGGGTCCCCTACTTTTATTTAATTAATATTAATATATATATATATATATAAAACTAGTAATTACTCTAACTTTTATAATTAATCTATTAATTTATATTAATTTATTTCATAATTTATTTATTTATAACTATAGATTCATAAAATGGTCCCCTTACTTTTATTTTTATTAAAATATATAACTAATTGAATTAACATATTTATTTAAATATAGGTTTTGCCAATAAATACAGGTTTTGCCCCTAATCTAGTCCATCTAACCATCTCCCGGTCAAATTTAGCCGTTAGAAAATATAGCTGTTGGATGCTCTGCTCTAACTATTTAATATGCTAATCTAGATCTGTTTCTTCAACTTGTCCTGACGATGAACCACACTGGTTGGTTCGAAACACATCGACAAATGAAATATCATGTGATGTACGCCGAAAAATTTCTCATAAACTTGATATGGATCACAGAAGCCTCAATTCAATTATTGAGTATATTTTTATTTTGATTAAAAGTATTTAATAAGATGTGTAAATTTGAGTGGGCTTAATAGTTAAGAACATTTTTTTTTAATGAAGTTATAGGTTCAAAATCCTAGGGGATAGAGTTTGTACACATTAATTGATTAATATTGGCTAGTTGTGATAAGTATTGATGTAACACTTTGTTGATGTGAACATTTAATGTGGTTTACTTTTACTTTCACTCTTACTTTTATTTTACCACACTTAATGACTTGTGTCTTAGTGAAAGGAGCCTAGTCGAAGTTTATGATTTAAACACAATAATGATTTGGAAATAAATAATGATATGTTTTGAAAGTCATGGGAAAAGACAAAAAAAAAATTGAATTTTCAAACCTCGAGATAGTTAGAACAATTATCTTTTTTCTCTTTCCCTACATATGGAAAAGCCCCATCTCATTGGGAAAAAGATCCAAGGATGGCAGATGTAGGTTGGAAGATGAAGAGAGAAGAAGAATGGAAATGTGTACCTTGCACAAGATGATGTGAAGGTTGGCTGGACGCTACCGGACTAAGGTGTTCTTGAGTTGCACACAAAGCTAGTGGAACCCTTAGAAGAATCCTTGAGTATAGAAATTATGAACTGGACTAGAGAAGTTTTGAGGTTCAGGAATAGGCTAACTCAACGGTTGTTTTCTAAACTATTTGGAAGGGAGGAAGCTCGGGGGGAGACTGGACATCATTGCCAGTCTCGTGGTTGGGTGGTGCAGTCTTCCTAATTGACTCTCTTTACAGTAGAGATAAAATACATATAAGTATCTCTGCAAGTTTTCTTCTTTTTTTTAATTGTGTTTAAAAAGAATTTCTACAGTGTGTTTGAGAACATGGGTAAATTATAGAACAATTTAAATCTTGTATATAGAACAAATTCAGAATACTGTAATAAATGGCTAGTTCCATAGAACAAGGGGGTTCTTCCTATTTCTAGGGAAGTTTGCTATACATATTTATATGCTTAGTTATCGAGGAAAATTGGTCAGTCTGTTCAGTAACAAAAATAAATCTGGTATTAATATTTCACATAAAAGAAAACAATAAGTTCTAAGAAAGTAGTTATGAGTAAGGCATAGATGCTTATGTAAGAGTTATAAGAGGAACATGACATAACCCTTAAATCTAAAGGAAATTTTATGTAGCATTAACAAGCAAGGGTTCTGGTTAATCCCTAGGATCGACAAGATCAAGACTTGACCAGGGTCATCCAAAACCAAAAAGAAAACTCTAATTAAAACCCCCTAAGGGTGATGGGCAGGTCCCAGAAAAACCGTGTCTCGCTCACAACTGCACATTGACAACAATTAACAAAAAGAAGGAAAATGTGTAAACTAAATTTGAATGACAATAACAAGAATTTCAAATTAGCCAGATGATGTTTTGGGCTTGCATCTAATAGCGGATATGAAAACAAACCAAAACAATTGAATTACTTGAATATTCATGGTGCAAGAAAATAATGTACTCATAAACATTGAAGGAAACCTTGAGCGGAATTTTTCACTGCAAGAGACTATGATACATTTAGAAAGAAAATCGCAAAAAATGAATTGACTTTGTGTGTTAAATAGTTTTTTTTCCCATTGTAATTTCATAACCAGAACAAAAGGCTAGATTCATAACCAATATTGGTTTTTAACTTATAATTCAACTTCAAAATAAAAGAGGAAAAAAGTGTTCGAGGAAGAGTTCTGGCTAAAAAAAATTCGTGAGAGTTTTTTCTACAACATACATATTTTCTTCAAATTTACAATTAGATTAAAAGTTGGAAATTCCCTGCCAGAACGTGGGTTGTTGTACCAAAACTAACTAACTATAATAGATATAACCCTAGTTGTGTCAACTAGTGGAAATATACATACACTACTGTTGAGAATCACAAAATGGTAAGGAATCCTCAATGTTTAAGACAACTATTGGGTCCTCATAATACTAGTGATTACCCCATTACTATTGTAGCTATACCCCTGATTAATATTGTTGTGCCCCTATTTCCCCCATATTGTTATTACTGTGCCCCATAGAATCCCTCTATTGTTATTTTTGTGGCTTTATATTATTATTGTTAGGTCGGCTGGATTATATTGTGACTCCTTAGACTCCTATATATAGAAAGGAGGTTTTGTCATTTGAATCATCCAAGAATTGTTCATTTATGTAATGTAAAGGAGGTTTTGTCATTTGAATCATCCAAGAATTGTTCATTTATGTAATGTAAAGGAGGTTTCCCCCTCGAAGAGGCTGAATTCTAAGGCGTTGATCTATCTTTTCTATCTTTTCTTGAGCTAGTTTCATAACATTTGGTATCAGAGCTTTGGATTCTAGGGTTTCGCTGCTCCAAACAGGTCATCGTGGCATTTTCGCTATAACTTTTTTTCTGCGATGTTTCAGAAGTTGAAAAAAAAACCCATTTGAGAAGAAATCGCGCTGAACCTTAGGTCTGAATTTCAGAGCTTTTCGCGCTATATTTGCGGAGATATGATCTGAGGAAGTTGGTCTTTTTGCAGACTCCTGAATTACATTCCAAACAGGTGACCTGGGGAAAATCGTCATAACTTTCTTTCTGAGCATCGGATTGAAATTTCACAAGAAGGTACAGAAATAGGACGGATTGTAGTTTTCTTGTATATATTTTTCAGAGTCAAAGGTCGAAACAGTGACATGTGGCACTTCATACAAGTTCGCTCTACTGAATTTGTCTACAATCAGGTCACTGTGGGAGATTGTGCATAACTCTTTCTTGGAGAATCCAATTTGGATCAGACTAGTGGCATTGGAAAGAGGACACAGAAGGCTACTACAGGTCACAATTTCAGAACTGGATGATTTGAAATTACAGAGATACATCAGATTCAATATCAGGCTTCTACAAAGTGAAAAAAGGTGTGTAGTTTTTATTTTTTATTTTTGCGTAAGCTTGGTTTGAAGGAATTCAAAGGGCATAGTAAAGCATTATTATCGGTAATTGATGCCCCGAGGAAAGAAAATGCAAACACCTAGTAAGAAACCTGAAAGCTCTAGCATGACTCATGAAGAAGAAGAAGAAATGCAACATGATATATCAAAATTACAAGACCAAGTGCAACAAGTGTCACTTGCACAAAAAGGAACAGAATCTAAGATGGATGGTTTAAAGAAATATGTAGAAGCTAAGATGGATGGTTTAAAGAAAGGCGTAGAAGCTAAGATGGACGATTTGAAGATAGATTTGAAGACAGACATAGAAGAATTGAAGAAGTTTCTACAAGAAAGGGTCACTAATGGTGAAAGGGTAGTAAAGGAAACTCATGATGAGAACAAAAGAAATGTTAATCATGATTCCATAGACTCTAATGTTGGATCGAAGACCCACCATATTCCAAAAATCGATATGAGGAAGTTTGATGGCAAGGATCCCGCAACATGGATATTACAGATGGAGCAATTCTTCGATCTCAATAATGTGCAAAACACACAAAAGGTACGTATGGCAACTTTATATTTGGAACCAAATCAGTTTGTATGGTATCAATGGCTTTGCTCTCGTAAACAATTTATCACTTGGGCAATTTTTACGGAAGAATTGATAGCACATTATGAGGATACAAAAAGCAACACTTTTTTTAGCCAATTGATAAGTCTCAAACAAAAGGGTTCAATAATGGAGCACATTGAGGAGTTCCAAAAATTGAACATAAGGGTAAAAGATATTCCAGAGGAGCATAGGATTGATGTGTTCATAGGGTCTTTAAAGGATAATATCCAACATGATGTTCGCCTTTGGGAACCTGATTCATTAGAGAAGGCATTCAGGTTAGCAAGAAAAATGGAAAGCAAAATTATGGCAACCAGGAAGCATACCACTCACAACTATAAAGACGGAAGTGTTGTTGCCCCTAGTCTTCCACAACCTATAAGGTTGACACCACAACAATTGGAAGAAAAAAGAGCAAAAGGGCTTTGTTACAGTTGTGATAGCAAATACACTAAAGGTCATAAGTGTGCTGAGAAGAAATTATTCTACATAGATTGTGAAGAGGAAGAAGAAAAGGAGCAAGAAAGGTCAAAAGAAGAGGATATACTCCAGGAACAAAGCCTAGATGAAGAACAAATAAATCCGACCATATCTTGTAATGCATTGGCGGGAATTACCACTCCTCAAACCATCAAGATAGAAGGACAAATCAAGAAGAAAAAGGTAATAGTGTTGATTGATTCAGGAAGCACCCACAATTTTATTCATTGTAAGGTAGCAAAAGAATTGAATTGCTTCCTATATCCAGCACCAGAGTGTCAAGTGATGATTGCAAATGGAGGAACAATAAATTCTCTGGAAAGTGCCATAATATCAAGCTATCCATGGGAGAATATGTATTGACTAGCCCAATGCTTTCCATTCCAATGGGAGGTGCTGATGTTGTACTAGGAGTCCAATGGCTACAATCCTTGGGTACAATAGCTTTTAATTTTCAAGAACTTTTCATCAAATTTTCTACGGAAGGAAAGGAAGTTGAATTAAGGGGTATTGCAGGGAAACCAGGAAAGATAATCAGCTCTAATGGTATGACAAAGCTTCTAAAAAAGGAGCAAAGAGGTGTAATTGCACAATTATGTTCGCTAGATGTTTCCACATTGGAATCATCTATTTCTCCAGATCTCCAAAAAGTCCTGGACAATCATTCCAAGGTATTTGAGACTCCCAAAGGTCTCCCACCTATGCGTGATCATGATCATGCTATTCATCTGATTCCAGGAAGTGTTCCTCCAAACATCAGGCCGTACAGATATCCCTATGTCCAAAAGAGTGAAATTGAACGTATGGTTGCAGAAATGCTAGAGGCTGGTATAATTCAACCGAGTCAAAGTTCTTTCTCTGCTCCAGTAGTATTGGTGCACAAGAAGGATGGATCATGGCGCATGTGTCCGGATTATAGGGAGCTCAACAAGCTCACTATTAAAGATAAGTTCCCCATTCCTGTCATTGATGAATGGATGAATTGCATGGATCAATTTACTTCACCAAGTTGGATCTTCGTTCAGGATATCATCAAATCAGAATGAAGATTGAAGACATTCCGAAAACAGCATTTAGAACTCATGAGGGTCATTATGAATTTTTGGTCATGCCTTTTGGCCTTACCAATGCACCTTCAACATTTCAAGGTTTGATGAATTCAATTTTCAAACCATTCCTTAGAAAATTTGTGTTAGTATTTTTTGATGATATACTAATCTACAACAAGTCTTGGAAGGATCATGTTGAACATGTTGACAGGGTGCTACAACTATTGGAGGAGAAACAATTATATGCAAAAAGATCCAAATGTTTCTTTGGAGTCCAGGAGGTGGAATATTTGGGTCATATTGTATCTCATGAAGGAGTTAAGGTAGACCCTAGCAAAATTAAAGCCATTAAGGAATGGAAAATCCCCACATCCATAAAGCATCTGCGAGGATTTCTTGGGTTGACAGGGTATTATCGCAAGTTTGTTAAGAATTATGGGAGAATAGCAGCACCTCTAACAACATTATTGAAGAAAGATGCATTTTCATGGACTCCGGAAGCAACAAAGGCCTTTGAACATCTTAAAGAGGCAATGTGCCAAGCACCGGTCTTAGCTACACCGGACTTCACAAAAACCTTTATTGTGGAATGTGATGCTTCAGGAAATGGAATTGGTGCTGTTCTAATGCAAGATGAAAGACCCATTGCTTTTGAAAGTCGTCCAATCAAGGGAAAGTTTTTAAGCAAAGCTATTTATGAGAAGGAAATGTTGGCAATACTCCATGCACTTAAGAAATGGCGACCCTACCTAATGGGAAGACACTTCAAGGTAAAAACGGATCATGATAGCCTTAAATACTTTTTAGAACAAAGATTATCCTCTGAAGAGCAACAAAAGTGGGTCACAAAGATGTTGGGTTATGACTTTGAAATCATCTACAAAAAAGGGAAGCAAAATGTGGTGGCAGATGCACTCTCAAGAAAGGATGAGGATGTGGAAGCATTGTTGTGCGCCATTTCTATTATCCAACCAGATTGGATAAATGAAGCAAGGGAGGAATGGAAGAATGACGAAGAAGTGTGGGCACTTATTCGAAAGTTACAACAAGATTCCAGTACGTCTGATACATTTAGCTGGAAAAATGATTCGTTATGGTACAAAGATCGCTTATACCTCTGTAAGAATTCCCAGCTAAAACAAAAGATTCTTATGGAATTGCACACTTCTCCCTTAGGAGGGCACTCAGGATTTTTAAAAACTTACCACAGGGTTAAGAAGGAATTTTTTTGGGATGGCCTTAAATCAGATATTCAAAAGTTTGTGGCGGAATGTTTGGTTTGCCAACAAAATAAAGTTGAAACAATTAAGACACCGGGTCTATTACAACCTTTATCCATTCCAAGCCAACGTTGGGAGGAGGTTTCAATGGATTTTATCACAGGTTTACCCAAGTCTGAGGGAAAGAGTGTCATCATGGTGGTAGTTGACAGACTTACCAAGTATGCACACTTTTGTGCATTATCACATCCATTTAAAGCCAGTACAGTTTCTACTGCATTTATGGAAACAATTCAAAAGCTACATGGAAACCCAAAGATTATTGTAAGTGACAGAGATCCCATTTTCACTGGAAATTTTTGGACAGAATTATTTTCTTGTCTTGGTACTCAGTTAGCTCATAGCTCATCTTATCATCCTCAATCTGATGGGCAAACTGAGATAGTAAACAAATGTTTGGAAGGATATCTTCGTTGCTTTGTATCTGATAAACAGACACAATGGGTCAAATGGTTGCCTCTGGCTGAATGGTGGTATAACACTTCCTTCCATACAGCAACAAAAATGACCCCATTTATGGCACTTTATGGGTATCAACCACCATCCATCACATCATATTTAAGAGAAAATTCTAAGGTTCAGGCAGTGGAACATCACATCGAACATCAACAACAAGTCCTCCAACTCTTAAAGGATAACCTCGTGTTGGCACAAAATAGAATGAAACAACAGGCAGATCAACATCGCAGTGAAAGAAGTTTTGATGTAGGTGATTGGGTATTCCTACGGCTACAACCATATAAGCAAATGTCCCTCAAGCAAGCTAAGAAGGATAATAAATTATCACCAAAGTATTATGGTCCGTACAAGGTGTTGCAAAAGATTGGTACTATGGCATACAAATTGGAGCTTCCTGCAGCTTCTCGATTGCACCCAGTTTTCCATGTTTCATGTTTAAAGAAGGTTATAGGCGACAAGCTCCCAGTTCAAACAATATTGCCAGAACTTGATGAGGAAGGAAAAATTATATTGGAACCGGAAGCAGTCACAGAAACAAGAACTCGACAGCTACGAAATCGATCAATTTCAGAGTATCTTAAGTGGAAGAACTTATCCGCTGAAGATTCCACATGGGAGGATGAGAATTTTATGCAGAAGTATCCAGAACTACTCAAGCGTTGAGGACAACACTTTTTTGAAGGAGAGGGGCATGTTGGGTCCCTATAATACTAGTGATTACCCCATTACTATTGTAGTTATACCCCTGATTAATATTGTTGTGCCCCTATTGCCCCCATATTGTTATTACTGTGCCCCATAGAATCCCTCTATTGTTATTTTTGTGGCTTTATATTATTATTGTTAGGTCGGCTGGATTATATTGTGACTCCTTAGACTCCTATATATAGAAAGGAGGTTTTGTCATTTGAATCATCCAAGAAGTGTTCATTTATGTAATGTAAAGGAGGTTGCCCCCTCGAAGAGGCTGAATTCTAAGGCGTTGATCTATCTTTTCTATCTTTTCTTGAGCTGGTTTCATAACAACAACCCAATCTTCTTTTTCATAAAACGAAAGCAAAACCCCAAATTCAGGAACAGGGTTTTAGAGAGAAAACCCTTGTACGAGACAGGAGCAAAAAATAACCTGGCAAGGAAAGAATGAAACATAGTGAGAATTTTAGGTTGATTCCATCTGCAAACCCTCTGCTAAGAAACTTGAAGGATGTAGTATGGAAACTAAGTTGCAACTGAAGAAACCCAAATAGTTAATGAGGGTTACCATATGAGAATATATATATATATATATATATATATATATATATATATATATATATATATATATATATATATTGTAATCAGTTTGAATGTGAGGCTTAAGATATGTCATACCTATGATGCATCCCAAGTTTAGGAACAAGACATCGAGAACCTGTATCAACAGAATCATTCCTCAAACACCAGATATATGAGCAATAGTAAACAAACGATAAGAGATCATAAGAATTTTAAATACCTGTAGTATCACCTCTGCTAACTCTCATTCCTCAATGGAATAAAGAAGGCCAATAACTCCAAGGATACCTGTGGAGGACATGCGGTTGGAAGGAAGAAAAAACATGGGAGGAAGGAGATAGCATATAGCAAAAAAAATGTGAAAATATGTCGAGTTATAGAGATAACAAGTATAGGGTCACCCGCAACCAGGCGACAAAGAAATTTGAAGCTCTGGTGACCTGAGAGTGGGTTGCAGAACCATAAACCTTATTGGCAACTGATAGAATGGTAGATTTCCCTCAGAGTTAGGGTGAGTCGGTTACCATAATTGAAGCCTCGTTCCCCCCCCCCCCCCCGCACCCCCCCCCTCCTGCAATATTGAACTTTGCACAAGTGGACAATAGATGGAAACCCAGGTGTTTGGGCAGGTGATCAAATTTAATAAGTGGTACAATAAAAATCTACATCGTAATTAATGTATCATAGATGCTTAATCAGACACAATCCATAGTTTAACAAGGGTCATACATGGAGCGTTGAGGGTGAAACTAATGGTCAAATCCAACCTTAGTTCGATAACCAATATTTAAACATATATAAAGGTTAATTGTTTTGTTGTATTAGCTGTGTAACCTTTGAATACAAGCATGCAAATAATTTCCAGATGTACCTTATTCATAATCACTCCATTATAAATATAATAACCTAATAAAAGGGGTAAAATGAATATTTTTTTTGGTGGTCTGGTGCATGTGACAAGTGGTACCAGAGCCATGGTTTCAACACTGTGACCAATTTGGGCAATTAAGGAATAACCAAAGTGTTAATGTGCACAAAGTAAGAAACAAGATGTCGAGAGGAATTTGACAGCTGACAAGGCTAAATGCACCGTATGTCGAAGTTAATCCTGAGATGTGGGTGCAATTAGGAGAGGAGTATCATCAAACTAATGCGACTCTGCTGGAAACAGTTCAACAACTACAAGATGAAATAAATAATTTGAGAGTTGATAATGAAAGGTTGAGGCAAGAACAAGAGATAATTCTAAAGAGCTTGTTAGACAGGTGGAATCAGTGGGAGCTAAAGCTGAGTCCCAGCAACGGTAACATAAATGAAGCGTTTCGACAGAGGTAAGATAATGTAGCATCTGAAGGAGGGTGGAAAGATGATGAAGGATGGTCTGATAACGTTTCCGGTGACAAGGGAAAGAGGCAGAAAGTTGAACTTCAGGGAGATTTCAAGAAGATACAACCCTTGACCTTTGATGGTGACGTCGAGGAGCCATCTGAGGCATGGTTGATTAACATGAACAAGTATTTTCAAATCTATGAATATGATAATAATTTAAAGGCTAGGTTGGCAATATACCAATTACAAGGTAAAGCCACTTTGTGGTGGGAATAAATCAAGACTGCCAGGGGAATTGAGGAACAAGAAATAACTTGGGGTGACTTCCAAAAACACTTCAAGGATAAATACTTGACGGAGTGATTTTATGACAAAAAACAAAATAAGTTAATGATTTGATACTAGGCCAATTGACAATAGATGATTTTGTAACAAATTTTACAGCCTTACTAAGATATGTTCCATATATTTGGGAAGAAAAAACTAAAATGCTGCATTTTTCAGTGGTCTACCTGTAATTATGAAGGAAAAGTTGGAGTTTGATAACCCAAAGACAATGGATGAAGCTATTCGGAAGGCTGAGATTTGTTACCAACAGATGAAACAAATGGGAGAAAGTGGCAGGAGTGGGTTATTCAAAAAGGGACAAATTTATTTATTATTTATTATTATTTTATTTTATTATTTTATTATTTATTTATTTATTTTCTTTTTCTTTTTGATTGCTGGTGGAAAAAATATGCACCAAAAACAACATACTAAGTTTTCGGGGAAATATCAATAGGATTTGGATTACAAACTGAAAACAGACAAACTAAAATAGTAAGCAAACCAGAAACTAGTTAGCAAAAAAAACATCCTTTCCAATGTTGGGGGTGTGGGGAGTCTCATTATTATAAAAATTGTCCTCATTGTGGTTAGATGGAATAGTCTGCCAACATACACGAAGCTTCTATAGTTGGAGAGTTGGCTAGGAGCATACCAAGAATTAACACAACCCTGGATGATAATCAAGCAGAATATCATCCCACCATGGTGGAACTCAAAGGTAAAGTATCTAATCATTTTGTTTCCATTTTAATATACCCATGTGCAAGCCTGAGTTATATCAGTCCGAAAATACTAGAAGTGTGTCATTTGCAGATGATTAAATTTACAAATCCTTGGTTGGTGCAAATGGCTACTGGAGCTAAGCGAAGAGTGACAACTAAGGTAGAGAATTGTCCTATTGAGATAGGAGGACAACATATTAAGGTGGATTTAAATATGTTAACCTTAGGATCCTATGATGTATTAACTAGAATGGATTGGTTAAAGAGGAATTGGTCCCTGGAGAATTACAAAGAGAAAACCATTAGTTTTCTATTAGTTTTCTCAATGAAGATGGCTTTAGACAGGAGATTCATGGAGTAAAAAGAGCTATTAAACTGTGACCTATTACTGCCAATCAGTTAGGAAAATGTATTCGGAAGGGATGTCAAATTTATGCCATGAGAGTGGGCTATACTAATTCTTAGAATAAGACCCCTTCTTTGGAAAACTTGTCAGTTATTCAAGAGTTTACTGATATATTTCCAAAGGAGATACATGGGATGCCACCTAAGTGAGACATTGATTTTACCATAGAGTTGGTCCCAGAAGCAACCCCTGTATCAAGAACTCCTTACCATATGAGTATATCTGAGCTAACAAAACTCAAAATGAAACTACAAGAGCTCCTTGATAAAGGTTATATTCACCTAAGTGTGTCACCATGGGGAGCTCTTGTATTATTTTTAGGGAAAAAGGATGGTACTCTGCGAATATAGACAGCTGGAGAAGCTCACCATTAAAAATAAATACCCTCTACCAAGAATTGATGACCTATTTGACCAGGTCAGGGGTGCTAGTGTATTCTCGAAAATAGATCTATGCTCAAAATATCATTAGATATGAATAAAATATGAAGACATTTGTAAGACAAATTTCCAGACTCACTATGGTCACTTTGGGTTTGTGGTGTTGCCCTTTGGGCTTACTAACACCCCAACCACATTTATGAGTTTGATGAATGATATATTCCATCCTTACCTGGACAAATTTGTTTTGATTTTTATTGATGATATTATGATTTACTCAAAGAACTTGGAAGAGCATGAATTTTTTTTAAGGATAATACTGCAAACATTGCGAGATAACCAGCTTTATGCTAAATACAGAAAGTGTGATTTTACAAAGACCGGATCCAATACTTTGGACAAAATATATCGTCTGAAGGCATAGTTGTGGATCCCGAGAAGATTAAAACCATCATGGAATGGCTTGTCCCTAAAAATGTTGCAAACATTCGATATTTTATGGGATTGGCTAGTTACTACCATCGTTTTATCGAAGGGTTTTCTAAGATCACATACTCTATAACTTCACTGCAGAAGAAGGGAAGAGATTTTAAATGGACAATTGAATGCCAACATAGTTTTGAGCATTTGAAACATCTATTGACCACAACCCCAATGCTGAAAGTGGCAGGTCCATAAAAGGAGTACATTGTGTGCACAAATGCTTTCCAAGAGGGCGTCAAAGGATTTTTGATGCAAAAGGGTTTATTGATAGCCTATGAATCACACAATTGAAAGATCATGAGCAACGATATTCTGCTTATAATTTGGAGCTAACTGCAGTATTTCACACCCTGAAGGTATGATGCCATTATTTATTGGGAAATAAATTCCTTTTAATGACTGATCATAGCAGTTTAACAAGTTTCTTTGAACAACCTAACTTAAATGCACGCCAAACCATATGGATTGATTTTCTAAGTGAATTCGACTTTGATATAAGACACCTTAAGGGGATGGAGAATTGAGTGGCTGATGTGCTAAGAAGAAAACTACATTGTGTGTATGAGATTTCTTACAGTCAAATAGAAACATTTTTTTCTAAGAAAATTAAGGGACCTTCCCATAAAGACCCTGAATACAAATTCTTGTGGCAGCAGACTAGTCAGGTACAAAATTATGGTAAACAATCTAATTATGGCATAAATAGTGTTAATATGTTGACCTTTAGAGGTAGGATATATGTTCCTAACCAAACCTCTATTAAAAAATTTATGCTAGATGAATTTCATAGAAGTTCGTATGTTGCCCATCCCAATTATCAAAAAAATAATTCTACAATTAAAAAGGAATACTTTTGGACAGACATGAGGAAGGATATTACTGTGTATTTGGCTAGATGCCTGGAGTGATAACAAGTTAAGGCTGAACATCAACATATTTTTGGTTTACTCCATCCACTACCCATACCTGAGTGGAACTGGGATATGATCACTTTAGATTTTGTTACAGGTTTGCCTAAATATAAGAAGCAGAATGATTCCATCTTGGAAATGGTGGACAAATTGAGCAAGGCAACTCATTTTAAACCAGTCAAATATACATGTAAAACTATTGAAATTGCAGATATATTTATGAAGGAAATATTTCAGTTGCATGGTATACCAAAGGTGGTGATTTCAGATAGGGATGTGAAATTTACTTATGCCTTTTGGAAGGCCCTTTTTATGGGATTGGGTACACAAATTCAATTCAACACCAGTTACCATCCTCAGACTTATGGACAAACTGAGCGAGTTAGTCAAGTCCTGGAGGATATGCTAAGAATGTATGTAATGCAACAACCAACCAAGTGGGAGGAATATCTCCACTTAGTTGAATTTTCATATAATAATAACTACCATGAATCATTGGGAATGAGTCCTTTTGAAGTATTATATGGAAAAAAATGCAGAATACCCACCAATTGGAATAGCTCTGAAGATAAATTGATATTAGGACCTGATATGTTAGCTTAAATGGAGTAAGCAGTGAGGAAGTTCGCCATAATTTAAAAGCTACCGAAGATAGGAAAAAGAATTATGCAGATAGGAAAAGAACCTACAGGGAATTCCATGTAGGAGATCATCTTTACGTACGAGTTAAGCCAAAAAGGAGTACCTTGCGGTGGGGTAGTTGTGCAAAATTAGCACCCTGATATTATGGACCTTTCCAGATTTTGGAAAGGATTGAGTATGTAGCATATCAACTTGCATTACCTAGTCATATTCAGGTTCATAATGTGTTTCATGTTTCATTATTAAAAAAATATGTATATGATCCTAAACATGTGATTAACTGACAATATATATAGGTAAAGAGTTGATTATGTAATTTTAAATGTGTAAATGTAAATTATGATTAGTATGAACTAATGACAAGTTATGATTATGGCACAGGTCGAACCGAGCAGAGAGTTCCTGGTAGAGCCTCTGCGTATTCTCGATATTCTCGAGCAAAGAGAAATAATGTTGCGGAGGTGAGTTATCACCTAGGTTAAAATGCAATGGAGACACTTTAGCTCGAAAGAGGCCACCTGGGAAGATGAAGACTTCATGAAAAGGGCTTATCATGACTAGTTCCAAACGGCTAGACTAAACATCGAGGATGGTGCTTCACACGAGGGGGGGAAGACGTAACACCCCATTGATGTGAACATTTACTGTAGTTTACTTTTACATTCACTCTTACTTTTATTTCACTAGACTTAATGACTAGTGGCTTAGTGAAAGGAGCCTAATGGAACTTTATGATTTAGAGACAATAATGATTTGGAAATAAATAATGATATGTTTTGAAAGTCACGGGAAAAGACCCAAAGAAAAATGAATTTTGAAACCTCCTCACAGTTAGAACAATTATATTTTTTCTCCCTCCCTAGAGATGGAAAAACCCCATCTTAGTGAGAAAAATATCCAAGGATGGTAGATGTAGGATTGAGGATGAAAAGAGATGAATAATGGAAATTTGTACCTTGCACAGGATGTTGTGAAGGTTAGCAGGATGCTGCCAGGCTAAGGTGTTCTTGAGCTGGACATAGAGATAGTGGAACCATTAGAAGAATCCTTGAGTATAGAAGTTTTAAATTGGACTAGAGAAGTACCGTGGTTCAAGAATAAGCTAACTCGACGGTTTTTTTCTAAACTTTCTAGAAGGGAGGAAGCTCGGGGGGAGACTGGATGTCATTGCCAATCTCATGGTTGGGTGGTGTGGTCTTCCTAATTGATTCTCATTAGAGTAGAGACATAATACATATAAGTGTCTCTGCATGTTTTCTCTTTTTTAATTGTGTTTAAAAAGAATTTCCGTGTTATAGTGTGTTTGAGAACATGGAAAATTACATAACAATTTAAATCTTATATATAGTGTGAATTGGGAATACCGTAATAAATGGCTATTTATGTAGAACAAGGGAATTCTTCCTATTTCTAGGAAAGTTTTCTATACATATTTGTATGCTTAGTTATCAAGGAAAGCTAGTTATTCTATTTAGCAACAAAAATAAATATGGCATTAATATTTCATATAAAAGAAAACAATAAGTTCTCAGAAAGTAGTTATGAGTAAGGCATAAATGCTTATGTAATATCTGTAACAGGAACATAACATAACCCTTAACTTTGAAGGAAATTTTATGTAGCATTAACAAGCAAGGGTTTTGGTTAAGCCCTAGGATCAGAAAGCTCAAGAATTGACGAGGGTCGTCTAAAACCAAAAAGAAAACTCTAATTAAAACACCCTAAGGGTGATGGGTAGGTCCCAGAAAACCTGGGTCCCGCTGACAACCGTGCATTGACAACAATTAACAAAAATAAGGAAAACGTGTAAACTAAATTTCAATGTAAATAACAAGAATTTCAAATTAGCCAAACGATGTTCTGGGCTTGCATGCAATAGCGGATACAAAGAAAAACCAAAACAATTGAATTACCTAAATATTCACGATGCAAGAAAACAATATATACATACACATAAACATTCAAGAAAACCTTGAGAGGAAATTTTCACCACAAGTGACCATGATACATTTAGAAATAAAATCACGAAAACTAAATTGACTTTGCGTTTTAAATAGTTTGTTTTCCCTATTGTAATTTCATAACCAGGGCTAGATTTATAACCAATACTAGTTTTTAACCCGTAATTCAACTTCAAAATAAAAGAGGACAAAAATTTTCGAGGAAGAGTTCTAGCTAAAAAAAATGTGAGGGTTATTTCTACAATATGCATATTTTCTTCAAATTTACAATTAGATTAAAAGTTGGAAATGCCCTTCCAGAACGTGGGTTGTTGTACCAAACTGACAACTATAATCGATATAACCTTAGCTATGCTGAGTAGTGGCAATACACAGACAATACTGTTGAGAATCACAAACTGGTAAGGAATCCTCAATGTTTAGGACAACCCAATCCTCTTTTTCATAAAACAAAAGTGAAACCCCAAATTCAAGAACAAGGTTTCAGAGAGAGAACCCTTATATGAGACTGGAGCATAAAAGAACATGGTAAGGAAAGAATGAAACATAGTGAGAATTTGAGGTTGATTCCATCCACAAACCCTCTACTAAGAAACCCGAAGGATGTAGAATGGAACCTAACCTGCAATCGAAGAAACCCAAATAGTTAACTACTATCTGAGAAAAAAAAATGTAATAAGTTTGAATATGAGGCTTGAGATATATCATACCTATGTGGCATCCCAAGTTCAGGAACACGACATCACAAACCTGTATCAACATAATCATTCCTCAAACACTAGATATATGAGCAAGAGGAAACAAACGAGAAGAGGTCATAAGAATTTTATAAATCATGTAGTATCTCCTCTGCTAACTCTCATTCCTCGCTAGCACAAAGAAGGCCACAAAATACAAGGATACCTGCAGAGGCCATGAGGTTGGCAAGAAGAAAAATCATGGGAGGAAGGAGATAGCATAAAGCAAACAAAAACGTAAAAATATGTCGAGCTATGGAGATCATAGGTATAGGGTTACTTGTAACCCGAAGCAACAAAGAAATTGGAAGCTTTGGTGGCCTGGGAGCGGGTTGCAGAACCATAAACCCTAGCATCGACCAACAGAATGGTGGATTTCCCTCGGAGCCGAGGTAAGTCGTGTAGAAATTCCTTGTATATTCAAACTGCAAATTGTAATATGCTAAAACAATTGACTTGAATCTACTCTACTCATTAGCGGAAATAGTAAACGATCAATGAAATCACGAAGCATATAAGAGAAAAAATTCAATCACACATAACACAGTGATTTTCTAGGGAAACCCACTACTAAAAACCTCTGCTATCTATATATTTCATTAATAAGAAAATATGAGAAGATTACAATGCTTTGCTCAAGCCCGAGCAAACTTTGCACTATCTCTATATATATCACTGCTTCATAGGCAAGCTCAAGCCAATACTTAGCCAAATTCTTGCTTTCCCAAGTACCTATTTACTTGCGCTGTACCTCAAGGAATTAGCCTTTATTTAATTATGAAATTACTTAATTATGAATTGCACAATCCTCATATGCCTTTTTCTGATTGCATGCGCTATTGGTTTAATTTATATGATTTTACAACTGATAGTGCATTGTCCCTGAACTCCAATCTCAACTCAGTATTTCTCTTGTCTGACATGCATGAGTTAATTATGAGTGAATCTTTAGTTTACTGGTAGATCACTGCAGGAAGCACCACATTCGACTGCAAGCAACACCACACTATACTGCAGGCAAGACCACACTACACTTCAGGCGGCACCCCACTATACTATAGGAAACACTCCACTGCACTTCAGGGAACACCCCACTATACTAAGGTAACACCCCACTACTACAGGAAGTACCCCACTACTACAGGTAACATCTCACTACCGCAGGCAACACCCCACTACTATACCTCCCACTAATTCCTCCATTAGTTGGAACTAGTTTAACTGACTTTAACTTAGTTAGATTGAATTAAATAATTACAACTCAAAATAAACTCAACTAGTGCTTCTAATTGTATGAGACACTCTACATTACTCTAGTTAGACCTTAAACTCGAATTAACTGAGCCAACTAAATCAAATAAACTTAGTTAGCTGTTACAAGTTATCATGAGATGTGGAATTACAATTTTATTCCCAATTTAATTCAAGGACAAAATTAAATTAGGATTTTCTTGTTGCATTTTCAACACTCCCTCTCAACAAGAAAGTGATTATCTTCTACCCTGATCTTGCCTCTGTAAAACTCAAATTTTCATCTTGACAATGTCTTTATCAAAATATATACATCTTGCTCCTCTGTAGGAATGTACTCCAACAACATGATTCTCCTTTGCACACAATCTCGTAGATGGTGATACCGAATGTCGATATGCTTGGACCGATCATGAAAAACTGGATTCTCAAAGAGTTTGATACAACTATGATTATCACAGTAAATCATAGTATGGTCCATCTGCTGACCAAATAACTCAACAAGGATCTTCCTTGTTTAGATAGCCTCACAATCTGCTTGACTAACAGCCATGTACTCTACTTCTGTTGAACTAAGTGTAACTGATCTTTGCTTCCTGTTGTACCAAGAAACTGTTGTTGACCCAATACTGAAGATTCCCCCTAATGTGCTCTTCTTGTTGGATGGACTCCTTACCCAATCTACATCTATGAAGCCTTGAAGCTTCACTCCCTCTGTCTATTTATACCAACGACCAAACTAAGTGGTGCCTTTGAGGTATCCCAACACATTTTTAACTGCCTTTCCAATAGAGTTTGGTTGGCTTAACCATGGCTTGACTAAGTTTTTTAACTGCAAAACACATGTACGATCGTGTGTTCACCAAATAGATAAGTGAACCCACAAGTTGTCTATAAATAGTATCCTCCACTACTTCACCTGATGTAACATCTTCCTTCCTCCAATTATCTGCTAGAGGAGTCTCCATGGGTTCGCTGCTCTCCATGTGGAACTTCTTCAATATCTCGTTGGCATAATTTCCCTAAGAGATAAATAGTTTCCTGTCTCCTTGCGATACTTCCATACCAAGAAAGTAATGCATGAGCCCCAGGTCCTTCATCTCTAATTCTCTTGCAAGATCCTATTTGCAAGGTTTTATCAGCTTCTCATCACCTATTAGAATCAAATAATTGACATATAATACTATAGTCAACAATTTACCTTCAGCCACAATATGGTAAAGGTTTGCATCTGCTTCAATTTTGGTGAAGCCAGACCCAATGAAATAACTGTCAATCCTGGTGTACCAAGCACAAGGTTCTTGTTTTATCCCATACACCGATTGCTTGAGTTTACACACATGCAACTCTCTGTTGAAGGTTTCAAATCCTTCCGGCTACTCAATGTACACCTCTTCCTCAATCATATTGTTGAGGAATGATGTCTTCACATCCATCTGATATATCTTCCATCCCATCTACATTGACAGTGCTAGAATATATCTGATTGAAGAGTAGTTTGCTACTGGAGCAAAGGTTTCATTGTAATCAATTCCCTCATCCTGAGAGAATCCTCTAGCCACAAATTCGGCCTTGTGTTTCTCCACAGTCCCATATGCTGCTTGGTTTACCTTATAAATTCATCTGGAACTCACCACTGATCTGTCTGTTGGCCTTGGGACCACATGTTTCTGATAATGGAGTCATACTCCTCAACCATGGCATCAACCCATACTAGTTGTTGCACTACTTCCTCGAATGAGGATGGCTCAACCTCTACACTCTTGCTCATCAGAGCCATGTAGCTAGTGTACCGATATGGTGACCTCTTCTACTTGCGCTGTGATGTGGGTGCTCCCACATTCTCTCTAGCATCATGTATCAATATGTTAGCTTATTTGGTGCACTTCCTTCCATCTCTAGAAGTCTTTGCCTGAGTGGGTGCTTCCACTCTCTACTCCTCTGCATATGGCTTCTCCACATCATCCTAAGGTTCCTCCTTTGGAGATAAAATCTCCTCATATGCATGTAACTAAAGCTCCCTCTCAAGGGAACATCTCATTTCCTTCTCTTCATCAAACTTCACATCTCTACGAACCATTGTCATCTTGTTGGATGGAAGGTAAACTTGATGACTGTGAGGTGTATTAGTGTACCCCACAAATATGCCCAACTCAGTTGTTGGCTCTAGCTTTTTCCAAGCATCCTTGGTAACATGACAATAGACTGATGAAGCAAAGATCCTGAAGTGTGCAAAATCTGGTTTCTTACCTAAAAAAGCTTCTTCTGGTGTACTCATCCCAAGATTTTGATGAGGACTTCTATTTTGCAAATAAACAATTGTGTTGCATGCTTCAACCCACAAGTGCAACAATAGGCCCTGATCATGTAACATCGCCCGTGCAGCTCCCGCAATACTTGTGTTCTTCCTTTCAGCCACCCCATTATGTTGTGGGTTATGAGGTTCTATTAGCTCCCATCGAATGCCTTCTAATGCACAAAAGTTCTTGAATTGATTCAACATATATTCTCCGCTGTTATCGCTTATGAGAGTTTTAACTTTCCTACTAGTATCTTTCTCGACAAGTGCTTTAAATTCACAAAATTTAGCGAATGTCTGATCTTTCTTCTGCATGAAGAAAATCCAGCACTTATGAGAAAAATCATCTACAAAAATTACACAATACCTGTGCTTGGCCATGGAGGCTGTCGAGAATGGTAACACACACATTTGATTGAACTCTGTCAAGAATCGTTTGCACTCGATTGTCTTTATCATGAAAGGAAGCTTTGGTGTACTTCCTCAATGTGCACCCTTTGCATGTGTCTCTCTGCTCTGGTGCACCCATGGGAAGTCTTGTAGAAATTCACTGCATGATCTTCAAATCTCCATGGTGCAAGTGACCCAATCTTCTATGCCACAACTCACCGATGTCTTGGCTCTGCACCTTCTCTGCTTTTGTTCTCAAAGCAGCACAGTCTTCTACATCCAATTTGTAGAGGTTCTTCACCTGAACCCCGATCCGCTTTACTTGTCCTGAGATTATGTGACGAAGGAAAGCCTTTCCCTTGATAAATATCACATCGTAACCATAGTCCTCCAACATGGCAACTGAAACCAAATTATTCTTCAAAACCAGAACATACATGACATATTTAATGTGAGAGGAGAACCATACTCCCTTTGAAAAGTAACAATACCGATACCGGTCGCGCTATACCTCCCATCATCTCCCATTTCGATGTGCATCTAGAGGTCCTTCTCCTCTAAGTCACTGAAGAAATCTTTGTTGCCGATCATATAGAATGAGGCTCCATTATCCAGGTACCACACACTACCCATCACCAATGTCACCATGCAAGCGATGAGGCTAAAATCCAGTTCAAATTGTGAAGCAAGAGCTTCACTTGCCACTCCTCCTGAGGGCTTCCTACCAGCCCTTCTTGTGCAGACATTTTGTGGCACAGTGTCCCGGCTCGTGAAAGTGATATTTTTTAATCTTCGACATGTCCTTCTTCTTGTCGCCCTGATTGGAATCTGATTTGGAATGTGATGACTTTCCCTTCGCTTTCTTCGCCTTTCCAGCTAAGGCACAAATGGTAAGAAAATAAATTCACTTTCATTCTTGCCCTACCTAATTTTTATGGAGTTTCCTATTTTTTATGATCTGAATGGGGTTTATGTTTTAGGGAGATCTACATATTTGCCTCAATGATAATGATTTCTATCTAATGTTGTATTTGTGTAAATTATGAGCTTTGATACCATGTAAGAGTATTTTGTTACTCACATTGTTATGTCAAAGTACATACAAAGCCTCCATTATATAGCAATGGAGGAAGCCCCAGCGTTGGTTAAGGATAAGTACGACCATTGAACAAATGCAAGTCCCTATGTAAACTTACAACTCACCATACTTAGCTCATAGGGAAATGAGACACTAGAAAAACCAACTCTAACATTCTCTACAAAAAAAAATCCAATTATCAGTAAAATTAAATTTAAGACTCAAATACTTATAAAAACACTATTTCAAATTTTATACCTTATTTACCTAAAACAAAAACAACCATCTTAAAATATCCAATTATAAATAAAGTTAAATTCAAATAATAAATTCCTATAAAAAAAAAACAACCTCAAATTTTATGTTTGGCATTGATATATATTAATATCATTGTTTTTTTATATTTATTTTTATTTAAAATATATAAAATTGAATAAGAATATAATAATTTTTTTTAAAATAAAATAAAATAATTTATCATTTTTATAAATAAAAAATAATTAAAAAATATTTTATTATATATATTTCTCATGATATCTGCAAATTAATATACAAACCTCTTGTAAAATTGGATGAACAGTTCAATGACATACACTAATCCTGATAGCGAGTGCTCTTATCCATATAATATCCTCACATCCTTACTGGAATTTAACTTTATTCGTATGTTTTTGGTGGAGTTTACATAAATTACTTTAGGCCATCAACAAAGATGTGAGCCAAAACATTTCTATTCTAATATTGCTGTGTTTTTTTTCAGGATGGGGACATTTTTTAATATTAAACTTTTAATCAAATAACTATTAATACTTCAGAAACTAATATACTAATATATTTTTATGATATTTTTAACTAATAATTATATCAAATGAAAAATCTTTAATGAATTAAAATTTGAAAATAATATATTCACATATTTTACTAAAATTTTTAATTAAAATTAACATTAGTATTGATGATGGTTTAGTACATTCAAATTTTATTGTTTAACTTCTCATTTTATTACGATATGTCACATGACATTAGTTTAAAAATAATAACATGAATACATATATCACTAGCACAATTACATTAGTAAATGTAGTTGATATACATTGAGGACGTCAACTTAATATATGCTATATTATAAACTATAATATCAAACCCAATATTATAAGCCGTAATTATAAAACCTATATTATAAACTCGAATATTAAATATTAATATATTAATTATGCCTTAAGAAAATACTAAATATTATATATTAATTAATATTAAAACCAAGGGATTTATACTATAAACCTTAGGGAGTAATATTATAAATCTAAGGGAATAATATTAAACCCAAGGGATAATTATTATAGGCCCTTCGAATTAATATTATAAAACCAAGGGATTATTGATATTATTGATATTTAAAACCCAAGGGAATAATATTAAACCCTATGAATATGAACCCTTAGATTACCCATGTGATTGATACAATAAACCCAAGGGATTAATACTAAAACCCCAAGGGACTATGAACCCAATGGAATAATATTAAACCCAAGAGAGTAATATTATAAACCCAAAGTATATAAACCCTAAGATAAATATTATAAACCCTAAAATAAATATGGTTGACCATGGTTGATTTTCATATTGAGACAATCCCTGTCATAATGGGAAATTGGACCATGGTTGACCATGATTGATTTTAAAATCGAGAGAACCTTTGTCACAATGCGACATTCAAGCATGGTTGATTCCCATATTGAGACAATATTTGTCATAATGCGACGTTGACCATGATTTACCATGATAGAATTTATAAAACATGTTTGACCATCGTTGACCATGATTTACCATGGTTTACTATGATTCAGCAAGGGAATAATAAACACTAAAATAAACATGGTTGACTATGGTTTACCAAGGTTGACCATGATTGACCATGGTTGAACATGGTTGACCATGATTATCATATTGAGACAATATTTGTCATAATGTGATGTTGGACCATGGTTGAGACAATGATTAATTTTCATATTGAGACAATCTTTGTCACAATGCGATGTTGGACCATGGTTGACCATGATTGATTTTATAAAATAGGGTTGACCATGGTTGAATAATATTATAAACCCAAGGGACTAATATTATAAACCCAAGGTATATAAACCATATGATAAATATTATGAACACTAAAATAAACATGGTTGACCATGGTTGATTTCCATATTGAGACAATCTTTGCCACAATGTGATGTTGTACCATGGTTGACCATGATTGATTTCAAATCAAGAGAACCTTTGTCACAATGCGACATTAAACCATAGTTGACCATGGTTGATTTTCATATTGAGACAATATTTTTCACAATGCAACGTTGGACCATGGTAACCATGATTGAATTTATAAAACATGGCTGATCATGATTGATATTATAAACCCAAGGGAATAATAAACCCTAGGGATTAATAATAAAAATCGAAGGGATTATAAACCTAACTAAATAATATTAAACCCTAGGAATATGAACCCTTTGATTAATAAACCCAAGGGAATGTGAACCCAAGGGAATAATATTAAACCTAAGGGACTAATATTATAAACCCAAGGTATATAAACTGTAAGATAAGTATTATAAACACTAAATAAATATGGTTTACCATGGTTGACCATGGTTTATTTTCATATTGGGGCAATCCTTGTCACAATGCAATGTAGGACCATGGTTGACCATGCTTAACCGTGGTTGATTTTCATATCAAAACAATCTTTGTCACAATGTGATGTTCGACCATGGATGACCACGTTTGATTTTATAAAACATGGCTGATCATGGTTGACCAAGGTTAACCATGATTGACCAAGGTTGACCATGATTGACCATGGTTGAGACAATGCTTAATTTTCATGTTCATACAATATTTGTCAGAATGAAACATTGGACCATGGTTGATGATGATTAACCATGGTTAACCACGAGTGACTGGTTGAATAATATTAAACCCAAAGGACCAATTTTATAAACCCAAGGTATATAAACCCTAAGATAAATATTATAAATACTAAAATAAACATGGTTGACCACAACCACTCCCACTCTGGTAGCTTCTCCCTCCCATTATAAGAGTCCTGGTAGTTGTGCCAACTCTTGGGAAGGCGTAGAAGGGCTAGGCTTACCATATCATCTTTAGCAACTATAACACCGACACTTCCAAGCTCATCCTAACATTGGGTGAACTTGGTCAAGTACTTCAATATTGTGTCGCCCTTCTCCATCTTGATCTTTCTGAGCTTGTCCTTCAGTGCCAACTTCCTGTGGTCACTGCTATTTTGAAACAGGTCTATCAAGGCCTTCCACATTGCAAATGGAGTCTCCTTACCGTGGAGGTTCGAGACAATATGATCTTGAACTCCTTCTAGGATAATCCTTCTTGCCTTCACCACACACTTTCTCCACTTTGCCAGATCCTGAGCATCAGCTGCTGGAGGCTTAGGAATATCTTTGTCTATGAATTCCTTAAGCCCGTTGTCTTCCAACACGCTTCCATCCTGTCCTTCCAAGAAATATATTTCAAACTACCCTCAAGGGCATATTTGAGTCTCAAACCATAGAACGACATCCTATTGGCTATGAAGTATGATACTGCAAATTCGATTTCTCCAGCAAAATACAAACTCGTATTCTCCTCTTCTATAATGATTTAAGCTTTGATACCATGTAGAAATTCCTTGTAGATTCAAAGTGCAGATTGTAATATGCTAAAACAATTGACTTGAATCTACTCTACTAATAAAAAAAAACAATAAATGATCGATAAAATCATGAAGCATATAAGAGAAAGAATTCAATCACACATAACAAAATGATTTTCTAGGGAAACCCACAACTAAAAACCCATGCTATCTGTATAATGCATTAATCAGAAAATATGAGAAGACTACAATTCTTTTCTCAAGCTCGAGCAAACTGTACACTATCTCTATCTATCTCACTACTTCCCAGGTAAGCTCAAGCCAATACTTAGCCAAATTCTTACTTGCCTAAGTCCCTATTTCCTTGCGTTGTTCCTCAAGGAATTAGCGATTAGGAAATTCCTCAATTATGAATTACGCAATCCTCGTAGGCCTTTTTCTGATTGCATGGACCATCACTTTAATTTAGATGATTTTACAACTGATATTACACCATCCTTGAACTCCAATCTCAACTGGGTATTTCTTTGATCTAACATGCATGAGTTAATTACGAGTGAATCTTCATTTTACTGGTAGATCACTACAAGCAGCACCACACTCAACTGCAGGCAGCACCACATTGTACTGCAAACAGCACCACACTGCACTTCAGGTAGCACCCCACTCTACTACATGCAACACCACATTGCACTTCAGGCAACACCCCACTGTACTTCAGGCAACACCCCACTAGTGCAAGCAACACTCCACTACTGCAGGCAAAGCCCCACTACTAGACCTCCCACTAATTCCTCCATCAGTTGGAACTAGTTTAATTGACTTTAACTCAATTAGACTAAATTAAATAATTACAACTCAAAATAAACTCAACTAGTGCTCCTAATTGTAGGAGACACTCTACATGACTCTAGTTAGACCCTCAACTTGAATTAACTAAGTCAAATTAATTTAATTAACTATTACAAGTTGTCATGAGATGTGGAATTACAATTTTATTCCCAATTTAATTCAAGGAAAAAATTAAATTAGGATTTTCTTGTTGCATTTTCAACAAGTCGGTTACCATAACTAAAGCCTCATTTTTCCCCCGTAAGATCGAACTTTGCACAAGTGGACGGTAGATGGAAACCCAAGTGTTCGGGCAAGTGATCAAATTTAATTAGCGGTACAACCATGATATATAAATCTGCATCGTAATTAATGTATCATAGATTCTTTCATTAGACATAATCCATAGTTTAACAAGGGTTAGACATGGAGCGTTGAGGGTGCGACTAATGGTCAAATCCAACCTTAGTTTGATAACCAGTATTTAAACATACATAATTGTTTTGTTGTATTAGATGTGTAACCTTTGAATACAAGCATGCAAAATAATTTCCAGGTGTACCTTATTCATAGTCGTTCCATTATAAATATAATAACTAGTAAAAGGGGTAAAAGGAATTTTTTTTGTGGTCTAGTGCATGTGACACTTAAGGGGTAGGTGGTTCTCCTGTCATGTGACCCCCAAATGATCATTAATGAGAGTTTCTCCATGTGTTTTACCAAGTCACAAGTTTTTATTCATATTGAATTTCAAATTTGAAACATTAATTTCACCCAATTTTTAGTAAAAAGGAAGCAAAATCATAAAAAAGTAACAATATTTGCCTATTTTATGTCTATTTTATAAAAATAATAACTAGAAAACATCTACCTCATAGGCATTTATGTTGGGTTCATGTACGAAACTTATTAACTAGAGTACATCTACCTCATGGATATAAGGTAAAATTATGGGCAGGTATAATTTCATAACTTCATATGTGTGGAGCTAAGTAAAAGTGAACACTGTGATGCATTAGAGATAATGGAGCATAGATATATTGCTGAGGATATTATAAGGAATTAAGAGTTCACCTCCATTAAACTTAAAAAACTTAAATAATTTAAGGTTTAGAGACTTTGTCATAATGATATTCTACTTATTGGCCAGTGGTAATAAGTCTTGAGGAGTAGGTGGTTGTCTTGGCATGTGACCCAAATGATCATTAATGAGAGCGCCTTCATATGTCTTACCAAATCACAAGTTTTTATTAATATTGAATTTCAAATTCTAAACATTAATTTCACCCAATTTTTAGTAAAAAAGAAAAATCATAAAAAAGTCACAATATTGGCTAATTTTATGTCTATTTTATAAAATAATAACTAGACAACATCTACCTCATAGGCATTTATGTGGGGTTCATGTACGAAACTAAGTAGTAACTAGAGTACATCTACCTCATGGGTATAAGGTAAAATTATGGATGGGTATAATTGCATAACTTCATATGTGTGGAGCTAAGTAAAAGTGAATACTCTGATCTAGCATTAGCATTAGAGATAATGGAGCATAGATATATTGTTGAGGATATTATAAGGAGTTAAGAGTTCACCTCTCTAAACTTAAAAACTTAAATAATTTAAGGTTTAGAGACTTTGTCATAATGATATTCTACTTATTGCTAGTTGTAATAAGTCTTGAGGGGTAGGTGGTTCTCATGGCATGTGACCCCGAATGATAATTAATGAGAGTGTTTCCATATGTCTTACCAAATCACAAGTTTTTACTAATATTGAATTTCAAATTCTAAACACTAATTTCACCCAATTTTTAGTAAAAAAAGAAAAATCATAAAAGAAGTCACAATATTTTCCAATTTTATGCCTATTTTATAAAATAATAACTAGACAACATGTACCTCATAGGCATTTATGTTGGGTTCATGTACAAAACTAAGTAGTAACTAAAGTACATCTGCGTCATGGGTACAAGGTAAAATTATGGACGAGTATAATTTCATAACTTCATATGTGTGGAGCTAAGTAAAAGTGAATACATGCATTAGAGATAATGGAGCATAGATACACCGCTGAGGATATTATAAGGAATTAAGAGTTCACTTCCCTTAAACTTAAAAAACTTAAACAATTTAAGGTTTAGAGACTTTGTTATAATGATATTCTACTTATTGGCTAGTTGTAATAAGTCTTGAGGGGTAGGTGGTTCTCGTGGCATGTGACTCCAAATGATCATTAATGAGAGTGTCTCCATATGTCTTACCAAATCACAAGTTTTTATTAATATTAAATTTCAAATTCTAAACATTAATTTCACCCAAAATTTAATAAAAAAGAAAAATCATAAAAAAAGTCACAATATTGGCCAATTTTATGTCTATTTTATAAAATAATAACTAGACAACATCTACCTCATAGGCATTTATGTTAGGTTCATGTACGAACTAAGTAGTAATTAGAGTACATCTACCTCATGGGTATAAGGTAAAATTATGGATGGGTATAATTTCATAACTCCATATATGTGGAGCTAAGTAAAAGTGAATACTCTGATTCAGCATTAGAGATAATAGTGCATAGATATATTGATGAGGATATTATAAGGAATTAAGACTTCACCTCCCTTGAAAACACTAAATAATTTAAAGTTTAGAGACTTTGTCATAATGATATTTTACTTATAAATTAGTGACTAGTTATTTTATGAGGTGTACTTTTCATTTAATAATAATAATTTGTAGATATAATCAATAATAATTATTTTTCCATAGCTTAACCATTAAACTATAATAACTTTACCATCTTCCTCTTAAAATAAAATAAAATGAGTGTACATCCATCCAACTATGTATATTTATCTAAATAAATAAGCAATAAAAATTTAACTAAGACACAAAAAATTAAAAAATGATCTTTTAATTTAACCCGAAATACTAATATGAGGCAAAACCAATTTTGAATGAATGATTTTTTAATGACGTCAACGAGACCTTGCAGTCTAAAGGACCATCCACTATCACCTTGCAGTCTAAAGGACCATCCACTATCACTTAATCCATATTTAGTTTTTTTTATACTGATTTTGCTATTATGGATCTTGAATAAGAAATTCGCTGTTTTCACTTCATCCATATTCAGATTTTTTTTATATTAATTGTTAATTATGTTATTATGGATCTTGATTAAGAAATTTAATGTTTTATGAAATCTTGTCTCCTAGCAAAACTCACCCAAAATGTAAGGTGAACAAATTAGATAAATCTAATTGGTTAAAAATTGTCATCCTACACCATAACCAGACAACGACACCACTTAATAAATATTTTTTTTTTTTTAACACTAGAATAATCGGTAACTGGTGACACCACTTAATAAATATTTGCAAGGCCACGGCCCTACTTTCAAAGGACAACCTGCTGTGAAATGAAGCTGCCCGGGTGCCGCCATCCCTAATTATGGGTCCATTATGAATGCATGGAGACGCGTGAACGCCCATGTGTTGTTGCTCCTACCATGCCTATAAGCGCACACTGCACTCAGACGGCGATCAGATGGCGCGAAAGTCGGTCGCCCCTTCCTTTTCGTCCACGAATGTCAAAGACGGAGACGGTTTCCGTAAGTCAAACAATTCGCGAATCAAACACCCCTGTACCAAATCCTGAAAACGATGCACACGAAGATCTTTGTCAAATTATCACAATCTTCTGCAGTAGCCATCGCAGCCGTGGAAGATGGAGCCTGGATTTCATAGAAGCAATGGCTACCTGTAATATCAACATCCGGCACGGATCTTGAGCTTTTCTTACTAGTGAAGAGCGTGGGGACACGATTTCGCCGGTCTACTGCTTAGTCAGCGGCCAACAGGGATGGTAGTTTGCCATCAACCCTGTCGCTGTACCTGCCTTACCTACTCTGTTTGTGCTCTGTCTTCATTTTAGTGGCGAGATTTGGAAGTAGTCGACAGAGCCCGGTTTTTCTACGGCATTTGCAAGAACATAACGCTGTCAACAACGTAGGATCGGGATTTGTGTTGTGAAGAGGATTAAGTAGCCGAGGCGTTGTGAAGGTTTTCATTTACCATGGCGCAAGGAAGCTGTATTTCGCGGCCTCTAAGGAGTGGATGCTGTCGCGCTGGGATGTTGCGTACCAGCCCCGGCTGGGAGCAGAGTATTAAATGATAAAGGTTGCTTTTGCTGAGCAGAGTCCTCTTGGACGGTCCAAGAAGCCGCGTTGGCTTGTACTTTTTGCGGATTGAGAATGTGCTTGGTCAAGTAAATCCTGGAGAGGAAAATTTCCCGGAAACAAACCCGTGCGCCGCTTTCGAGGTATTTGCCTCGAGTTTCTTGGTGTCGGTTGGATGATTCTTTGTTAATGTCATTGTAGGGGCTGTAACTTTGCAAATCGTGTTGCAAGTTGTCTACCTGATCAGCATTTCACTTTCGGTCAAGCTAAATCGATTATATTTTAATGTCTTCAGTTAGATCTGATATTCCTTTTACTTGAAGCAGCAACTTCAAGATATCTTTGAAGTATTCAGAAATCTGCGGGGATAGCAAACCAGAAATCAACGGTCACAAATCACCAACATTGCAAATGCCTTTTCAATTAGAACTAAAGTAACGCTGCTGGCTTTCTGTCAGAACACCTGTAGCTTGCATCTTTAGCAAAATGAAAGGAAGACTGTCTTATATATAGCAGTTAGCTTCATTTCCTTTTTCTTCTGTGTATCCAGAAGCTTTGCAGGTTCTGGACGGTCTTTGTTCTTGTTATACACTTTTGCTTTGTTAGTGGTAGCGAACTCTAGCAAATTTTGGTGTAACCTAAAGTGTATTTAATTGCAGCAATCAGTTCTACTTTTGCAGAAAATAATGAGACTAATGGCAGAATGCAGCAATGGAGATCGATCTCCCACCGAGAGAGTTTCTGAAAGCGATCATCTCCAGCAATCGCAACATCTTGCCTTGGTTGTTATAGCAGAGACTGATTTGGTCAAAACATTTACAGGAAAATGGGGCATTATCAGGAACAAATTACAACTGCTGACCGTACAATTTATAGATCTTGCAGATTTTCCAGGATTCTTGCAAAATGCTCTGTGTAGAGAGCTTCTCCAGTCAATCTTTAATACCTTGAGTGAGGCGCAGGATCTTGTCAAGAAGTGCGGTAATTTAGGCCTCGGCATGGGTAAGCTGCAAATGCAAAGCAGTTTGGATGGTTTATCCATGAAATTAGACAAGCATCTTCAAGACTTTGAGCTGCTCTTTAAAAGCGGAGTTCTACAAGAAGCTGTGATTCCTCCAATGCTTTCTCGGTCAAGAACTATTTTGAGCCGAGAAGCAATACGGTGCACTTGCAGAGAACTTCTAACTCGATTGCAAATTGGAAATATGGAATCCAGACAAAAGGCCCTGGATTCATTACTGGCCTTGATGTTAGAAGATGACAAGAATGTAATTATTGTTGCAGGTCAGGGCAGCGTACCAGTTTTAGTTCATTTGCTGGACTCGAGTTTCTTTGAAATCAAAGAAAAAGCTGCAGCTGCTATCTGCAGGCTTGCCCAAGTTGATAGCTGTGAACATTTGCTGGTTACAGAAGGGGTTCTGTCTCCTTTGGTTAGACTTCTAGAGTCGGGAAGCTCTCTTGCAAAAGAAAAAGCATCTGCAGCTCTTCAAACACTAAGTTTCACCCCTGAAAATGCACGCTCTGTAGGAACACATTGTGGCGTGTCGGCACTAGTTGAAATCTGTCAATTTGGGACCCCTGCAGCCCAGGCAGCTGCTGCAGGGACTCTTAGGAACCTTGCTAGGATTCCAGAGATAAAGCAAAATTTCATTGATGAGAATGCCCTTCCTGTTTTAATAAGGCTGAGTACTTCGGGCACTCCCCTTGCTCAGGAACATTCAGTTGATTGTCTGCAAAACTTGGCATCTAATGATGATAATCTGAGGGCATTGATTGCTAAAGAAGGGGGAATTCATCCTCTTCTATTCTTCTGGGATAGGGCTTCAACTCCTAGAGCACAAGAAATTGCAATCGGAGCACTGAAAAACCTTTCTGCTTGTAGGACAAATTGGGATGCTCTTATTTCTGTTGGTTTTATTCCTCGACTGGACAATGATTTAAAAAGTGGAATTCCGACTGTTCAACAAATGGCAGTGGTTGCTACATATGAACTTGGTACTACAATGGAGAATGCGAAGATTCTTGGAGAAGCTGGTTGTATTCCTGCTTTAGTTACAATGCTTGAAGCTAAAACTACTACTGAACAGGAAGCGACAGCACGGGCCTTATCGGTTCTTCTTCACTTTGATGGTAACAGGACATTATTCAGGAAGGAACCAAAGGGTATTCTCAGAACAGTGCAACTCCTAGATCCATCAAATATCAATATCGACAAGAAATACCCAATTTCCATTCTGCTCAGTCTTTCCAACAATTTTAAATCCAAAAAGCAGATGATAGCAGCTGGAGTTTGCATTCACTTGGAAAAACTTGCAGAATTGGATTGTGCTGCCAAGAAACTTCTTGATTGTTTGCAAAGAGGCCACCTTTGGAATATATTTGGCAGAAGATAGAAGTATAGAGTTTTTAACCAAAGAGATTTGTTTATTTTCAGTTTTCCTCCCTTTGTCTGTGCATTTTGAAGGGTCATATCGAGAGAGAAAGAATGGTAGTTCTCATCAAAAAATAAGAGCTGAATCTTGTGCTATACGGGCACTTCAAAGTTCAAGGCATGCCCCCTCAGCACTGCAGCCAAGCACCTACTGATTTGGTTTGTACATTCAGTCCAACTTACCAACATGCTCTATACTTATTTTCTTTTTCAGTCTGAACAAATTGACCAATCTCATTTCAGTTGTCAATTGTTTTGGACTAAATACCATATATTTTTTAAATGCTTGAAGAAATTTGTGAGAAGCAAACTATAAATCTTTCATTGATGTAAGGATTGTATATTATATCGGAATAAGACAAATTCGGCAGTGGGTTTTGAGAAGCCTTGAATGCATTTCAAGGATCAAAGTTAATTCAGTTTTTTTCGCCAATTCTTTCTGCAAACGATGTGTTCAGCAGATATATGAAACTAATTTTGTCCTTTCCTAGGAAATCTCTGCATCCCATTTTCATTTCGTTTTCCAGTTTGGTTGATTCTATGCCATTCCCTGCATTATCGGATGTCTTGATATATTGTATCCCAATTTGTCTGAGAATATAAAGGTCCTATTCAGAAACGTGTTGTGTCATACTGTAACTGAATGAAAGACAGAGTTGAGCCGAAATTTTGATGCTGGGGTAACATGGCGAAGTGCAGTTTGTTAATTCACTAAAATTTATTTCTTTGTGACTACTTGTCTGTCGTCGAATTTTGACATAAATTCCAAGTGTTTACTTTATCTCTGGTTTCAAGATCTTGATTAAAAGAAGGGAGCTGTGGGAGATCTAGGAGAATTAGTTTTTGATGCCGTGATCTGAATGCCGCATAAACAAGAATTTGGACCATGAATCTTTGCATTTTGCTCCATCTGGTTCTCATGGCCTATAGGTTTGAGCTCAGTGGTCTCCATGTCAGATGATTCAGTTTAATGTGGTCCTCTTTCTGGCTCTGAAGTAGTTAGAGCTTTATTGATCAAGTTACCTCACTGGATATGCATACTTCGATGTTTCATTGACATAAATTGTTCAAAACATGCTAGGCATTAACAAAAATCAATACAGAGGAATGCAATTGCAGTGGATTGTGGACAAACTCTAAAAGTCCTGTATATTCTCAGTTTTCGGATGTTTTCTTTAATAAACTTGGTACTAGATCACATATTTTCACTTATATCTTTTTACAAGGATTTTTACAATGTGAAGTTAGGTGTTATCTGCACGCTCCATTACAAATTTTTATGGGTTCCAAAACTTTGTGAATTGATTGTTAGAGTTGGACGTTGTTGAGGAGACAATGTGGCCATCCCGGGACCTCTGGAGAAAACAGTAAGTTTAAGTAGAGTCATTGTTTATGTGAATACCATATTTGGCAGGATTGGGCCCTAGAGAAAACAGTGAGTTTAAGTAGAGTCATTGTTTCTGTGAACTCCATATTTGGCAGGATAGGTCATGAACGCAACCAGCTCCAATCTGGCTACTATGCACCAGACATCGATGTTGGTGACTTTGATTACACGTGCCAATGAAAAACGCACAGTCTCATGAGGCTTCTGCAATAATTGAGGTAACGGCTCCTTTTTATAATAGTTTGCATTTCCAGTCTTAATTTTACTAGTGAAGTAGGAGAAGTTACAGTTTCTAAATTGGATCTGTTAAAAAAGCATTAGTGCACAACTACTGGATGGTTTAGCTATATTGGCCATCAGATCAGCAAAACTCATCTGCCAAATTCAGTGAATTAAAACTACCTTTTTGGCCCTTTTCTACATTCTTTCTATTTTCTTCTCCAGAGTACTGTAATTTGTAGCTATACTGGATTTATAGCTGATTTGGAAGATGCCAAGAAGATTTGAAGGGTTCTATGATGGATTTTCAGATCTTCTCAATTGTTAAGTGAGGTTCAGTGAAATTTCAGACGAATTTTTGATGGAAAAGATTCTGTAATGGATTTTCAGATCTCCTCAAGTGTTTAGGTCACGTCCAGTGAAATCTCAGCCGAATTTTTTTATGGGAAAGTCTTTCATGTGTGGTTATTTGTCCTTCTCTGTATCTAGACTTCTCTCAGGGACTTGAAGGTTCTAATGAAAATTAATATATTTTAAGGAAACAAGATTTCCCCCTGGACTACTTATTTTGGTTTCCTTCCAAAGCCAGCAACAAGCTTCTGAAGAGATATCATAAGGTCTCTGAATAAGGTATTTCAGGTGTTTATTTTCTTTTTAAATTTTTCTTCCCAGTCCCCATTAAAAGAAAATGCTTTTTTTTTTAACCTTTAAAAGCTGCAAGATGATAACAGATTTTGTTTGATCATATTGCAGTGGTGGGGAAGAAGCGAGGAAATTATTATGAAACAAAATGGAGGAGGATCTCAACACCTTTTTTACACGTGAATGTGAAAACCAAAACGTCAAAAGGAGTGATTAACAAGGTAGATGTATGATTAATCTTGTATTCCTGTCTACGGGATTATTGCGATACAAAGCCGCTGCAATTTTTACTATAAAGCGCACACTGTGATTTTTTAGTTTATTGCTCTTTGATTGCAAAAACGAACAGAGGTTGGATGGAAAGCATGAATGGCACCTTTTAATTTAGAGTTCATTGTTTGCAAAAAGAGAGGTTAGATAGAAGGCACCATTTCCACTTTGGCATCTCTCGGTATGTGTTAACAAAGGTTCCTATTTACAAAAAAAAAAGTGTTTTGTAGCCATTAAACTATATTTAAAAAAAAGCCCTGGAGACTTCTATTACTATTATTAGGAGCTGGTTTTCCGCAAGGGGTTTTAGGGTAATTTATGGTTATTGTGGTGTTGTCTTTTTATGTTGTTATTATGTTTTTATTTATCTATCTTTTTATAATAATGGTATTAAAGTTGAAGAAAGAACACTCTATATAATAGAGGCTCTGTGGTTGTACATGGGTTAAGGAGAGATGAGTGTAGTAGATCTAGGTTGCACTAAGGATAATTGAGCTACGGTAAGGAGGCCACATAGTTGCATGGATAGAAATCTCAAAGGTAGCTATCAAATATGTATTTTATTGAAAGCAACAACTTGCATCCATTAGCATAGAAGATGTTGCCCAGGATGACGAGGAACTTCCAGAAGAATGCAGGTCATGGTGAAAGCCGTAGTGGGCACCTAGAAAGATGGGTGCAACAAATGATTGTTGAGTGGGGGTTGAGGAGTATGTGCAAATTATAGATCAATAGGGCTGGAGATATAGTGAAATAAAGGTCACAAAGCTACATGGACGAGAGAACGTAGATGGAGATAATGGTGTTGATCTGAAGTTAAATATTGTAGGTTTCTAGTGAAATTTTGCAAGCTAACTTATGTTTTATGGGCAATGGATCAAAATTGCAAAAGCACATAAGCTTAGTAAACTTAGTTAAGTTTTGCATATTTTAACAGTGAAAAATAGACAACATGCAACATCACAAAACAACAATTTGATCATAGAGTTTACCCCAACTGGGCTACATCTTCGAGTTCAGCTTCCAATGTTGGTCATTTATATTATATGTTCAAATTTAAAATTACATCCTCAAATTGCAAAAATAACACTCCCATTGTGTCTAGAACACCCAAAAACCCCTGTGTAGGCTCTTCTTAGGCTCAAAAGGTTGAAAAATGGCAAAGTTAGGCCTCTTCCTTCATTTCCCTGCTAACTGTCCTGCAAAAGTACCCCCTGTTAAAACTGACAACAAATTTTGCCTTTGGCGGAACCACCAAGCGACAAATTGGTGCAAGTTTGGCGACATTCCCGTCGACTTTGGTGCAAATTGTCGGATGTTTAGTCGGGCAACAAGCCCCTAAATTCCGCCCCTTGGTCTGGTTACATGGCAATCTATGTGACTGGGGGCGCAGGCCAGAGGCCATGCGCCCCGCCGGCCTTGACACTTGGTCGTGTGAGATGGTATGTGACTATGGGTTGGGTGCGAGCAGGATGCCACGCGCCTGCCCCTCCCGTTAACTCCGCTAGAGGTTTCGTGGTATTAAATGGGACCGAGGGTTGGTGGCCAACTCCCTGCCCCTCCACCTTGCGCTTTGGTCATATAACATATCATAAACCCTTGGGTTGGGTCAGTCGGGTAGCGCGCTAGCCCCCCCCCGCAAACAACGGATCGCTTAAACAATAAATATAACCATGCCATATACTTATAACAATAGGCATTATGGTGGAACGATAAGTCAGGTAGTTGTGTGCTGTGAGGTTGTGGGGTCAAACCCCCTCGAGTTCAGTGGGCCCATAACAAAATTTGCATGCCCTTCGAGGGCCACATGGTACCCTCTGATTGGCCGAAGCCAAACTTCACCAACCAATAAAAAATTGCCAATTGCCCCTGTATGATCATGCCACGTGTCAACACAAGATTGGCTTGTCTGACTACCATACTTGCACAGTAACTTGTTGATGTCAACACCATGCCATCGTACGATTTTCCTAGTCAGCGACCCAGTCAACCCTACAAATTGAGTTTTTAGTTGTTTGCCAAAAACTTCAAAACGCGATAGCTTTCTCATACAGAGTCGAATTGAGGCAATTCAAACGTCGTTGGAATCAGAATGACGAGATCTATGATTTATCAATGATTTTGGAAGAATCCGATCACTTTCTATTTTTGAGCATATTTTTGATCCCCTGGATCATTTCTCCCCACTATAAGCTTTTGGACCACCAAAAGTCTGTTTTTACTCAACAAGTAAGTGAGGGTACAACTCCCTAACTTTCCCGATCTCAATCCACTTTGCTTTACTTGGATTGGAACTTTTGAGTCCTCCTCAAAGATACTCCACATTACCTTTGCATGAAGTCCTAATCCTCCTATCAAGAATTGAGTCTTCTTGCAACTCATTTAAATATTCAGGAGCAAAATATCCTATAGATGGAATCTAAACATTCTCTTCATGATTATCAATCATTGGAGGCTCAAACAATCTCAAGTTTTCCACATTCACAACAAAATAAATTTGCATATAAGGTGGCAAATCTAATCGGAAAGCATTGTTACCATTCTCCTCCAAGATTTTGAAAAGACCATATCTGATTGGCTTGAGCTTTTTATCTTCACCTTGAAGTATTTCCTTGCTGATATACAACCAAACTTGATCTCCCACTTGGAAATCATGATCAACCCAATGCTTGTCATGGCTTGCTTTGTACTTGGCTTTGTTTTTCTCTAACTGCTCTTGTACTCTTTGATGCACTAGCTAAATTTGTTCAATGAAGTGCTTGACTTTGTCCACATCACTATGTCCATCTATTGCAACATCTTTACCAAAGATGAAATCCAAAGGAGACTTTTGCAAATAACCCAAACAATCTTCAAATGGAGATACTTGCATAGATGAGTGCTTGGCACAATTGTTGGCATGCTGGATGTAATGCAAATTCTTATCCCAAAGTTTAGGATGCTTACCACAATATCCTCGAAGACTACTATTCTGTTCACTACGTCTGTTTGGCCATTGGTTTGTGGATGAAATGCAGTGCTATTCTTCAACTTGGTGTCCATAAGTTCCCATCAACTTGACCAAAAATTCCAGACAAATCGATAATCTCGATCATAAATAATAGAAGTGGATAACCCAAAGTGAACAAAACATTTTGGAAGAACATCTTTGCAGTTTGTTCAGCTATAACTTATTTCTTACATGGCATCAACACCCACATTTTGTTGAAACGATCCACAACAACATATATATAATCATGACCTTTCTTAGACATTGGTAGTCCCCCTATAAAATCCATAAAAATACTTTACCAGGGACGAGAAGGAATAGGAAGTGGAGTGTACAAACCCAATTTCTTATTGCTAGGCTTGCTAGTAGCACACATGGAACATTCTTTTACATATCTTGAAACAATTTCATTCATGCGAGGCCAATAATAATACCTCTAAATTTGAGCAATTATTTTTCCTACCTCAAAGTGATTAGCGATAAGAGACGCGTGGGCTTCCCTTATGACATTGATTCTTTCACCCTGTGGAACACATAACTTGCCAAGATGATACAACAACTTGTTATGAACATGATAATCGAACTCTTCAACATGATGAACTTGACTCAAAGTTGCATAAACATCTTTAAAATCTTCATCTTGAGCATATTGTTCAATATAAATTTCATGCATGATTGAGTTATGCTTAAGAATAACAGATGCATTAACAATAGGCCTTGATAACATATCTGCAACTTTGTTGTATATACCTTTCTTGTACCTGATTACCAAATGAAATTGTTGTAGGAATTCCATCCACTTGAAATGTCTAGCTTGTTGTAGCTTGGTTTGTGATTGTAAATATTGCAAAGGTTGATGGTCAGTATGAATAATCGTTTATTTACCCATCAAATAATGCTTCCATTTCTTCATGCTTTGTACCAAAGCATACAAATATTTATCATAAGTTGGATAGTTAATTACTGCATTGGTAAAGGTTTCAGAATGATAACAAATTGGCTTACCATGCTGCATCAAAATTGCTCCCATAACATAATCGTTGGCATCGGTTTGAATCTCAAATTGTTGTTTAAGATCTGGAAGTGCTAGAATTGGTGTTGTATTAATTTTCTCTTTCAAAGTGTGGAAGGCTTTCTAATGTTTTCCTCCCCACTGAAAGACCCGTTTCACACTTGTCAAAGCATGTAATGGTGCTGCAATGAGTGAGAAGTTAGCGATAATTTTTTTCCAATATTGGGATGCTCCCAAAAAGATCCTAACTTATGTTACATTGTTGGGTTTAGGTCAATTCATAATAACATCAACTTGTGAGGGACCAATCTTTAATTCACCCCCTCCTACAATATGACCCAAATAAACCAAAGAGGTTTTCCCAAATTCACACTTACACAACTTCAAATACAAGTTCTCTTTTTTCAAGATATCTAAAACTTGTTTCACATGCTTGAAAATCAAAATCATCAAAGTAATGGTCGCAACATTTCTTTCATAACTCATGAATGTTGCAGGTGCATTGCAAAGTCCAAACGACATAACTAACCATTCAAACAAACGTTGTTTTGTCTTGAATTTTTTTATTTCCAAATATCATCTTCAACAATCCTTATCTGATGATAACCGCTTCTCAAATTTAACTTAGTAAAGTAAGTAATATCTTTTAACTCATCTAACAAATCATCAATGTGAGGAAGATGATAACTATTCTTTACCGTGATCTTGTTCAAAGCCAGGAAATCCACACACATGCGCCATGCACCATCTTTCTTTGGAACCAAAATAATAGGAGACCCACAAGGAGATGTGTTAGGCCTGATGATCCCTTTGTCAAGCAACTCTTGAATTTTCTTCTTGATTTATGCATTCTCCAAAATTGACATTCTATACATGCCAATATTTGGAAGTGGTGCATCCTGTTGCAAGTGAATCTCATGTTGGATTCCTCTTTTAAGAGGCAACCCTTCCGGTTCATGAAACATCTTGTCATATGTGTTAACAAATTCAACCAATTCATGTTTTAGTTTTGAATCAAATCTTGTGAAAGCTTCAGATTCAACAATATCTTTAGCTTTAATCATCAACAACACAAAATTCTTACTAGCATTTACAAGTCTTTTCATCTGACTAGCACTTATAAGAGATAAGTTCATCTTCTTGCGATGTGCTCTAACAATATACTCAAATCCATCTTTAAAAATATGACATTTGTTCTCATGATGATAGAATATGGCTTTTCAGTAAATAAGTATGGACTCCCTAAAACAATTCCACATATGTCAAGTGGTACAACATCAAGCTCTACCACATCTATAAAATTTGTAGTGATGGTGAATTTGAGTTTACATTTTCTTGTCACTTGTAATTTTGCATCATTACATACCCAACCCAAAGGGTAAGGTTTAGCATGAGGTGGTTTTTGGATTAAGTTTCTTGACAATTCCTTCAGAAATAAGATTGACCTGGTATCCACTATCAAACAATGTATCAACTTTTGTATGTTTTGTAATGACCTTGATATGAAAAAGTTCACTTCCTTCTTTATCATTTTGAGACTCAATAAGCTTACTAAAAGAACTAGTACTTGCATTAGAAGCTATACCTTTCATTCCCATGGCTATGATTTTGGTTTCATCACCTGAATCAAATCCTAGATCGTGTTGAGTTGTAACAACAATGTTTTGTTTCCCCTTGTTATTGAGCTACTAATTTGGTCTCATTTCTGGATGTAACTTCCAACAATGATCTTCATCATGGCCTTCTTTTGAATATTGTTTACAAGTAATTTTCTCTCCCTCTTTCTTGACTATAGCATTCTTTTTTCCTTTGCCTTAAAACTTCCTCTTTTCTTTGTCTCCAGATTTGGAAGGTTTCTTGCTAGTTTCTTGAGGAACATTCTTGCCTCTTGATTCTAAAACACATATTTCATCTAGAATGGTGGGATTAAACATAAATATAGTATGTCTCAAATAACTATGTAATCCACCTATGTATTTAAGGAGAGTGTCTGGTGAAGACAAATCAACACCCAAGATTAAAATTCATCTTCTAAATTCTTGTGTGTAACTTTGTACACTCTGACCTTTAGCTTGTCTAAAATTTTTCCAATCCATAATTTCTTTTTGCATGTAAGCTAATGGATAAAATTGCCTTCTTAATGCATCTATAAAATCATTCCAAGAATAGATAATTTTACCACTTTTCTTCAAACCTTTTTGAGTTATGGGCTCACACTAGATGAGGGCTGCACTTTCCAAATGAAGAGAAACAAGTTGGATCTTTGTAACATCATCATCAATCTTTTGAATCCTGCAATAGACTTCAATTTTACGACTCAATTATCCAAATTTTCAACATTTACTTCCCCATTGTACATAGGCAATTCAAACTTGACATCAAGCTTAAGCAAAGGAGACTTAGCATGTCCTTTAATAAGGAATTCTCTGTCTGGTGCCTCACTGCTCATTGCTTTTCCACTAGATGACGTTCACCATGATTTTTCCCTTGCCAATGGGTGGTGGGTGGTGATCGATGACCCCACCTTCATAAAAATAGGAGCATCACCAAAAGTATTTAACACTGAAAACCCTTGAAAAACTAGTCCCTAGAATTGATCCCAAGGCATCCATAGTTGCCATGACAAGTCCAAGTGTACCAATCAAAATGTGAAACATGTTATCTAGTTCATTCTATAAAATCAATTAGGGCTTGCCACATTTTCTCTGCTAACGTGTATCTATCATGTGTGATTCGATGTTTAACTTGACAATCGTTCATTTGGCCATCCAAAAATACTAAATCCACTTGCCACATGTCACTCTCACATGATTCCATGTCAACATCGCTACCACCTATCATCCCATGTCATTTCCACATCATCATCACTGCCACATTTCGTGCCATGTCACTGCCAGATCATCGTCACTGCCACCTATCATGCCACGTCACTACCACCTATCATGCCACGTCACTACCATGTGTAACTTAGAAAAGATCCATATGGCCACCAGAAAATGCCAAATCCACCTACCACGTGTCATGATCATGGGGTGCCAAGTCTCATCCTATACACAACACTTCCACATGTTATCTCCTCACTAGGCCATGTCATTTACGTACAACCTGCCTCTTCCACTTGGAACCTTTAAAATCATGCCAAGGATTGCCTCCTACCACCTCGTCATTTTATTCTTTGTTTCCACATCGTTAGTCCCTTGTGGTCCAATAAGCAACTTGGTGCTTAGGCCAAGTACCCTGTGACCACGAGCTATGACTGGAGGCCTTGTCTCCCCACTGCTTGCCACTCACCGCCCGCACTCGTTGCTGCTATTTGCACATCGAAAGGAATACACAATTCGATAAGTTTAGGGGTTAGGACCAATGGCTTACCACTCCAATGGTCGCCACCCGTTACTACATTCCTCCTGAGTTTGCTATTGTATTTTGGTGTTGTAGAGGTCCTTTTGGAATTAAGAGCATTTGCGAACCATCACTGATCTTCAACTAAAGTTTTCTTCTCATCCCATGGGAGTTAGGTAAAATTCCATATACTATTGGAAAAATTTATGAGAAGGATATCTACCCAAACACTTAGTTTCCTCATTTGAGCTGAGGAGCTAAAGAAGAAATTCCTTCAAAGATATTATCTTCATTCATGGCCTTAACCTAGGCATAAACACATATTAACACATCATGCAACATTGTCAACATATTAACACAACAATGATAACACACATACCAAACTCCCCCTGAACTTGACCCAATTTTTTTTTGGACATCAATGACTTAGAATGGACATTAATGAAAACAAATGCCATCATGCTCAAGAATACCCCCCTTTGGAATTTGAAGAATTCTGTAAGAAGTGTGGTATAGCACGGAAAAATACTACTCCATACACACCTGATCAAAATGGAATTGCAGAAAGAATGAACAAGATGTTGATGGAAAGGCCAAGAAGCATGCTTAGTGGTGTTGGGTTAGGACAAGAATTCTAGGCAGAGGCAGTGGAGACAACATGTTACCTGGTCAATAGATCACCTTCATCAGCATTGGAGGATAAGACTCCACAAGAGGTATGGACTGGTAAGAAACCCTCTCTTTCACATTTGAGGGTATTTGGATGTGATGCATATGTACATGTTCCAAAGGAGAAAAGAACCAAGTTGGATAGTAAATTTGAAAAGTGCATCTTTATTGGGTATAAGGATGGTTTAAAGGGTTATAAGCTTTGGAACCCAGTGACAAGGAAGGTTCTGTACAACCGAGATGTGGTGTTCAGAGAGGTGAAAGATGTTATTAAACATGAAGTCCAACCAAAGGAACTTGTGAAGATAGAGTTTGAGCTTAAGAAGGAAGAATCAGACTCTACAACAGAGGAGGAATCAGAAGATGAAGAGCCACAAACTCTGGGTGTGAGAAGATCAGTTCAAGAAAGAAGACAACCAGAAAGGTATAGTCTATCTGCTTTCTGTTCAAATTTTGCTTTATCTATTACTGATGATGATCCCAGAACTGTGAAGGAAGCAGTAGATTTAGAGGATGACAAACTCTGGAAAGAGGCCATGGTTGATGAAATGACGTCTTTGCACAAAAATGAGGCATTGGATTTGGTGGAGTTTTCGGCTGAAAGGAAACCCATTGACAGCAAATGGGTGTTCAAGAAGAAGACAAATGCAAAAGGAAAGGTGGAGAAATACAAAGCTCGGTTGGTAGCAAAAGGTTATTCCCAGGTGTCGGGAATTGATTTTGGTGATATTTTTTTTCCTGTTGCCAAGGTAGCTTCTATTAGATTACTTTTATCTGTCGTTGTTGCTTTTGATTTTGAGATAGAACAGAGGGATGTGAAGACAACATTTCTTCACGGAGACCTTGAAGAGGAGATCTACATGAAGCAACCTAAAGGCTTTGGGGTGAAGGGTAAGAAAGAACTAGTATGCAAGTTAAAGAAGTCTCTGTATGGGTTAAAACAATCACTAAGGATGTAATATCAGAAATTTGATACATTTATACGGGGACTTGGCTTCACCGGAAGAAAAGCAGATCACTGTGTGTATTTTAAATTAATTGGTGACCGTGTTATTTATCTGGTCTTGTATGTGGATGATATGTTGCTAGTTGGAAATGACAAATAAATTATCTAGGATTTGAAGACCCAAATGTCTTCCAAATTCGACATGAAAGATCTTGGTGTTGCAAACTATATTTTGGGCATGGAAATTAAAAGAGATTGTGCAAAGAGGGACCTCTGGTTAAATAAGAGGAAGTATGTCGAGACAATACTTTAGAGGTTTAATATGCAGGATAGTAAACCGGTGAAGGTTTCTATTCCTGTAGGTTTGAAGTTATCTGCTGAACAGTGTCCCAAGACACAAGAAGAGGAAGAGGACATGTCTCGTGTTCCATATGCTAGTGCAGTCGGTAGCCTGATGTATGCGATGGTCTGTACTAGACCAGACATTGCACATGCAGTGGGAGTATTGAGCAGGGTTATGTCAAAACCAGGAAAGGAGCATTGGACAACAATGAAGCGGGTTTTCAGGTATTTGTGTGGCACTAGTGATTATGGTTTGTGAACCAAGGAAGACCTGGATTGGACAGAGTGTTGGATATTTGTGGCTTTTTTGATGCAGACTGGGCTGGAGATCTGGATCAGAGAAGATCTACAAGTGGGTATGTGTTTAACCTATTTGGAGGTGTAGTCAGTTGGATGAGTAAGAAACAATCTGTAGTGGCACTATCAACTACAGAGGCAGAATACATGGCAGCCACTCATGCAAGCAAGAAAGCAGTTTGGTTGCAGAGATTGTGTTCAAGTATGGGGTTAGTATAGGGAGCTATAAGGATAGACTGTGATAACCAAAGTGCAATTTTCTTGGCAAAGAATCCTGCTTATCATTCAAAGACAAAGCACATTGATGTTTAGTATCACTTTGTGAGGGATATGATAGAAGACAAAAATGTGTTACTGGTAAAGGTGGACACTTTGAAGAATACTGCAGATGCATTGACAAAATCTGTGAGCTCTGAGTTCTCTTGGTGTAGAGGAACAATGGGCGTTGCAGGGCTGGATAAATGACTAAGCTCTCCTGTGGCCCTTTGTGGAAAGAAAACAACAAGTGGGAGAATGCTGGGTTGTGTTATATTCTTTCCACGGCTAGCCAACGTAGTTAACCGAGGGGTTAGAGGGGGGGTAGAGCCCCTCCTTTGTTGTGCCGATTGCGCAGCGGGGGGGGGTCACAGGGGGGTGGGTAGGTCTCTATGGTGTCCGGGGCAGTGCCCTGTGGAATTTTTTTTGGAACCTATATTAGGTTGGGTGGACCTACCTATGGTTTTGTGCATGGTTTTCGCACATGGTTTTGGACGCGATGATTTTTGGTCCATGGTTTTGGACGCGATGAATTTTGGTCCATGGTATTGGACGCGATGATTTTTGGTCCATGGTATTGGATGCTTTGACATGTATAAATATGTATTGTAACATTAAAAAGAATATAATGAAAAATCAAGCTGGTAGTCCCAGTTTTGGAATCCAGGGGAAAATCTCTGTGTATATGTGTTTTATGTGTTATGCTCTCGCATTGTTTATTTTTTGTGTTTTAGAATTAATATGCAGGTAATTTCTGTACAGGTTTAAAACCTACAACATAAACACATATTAACACATCATGCAACATTTTCAACATATTAACACAACAATGATAACACACATACCAAACTCCCCCTAAACTTGACCCAATTGTTTTTTGGACATCAATGGCTTAGAATGGACATTAATGAAAACAAATGCCACCATGCTCAAGCATATCCCCCTTTGGCCTTGATAGAAACACCACCAAACATTGTTGGTAATTGATGGAAACACGTACCCTGTCAGGCTAAAGAAACTATTAGTATTTGCTCATTCTCCCGCTCTGTTGTTGATACCTTTCCCTCTTTGACATTAATGGAAAAGGGCTTAGGTACTCTCTCTTTGACCATGCTCCCTTTAACTGATATAACACGATAATGGTTATTTTCTCCCTTTGACTAAAACCAAATGATATTAATATAATATTACCATGTCACTATCCTTCAATTTACACTATGTTCAACCTAAATTTTGTTGAAGAAAAGTGTAACTAGGTTCGGTATTTGTAAATGTAATTTTGATCTTTGTACTTATCAAGAAAAAGAAATATTATTTTTGTAAATTATTCGAATGAGTTTCTTGCTCATTCCATAGGTCTAGGAAAGTCAAAGAATCAAAGTCATGTTAAAGGGCTCTTCTTGAGCATGAATATGGGTCAACCTCATGTCAAGTAGCCCTCCAAGACAAGCACCATCCTCCAAAGAAGAAGACTACTAGCAAAACGATGAAGAGATCAGTTAAGTCGACCTCAAAGTATATACAAATGACATGTTGGTTCAATAAAAGAGATACATCAGTTCACATTTACATGTCGGCTTATTATGGAGGCATAACACCTATAAATAGGCGGCTAAAGTCACCACAGAAACATAGAATTTCGGATAAGTATCTTTGCAACTTCAGAGGTACAGGAACTCGGATTTCGGATGGGTACATGACTGTCTATCTTCGCATAAGGCTCAAACTTTGGATGGCATCACTGTAGCTTTAGATGAGTGCTACAAAAATAGTAACACACTCGGCATAAGTATGCTGATAAGGGTTTCGGTGCAAGAGGGGAACACTCTGTCTCATCATTCTAGACAATATCATCTTAGCATAACAGTGTGACAAGAATCTTAGAGATCCCACATCATTCTACACAGTCTCGGCATAATTCGGAAAAGAAGGTCCTATAGTAACACTCTCTGCAGTCATGATCATAAGCATAGATATGATCTCAATGGAGACTCTATCACAAGGTTATGATCACAACGAAGGAGCAACAATCATGACCTTGATGGGCCTAAGGGCATACCTTAATAATATCTCGGTGGTACAGTTAAGACCTCGATGAAAGTGCAAAGATGTTGTAGCAACATTGAAGATCATGATGATGACCTTAGTGCTACATCAACGATGATTATCTCAACAGTGACAAAGAAGAGGATTGGTGTCTTGGTCTTGGAGTGGCATAATAAGTCAAGGGTCATGGTCTTGGTGTTCATCAATAGGAATCTCTATAAGAAGAATTATGTGATGGTTTTCCTCTCTAAGAGGGAGAGGTTTTGGCCCTGGAAGAATGCCAACATCTTGTGTTCTTGGATCTTTGTTTTTGGTTGCTATTTGATGAAATAAGAAACACACATTTTAATAATGTAAAAGAGAAGATTGTGCTAATAAGAAAATTAAAAATGCCTTACAAATAGTTATCAAGTCAAGAAGAATCTCATTAACTACATGTGCCCTAGATTCTTCAACATGGTATTAGAGTTAAGGTGCTAAAGTCTAAGGGTAGAAAATAGACATTCAAGGATCATGTTTGCATCTAAGCAAATCAAAAGATGAGTTTAAAAATATGTACAATGTTGCATCTCATCTTCATATCAAGAAACAGTCTCGGATATCATAGTCTTGTTGGCAATCACAGTTTTAGGTTCATACTACAAAACTCAAATCTATGTCACAAATGCTAAAAGTAACCATGATATTACAAAACCATAGATCGATCAGCGTCTGCAATCTCAGGTCTGCTATTCTCAGGTGTCCTTCATAGTTTTGGTGCTTCCAATGATGAATGGCTTGATGAAACAACAAATGATACTTCACAATAATGCTACATGATCTCATTACACAGGGATGCTTTATGTCTTGGGCTCATAGTGATATTCTATACTACTACATGATTTAGGGATGCCACTACTGCAATAACAATACTTCAAATCAGTGGCATTATAATCTCACTTCATTATGTCAAGATCACAAAACCTCCTCAATACAAATATCTCACACAATTCAGTTTCTCATACTTACAATATATCTTGGTTTTGCAGCATGCAGTCCCGGTGACATCATAGTATGTTGGGTGTTGCATACTACCTTCGTAAAGTCACGGTTTGGAGATAATGTTGCTAAGCAAAACTAGGATAAATCTACTTGGGCTAAAGAAGTGTTAGCTCCTCTATTTCGGGAAAGCAGTGATAAGTCTCAGTGCCATAAAGAGATGATCAATATCTACACACTAGTGCTAATACTCCATATTCTATTTATGTGTCAACAATACAATACCATATCTGATAAGGAGTCAAAGTGCCTTAGAAGTTAAGATGATGAAGCAGTTTCGAACATTATAATAACATATAGTCTGGAGCAGTTTTTGTCATGCTTGGTGCTGGATAGTGGAAGGAGTCTTGGTAAGAGGTTTTCAATAACGCTCTAGCAAGAATCTCATTTATAGAAGCATCAAGGTAAGGATATCTTATTCATGTGCCACATAAGTATCTTTCATGGTTATGATATATCTTTGATTTAAATGACTTCGTTGTACAAATCGATATGCTGGTCCTTGTATAAGGAGGATAGTCTCAATGTTTATAGATAGCTGAAGTCATTGAAATAAGTCTCCTTTGAATTCATGAGAAGAAACTTTTAAAGTCCTCTCACATAGATAATATTGGAGACTTAAAAGAAGCTAGAAGAAGAAAAGATGGTCCTTAAAGGACAATAAAAAATAGAGGAGAAAAAGAAAATTCATGCTACTGGTTAGGATGGAAGGAGCTGAATGGAAGAGGGAGTAGAATTCTTTAAGTTAGCCTCTCTCTATAAAGTCTCTTTCTAGGCTCCTAGATCATGCATAGAATGTGACTACAATATGTTATAGGATGTGGTGTAACATTATGGAAGTATTAGAAACAAGATCTTGTGACATCATCACAAGGGTGACTATGATCACGAGGATAAGTAAGATATCTCTGTCAACAACTTAGGGTTTCTATGAAAGAAGGAAAGTTGTAGGCAACAACTTTGCAAAACTCAAACATTTGAAGAATGCTCATCATGCAACAAAAGGGAAACATCTCTTGGATAGGGATCTTTAAGATCCTCAAGATTCTCTGATGGAATCTTCACTGATCCAGGGATGAAGCAAGTGTTTCAATAGAAACTCCAACCTATGGAGTTCATGAATAATGATATGATGACGTAAGAGAAGTTCAAGGGGTTGAAGATCTTTCAATCAAGGAAGTTTCTGAAAGAATCCTGGACAACCTAAAGGTAAAATGAGGTATGTATACTTGTATGTAAGTTTTATAATGTCATGGCATATGGTTGTAGATCAATACTTCTATCTTGAGAAGCATGATCGAAGGAAAATGATCTCCTCCTCTAAAAGGATGCAAAAAGACATAAGTCACACCAGATGAAATCAACATAATATGTCCTCATATGAAATATGAGGTGGTTGACTACAATTACATAACTCTGATTAGAAAACTCCAAAAGGCACCTGGGAATGGAATGTGTAAAGAAGGAAGAGATTGTGAGATATGAAACCCTGATGAAGGCAATCAACATCCAAAAAGATCAAGAAGACTTGACTAGAAAATCTCCCGGAAATATATGAAGACTCTGATGGAAAAGATGTAGACCCTTGACAATGGATATCTTTGGGAGATGTGTCAACATGAATGCAGGATGCTGATACCTACAAAAATATGTCATGATGAAGAGCCACCTAGTAAGGTACAATTTGATTTAATGATATATTTTATTTCTTGAATAATATCTGGATAAGTTCATGCAGGGCTACTTACAAGTACAACTAGCATTCATGTGATGAATGGAAGAAGCATGATGAGAAAGAAGTAGTCATATGACGAAGGTTCCAAATATGAAGAAGGCCACTTTCCATGAAGAAAGGAATGACATGACGAACTAAGGAGGAAAGTGATAAATGATTGTTGCCCTACAAGAAAAAAGCTCAAATAACTTTCATGACATTAAGGAGAAAAGTTGATCAAGCAGCTGGAGGAACCACGAAGAAGAAGTTGCTAATGTATAGAAGAGTCCCTAGCTAAGAGGGAGCTCTGACAGGTCCCTGATCAAGAGGGAGCTTGGATTAGATCACCCTTGATTGAAAAGGAGTGACAATTGTTTTTTTCTATCTCATGTGTGATGCAATAGACCAGGACTAACAACCTGTAATAACCCCGAAATAAAAAAATGTAATCAATTAGATTAATCATATGATTTATAATCAACACGTAATTTATCAACTAATTAACATCAAATTACAAAAATATACGAGTAGAGACAACTTACCTGGGGAACGCTAGTTTAATTCTTCTGCTAATTGCAACAAAGTCTTGGGGATGACTCTCCACCCAACCGTAGGTTCAGTTGCACAAAATCTTGCTACAACTGGCCACCCCCGAGCCCTCAATCAACGTACCACTGCCAGGGAATCCTTTGTCTCACAACACTATTCTCCCAAGAGAATGGATGGTGGAATCATGGAATGATGGAATGCCTCTCATCTTCCTCACCATCTATTAAATAGAGCAAACATTGGAAGGGGAACCACATGCACACACTCCATGTGTTTACATGCACCTTTATTGCTTTCTTGTTTTATTTATTTTGTTTTTACTTTTTGATAGCTTTACTGATTTTTACTGCTTTCTTGTTTTATTTCTTTTTATATTTATTTAGAGCTTTAGTATTGTTATTTATTATTTATTTACTATTACTATTTTTTATTTATTGTTTATTATTTATTTTCTTGTATTTTAATATTATATTATATTATTTATTATTTATTATTAAGGGACATTACACAATCGTAAGTCTAGGTGAAGGCCATGAATCAAAATGTAGACACATGATAGACAAAACATTCTTGTCTTCACCTCGGAAGAAAGAATGGAGGATTGGGTAATCATCTAGCAGCCGATGCTCTTTGAGGATGTGTATGGCATCCAAGATAAGAGTAGACAGGAGGACCGATATTCTTTGAGGTCTGGGAACGCAAGATACAAATAATCCTAGAAGGTCATACTCAGCGAACACTCGGGTGGGTATGTACCTTAAGAGACAATGATAAAGGTGTCTATAAATCATTGGTCTCACCAACATTTTGCTTTGATCTTATGAGAGGTAGAGTTGTTAGTGAAGGCCTTGCTATAAAAAATGTTGGTTACTATGATGTTATAACATATGGGTTACCAATCCTTCTTATGAGAAATTATTTAGATTGAGAATGACCAAGTACCATTGTAAATACCTCCCTAGTTAAGAGGGAGTGTTGAAGAGAAGTGTAACTTGGTTTGGTATTTGTAACTGTAATTTTGATCTTTGTACTTATCAAAAAAAAAAAATATTATTTTTGTAGATTATTTGAAAGAGTTTCTTGCTCATTCCAAAGGTCTAGGAAAGTCAAAGAATCAAAGTCATGTTAAAGAGATATTCTTGAGCATGAATATGGGTCAACCTAGTGTCAAGTATTCCTCCGAGACAAGCACCATCCTCCAAAGAAGAAGATTACCAGCAAAATCATGAAGAGATCAGTTAAGTCAGCGTCAGAGTATATAAAAATGACATGTTGGCTCAATAAAAGAGATACATCAGTTCACATTTACATGTCGGCTTATTATGGAGGCATAACACCTATAAATAGGCGGCTAAAGTCACCACAGAAACATAGAATTTCGGATAAAGTATCTTTGCAACTTCAGAGGTACATGAACTCGGATTTCGGATGGGTACATCACTGTCTATCTTCGCATAAGGCTCAGAGTTTGGATGGCATCACTGTAGCTTTAGATGAGTGATACAAAAATAGTAACACACTCGGCATAAGTATGTTGATAAGGGTTTCGATGCAAGAGGGGAACACTCTATCTCATCATTCTAGACAATATCATGTTGGCATAGTAGTGTGACAAGAATCTCAGAGATCCCACATCATTCTACACAGCCTTGACATAATTCGGAAAAGAAGGTCCTATAGTAACACTCTCTGTGGTCATGATCATAAGCATAGATATGATCTCAATGGAGACTTTGTCAGAAGGTTATGATCACAACGAAGGAGCAACAATCATGACCTCGACGGGCCTAGGTGCAGACCTTAAGAAGATCTCAGTGGTAAATTTAAGACCTCAATGAAAGTGCAGAGATGTTGCAGCGACAGTGAAGATCTTGATGATGACCTCAGTGGTGCAACAATAATGATTATCTCAACAGTGACAAAGAAGAGGATTGGTGTCTTGGTCTTGGAGTGGCATAGTAAGTCAAGGTTCATGGTCTTGGTGTTCTTTAATTGGAATCTCTATAAGAAGAATTATGTGCGGGTTTTCCTCTCCAAGAGGGAGAGGTTTTGGCCTTGGCAGAATGCCAACATCTTCTGTTCTTGTCTTTGTTTTTGGTTGCTATTTGATGAAATAAGAAACACAAACTCTAATAATTTCAAAGAGAAGATTGTGCTAATAAGAAAATTAAAAATTCCTCACAAATAGTTATCAAGTCAAGAAGAATCTCATTAACTACATGTGACAGAGCCTCCATCAAGATCATATCTATGCTTATGATCATGACCATAGAGAGTGTTACTATAGGACCTTCTTTTCCGAATTATGCAGAGACTGTGTAGACTAATGTGGGATCTCTGAGATTCTTGTCATCATTGCTATGCCACTATGATACTGTCTAGAATGATGAGACAAAGTGTTCCCCTCTTGCACTGAAATCCTTATCATCATACTTATGCCAAGAATGTTACTATTTCTATAGCACTCATATGAAGCTACAATGATGCCATCCGAAGTTTGAGCCTTATGTGAAGATAGACAGTCCAGTAGTAATCTGAAATCTGAGTTCCTGTACCTCCGAAGTTGCAGAGATACTTATATGAAATTATATGTTTCTTTGGTGATTCTATATGCCTATTTATAGGTGTTATGCCTTCGTAATAAGCCGACATGTCAATGTGAATTGATGTGTCTCTTTTATTGAGCACCACCAAACATTGTTGGTAATTGATGGAAAAACGCACCCTGTCAGGCTAAAGAAGCTACTAGTATTTTCTCATTCTCCCCCTTTGTTGTTGATGATTAATCACTCACCAATACTTGATAACTCTCCCTATTTGACATCAATGGAAAAGGGCTTAGGTACTCTCTCTTTGACCATGCTCCCTCTAACTGATATAACAAGATAATGATTATTTTCTCCCTTTGACTAAAACCAAATGATATTAACATAAGATTACCATGTCACTATCCTTGAATTTACACTATGTTCAACCTAAATTTGTACCCCTCCTGCTAATTTGAAAACCCCCCTGAGGTTTTTCTTGGTTCAAAAAATTACAACCATCCTTTTATATGTTTAAACAATTTCCCTCTTTGCTTGTGATGAAATATAGTGAAGAGAAGGATGAGATATCACTCCCAGCTTCTACATCAAATACTCAGAAGGTTCTCGGGAAAGAGGTTTGTTGAAGATATCAAGAACTTTGCTTTGTTGATATATATTCCAACCTCATGATCTGATCAACCACCCGCTTTCTAAGAAAATGGTACTTAATGGGGATATGCTTGGTCACTGAATGAAGAACAAGATCCTTGGATATATTGATAGCACTTGTATTATCATACATAATTGGAATATGTTTACCATACATTACCTTCATGTCTTGTAATGTTTGCTTCACCCATAAGATCTCTGTGCAACTTACTGCAACTGCTATGTATTCAACTTCAACAATAGAAAGGGAGATAGACATTTGCTTTTTGCGAAACCAATCCACTAAGCAATTTCCAAGAAAGAAAGCACAACCACTTATTCTTTTCCTATCATTTACACTTCCAGCCCAATCAACATATGTGTATTCCATGTTAATGAAATTTTTTGACCCTTTGGATACCATATACCATAGTCCATTGTGGCTCTTAAATATCTAAAAATCCTCTTGGAAACTAAAAGGTGACTTTGTTTGGGGGCTGATTGATACCTTGCAACTATGCTAATAGCTTGCATAATGCCTAACCAAGAAGTTGTTAGACACAAAAGACTACCAATTATTGATCTATACATTGTTTGATTTACCTCTGGTGAGTCATCATTTTTTCTTAGCTTACATCTAGTGACCATAGGAGTACTGGAAAGAGAACACTTTTCAATCCCAAATCTATTCAACATTTCTTTGAGATACTTTCTCTAGGAGATCAATTTACCCTTTTTTGATTGGGCGATCTACAATCTAAGAAAAATGATATTTCCCCAAGCATGGACATCTTGAATTCATTTTGCATATGCTTTGTAAATCTTTGGCTAAGTAAATCTACATCACTACCAAAAATGATGTCATCAACATTAAAAAAATAAAATATTATCATTCTCAGATATGATATACAAATTACTCTCAATTGTTCCTCTTTTGAATCCTTGCTTCTGTAGGTATTTGTCTAATCTGGAATACCGTTCCCTAAGTGCTTGTTTAAGTCCATACAATGCCTTTTTCAGCCTGCATACTTCCTTAGGAATTTCTAACAGCTAAAAACCTTTAGGTTGTTCTATGTAAACCTCTTTTGCATGCTCTCCATTCAAGAAAGTTTATTTTACATGCATTTAATATACTTTAATTTTTTTGTCACATGCAAATGCTAGGAACATCCTTAATGTCTCTGATCTTGCTACAGAAGAAAAAGACTCTTCAAAATCTACTCCCTCAACTTGAGCATAGCCTTTGCATACCAATCTGGACTTATTTCTTACAAATTGACCATTCTCATCCAATTTGTTCTTGAAGACCCATTTAGCGCCAACGGCATTTTTATCTAATGGTCTTGGAACCAATTCCCAAGTCTGTTTTTTCTGAACTTGATCATGTTCCTCATTCATAGCTTTTATCTAATGCTTATCTTAGCTTGCCTAAGATAAGCATTTTGGTTTAATCATAAACAACATAGCAATATGTGCTTGACTAGAAGTATTTATTAATCCTCTTCGAGTTTGAAATGCTACTTCCTTATCACCAACAATCTGATTTGTAGGGTGATGTTTTTGCATGCATGTTTAGGGAGTTTTTGGGTGAGCGCCTTTTGTCTAATCTTAATCTTCTTCTCCCGATTCCTCAAGTTGTTTTGCTTCATCTTCAATATTGGTATGATTAGATGGAATGATAAATCCAATTGCTAGATTTTGATAGGTAACTCCCCATCTACCTTTACATAAATGTAGTCAATTATTTTCCATAGCTTTTTGTTATAGCATATGTAGTCCTTGCTTTTATTAGAATATCCTAAAAATATTCCTTCATCATCCCTTGTATCGAACTTGCCCAAATTTTTAAATTTTATTATTAATGTAGCATTCGCTGCTAAAGACTCTGAAGTGTTTATTATGGCCAGTTTTCCATACCACATTTTGTATGGATTCTTGTCACTGTTTGGCCTAAGGTGAGCTTTAGTTAAAATTTGGACTATTGTATGAACAACTTCAGCGCAATTTTTTTTGGCATATTTCTTTCATCCATAATTTCCCTTGCCAATTACTGCATTGACCTATTTTGTCTTTCAACCACACCATTTTGTTATGGGGTGTTAGCAATAGTGAATTTTATTCTTATGCCAAGTTCTTTATAAAAGTTGTTAAACTCATTTGAAGTCAACTCCCCACCCTTATCTAATCTTACACACTTTATTTTGCAATTATTTCGATTCTCATCCAAGCCTTTGAAGACCTTGAACTTTTCAAATGCTTCAAACTTCTCCTTTAGAAATGCAACCCATGCAATATTGGTGTAATCATAAATAATCAACATGAAGTATATCTCTCCAATCGCAATCTCAGTTCTTTCGAGCCCACATAAGTCCATATGACTTAGTTTTAGTGGTCTAATGGATGAATTTTATTTGATTTTGAAAGGAAATCAGATTTGCTTGCAAATATGACATGATTTACAGATTGTGTTACTTGGATTAGAAATTTTTGTTTGTGCCCCTTAAGCTCCCTTTTTGTTGAGCCTCAAAATATGATTGAAATTCTAGTGTCCTAGTATTCTATGCCACAACTAGCTCTCATCAAGCTTCCCTAGATAGTAGTTCTCATTTTCTTCTTTGAGTATGTACACATTATTTGAGGTTCTCACACCCTTTTCTATTACTTTCCCTATGTTTTCTAACTTTATATCACAACCTTTGGAATGAAAGGTAACATCATACCATTGGTCACACATTTGGCTTACACTTAATATATTGTGCTTGATCCCATCTACAAAGAGAATGTTATGAGCATTACCCTTTCCATTGTCCAAGCTCATTGTTCCTTTTCCCTTGATGTTTTATTTGGAATCATTGCAAAAAATGACACTTCCTATCTTGCTTTCATTCAATGATTAGAATGTACTTCTATCACTAGTCATATTCTTGGAGCATCCACTTTCCACATACCAATGGTTGCCTTGGTTATGGGAATATAAGAAAGTCCCACATTCTTCTTTCTTTTTAGCCTTTTCCTTCCTTTAGGTCTTGGGTTCTTCTTGTGTTTTTTTAATCCAAGAAGTTGATTTGAATTTTCTAGTTTTACACAACTTCTTTATGACATCCATAATTATTACATTTATAGTATTAAACATCATCAAATAAGGGAGCAAAAGGATTGTTGTCCTCGATATTATTTCCATGTGAATTTACAAATATGTTTTCTGTTTGATTGATAATATTCATTTCTTTTATTTCTTATATGATTGTTTCCAATATATGGTCTATAGTCTATAACTTTATGTTCAAAATTTGTACATGAAAAAAAATAACCATTGAAAATATTCTGGTACCTAGGAAAAATTGCCTTTGAGGGTGTGCTTTGCTTATTCTTTAATGTCTTTCTCTTGGAGAGGAACAAGGCCTTTGTTGATTCACTTGATCTCTATGGTTTTTTTATTTTTGTAATAAGTTTTTTGTTGCTACTGTCGATTCCCTTCATTTCCTTTGATGCATTGTTGGTTGGTTCTTCAACTGCTTCAACATAGCTGATTGCTCCTTTATCTTCAACTTTCATAGTACTTGATTCTCCTTCATATCCTAGACTAGTTTTGATGATAGGGGATCTCTGAATTCTCATAACATCATCCAACATTTTAGATCCTTTAATAAAATTTAGGTCCTTGTTTAGCTAAGTCTTGGTTTACTCTAGTTCCTTTCTATGAGAGACTATTTCGTCTTCTCATTTTACACACTGATTTCTCTTCTCCTTTGGTTGTTGTAATAAGGTGTCTCCAATTTTCTTTGCTTCTGCCAACTTAACTTTAAGAAGTAGTGATGAATCTTTAGATTTATCCTTTTCCTCTTTAATTTTTGCAAGCATCTCCTTCTACTTCTTATTATTTTTCCTGATCCTTTGAATTTGTACTAAGGCACTGAACAATTCACCTTTCGGGTCTACTTCAACCTCTTCATCAAAATCATTTTGTCCTTCAACAAGAGTTTTTAAGGCCATGAGCATAAAATCCTTAGTTATTTCTTTCTTTCTTTATTCATTAGAGGATTTCTCATCTTCATCTTTTGTGAAATTACTATCTTCTTGGGCATATAAACTCTTCTTTTTGAACTTCTTTTCCTTATTTATTTTCCTATATTTATTATTTTCTTTATGATCATAGTCATTCTTTTCTTCCTTGTATGGGAATTTAGATGCATAATGCCCTACTTTTCCACAATTAAAGAATTTTAAGGGTAACTTACCTTTGTACTTTCCAAATCCTCTCCTTAATCTTTTGACAAAATTTTCCTCTTCTTCATTAGATCCACAACTCTAGTTTTATAGATATTCTTTTCTCTTCCTATTAGCTTTGAAATCAGCCTCTCTTGATGTAGATTTTCCTTTTGAAGTTATCATTTCATAGGTTGTTAGTATTCCATGCAATTGATCCATTGCAATGTGTTGAGATCTTGCATCTCCTTAATGGTTGATACTTTTACATCAAATCTGGTTGGAAGAGATATCAACATCTTTTGGACTATAAAGGAGTCATCCACAGTTTTGTGTTGACTATTTCATTAACTCAGAGAAAGAATTTGGATGTCCTTGTCCTCTTTCATTTTTAATGATTCAAATTGCATTCTATAGCCTTGAAGTTTGGATTTATTTACTTTACTATCAACTTCATAACAAATCATCACCTTATCCCATATATCTTTGGTTTTTTTGTAGTGCATGACTTTAACCATATCGGATTTAGTGAAACCACTTAGGATTGCATTCATTGGTTTAGCATTGTGAGTGAACTCTTGCTTATCATCTTTACTAACTAATGCATCTAGATTTTTATAGCCATTCTATATGATGTCCTAGACATTTGAACTAAGAGATATTATGTAAGTTCTCATTTGTACGTTCCAAACTGCATAATTTTCTATAGTGAACATGGGGGATTTGTTGGTGGAATTTCAATCCTGGTTAGACATGGTCCTTGGAAATCTACCTTCCAGTGGTTAAATTGTTCCTAAAGGAACCTAGTTCTGATACCAGTTGTTAGAAACCAGGATAATATTGAGAGAACGAGTGAATTAGTATTATGGAAAATTTTAAAAAGTATTAACAATATCTCATTTCTCAATTCATTCAACAAACAATCATGTAAACAACTCATAGAAACACTTAGAAACACCATATGTATGTGGAAACCCATGAAGGGAGAAAACCAAAAAAATTATGTCTGAATATTGTTGTAGGATACAACCTACTGTTACATCAAATTTTCTGGCACCAACCAAAAGGAGACACCCATCTTGTGAATTTTCAAGTACCCACTTGAAGGAAGTACCAACTCCTTGATATTTATAGGCACTAACCTGAAGGAAGCACCCACTCCTTGATATGAAAGAACCAAACTAATTTTCATAGTAGATCCCTCTTTCATCCATTTTCAAACTCAGACCCACATGATTTTTTCTTTTTAGTCTTGAGGATTATTTGTGCTTCTCACACTACTTCAGCCCCTAGTCAGCTAGATATTCTACTGTGACACAAACATGCTCAGACCAACAATTCAAATATGCTGTCTTCTTTGCAATTCTTCTACTGATACTTTACTACAACTCATAGAATTATTTTCTCATTCATACACATAGGCGCACATTACTGCATTGATGCAACTCACACACATAAGTTCATCTCACACAACACATTCATATTTGTTACTATTATTAATTTAGCCTCAATTTCTCATAAGAGTGTTGAACCTATGTTTATTTTCATATTCTTTTATAAGTTTGGCCCCTCACTTACCATGGGTATACATCCATGATATTTACCCATGGAAATCCTATTTGATTGTATCAACAAACCAAGCTATTTTATTGCACCAATAGATAACATCCAGTTATTTCTGAACTCATCAATGACATAGGGGTTCTATAGCTTCTTTTATTTGATGTCTAACTTCATATGTCCATTGGCTAGAACCTCGACCTAAACTCCACAAGTGGCTATCGGTATGTCAGACTATCAGCCTTTTCTCCATGTACTACCACATCTTGATGGTTGATAGCCGATAGGCTCCTAGGGCACTTACTCCTTAACCCAATGTAACCGAGGGCTACTTCTCCATCGACGTACTGCATCACTAATTGTCAACCTTTGTTGCTCCAATCATCCATGGCTGATAGGCCCCTTAGGCGATTTCCCATCTAGCACATATAACCAGGGTTATGATCACTTCCCTTCTATTCATCACTCAATGCTCGTAGCTGGATGACATTCACATCTAGTGCAATATTCCTCTATCTGGGTGGTGAGTGATAGACATGATTGTCAGTGCTGCACTTTAATGGGGAATTCTCTTTCTAGTGCCTCACCGCTTGCCACTTTTCCACTGGATGATTTTCACCATGATTTTTCCCCTGCTAATGGATGGTGGGTAGATGTTGATGGTCCCACCTTCGTAAAAACAAGAAAATACCAAAATATATTTAAAACTAAAAACCCTTAAAAAACAAGTCCCTGGTGCAGATCCCAAGGCATCCAAATCTACCATGTCAAGTCCATGTGTAAAAATCAAAATGTTCTACATGTCATCCATGTCATCTTGTAAAACCAGTTAGAGTTTTCCATGTGTTCTCTGCTGATGTGTACCAACCATATGTGCTGCCATGTGTCACTTTCCAACCATTCATTTGGCCATCCAAAAAAATCGAATCCACTTGCCACATGTCACTCTCACACGCGTCCACGTCAATATCACTACCACTTGTCATGCCACATCACTGCCATGTCATCATCACTACCACCTATCATGCCACATCACTATCACTTCATCATCATGGCCCCCTGTGGTGCCATGTTACTACCACGTGTCACTCGAAAAAGGTCCACGTGGCAACCCAAAATGTCCAAATCCACTTGCCATGTGTGATGACCATGGAATTCCACATCTTATCTTATACACATGATTGTAATGTGTTATCTCTTTAGTAGGCCACGCCATTGACCTACCACTTGGTACCTCGAAAGCCATGTGAAGGCTTGCCTTTTGCTGCCCTTCCATTGTTTTCTTTGTGTGGACATATTTAGTTCCTAGTGGTATGATAGTAAACTTGGTGCTTAGGTCAAGCACCCTATAACCAAGGGATATGAATTGGGGCCTTTCCACCCCACTCCCTACCACTCATCACTTGTTGTCGGTTGCTGTTGTTTATGCATTGAAAGGACCAGGATGTCCGATAAGCACATAACCGCTTTAGCCCAACTCTTTGGATCAGGGAATAGGACCAGCGCTTGCTGCGCCATCGCTCACCACCTGTCACTGTGTTTCTCTTGAGTTTTCTATTGTATTTTGGTAGCACAATGACCTTTTGGATTGAAAATCCTTTGAGAACCATGAATGATTTCCAATTGAAGTTTTCTTCTCATCCCTTAGCAGTTAGGAAACATGTCATATATTTTTGGAAAGATTTCTAAGAAGGATATCTACCCAAACACTTAGTTTCTTAATTTTATCTAAGGAGTCGGAGAAGAAATTCCTTCAAAGATATTATCTTCATTCATGACCTCAAGCTAGGCATCAACACATATTAACACAACATACAACATTTTCAACATATTAACACATCAATGATAACACACTTACCAATCTCCCCCTAAACTTGACACAAACAATGTTTTGACATCAATGGCTTAGAATTGACATCAATGAAAACAATTACTAATTGCTCAAAATGGATAAATTGTGAACTATGAGGCAAGAAACTCTTGTTGAGCAGGCTAGCAATTGTTTTCATTAATGTCAAATCTAGTCATTGATTTCAAGTGATGTCTAGATAAGAGGGAGCTTATAATGACTTGGTTGTTTGCTGAGTAGCCTAACTTTGAGGCCATCTTCTCTATTGGTAACTTGTTTTAAAGCACATGAAAAGTGTTTGCATGGATAGTCCTCTTAGAGAGCTTTCCAATTGTATATGGTACTTGATGAAACTCCAAAGGAATGAATATAGTTTTTTTTTTTGAAGTGAATGAAGTTTATCAAGGAGAAATGACTTCAAGACATCTAGGCATTCGAACTCATTCTGGGATGCACTGAGGTGTTCAGGGATTTGGTCATATGGGATGCATTAGACTATTGATTGGGTGAAACAATATAAATGTTAGATCACTTAGATTTATCTGGGATTTGAGGTCATCTAAGCATCCGAGCCTTAGAGGGTGTGCTCACTAGCCACGTAGTTGGAATAGGCAGATCACAAATCAACTAAATTTATCTAAGCTTCAAGGACTCGAGAAAAATGGAAAAATGAGGTGGCATCCAAGTGGCAGGTTGATGACATGGCATTAGGAGGACGGTACAAGTGACATAGCCTTAAGACTTGTGCCAGGGAGTGGTTTTGCAAGGCTCCATAATGTTAGGCATAAATGGTGAAGTGCCAGTTGGAGATCAAGCTATAGGTGATGACCGACAAAGATAAGAGTTCATGTCATGATAGTTTTATACATCAAATCACCAGCTAAGAGAAGACATGTCACAAGCTTGAGTGATGAGTAGTGAGTGGAAAACAAATATTTCCCCATCATAAGAAATAGGAAAATTTGATGATAGGTAATGACTCCATCTATCAGAAGACTCGATTGGAAGGCCATGCACACCAATAAGTGATGAGTGGGGAGCAGCAAGCAGGAAGTCAACATGAAGAGGTAGCACACAACGAAAATGACATGGATCAATTGATGACATGGTAGCACATGAAGGGGACACACGCTAGGTAGATTTGGACTTTTTGGGTGGCCAAGTGGCCCATTTTTGAGTGACATGTGGCAGTGACATGGAATAACTCGTGGCTAAAATATGATGTAGCACATTTCATTTGGCTAGAATAGGTGAAATGGTAGTTGAGTTGGGTGACCATGTTGCATGATAGAACCTAGGGCACAGGTGGCACAGGAACTGGGTTAGGTGATCACACTGTATGGATATGCACGTGGCACAGGTTATATGCCAATCGATTTGGATGACCACATCGCATGACAACACCCAGGTCATACTTTGGATCCCCCCTCATTAAAGCTTAGACATGTTGTCTTGATCATTAGATATGATCATAGTATGAGATCATTGGGTGCACACCAAAAAATTGGGGGTCATCTAAATCATATCCAAGAAATTGCATACATGACCCCCCTCATTAAAGCTTAAACAAGAAGGGGGCGTGGAAGTGATGTCTTTTTCTTCAATTTCAATTGGGTCACTTAGCATGTTGCAGAACGTGTTGGACAATTTACCATTGAAATATTTGTAGCGGTTTAGGGCTAAACACCATTAGGTCTCAAGCCCTTGGTTTGGGCTTGCAGTCATATGTACCTATGAGCTAACCACCAGGGGCTATAGGATAGAAATTTGGCAATCAGGGGCCAAATTTTCATTTGAGGGAAAAATCTTATTTTGGATGCCAAATTTAGTGAAAGAGGATGAAATGAATTAAATTTGGTATCGAAACATCTATAAGAAAAAAGAAGATGACATAAAACTATGGTATTCCCATGCAAAATAAAGAGTAAGAACTAAAATCAACCGATAGAAGCACAAAAGCTTGATTTGTATGAAGAGAGGAAGGGGGAACCAAACTATAGAACTTGAAGAGAATAATATCTAAGATAGAGTGGTAAAGAGGTGTTTTGCAATATGCTTTGTGTGAAGATTAGTGAGATCTAGAGCTGAGGTGAAGTTGAAGATTGTAGATCTAAACCAGAAATAATTGAATCAATGAATTGAAGGAAGCAAGGTTGATGCATCGGAGAATGTTGTAGATATGAGAATTAAATAATTGGTTCAATGACATTTTAATTAAAATGGCCATGAATTTATGTTTGAAAATGATATGGAAAAGGGATTTGATGGGAACAACAAGTAGGTGCTTCTAAATCAGGGGATTAGAGTCTCCTTCACGTTTGTGCCTCCAACAAGTTGGTGCTTGAAAATATGAGGGGGTTTGTGCGTACAAAAGTTGATGTAAATTGAAGTTGTGGCTTGCATTTACTGGAGAAATTATGATGTATATTTGCAACTGCTCATGAGGTTTGAATCAAAATCACAAGACAAAAACCTACTCTACTGCTCTGCGGAAGTTAATTCACAATCTAGAACAAAAAATCTAGGCATGCAATAAGAAATAACACACATGCAACAAGTGTTTTTCCTAGGGAAAGCAAACTACTAAAAACACCAATGCTTGCTTGCATTAAATCAAAAGAATATAAATGTATTACAATTTCTTTGTTCAACTGAGCATAACCTGCAAGTGCATAACCTATCTCTCTACTCATTGAAAGGCTCTGACCTGGACTTAGTCAATTTTTCCCCTGCTTGAGCACCTATTTCCTTGCACTTTTCCTTGAGAAGTTAGGCCCCTATTATTTAGGAAATTCCTCAAGTTGATTACACAATTCCTTTAGGCTAATCCTCTGATTGCATGCAACACTTGTACACTCAATACTAGTTTACAACTGACGTTACACTGCCTTGGGATCTCCACCTCAACTGGGTAACTCAAATTCTATGCATGCACTAGCTATTTTGGTTTGATTGATCAATTAACCGGATGATCACTGAGTTTGACTGAAGTCCCAGTTCTTAACTAACCTTCCTGTAGTTCCTCAAAAAGTTGGAACTAGTTTAACTGAAAACAACATGAGATAACTAACATTGATTGCTACAAATTAGCAATCACACATGCTGAAATGAACTCTAACTCCTCCAAATTGAATTTAATGAGTAAATTGGGTGACACAAGCCATGTCACACAAGTTAAAATCATCCAAGTTGTCTATTGATGTGGAGATTCAAATTTTCTCAATTTAATCAAGGTAAAATCAAATTGAGAATTTCTTGTCGCATTTTTCAACACTCCCTCTTTGCAAGAAAGGGATTATCAACCACCCCTATCCTACACCTGTGGAACTCGAACTTACCTCTTGACAAGGCCTTTATCAAAATTTCAGCATCTTATTCCTCTGTCAGAGTGTACAACAACAACATTATCCGCCTGTTACAGATCCATTTGGGCACATCAACCCCAACTTACAGATCAGTACTATTAGGGCCCATCAAACCCTAATTCAGTTGTTACATGCCCTAAAGAAGTCAACCATTAGAATGCCTAGCTTCCCAAGAAGTTCCATGACTGAAATCATCTAGAAATTGCCTCTAAGAAGATCAGCGCAGGCAAGCCTTCATTAGGGTGCGCTGCAGTGCAGCCAATACACTGTCAGTGTGCATTGCAGCACACTTGGTCTCTCTTTGGCCTGCGCTAGGCAAATTTGAGCGAATTTCCATGAGGGTTTGAAAGATTCCTTATCCATTGGATGCCTCTAGAAGTTTCTCAAGGCTATCCACTCCTTTGGGTTCGTATTTGGATGAGGGAGGGAGTTAAGGAACATCAATCCCTTTATCCCTTCCTCCATGGAACTAAATTCTAAGTTTGGGAGGGCATTCATTATCACTGTTTATGGCATAACTCCTTTCATTCACCTATAAAAGGACCACTCATCTAAGTGATCAGGGGCTGGCTGGCTGGCTGGGCTGGAAATCATTGAATTATAGGGAGACGCTGTTAGTATGAGACTTGAGTTGATTTCAAGTATTGTAATGATGTAAAAATTTCTTGCTTGTTATGAGGAGAGGATGGGATTGAACTGGAGGAGTGATGCTGAATCAACAAAATTGGGTTGTAACTCTTCCTTTTACTAATAAAGTGTTCAAAGCTTTCTACATATGCTTGTATTGTCCATTGATGCTTTCATATGTGTATCATGTACTTAATTCCATGCTATGTTTAATCAATAGATCATTATCATATGCTTTGATCGGTTTTTGTCTTCTGTTTATGTGCAGGTACTCTTCAATCGAATTAAGTACGGAGAGGAGTGACAAAATTGGTCAAGGGAGATAAGGAGTAAGAGAAAACTTCAGGTAGGCTTCTTTACCTCTTATTTAATCTATTGGTCATAGAAAAAGTAGAGAATGCTTTGCACCGTTGTTCTAGACTTAGTCACTAGTCTAGGGGTTTAAGCGTTTATCCGTAGACACTAAAACTTACAAAAACAAATTGGCAACCATACTGGGGAGCGATTATCCATCTTAGTAGCTTATCTACCTCCTTAGACACCTTGACATACTTTACTACTTGCAATTTATCCTTTTGCATTGAATTTTGGTCAAAATTTGAGGTTAGATGACTCTTGAGTGGCCTCACAGGAATCAGCGCAGGCTAACCTTAGAGACAGTGCACTGCAATGCACCCTCTAGTTAGAGACAATGCATTGCAGCGCAGTTACTCCCTCTATGGCATGTGCTGATCTTCCTAGGGTCAGATTCCCACCCTTGGAATTAAATTTTTTGCCATAATTCTTCTGATTTCTTGTTTGCTAATTGTAAATGGGTGTTATGTCTCTAAAAATAGTTTTTCATCTCCTTAGCTAGCCCTACTTTGATTGGATTGATTAATGTTTCTTTAATGTTTTCTTTGTCATTATCAGTCTATAGTCAAAGTTAGAATATGGTTGATTGATCTTTGTCGAAAGAAAGTGTCGTAAAATCGTCTTTTCCTTCGAAAATTAAACTGTCGTAAAATGTTCATTGATGAAAATCGATTGATTGATGTGTGCATATGATTAGTCTTTTCGTTGAAAGTGTTGTAATTCCTCATTTCTTTGAAAACAAAAGTGTCGTAAAGTCTTCCTTTCCTTGAAAAGAAATTGTCACAAAATCATCATTTTTATGAAAAGAGTTTATTGATCGATTGTGCATTAGTTTTCCTTTTTGTTCATTCACATTAAGGGAAATCGAAAAGAAATACATGCATGTGCATATTAAAGTTTGTGACTGCTTGATAGGAATAGCTAGGGAAATTGCATTAGATATGCTCTTTGCTCTTTGTCAAAGATCTGATTGCTCTATCCCTACTAGCTAAGGATTTTCATTGTTAAATTGAATGGAAAGAATGCTTATCATATTAGTTGCATTTTAGGAATTGAAAACATACATCACGTGGTGAACCTTAAAAGGAAAATTATAAAGAAGATCAACTCAAAATTTATCTGAATTAACCTAATGGAGCATTGTCACCTAACGAAAAACATTTAGAGGTCTAGGCTAGAGACGTGTTTCGGCGTCGTAAAACAAAGCAGCTATCGCTAACTTATATAGGGCGGTGTTACAGTACGTAAAGTATATGGGAATGCTCTCACTGTGCGGTTTTTCATTAGACAACGCTTATACGGATTGGGCCTCCACATACTTTCGGGTATATATGGGAGGACAACACTAGGTTGCTATCCATCCTTAGGTAACTAAGTCAGCCGCCTTGTACACTGTGATACATTGAACACAACATTCGGGGAGATTGCCTGCCCATACTTCTCAGTTCGCTGAGAGGTATTCTGCAGTTCACAGTTGCTTGGTAAACCTTTTGCCTAGATTATCCCTCTTTTGTTTTGTTATGTTACTTTGATTAAAATAAAATTAATTGACCACGGATAACATCCTCCACGCTCACTCCTTAGTTGATCTTAGGTTGAAACATATGGCGACAAATCCGAGTCCATCGATCAAGGAATTCCTTTTGATGGGAATCCTAGTCCTTTTCCTTCTTTCGAAAATATTGGTGCTCCTTACATGGCTACATTATCCCTACCGAGACTTACCATTGGTTTGCCAGTATGGTTGTTTTCAACCTCCTTGGTTCAAAATGTCGTGATTTCTCCGTAATCGAGTATGCTTCCAACTGGACAAAATTAACCTGCAGTTGATCCTAAGGTTGGCCCTTTGCCTTCTTCCTCAGTTGTTTCTACCTCCCCTTCTTCCACTTTGCCTGGTGAAAGTATTGGTACTAGTAACCAAGTGGCTAAGAAGAAGAAGAAAGGGAAGAAGAAGAAGAAGAAGCAAATTCAGCAGAAGGGCAATCAAGCAACCATTGCTTTGAATGCAACATATGATGAGAAACCATCCATCAAGCTTCACAAAGTTCGATATCCATGCAAAATTTGTGTGGGAGACCATCTTCTTCGAAATTGTCCTGATATTCCTCAGATCTTAGAAGAATGGTCTTCTCGTTCACATCATCCTGTGTCATCAAATTTTCGAGATCATGTTGGTGACACACCATCAACTAGTGGTAGTAAAGTTCATGGAAAGAAGGGTAAAGTTAAGTTTCCATGTAGGTTATGTGAAGGGAATCATCCCATTCACCTTTGTCCCTATTTCGATGAAGCCAAAAAAGTGTTGGATAATCATCCTGCTTCACCGCAACAACTTCCATCTGGTTACAGGAAACTCTCCCTAATTCCTTCACTAGTTGATGAATTGACTGACCAAAATCAACCGTCGGTCAAACCCACACTCTCTGAAAGTGAATCCTTTGAGTCTATACCTAACCCAAATCAACATGTCAAGGAAACAGTTGACCTGATTTCACCTTCAGTTAATTGTACCTTTCCCGAAGAGAGAGAATATGATACCACTCAAGTTATTTTTGTTTCTTCAAATTCTAATGAGCTTGGGGGCAGTGCTCCTGTTACATCAAGACAGGAGGAAAATCCTCTAGTTCTTGTAACTCAAGGGGCTAATTCTCCTGTTTATACGGTAGCCCCTCCAAGTAGTCTAGTCACTTCCTTTGATTGGAATTGACTTGCAGGATTCCGTCTTCCTTCTTATGTGTCTTTCCAGATCATAGTACAGGTTTGTAATATGATTGTATCTGGCACTATTATAGATGAAGGTGCATCTGTGAGTATCCTTTCCTCAACTGCTTGGCAAGCACTTGGTTCGCTGTTGCTTGTGCCAGTTACCCAGAATCTGTTGGCTTTTAACAGAGGAACCAATCAACCATTAGGGATCCTTCCTCAGTTACCTATTACTTTGGGAAGAAAAATTGTTTATTTAAATGTGATGGTAGTCCCAGGACCTTTAGATTACAATTTATTTCTTGGGCACGACTATGTTTATGACATGGGAGCTATTGTTTTGACACTCTTTTGAGTGATTTGTTTCCCGCATGAAGGCAGAATTGTCATCGTTGACCAGCTTTCATTTCCCGGTCCAAATATGGCTTGCAGTCAACCATCTTGATTTGTTTCCCGCATGAAGGCATAATTGTCATCGTTGACCAGCTTTCATTTCCCGGTCCAAATATGGCTTGCAGTCAACCATCTTCCCTAAGTGGTCCTTTTGTACCAATGGTATCATCCCCGCTACGGGTTAATTATGTGACAACCTGTTCCATACATCAACTGACGATCAATTCAGTGATGTTGTACAACATGTACTGGGGGCATTGGTACCAGATCTCTCCTTCATGACCTGTTATGAGTTGTGATCAAGGAATTTGAGGATAGTTCTTGGTCTTGTGACAACCTCGTTAAAAAATGAAACAAGGAATATGAGGATAGTTCCTTTACTGTGTCAACCTCGTTAAAAAATGAAACAGGTCCATGAGGATAGTTCTTTTACTGTGTCAACCTCACTAAAAAATGAGACAACTCCCATGAGGATACTTCCAGGTCTTGTGTTAACCTCGTTAAAAAATGAAACAAGGAATATGAGGATACTTCCTGGTCTTGTGTTAACCTCGTTAAAAAATGAAACAAGGAGTCCGAGGATAGTTCGTTGTCTTGTGTCAACCTCGTTAAAAAATGAAAGAAGGGCCTATGAGGATAGTTCTTTTACTGTGTCAACTTCGTTAAAAAATGAAACGGGCCCATGAGGATAGTTATTTTACTGTGTCAATTTCGTTAAAAAATGAAACAGGCCCATGAGCATAGTTCTTTTATTGTGTCAAGTTCGTTAAAAAATGAAAAAAGGAATATGAGTAGAGTTCCTTGTCTTGTGTCAAGCTCATTAAAAAATGAAACAAGGTCCCAAGTTCCAAGTCGAGGCTTTGATTAGATCTCGTAAAATCCCAGTCGAGTCTTTCACTTGATCTCGTAAAATAACATTCATTCCATCCACCTGATAGCCAAAAGTAGTCTACTTAGGTGAATGTAATGAAGCTTGGGGGGCATGCACCTCATGTTAAAGTTAAGTTTCCTTGTAGGTTATGTGAAGGGAATCACCCTATTCACCTTTGTTCCTATCTAGACGAAGCCAAAAAGTGTTGGATAACCGTCCTACTTCACTGCAGCGACTTCCATCTGGTTACATAAGACTCTCCCTTTCATCATGTAGGAGGCATGTAAACCAATCTCAAGCATAGTTTTTCATTTCAAGCTTGTGTAAAAATGAACCCATTTCCATTTTTAATCCTCGTGATTGCCATTCTATCAGTCTCTTTCGTCATATGAGCCTTGGTTTTTTTCATCCCATCGCCACCATCCCTTTGGCCGATCATACGCTTTCACTTGGTTGTTTTACCCTTTTTGAGGAACAATTGCAATGAGTGGTCCTATTAACCAGACTCTTCACATAAATCAACATGTTTTGAGAAGTTCCAACATCACTGGAACCGGTTGCTACCCTAGACACCACTCGTTCCTCAAAATGGAGTCCTCTTTAAGCTCTTTTTAGACTCATTAAACATGAAAAGATTGTCGAGCGCTTGTCCTTTCCAGCTCGTTAAAGGAATGGAAACGATATCTCTCTTGTATTATTTTACGCTTTTTCAGACTTGAGATATTAATTTACGAAAAAGAACTTGTGGAGTTTTCCTTTTTGTCCATTTTCAAACTCTCTAAACATGCAAAAGGACCGACTTATCTTTGTCATTAAACTCATTAAAAACATAAAATAGCGACAAACTTGTCCATCTAGACAAGATCGAGTTTCACCTTTGCTAGACTCGTTAAAACATCAAATAGCGATGGATTCACCCGAAGGGTGAAATTATACAAGCAACATATGTTATCCTCCTCAAGCTTGATTAAAAATAAAGAGGTACTCGTCAACAATGACTTGGGAAAATTGGAAAAAGGGGAAAACATTTTATGGTAAAAAGTCGTTCTTGAAAATGACACTTTCACCTCATCACCGTGACTATGTGGGTTAGGTCATTCAGCTTGATGGTTATCACATCGTTGGTCTATCATACCATCCATTACTTTGTTTTGGGTCAATGCTATTGGAAATAATACTGAGAGGGGGGGTGAATCAGTATTATCAGATCAATAATTTAATTTTCAAAACTGATTTGTATACGCTACTTCAACTCAGTGAACTAGCGTGTATAAGCAATTGTACTTAACGGAACCAACATATATGGAGATATCTTTTGATTTACCCAAATTATCATGTATTGAACTTTAATCAGTATATCAAGAATTCATTAGACAATGCAGTAAAAGTAGAATAGAGCATCACACATAAGAAACAAACATGAACACCAAGATATAAGGTGGAAACCCAATGTGGGTGAAAACCTCTTGTTACTGTCGTCTTTGTCTTCTTTTAATAATAAGAAAATTCTGTTTACAATTTTTGTACTGGTGCAGTCTTATACCAGTACGCAGGTTTCTACCTATAGAGGCTACAACCTTCTCTCATTCTCCAGCTTCTACTGGAAGGGAGCTGCAACCCCCTAGCTCTTGTACTAGCCGATATGTTTGCTAGTACATAGGCGCCGACCTACAAAAGGCTACGACCTTCTTTCTTCCTTTAGGGACCTCGTTTCATAAATTTTCAGACTGGATCCATCAACAACATCATTCAATCATCAAATATATCTGCATCAACCAATCTCCTTTTCAACCAACCACAACTGAATCAATCAATCACTTTGACAACCCATCAATCTGATCATTCAGAATGTTGTCACTAGAATGCAGTAACCAGAACCCAAGCCAGAACCCAAGCCAGAACCCAGAACACTGCAATAGCAAACATAAGCAACTAAAACATATTTTATAAGGTATACGCTACTTCCATGTGTCGAACCTGCGTGTATACGCGCTTTCCTTAAAGCCAACCAGAGTATATATCTGTAAATATAAATTCATAATTCTGCAACTATTCCAGACTTTAGTTATACCCAGATCATATCATTTATAGAATAATATATGCGCCAGAATTCAGATCTAGGATATACGTGAGCAAAAACACCTAATGATAATTCATTTTACGCCTTAAGATCCTGATCTATCATTAGATCTGATCCCTCATCATCAGCTAAGGTTCATCCTTGGTTCAGATCCAGCAATGCACCATAACCCAATAACTTGCATACTAGATCTCACACTTCATCAGATATTTGATACTTGCACCCCTTGGCCTAATGATCTTCTCCTCCTTTTATAGTTTTAGGCCTTTCTCAATACCATGGACCAAAACCACTTAGGACCAATACCTTGGACCTAATACCTGGGGTCAATACCTCGGACCAAATACCTTGGACCAATACCATGGATCAAAATACGATGGACCAAATACTTCGGACCAAAAATTTAGTTTTCCAAGGTATACACGCTTTTCTTTCCATGAAAGTGTGTGTGTACATATACGTGACTTGTATACAGTGAACCTGCGTGTATACACAGCTTGGTCAATGGTGAACTTGCGTGTATACACAGTTTGGTCAATGGTGAACCTGCATGTATACACAGTTTGGTCAATGGTGAACCTGCGTATACCTCTCTTTCTTCATTCTGTAATTCTTTATTGTTTACCTGCTATACTATGATCTTTCATCTGAGTGAGATGCCTTTTGAATTGATTCCTTGAAGCTGCCCTACATTTCATCACATTTGTAAACACTACTGTCATGCATTCTGTCACATCTGATATATCTTTTGTAGATTCATCTAGTTACCATCTACAAGTGAGTTGTTCTGCTACAAGTGGGCTGCCATCAAGTACAACACATACATCATAATGCCAACAATCTCCCCCTTTGGACTTGATGGCAACAACAACCACACCAAGTCACTCTCCCCCTTTGACATCAAGGGCAAAGGGTCATGCTCCCCCTGAGTGCATGCTGAAGTGTGCTGATTGAGCTCCCATGATCGAGTTCATGATCCCCTTGAGCATAAGAAAACTCTGCAAAAATATGTTTTAAAAGAACATGACTCTATACATACATCATGAATGACCTTCCTATCACTAATGAATCATACATACATCCATCTCCCAACCAAGTGGGGATATACCAAATGTGACTCATCCACCTAACCAAGTGGGGATATACCAATTGTTTATACATGTCAAAAACAAGAAATATTACATCATCCATCCCATGCATAGTGGGGTTACAAATTAGGTCTTTTCATGACCTTTACAAACAGAGACCAAATATTTTAAACAAGACCATGATAGTCATCAGCAACTATCATATGATCTGCACCATCAACAACATTATCCAGACCAGCAACCTGTATATGTCCATTATTAGTTCTCAAAATATCATCAACCCTGTTCTCCCCCTGAACCTGTCCCATCTGTCCATTGTCAGATTTGATATATGTCAGTAAGATATATCAGAGCATCTGATCTGAATCAGATCCATAAACGACTGTCAAAGAACCCTGACTGTATCGGGATGAAACAAATCCTTGAAGAATCCAAAACAACAATCGAAACACCCTGAACCAGTGGCCATGGCAGCCGGCGCGGAACGACGAGGACTTCGGTCAAAGCGCGTTGACCGAGGCCATGGAGACTACGGAAGAGGTTGATGTAGCCCCTGGGAACCTCGGAACGGGAAAATGAGCTAATTTTCGATGCGAAATGGAGGGGCCTTAAGCCCTTGGTCACGTTGGGAGCCGGAGAACCGCGGGCGGAGAAATGAAAAGCGCCAATGAACGAAGGTGGGACCCATGACCTAGAAACCAGCAGTTTTGATCGGGGCGCCCTTGAACGGTAAGAGGTTTTGGAGGAGAGCGGAGCGATCCCACTCAGCGATCAACGTGTGGCAGCAGAGGTGAGAGAAAAACTGTCGTGATCACGCATTATCAGTCGAGCAAGTCAACCGCGCTCGACATGTGTATGACGTCGGATCTTGAGGAGCCCAGATCGGACGGCTGAGATTGTGCCTGAGAGACAGAAGCGGAATCGACATTTAATTAAGCCGCGATTTAAGGGGATTTGGAATCCGTTGACCACCACGGTGGAGAAAGAATGTATACATGACATAACCGAAGAAACGAATCGACGAGCAGGTTGGCGCTGTTCCGATGGGGGCGCGTGGCTACTTCCCTAGCGTTCATGCTGATGCCAAACAGGGAACTCCAAGCACGCATGCGGTAGGCGAATCGACGTAGGTGGGAGAGGAACCGAACAGGCATGGAGATCGAATGGCTAAAGCCATGAACAGAGACAGTCGAATAGAGATTGAGAGAGGAGGAATAGAGAGGAGTCCAAGCGACCAAGAGAGACAGTGAATAGTGAACCCTGAGAGGAGGACTGAGCACAGAGAGCAATAAAGCCAAGCAGAGGAGACAGAGGGCTGAGCTGACCACAGGCAGCATCAAGCACTAGAGAGCTTGAAGAATCAAGCCTTCCCATAGAGGAATCTGTCCGGATTGAGCATCATAGTTGGCTCTTTCCACTGTAGACCAAGGGTCACAGAGCTGGTAGGAAGAGCAAGAATCGGTGTACTCCGAGTGGCTTGGGGAATCCAAGAACCACCCTGCCAAGCAAAATCTGCTTCAGGAGAACTCATATTGAATCCCTGTATTGTAATTTCTTTGCTGAAAGACACAATAAAACAAGGCCACCACTGAAGCTGGACAGGGGACGTAGCCCTGGAGAATAGGGTGAACTCCTTATTAAAAACTGCTTGTGTCTTTGTGTTGCTTACTGTATTTCTCTGCTGTCTTTCCATTTATTTTCTATGTATTGGCAATCTGATCGATTCGTTGTTTCAATAACACAGAACACACACACCAGCACATGGGTCCGTAATACCTTTTTTTTAATAAATCTTCAACTGTGGTCACTCATAGGGTGATTATCAGATCAAGTGGTATCAGAGCTCTAGGCTGTAAGGTTAGACAAGCTTGTGTTGGTTTAACTGTGAATGCTCACTAGATCAAAGCTCAAATTATTAGAAGGAGAGTTGGTGGAAACTAATCCTGAAATTGGGAGAGTCTATTCTCGGAAGACAATGTTAGAGGAAGGTTCTATAGGGCCAGACCCTCAATTCATAGAAAGTTTCCTAGCTATAAAGTGTATGGTAGAAGAAATGTATAGGGACTTTAGAAAGCATAAGGGTGAATATTCATCAAGCTCTAAGCAAGATAAAGAAGAAGATGAATCTCATTCCCATGACCACTCCAAAGGAAAGGGGAAAGAAGAAAGCTTCCCTACACCACCTAGTAGCCCTATGCATAATAAGAAGGCATCTTTGATTAAGTTAGATGTTAAATTTGATTTGCCTATATATGATGGAGAGCTAAATGCTGAAAAGTTGGAAAATTGGATTAGACAAATTGATGTGTATTGCAGAGTACAAAATATAGACTCAGACAAGAGCAAGATTCAGTTGGCAAGCCTTCGCCTAGGGGGCATTGCCTTGGTTTGGTGGGAAGGCAGAACCCAAGCTGATATGAGGAAGCATGGTAAGACCATCTTTGTCTGGAGTGAATTTGTTACTGCAATCAAAAAGCAGTTCTATCCATTGGCCTACATGCAACAAGCCATGATGAGTTGGCAAACTCTTCGGCAGTTGAAAGGGAAAAGTGTGCAAGGGTATACTAAAGAGTTCAGAAAGAGAGCATTGATGTTGGGTATCTCATTAGATTCACCAGAAACTCTTTTGAAGTACATTGGTGGTCTACACAGCTACATGAGGCATACCATCCTCATGTTTAATCCCACTAGTATAGATGAGGTATCTGTACAAGCTACTCATCTAGAAGCTAGAGGAAAGAATGGAAATCCAGAAGTTGGGGGACCGTCCCAACCCACTGTAAGCAAGAGAAAGGAGAAAAGAAAGCAGAAGTGGAAAGCAAGGAAGGCTAACACTACACAGAAAGGCAAAGCTTCATGCACTTACTGTAAAAAGGAGGGGCATGATGATGAGCACTGTTGGATTCTGCATCCAGAGTTGAGACCTAAGAAGTTCGAGGGCAAGAAGAAGAAGACTGCTGCAGCTATTCAGAAAGATTTGGGGTCAGACTCGGGAGATGGAACAATCATTGCAGCCACAGGTATAAAAGATAAGAATTCTGAAGCATCTACTAGTAATTCTGCTCAATCTGTCATTGATGAAGAACATGAGAGAAAAAGGCATGAGCTTTTCCATATTCGAGTTGTTTCCAAAAATCAAAAGATTGATACTTTGTTTGATAGTGGCTCACAAGTAAATCTGACTTCTAAAGCAATTGTCAAAAAATTGGGATTAGCAACTACACCTCATAAGAAGCCATACCCATTAGGATGGTTGAATGATAAAGCACAACTACAAGTGACTAGACAGTGCAAACTCAAGTTTTCTTTTGGGTTAGCATTTGTAGATGAGGTTGAGTTAGATGTAATTCCTTTGGATATATGTGGAATTGTTTTAGGAAGTCCTTACTTGTATGATAGAAAGGCTATTTTCTATAGAGTCGAGAAGAAGTATCTACTTGTTAAAGATGGAATCAAATACTTTGTAAGAGCTCATAAGCTCAAGAATAATTATACTCTCATAAACTCAGGACAGATGAAAAGAATGATAAATTCCTGCAAATAGTTCTTACTAATGGTTGTAAAGGAAAAGAAAACTGATAAAACCAATGTATTTGAGCGCTGTAATTCTGATCAGCAAGCTGATATAGAAAAGATTGTTTCAGAGTATGATGTCTTGTTTCAAGAAACTCAAGGTCTGCCACCCAAAAAGAGAATAGTAGATGATATTATTTTGCAGCAAGATGTTCCTTTGCCTAACATTGGGATGTACAGGTAATCTGCTTTAGAGAATGCTGAAATCAAGAAGCAGGTGCAGGAGTTGCTCGAGAAAGGGTTCATCATGCCTAGCACATCACCATGTGGGTCACCAATCGTTTTGGTGAGAAAGAAAGATGGCTCGTGGAGAATGTGCATTGATTATCGAGCACTGAATAAGATAACAATAAAATATCGTTATCCCCTTCCTCGCATAGATGATCTTTTAGATCAACTGGAGGAAGCTGTTTATTTCACCAAGCTGGATTTGCACAGTGGATACCATCAGGTCAGAGTTGCAGAGCAAGATGCATGGAAGACTGCTTTCAAAACAAAGCAGGGATTGTATGAATGGCTGGTTATGCCTTTTGGCTTGACCAATGCCCCTGCTACTTTCATGAGATTAATGAATGGTGTACTCAAACCTTTTCTTGATGATTTTGTTATTGTGTACCTGAATGACATTTTGATTTTTAGTAAAACGTGGGAAGAACATTTAAAACATGTTAAGCAGACATTAGATGTTTTGAAAAGAGAAAAACTTTATGTTAAACTCTCGAAATGTGAATTTGGAAAAACCTCTCTAAATTATTTGGGTCATATAGTAGGGGGAGGTGAATTGAAAATAGATCCCTCTAAAGTGGCAGTCATTGTAAACTGGCCTAAACCCAAGTCTGCTACAGAAGTGAGAAGCTTCTTAGGAGCAGCACAGTATTGGAGGAAGTTCATTTCAAATTTTTCCTCAATTGCAGCTCCCTTACATGCTTTGATAGGATTGAACAAGGTGTTTCAGTGGGGAGGAAAACAGCAGAAAGCCTTCGACACCTTGAAAGAAAAAATTAGTACAGCACCTGTACTAGCACTGCCAGATCTACAAAGACCATTTGAGATCCAAACTGATGCCAGTGACTATGCCATGGGAGCAGTGTTGACACAGCACGGTAAACCCATATGTTATCATTCTGAGACTTTTAATCCTGTAGTAGTCAACTATCCTACATATGATAAGGAATTGTATGCATTAGTTCAGAGTGTGAAAAAGTGGAAACATTACTTAATGGGCAAAGAAACAGTAATACATACTGATCATCAGCCACTTCAATACCTACACTCCCAAACTAAGTTGCAACAATCAAGACATTATAGATGGATGGGTTTTCTACAACAGTTTCATTTAGTCATCAGATATAAGAAGGGCATACATAACAAGGTTGCAAACATGTTATCTAGACCCATTATAAATGCATCTACCATACTTAAGCATAATTCTGTGCTGCATGAAAGCTACATAGAACAATATGCTCAAGACATGGACTTTAAAGATGTATATGAAACTTTGAGTCAAGGCAAAAGAGTAGAAGACTTGGACTATCATGTGAAGGACCGACTCTTATATCATTGTGGGAAACTCTGCATTCCACAAATTGAGAGAGCAAAGATAATTAGGGAAGCACACACTTCTCTGATATCAGGTCACTTTGGGGTAAGTAAAACAGTGGCACAGCTGCAAAGGTTCTGCTATTGGCCAAGAATGAGCGAGACAGTTTCTAGATATGTAAAGGGGTGTGCTATGTGTGCTAAAAGCAAGCCCAGCAACAGAAAACTAGGCTTGTACACTCCATTTCCAGTTCCTTCTCACCCTTGGGAAAGCATTTCCATGGATTTTGTTGGAGGACTGCCCAAATCTAGGAAAGGTCATGATTATCTATATGTTGTTGTGGATAGGTTCAGCAAAATGTGTATTTTGATACCCTGTAGTAAACAGATTACAGCTGAACAAACTGCAAAATTATTCTTTGAACATGTATGGGTTCATTTTGGATTACCCACTTCTATTATATCTGATCGAGACACCCGATTTGTGGGAAAGTTTTGGTCCAGTCTGTGGGAACTAATGGACACCAAATTAAAGAAAATCACAGCTTTTCATCCACAAACAGATGGCCAGACAGAAGTAGTTAACAGGACAGTGATCCAGTTACTGAGAGGATATTGCAGCAAACACCCTAAGCTTTGGGATGAACACTTGTGTTATGTGCAACATGCTTACAATAGAGCCAAACACTCTTCTACCCAGAGATCTCCTTTTGAGACCTGCTTTGGTTTTATACCAAGTTCTCCCCTTGATTTTGTCTTTGGTAAGGATACCATGGTTGATAGACACATTGATGTGGACAGGGAAACTAGGTTCATTGAACAGATCGAAGAGATCCACCAGGCAGTATAGAAACAGCTGGAAAAGAGCCAGGCCAAGTACAAGGCTAGGCATGATAAGCATCGGATGGAGCATAGCTTTCAAGTTGGAGACCAAGTCTGGCTGTATATCAGCAAGGACAGGATGCAAGGTGAAGGTAAAAAGCTAAAACCTATCAGGTATGGACCCTTCAGGATACTTTAGAAGATTGCTGAAAATGCTTTTTGCCTTGATCTACCAGCTTACATGCACATCTACTCAGTCGTGAATGCAGATTGAGGACCCTGAAGAGCAGAGTCAATTGCCTTCTGTTGATGACCTGCTACCTGAATATCTTAATGAGTTGCAGGAAGATATAGTGTTGGACAGGAAGGTAAGGACGACGCGTAGTGGACAGGTGGAATACCTCAGGATTGGGCTTAAAGGTTAGCCGAGCAATGCGAAGTGGATTGAGATTGGACAAGTGAGACAACAGTTTCCTCACTTAGTCGTGCTTGAAGAAAACCAACTTTTGGTGGTCCAAAAGATGAACAGTTTCCTCACTTAGTCAATGCTTGAAGAAAACCAACTTTTGGTGGTCCAAAAGCTTTTAAGTAGGGAGGCCGTGATCCGAATCGGATCCATAAACGACTGTCAAAGAACCCTGACTGTATCGGGACGAAACAAATCCTTGAATAATCCAAAATAGTAATCGAAACACCCTGAACTAGTGGCCATGGCAGCCGGCACGGAACGACGAGGACCTCGGTGAAAACGCGATGACCGAGGCCCATGGAGACTGCGCAGGAGGTCGATGTAGCCCTTGCGAACCTCCGAACGGGAAAAGGAGCAGCGCTAGGCAAACAGGGCCGAAATGGAGGGGCCCTAAGCCCTTGGTCACGTTGGGAGCCGGAGAATCGCGGGCGGAGAAATGAAAAGTGCCAATGAACGAAGGTGGGACCCACGACCTGGAAACCGATGGTTTTGATCGGGGCGCCCTTGAACGGTAAGAGGTTTTGGAGGAGAGCGGAGCGATCCCACTCAACGATCAATGCGTGGCAGCAGAGGTGAGAGAAAAACCGCCGTGATCGCGCATTATCGGTCGAGCAAGTCAACCGCGCTCGACACGCGTATGACGTTGGATCTTGAGGAGCTCAGATCGGACGGCTGAGATTGCGCCCGATAGACAGAAGCGGAATCAACAGGGAATTAAGCCGCGATTTAAGGGGATTTGGAATTCGTTGACTGCCACGGTGGAGAAAGAACGTATCCACGACATAACTGAAGAAACAAATCGATGAGCAGGCTGGCGCTGTTCCGATGGGGACACGTGGCTACTTCCCAAGCATTCATGCTGACGCCGAACAGGGAACTCCAAGCATGCAGGCGGTAGGCAAATCGACGTAGGCAGGAGAGGAACTGAACAGGCATGGAGATCGAATGGCTAAAGCCATGAACAGAGACAGTCGAATAGAGATTGAGAGAGGAGGAATAGAGAGGAGTCTAAGTGACCAAGAGAGACAATGAATAGTGAACCCTGAGAGGAGGACTGAGCACAGAGAGCAGTAAAGCCAAGCAGAGGAGACAGAGGGCCGAGCTGACCACAGGCAACATCGAGCACCAGAGAGCTTGAAGAATCAAGCCTTCCCATAGAGGAATCTATCTGGATTGAGCATCATAGTTGGCTCTTTCCACTGTAGACCAAGTGTCACAGCGCTGGTAGGAAGAACAAGAGTCGGTGTACTCCGAGTGGCTTGGGGAATCCAAGAACCACCCTGCCAAGCAAAATCTGCTTCAGGAGAACTCATATTGAGTCCCTGTATTGTAATTTCTCTGCTGAAAGACACAATAAAACAAGGCCACCACTGAAGCTGGATCAGAGACGTAGCCCTGGAGAATAGGGTGAACTCCTTATTAAAAACTGCTTGTGTCTTTGTGTTGCTTACTGTATTTCTTTGTTGTCTTTCCATTTATTTTCTGTGTATTGGCAATCTGATCGATCCGTTGTTTCAATAACACAGAACACACACACCAGCACATGGGTTTGTAATACCTTTTGTTTAATAAATCTTCAACTGAGGTCACTCATAGGGTGATTATCAGATCAGCATCATCATCAAACAGATATACATCAAGTGATCAACAACTTTATGAGGACCAATATATCAGCAAATTGAAACCATCATCAAGCAGAGCAGAGAATTGACAGAACCATAACAGACCCCTTTTTTTTGAGTCTAGCCCACTGCTTTTCTTCAAACCAACATATACGCGACTGTGCCCAAAGAAACTCACGTATGTACGCGACAATGCTTCATGAAACTCGCGTATAACCACATTTCTTTGAAAAATAGGATTTAACAACAGGATGATGCAGAAACTACTCCTAGCTTTTGTCTGAGATATTCAAATGTCTCTCTGGGCAGTGGTTTAGTGAATATATCAACAACCTATTCTTTGGAGGAAACATACTCCAATTTGACCTTTTGTTCAAGCACTTGCTCACGTAGGAAATGATATTTGATGGGTATGTGCTTGGTCTTGGAGTACATGACTGGATTCTTTGAAATACTGATGGCACTTGTATTATCACATAGAATGGAGATGGGTGGAGTACATGTGATCTGAATATCTTGCAAGGTTTGCATCATCCAAAGTAGTTATGTGCAGTAAGATGCAGCAACAATGTATTTTTCTTCAGCTGTAGATAATGCAATTGAAATTTGTTTCTTGCTGAACCAAGACACTAACCTGGAACCCATATAGAATGCACCACCACTAGTGCTTTTTCTGTCATCAATACTTCCTGCCCAATCCGCATTTGTATATGCATGAAGTGTAAGATCTGTATCTCTAGGATACCATAAACCAAAGTTCTATGTTCCTTGAAGATATTTGAAAATCCTTTTGACTGCCTGAAGGTGTGATTCCTTTGGATTTTCTTGGAATCTTCCAACTATTCCCACTGCATGCATGATGCCCGGTCCGGCACCTATTAGATAAAACAGACTGCCAATCATGGATCTGTAAGTTGGTTGATGTACTGCTGTTGATTCATCGTTTGAGCTAACAATGCATCTTGTTACCATTGGGGTACATACTGGTTTAGAATCTTCCATGCTGTACGTTTTCAAGATCTGTTTGAGATATTTGGTTTGTGAGGGAAAAATACCATCTTTATTTTGTTGAACTTGTAGACTAAGAAAATAGGTAAACTCACTAAGCAAGGACATCTCAAATTCTTTCTGCATTATTGAAGAAAAATTCTGACTCATGGATTCTTCATTGCTACCAAAAATGATATCATCAACATAAACAACAATTATTAGCAATTTACCAGTGTCAATCTTTGTATATAGATTGCTATCTGCTGACCCCTTTGAAAAACCCTGTTGATGGAGATATTTGTCAAGACGGTAATACCAAGCCCTTGGAGCTTGTTTTAGACTATAGAGAGCCTTTTTGAGTTTGCATACAAGTTTTGCATCATTTCCACGAGTGAATCCTTTTGGTTGTTCAATATAGACTTCTTCTTCTAAGTCTCCATTAAGAAAGGTAGATTTTACATCCATTTGGTATACTTTGAGTTTCTGAAAACTAGAAAGAGCAAGAAACATTCTTATGGCTTCAAGTCTAGCAACAGGTGCAAAAGTTTCTTCAAAATCTATAAACAATGTAAACTTTGAAACGGGAACTATAAACTCAAAACGGGAACTCTGGCCAAAAAACCCCGAAAAAACATAAAAAATAGTGCTAAAAACGAAAAGTGTGTATACTGGAACGATGATTTTATTTTTTAGGGGTCAATTTTGAACATGTTTTAAAAATGGTAGTGACTACGAGATTTACTACGAAATTTTCGTGAAAAATATAGCTTCAAAACGAAAAAGTGATGATACTAGAACGATGATTTTTTTTTTTAGGGTCAATTTTCAAACTTTTTAAAAAATGCTAGTAAAACCAAATTTTTATGTGCCAAACAAAGTTGTTTATGAGGAAAAAAAACACATTAATGTTTTTGGTAGAATATCATTTTTCTTTCCTAAGTATACATTCAACATGTTTTCAACCATTACATGCCATGGTTATTTCACCTAAACATAGATGGACAAATTTATCATATCACATCAAGCACGTTTTCCTGATTATCCTTATTTTAATTTTGAGCATGAAAAATTCATAGGAGGCCAGGATTTCACCAAAAAGAGGAATTGGAGTCAGATTATAGTGAATCTCCTCTAATGACCCTCGCTAAATTGATCACCCTCTCCATAAAATATGTTCACAAAAAGTTCACAAGGAATCCCAGAAGCAAGTTTCATTTGTTCTAAAGCAACTCAGTTACACCTCAAGAACCTTGTTACTCACTCATAAATGTGTTCCCGAGAAATGAAGGTAGCATAACTTCATTTGCTATCAATAAATCCCAAACCTAGATGCCAGAGGATTTTCTCTCAAGAATGAAATAATTGGAAAAAACAAGCAAGTTCCCAGAAGATAACTCTAGTGTCAATCACAATCCTAATAATGCATCATCAGTGAAATCATACCCCACATGTAGGGAGAATATGATGAGCTACCTATGACCACTTGATTTACTTTGATTAGAGTATCTAAGGCCATAATAATAATCTATTTTAATTTCCTTCCAAATCTTTAAAGGAAGGTCACTGTCACTGTTATCTTATGAACCACTATAATAACTTTGATGGCGTTTTAAATATAGTTACATGGTATTTTGTGTTTGTCTTATTTTGTTGCAAGTGACTCATGAGGAGCACATGGACACTAATACCACAATGGGAAACACAACCAAAATGAGAAAACTAAGTTTGGACCTCCATTAGCATCAATTACCACTGAGAAAGGATTACATTTATCAAATTCAATGTGAATATCTTAACTACAGCATAAAAACATCCCCCTTGGCAACAATTCTAAAATGTCAATTAGGTCAAGAATTTACACCCAATATAAGGAGACACCCCTATTAATATGGTTATTCAATGCATTGCTTCCCCCACTATTATCAATTAGATGTTACCCATCCTCATATCTAAATAAAAGAAAATGGAGAAATAAAATAAATGAAAAGCACCCCAATGGGGGAAGTAACGAGGGATATAAAAACCTTTTATGGGGCTATGAACATCTAGTTGGTAGTAAATGCTTATTATTTCATTGTGGTGATTACATTGTAGACATAGAAACTCATTAATATTGGAAGAATACTTTTAGAAATCCTTGAGTCATATTTAAGGAGTCTATTACCTCGAGATCTATACAAACCCATTGGATCAAAAACCAAACCTAAAGTGAAAGTAACAAAATTTATTTTTTAAAAAGTAAATGACCTTTATGGATAAATTAATATAATAAAGAATTATTTCTTAATCCTCGATAAAAGGCTTTCAATGTTAAATGAATATATCTAATCTCTCGTGAATTCCTAATAAAATTAACTAAAAATATATTATTATACCATAACTATAACAATATATTTCATCAAGTTCATCGCAAATAGATAGTACATTCATTTGTGAATAATCATGTTCCTCTTAAAATAGATATACTATTTAGTTTCTTAAGATAGATATACTATTTACTTTCTATTTGTACCTATATAGTTTCTTTCTTATATAGAGATACACATAATTATATGAAGACACAAAAAGAGAGAGAGATATTTACATTGTTACAATAGATAAAAAAAATAAGACAAATTACATTAGCCCTGTGATGTGAACTTTTTATGAAAATAAGGCACAACACATTCATATTATCATTGCAATAAATTGAAGAGGTTGAAAAACAAATCTAAAATAGCATCTATGCTCAACAATATGTCGGTTGAGCCCTGTGATGTGAACTGCTTGTTTGTTGTCAATGCCCTGTAAAAGAGTTGGATTAAAGATGTTTTAGAACTTCATTTCCAAAAAGGGAAAAATTTTATTGTAATTTTTTACTTCATTAAATAGATCGTATTTTGTCAACATTAAATGGATTGGATTTTGTCAACATTGTTAGCAAAATGTACGCCATGAAATCAAATGAAAAACGCGCCAATGAAATGAATAAGATGTGCAGATTCTCATGCATTGAATGAGATGATGAAATGAATAAGTTGGGATATTGGTTTTATGATCCTCTCGAGGCGTTGTAGATGTTTGCATTCTGAGGCTTTCCAAAACATTACTGCTTCTCTTTATTATCTGGCCTGTATAGTGTACCGTCTGTTGTTTCTCTTCTACAAGCGAGCGAGTCCATCTTCAAGCGAGCATGAGATTGCCATCGAAGTGCCTCTGCAAGCGAGCGAGTTCGTGTTTTATTTGGTTCTCTTGCGAGCGTTCAACTCAAGTTGCTTATAACCTGGAATCACTGCTGGGAATTGAAGAATTGCCGGGTGGTGGGGCGATTCTGAGAATCGCCCCACCACCTGGCGATTCTCAGAATCGCCCCAAACAATGCTTACATGAAATGAATATCGACCATACTCCCCAGCGTCCCATCAGTAATAACTGCTCCATAGTTGTGTAGATGTAAACTTTTGAGTTGCGTTAAACTGCACAAACTGTTGATTGAAGCCGCTTTTTGGGATCTCTTCTGACCTGTTGTCCACGTCATACTCTCGCAGTCGCTAATGTGCAAACGCTGCAAAGACGTGAGGCTGGAAATACTACTTGGTACACATTTCAAATCACGACACTTGTCAAGGTTCAGATACCTTAATGATCTTAACTTGTGAAGGTCAGATGGTAATTCCGTGATTTCAGAGCCTTCCAGATCAAGGATTTGGAAGGTTGCGAGATTTGTAAAAGATGCAAGCAACCTTTTAATGGGAACCCATGCTAAGCTCAGGTATACCAGCTGTTTCAAACACCCCACACTCTCTGGCAATGACTGGATGTCCGTGGCGGTCAAATCCAAAACCTTAAGGGAGATCATACTCCCAATCACCTTTCTGGGAATTTCATTAAATGCTTTGTTTCTAGACAATAGCAATGAAGATATTTCTGGAGCTCTCAATGACTCGGAAAGTGAGCTCAAATTGTCGCCGCCCAAAGCAATGCGAGTGCAGGCTGAAAATTCATTTTCATTCACAGCTGTTAGACCCTTCCCTTGGCGGCAGCAGAAGTTTTCTTCAGCCTCAGCAATCTGTATTGCCAGTCCACGTAGGACGTCGTGCATCCGGAAACACATAATGCGCCCATCCACGTCTTTCATGGTCGGTTCGATCAAACACCGATCCGCCAGAATGTTGACGTACATTCTTCCCATCTCGAATGGGTCGTGGCCACCCTCATCTTCCACCTTCTTCTTTCCGAGGAGTCCTTCTCCCATCCATAACAAAATCGCCTCTGCTTCGACATGAACAACCTCGTCTTCTAAGAAGGCAGCACCTAAGTAAAGAAAGGCCAATTGGAGATGAACGCCGTAGCTGGCAAGTGCGTCGTAGCTCAACCTTAGGCGATCATGTACAGCTTCATCGCCTTTGCTGTTGGCGTTTGGCAACCTTTGAACTGCAAATTTCCACTCATTTGCATCAGTAGTGCGTGCCATTGCCCTCCACACTTGTGACACACAACCTTGGCTGTTTCCTCATTGATGCCCTCGACCACATTTCCATTATTATATGGAAATGCATAATAGCGAAATAAATGCTAACTATCATTCTCCATCAAATCGCCCACTGTGATTGTGGACTGCTTTGCAACTCCCATCTGCAAGAGCACGCTGGAATTCCTGGAGCTGACAATAATTTTGGAGTTGGAGAGTTGAATTAGGCGGAGTACACCCAATTCCTCCAGCAATTCAGCACCCTGCTCCCACATATCGTCTAAGAAGAGGGCGAACCTCTTCCCCTGTAGAGCCTCATTCAACGGACCTATGGTTATAGCTTCTTCGATCATATTTGTGTTGGGATCTATAACCTTTCTCTGCATGATTATTTGTGTGAACAGTTCTTTCCTAAGACTTGAAATAGAAGGAGACCCAGAAATGGTAAGCAAAAGCAAGAAACCATCGCGGAAGAGATCCCTCACCTTATGTCTGTTAAAAATCGTTTTCAGAAGCAGACTCTTGCCGGAACCACCCTTCCCAACCACGCCAATTCGGGAGAAGGAAGAGTTGGACTCGGCATCGGTCACTAATTCCTCTAGCCTTTCAACAGCACTGTCTTGTCCAGATTCTCATGCATTGAATGAGATGATGAAATGAATAAGTTGGGATATTGGTTTTATGATCCTCTCGAGGCGTTGTAGATGTTTGCATTCTGAGGCTTTCCAAAACATTACTGCTTCTCTTTATTATTTGGCCTGTATAGTGTACTGTCTTTTGTTTCTCTTCTGCAAGCGAGCGAGTCCATCTTCAAGCCAGCGTGAGATTGCCATCAGAATTGCATCTGCAAGCGAGCGAGTTCGTGTTTTATCTGGTTTTCTTGCAAGCGTTCGACTCAAGTTGCTTATAACCTGGAATCACTGCTAGGAATTGAAGAATCACCGGGTGGTGGGGCAATTCTCAGAATCGCCCCCCCACCCGACGATTCTCAGAATCGCCCCAAATAGTGTTTACATCTACACAACTATGGAGCAGCTATTACTGATGGGACGCTGGGGAGTATGGTCGATATTCATTTCATCATCCCATTCATTTCATGTAAGCACTGTTTGGGGCGATTCTAAGAATCGCTGGGTGGGGGGGGCGATTCTGAGAATCGCCCCGCCACTAGTGGTGGTGGCGGGGCGATTCTCAGAATCACCCCCCCCCCCACCCGGCGATTCTCAGAATTGCCCCAAACAGTGATTACATGAAATGAATGGGATGATGAAATGAATATCGACCATACTCCCCAGCGTCCCATCAGTAATAACTGCTCCATAGTTGTGTAGATGTAAACTTTTGAGTTGCGTTAAATTGCACAAACTGTTGATTGAAGTCGCTTTTTGGGATCTCTTCTGACCTGTTGTCCACGTCATACTCTCGCAGTCGCTAATGTGCAAACGCTGCAAAGACGTGAGGCTGGAAATACTACTTGGTACACATTTCAAATCATGACACTTGTCAAGGTTCAGATACCTTAATGATCTTAACTTGTGAAGGTCAGATGGTAATTCCGTGATTTCAGAGCCTTCTAGATCAAGGATTTGGAGGGCTGCGAGATTTGTAAAAGATGCACGCAACCTTTTAATGGGCACCCATCCTAAGCTCAGGTATACCAGCTGTTTCAAACACCCCACACTCACCGGGTGGTGGGGGCGATTCTGAGAATCGCCCCGCCACTGCCCCGCCAGTGGTGGTGGTGGGGCAATTCTCAGAATCGCCCCCCCACCTGGCGATTCTCAGAATCGCCCCAAACAGTGTTTACATCTACACAACTATGGAGCAGCTATTACTGATGGGACGCTGGGGAGTATGGTCGATATTCATTTCATCATCCCATTCATTTCATGTAAGCACTGTTTGGGGCGATTCTGAGAATCGCCGGGTGGGGGGCAATTCTCAGAATCACCCCAACCAGTGCTTACATGAAATGAATGGGATGATGAAATGAATATCGACCATACTCCCCAGCGTCCCATCAGTAATAGCTGCTCCATAGTTGTGTAGATGTAAACTTTTGAGTTGCGTTAAACTGCACAAACTGTTGATTGAAGCCGCTTTTTGGGATCTCTTCTGACCTGTTGTCCACGTCATACTCTCGCAGTCGCTTATGTGCAAACACTACAAAGACGTGAGGTTGGAAATACTACTTGGTACACATTTCAAATCACGACACTTGTCAAGGTTCAGATACCTTAATGATCTTAACTTGTGAAGGTCAAATGGTAATTCCGTGATTTCAGAGCCTTCCAGATCAAGGATTTGGAGGGCTGCGAGATTTGTAAAAGATGCAGGCAACCTTTTAATGGGCACCCATGCTAAGCTCAGGTATACCAGCTGTTTCAAACACCCCACACTCTCTGGAAATGACTGGATGTCCCTGGCGGTCAAATCCAAAACCTTAAGGGAGATCATACTCCCAATCACCTTTCTGGGAATTTCATTAAATGCTTTGTTTCTAGCCAATAATAATGAAGATATTTCTGGAGCTCTCAATGACTCGGAAAGTGAGCTCAAATTGTTGCCGCCCAAAGCAATGCGAGTGCGGGCTGAAAATTAATTTTCATTCATAGCTGTTAGACCCTTCCCTTGGCGGCAGCAGAAGTTTTCTTCAGCCTCAGCAATCTGTATTACCAGTCCACGTAGGACGTTGTGCATCCGGAAACACATAATGCGCCCATCCACGTCTTTCATGGTCTGTTCGATCAAACACCGATCCGCCAAAATGTTGACGTACATTCTTCCCATCTCGAATGGGTCGTGGCCACCCTCATCTTCCACCTTCTTCTTTCCGAGGAGTCCTTCTCCCATCCATAACAAAATCGCCTCTACTTCGACATGAACAACCTCATCTTCTAAGAAGGCAGCACCTAAGTAAAGAAAGGCCAATTAGAGATGAATGCCATAGCTGGCAAGTGCGTCGTAGCTCAACCTTAGGCGACCATGTACAACTTCATTGCCTTTGCTGTTGGCGTTTGGCAACCTTTGAACTGCAAATTTCCACTCATTTGCATCAGTAGTGCGTGCCATTGCCCTCCACACTTGTGACACACAACCTTGGCCGTTTCCTCATCGATGCCCTCGACCACATTTCCATTATTATATGGAAATGCATAATAGTGAAATAAATGCCAACTATCATTCTCCATCAAATCGCCCACTGTGATTGTGGACTCCTTTGCAACTCCCATCTGCAAGAGCACGCTGGAATTCTTGGAGCTGACAATAATTTTGGAGTTGGAGAGTTGAATTAGGTGGAGTACACCCAATTCCTCCAGCAATTCAGCACCCTGCTCCCACACATCGTCTAAGAAGAGGGCGAACCTCTTCCCCTGCAGAGCCTCATTCAACGGACCTATGGTTATAGCTTCTTCGTTCATATTTGTGTTGGGATCTATAACCTTTCTCTGCATGATTATTTGTGTGAACAGTTCTTTCCTAAGACTTGAAATAGAAGGAGACCCATAAATGGTAAGCCAAAGCAAGAAACCATTGAGGAAGAGATCCCTCACCTTATGTCTGTTGAAAACCGTTTTCAGAAGCAGACTCTTGCCGGAACCACCCTTCCCAACCACGCCAATTCGGGAGAAGGAAGAGTTGGACTCGGCATCGGTCACTAATTCCTCTAGCCTTTCAACAGCGTTGTCTTGTCCAGATTCTCATGCATTGAATGAGATGATGAAATGAATAAGTTGGGATATTGGTTTTATGATCCTCTCGAGGCGTTGTAGATGTTTGCATTCTGAGGCTTTCCAAAACATTACTGCTTCTCTTTATTATCTGGCCTGTATAGTGTACCGTCTGTTGTTTCTCTTCTGCAAGCGAGCGAGTCCATCTTCAAGCGAGCGTGAGATTGCCATCAGAAGTGCATCTGCAAGCGAGCGAGTTCGTGTTTTATCTGGTTCTCTTGCGAGCGTTCGACTCAAGTTGCTTATAACCTGGAATCACTGCTGGGAATTGAAGAATCGCCGGGTGGTGGGGCGATTCTGAGAATTGCCCCGCCACCGCCCCGCCACCAGGTGGTGGCGGGGCGGTGGCGGGGCGATTCTCAGAATCGCCCCACCACCCGGCGATTCTCAGAATCGCTTTAATTCAGTTTTGCTGCATCGGATTTGTCTTTTGTTAAATCTGAGGAAGTCATTTTTTTAAATCGTCCTTCCACTGGTGGCGAGGCGGTGGCGGGGCGATTCTGAGAATCGCCCCACCACCCGGCGATTCTTAGAATCGCTTTAATTCAGTTTTGCTGCATCAGATTTGTCTTTTGTTAAATCTGAGGAAGTCATTTTTTAAAATCGTCCTTCTACTTTTTGTCATGCAATTTTGTTGGCAGTTCAATTCATTTTTACTTTTTGTATGACAATTCAATTGGGTTACATTCCTTCCTTTGCTCGGTAAGAAATGGAATTGAATGAAAAGACAGGCCGATAATATTGTTAACCATCATTTCAATTCATCAACTAAGCTATAATCCTACATTCTCTAGGTAGGATATGGAATTGAATGGAAAGCTAGGCAGTGCGAATAAAAAAAGCAGGGACCCAAGTTAATCTTCAACCAAATGGCTGGTTCCTTTTTGGGAGATTTTGCCCTATATATAATGTATATAAAATTTATCGCCATTATTTGTATCATGAATTATAATGTTGTGTAGGTTTTATTAACAAAAATATTTGATATTGTTGACCTAAATCAATTAATTCATATTTTTGGATTATAATGTTGTGTAGGTTTTATTAACAAAAATATTTGATATTGTTGACCTAAATCAATTAATTCATATTTTTGGCTTTGGCGTTTGAAATACAAGATAAATAAATACAGATATTCGATGATTGTAACAATATTTATAACTGTGCATTCAGAACTTGATACTCTGTAGTTGTAGTAGTATTTATAACTGTAATTTCTTATTTTTACCTAGGATATATCATCCAGTTCATCGCAAATAGATAGTACATTCATTTGTGAATAATCATGTTCCTCTTAAAATAGATATATTATTTAGTTTCTTAAGATAGATGTACTATTTACTTTCTATTTGTACCTATATAGTTTCTTTCTTACATAGAGATACACATAATTATATGAAGACACAAAAAGAGAGATAGATATTTACGTTGTTACAATAGATTAAAAAAAAATAAGACAAATTACATTAGCCCTGTGATGTGAACTTTTTATGAAAATAAGGCACAACACATTCATATTATCATTGCAAGAAATTGAAGAGGTTAAAAAACAAATCTAAAATAGCATCTATGCTCAACAATATGTTGGTTGAGCCCTGTGATGTGCACTGCTTGTTTGTTGTCAATGCCCTGTAAAAGAGTTGGATTAAAGACATTTTAGAACTTCATTTCCAAAAAGGCAAAAATTTTATTGTAATTTTTTACTTCATTAAATAGATCGTATTTTGTCAACATTAAATGGATTGGATTTTGTCAACATTGTTAGCAAAATGTACGCCATGAAATCAAATGAAAAACGCGCCAATCGATGTACAGTTGTACAATATGAAAAACTGATCTCAATAAGCCATTTATGTGAAAAATGATTTTATTCGTTTTGATTAGGTCTATTGAATCAAATTGGTTTTCAATAGGTTTGTTTTGAGTATGTGAGGTTTCTATTGTCTTATTAATTCAAGTGGAAGAGATCTTTCTTACATATCATTAGATTATGAAGTGACATTGGACATAATTAAGCTTTGGGCCATACCCTTTTAGAAACAACAACCCAAACTAAATGATTAGTTATAAAGAATTAGAAATTTCACAAATATAGTAAACCAATATTAAGTGTGATTTATGGCCTTAAATGAGTTTTGGAGGGTAAACTTTGAAATGCCACAGAATTCAAATTAGAGGTCAACAGAGTGTGTGAGGTCCAATTATTGGATAGAGTTCTTGAGAAAATGCTCCTATAACATTAGAGTTAAACATGAGGCATCTCAGGTCAAGTGCCTAATGGTTAAGAGCATGTGTTTCCTCCTAAGAGGTCATAGGTTCAAAAACCAGAAGGGGTTAGAGTAGGTATGCCTTCGTAGACAATAATCAAATCGTTGCGTGGAGGTGGGTTTCTTATCCCACAAACAAGGGGGTTTCATACACCAATTTGGTGTCTGGCTTGGCTATGACCTTAAAATTGGATAATAATAATAATTAAGATATAGATTGTTAGAAATTCATAATCTATAAGGGTGAAAGCATGGAGCTGGGTTACACTTTTTGGCAAGAGATGGCATGTTTGGGTGGAAAAAATGATTACTCAATTGAGCCCTTTTTAAGCGCTCGATCGAGCTGTTTGAGCACTTAAACAATGTAACCCAATGTTATTTAGGAGCTCGATTTAGCCATGTCTTTGCGGCAGTCAAATGAAGGAGATTGGGTTTTGGATTTATTTTCTGGCTCAGGTAAGTTTTATTATATGGAATTGAATTTCAATATGTTATTTATTAATTTATATGTCATTGTACTAATTTATTTCATTATTTCTTTTGTGCTTGATAATTAGGTACAACACTAGCATGCTGCCTTCAAAAAGGAAGAAATTGCACTGCAATTGAAAAAGATCCAATACAGTGCAATTTCATTCAGCAAAGAATTAATGCTCTTCAATTTCTTCCAGATGAAATGCAAGAAATTGGGTTGAAGAAAGAGGACTTTAGTGAATCACGTGTGGCAAAAAAGGCAAAGGAACCCCAACCACCATTACATGGAATGTTTGAAAAGACATACATTGGGAGATTCGTAGACATCAAAGATCCATTAGAAGAGGAAAATGAGCAAAAGGAAGTAGAAAATATTATGGAAGAAGACAATGATAAAACCCTAGAGGATGAAGAGTTTGGATTACGTGACATTGTTGATTAAATTTAAGTTATGCTTGGAAATCAAGCTTTGCAATATTTTGACTTTGACATTTTATGAGAAGAATAAACACTCAATTAAGTTTGTTATGCGTTTAATATTTTTAAGATGTGATTTTGGCATTAATTTTTAAGTTAATCATTATTTTTGAAAAAAAAAGTGATTATTATTATTTTTTTGACATGAAATTCATTAAAAAAATTATTATTTAACCATTTTTAGTTAAAATTATCGTATAAAAATTGTGATTTTGACATGTCAATTCTAGCAAAAAATTATCAAAATGTGTAGTTTTTTAGTTATATTTGTGTTAAAAATGGTTATTTTTATGTCCATTGTTAAAAAATATTGTTTTTTAGAAACAATTATTTCATGTGGATTGAAAAATTAATTAAGGATGTATAAATATGTAAAATATCGAAAATTATAAATATCGACCTCCTAATTTAAAAATGCAAAACAATAAAAACCTCACTAAAAAAAATGTTAAAATTAAAATAAAAAACAAGAAAATGTGAAGAAAACGACCACTTCAAAAACGATCAAATTTATAAAATAGTTATTTACATTTTATACATTAGAAAATTTGAAGCCAAAAAACAGGTCTTTTAAAAAAAGGGGGTGATGTAGAATACTCACTTTTTTAAATCAGCATGAAAATCACTACCATTCTAAAATGTAATGTACATAAAAAAAATTAAAGTGCCAAAAACTATGCTCTAAAAAAAACATGTGCGTTCTGCATCACCCATTTTCAAAATCAGATTACTTTTTTGCTATCTCTACGAAACAAGTAACAGTATCAGTTCCTGTTTCAAAGTTTACATTGTTTATACCTTCTTGTTGAGCATATCCTTTGCAAATGAGTCTGGCCTTGTTTCTAATAACTTCTCCATTTTCGTTCAGCTTGTTTTTGAATATTCATTTGGTTCCTATGATATTCTTATCATGAGGTCTAGGAATTAATTCCCAAGTATTATTCTTTTCAATTTGCTCAAGTTCTTCATTCATGGGCTTGACCCAACATTCATCTCTACATGCTTCATTTACATTTTGAGGTTCAATGGAAGATAGTAATGCTAGATAGCTTGAGGCTTCGGCAATGGTTCTTCTTGTCTGCACACCTGCCCCTTTTCTCCTAAAATTTGAGTTTCTGGATGATTTTTCTGAACATACCTGGATGAAGTCTTTTCTTCTATTGTTATCTCTTCTTCTGGTGCTTCATTGGTTTCTTCTTCAGAATCAGTGTGATTTGATGTGGGAAAATGATCCTCATCTTCTTCATTGTCATAATCTTCGGTTTTTATCTATTTTGGATTTTTGCATGCTTCATCAACCACAACATCAATACTTTCAATAATTTTCCCAAGTATTTTATTATAACATTTATATCCTTTACTTCAGGAAGAGTAGCCAAGAAGAATACCTTCATCTGCTCTGGGTTCAAACTTACCAAGTTTTTCATCAGTCCTTTTGATGTAACATTTGCTTCCAAAATTTTTGAAGTATTTTACAGTAAGAGTCTTACCATACCAAAGTTAATGTGGAGTTTGAGCGTTGTTTACCTGAACATTTGCTTGGTTGAGAATAGTGACGGTGGAAAATGCAGCTTCACCCCAGAAGGTTGCAGGAGTTCCAAATTCATCTAGCATAGCACGAGCCATTTGTTGAACAGTTCTGTTTATCCTTTCTACCACTCCATTTTGCTGAGGAGTCCTTGTTGTGGAGAACTGCCTTTTTATTCCATGTTGTTCAAAAAAGTCAAAGAATTCATCCGAGGTAAATTCCCCTCCTCGATCAGATCTGAGGCATTTGATTTTGCGATCTGATTCATTTTCAACCAAAGCTTTGAAGGCTTTGAATTTTTCAAATGCTTCATCTTTATGCTTTAGAATACCTATCCAACACATTCTGAAAAAATCATCAATGAACAATATAAAGTATTCTTCTCCAAGAGGTGAGTTTTTCCTTGATGGTCCACATAAATCAATATGAACAAGTTCAAGAGGCTTACTAGCTGACCCTTCCTTTTCGATGAAGTGAGATTTGGTTTGCTTACCGAATTGACATGATTTGCATATAGTATTTTTAGGAATGTTGATATCTAGAAGATCACGAATAGCTTGGAATCTGCATGCTTTTCTTATTTGAGAGAAGCTTAGATGTCCCAATCTTCTGTGCCATAGCAAGTGTTCATCATTTTTTCTTAGATAGCACTGTTGTTGTCCTCCCTTGAGTATGTATAGGTTGTTTGGAGTTCTTGTACCTTTGATCACGGTTTCTCCTGTATCAAGCTCATGAACAACACATCCATTTGATTGAAACACTACTTCATTTCCTTGATCACACATTTGACTCACACTCAACATGTTATGCTTTAAGCCATCAACATACATAACAATCCCAGCTTTAACTTCTTCTCTCAAGAAAATAGAGCCTTTACCTTCTATGACAGCAGGAGTGTTGTTTCCAAATGAGACACTCTTTTCCTTTTCTAAGGCATTATATGAGTGTAGTTTTTCTTTGTCCCCTGTCATGTGTTTTGTGCATCCACTGTTGATATACCACTGGTTTTCTTGCCCTTCTGCATACAGGGCTATACCACATCTTTCTGTTTGCGGTTCTTTCTTTCTCCATATTTTGGGATTTAATGGAGTTTGCTCCTTTTGAGATATTTGCTGAAATTTAATCCTGCATTCAGATTCTTCATGGCCAAAGTTGTTACAGATTGAGCATTCTATTTCATTTTCAAGAAGAGAAAAGTTATTATAGGAACTTTTCTTGATCCCTGTCACATTCCTTTGATTTTTTGCTTCTCTAGTCATGATGGTTTTGTAAGCAACACATTGAGCAGGTTTGTGTCCAAAATTATGACATGAGAAACATTGACCATTAAAGAAGTTCCTGCGATTATCGAATCTACTGACCTGATGATTGTAGTTTCTATTGATATTTATCTTTGAAGCAAATTGAGTACGATTTACTTGAGGTTGATTGTGGCTTCTGTTCATCCTTGAAGTAAATTGAGCCTAATTTACTCAGTGATCTGCTTTATGCCTTTGCTGCCAATTGTCAAAATGTTCACTGCTCTTTGCTGCATCAAGATAGCTTTTTAGTGGAGGTTGACGGCTTCTGAGATTGAGATGCTTCTTCAGTATATCCAAGACCTGTATTTATTAGAGGAGAACAATGCACTTTGATAATTTCATTTAAGGTTTCTGATCCTTTAGCAAATCTAAGATTGAGAGCTTTTGTTTTCTCATGATCCTTTCTTAGACCCACAATTGCACATTCTAGTTTTTCATTGTTTTTTTCTCTTTCAGCAAGTTGGTATGTCAAGGTATCTATAATCATATTCTTTTCTTTTAAACAGATTTTGAGTTTAGAGATTTCTTCATAAAGGTCATCTTCATCTAAAGCATCCAAAAAATCATCATCTTCATAAGCCATCAGAAGTCTATGGTCATTAATATTTGCATCTTCATCACTATTTGATAAACCATCGCTATCTTCATGAGTATAGTAGCTCTTTTTACTTACACTTTGTTTTCTATTCTATTTTCCAGATTCCTTCCCTTTATCATATTTATCTTTATGAGGACATTTGGTAGCATAATGACCGACTCTACCACAGGCAAAACATTTGAAGGGTAGTTTACCTCTGAATATTCCGGAACCTTGTTGAAGCTTCTTGACAAAGTTTACTTCCTCTTCTTCTTCTGAAATATGTCCTGATTCATTGAGTTCTTCTTTTCCTTTTGCTGAAGCTTTAAATGCGGCTTCTCTCATATCTGATGGACCTCCTTTTCTCATCTCAAAGGCAGTTAAGATTCCGTGAAACTATGTCATAGTAATAGTTTGTAGATCTTGCTTTTCTTCTATGGCAGATACTTTTGATTCAAATTTAGCAGATAAGGATTTAAAATTTTTTTCAACTAAGGTAACTTCCTTTATCTCTTCACCTTGATTCTTCATGCAATTAACAACCTCATCTATACGTAAGAAGTAACTAGCTATACTTTCATCATTGTGCATCTTGAGAGTTTCATATTGAATTATGAGAGTTTGCAGTTTAGCATGTTTTACCTGAGAATCTCCTTCGTAGCTTAGAACGATTTTGTCCCATATTTCTTTGGCTGATTTGAGCTGCATAACTTTGACAAACTTTGATTGTGACAGACTTCCCAATAATGTATTGGTAGCCTTGGCATTGGTTTCATATTGCTTTTTACCTGCCATATTTGTAGGAATTGCTGATGGAAATGTATATCCTCCTTCCACGATTTCCCAAACATCTGTTCCAAGAGATTGAAGATAGGCTGTGGTTCTTACCTTCCAATAAACAAAGTTGCTCCCATCAAAGATTGGTGGTCTGATGGATCCCCCGCTTTCTTGATTACTCATGATGATGGATCTTCCTTCAAGCGATCAAGCTTCTTCTGAAGGACCTGCTCTAATACCAGTTGTTGGAAATAATATTAAGAGGTGGGTGAATCAGTGTTATCAGATCAATAATTTATTTTTCAAAATTGATTTGTATACGCTACTTCATCTCAGTGAACTAACATGTATACACAATTGTACTTAATGAAACTAGCATATATGCAGAGATCTTTTGATTTACCCAAATTATCATGTATTAAACTTTAATCAGTATATCAGGAATTCATTAGATAGTGCAGTAAATGAAGAATAAAGCATCACACATAAGAAACACACATGAACACCAAGATATAAGGTGGAAACCCAATGTGGGTGAAAACCACCTGCTGCTGTCATCTCTATCTTCTTTTAATAATAAGAAAATTTTGTTTACAATTTTTGTACTAGTGCAGTCTTATACATGTACACAGGGTTCTACCTGCAGAATGCTACAACCTTCTCTCGTTCTCTAGCTTCTATTGCAAGGGAGTTGTAACCCCCTAGCTCTTGTACTAGCCGATATGTTTGCTAGTACGTAGGCGCCGACCTACAGAAGGCTACTACCTTCTTTCTTCCTTCATGGACCTCATTTCATAAATTTTCAAACTGGATCCATCAACAACATCATTCAATCATCAAATATATCTGCATCAACCAATCTCCTTTTGAACCAACCACAACCGAATCAATCAATCACTTTGACAACCCATCAATCTGATCATTCAAAATGCTGTCACCAAAATACAGTAACCAGAACCCAAGCCAGAACCCAAAACACTGCAACAACAAACAGAAGAAACTAAAACATATTTTATAAGGTATACGCTACTTCCATGTGTCGAACCTACGTGTATACGTGCTTGCCTCAAAGCCAACTAGAGTATATATCTGTAATATAAATTCAGAATTCTGCAGCTATTCCAGACTTTAGTTATACCCAGATCATATCATTTATAGAATAATGTATGTGTCAGAATTCAAATCTAGAATATACATGAGCAAAAACACCTAATGATAATTCATTTTACACCTTAAGATCCTGATCTATCATTAGGTCTAATCCCTCATCATCAGTTAAGGTTCATCCTTGGTTCAAATCCAGCAATGCACCATAACCCAATAACTTGCATACTAGATCTCACACTTCATCAGATATTCGATACTTGCACCCCTTGCCCTAATGATCTTTTTCTCCTTTTATAGTTTTAGGCCTTTTTCAATACCATGGACCAAAACCACTTAGGACCAATACCTTGGACCCAATACCTGGGGTCAATACCTCGGACCAGATACCTTGGACCAATACCATGGATCAAAATACCATGGACCAAATACTTCAGACCAAAAATTTAGTTTTCCAAGGTATACGCGCTTTTCCTTCTGTGAAAGTGCGTGTGTACGTATACGCGACTTGTATACAGTGAACCTGCGTGTATACGCAGCTTGGTCAATGCTGAACCTGCGTATACCTCTCTTTCTTCATTTTTTAATTCTTCGTTGTTTACCTACTATACTATGATCTTTCATCTGAGTGAGATGCCTTCTGAACTGATTCCTTGAAGCTGCCCTGCATTTCATCACATCTGTAAACACTACTGTCATGCATTCTGTCACATTTGATATCTCTTTTGTAGATTCATCTAGTTACCATATACAAGTGAGTTGTTCTGCTACAAGTGGGTTGCCATCAAGTACAACACATACGTCACAATGCCAACAAATGCTACTAATTCATCTTAGTTTTGCCGACATGTTCAAGAGAAGTCATTCAGTCAAACTTCATCCTTTGCAATACCATAAACTTTCATTTTCATGATCGCCATTCCTAAACTTTCTGTCATTAGTCAATTTTTCATCTCCAAAATAATTTACCTTGTTTCGTGTCGTTAATGTGGAATACATCAAGGCCCTCCTGCGACGAGTTGCTTCTTGTCGACATCAGTACATTATCCAAGAAGTTGACTTAGAAACACCCTTCAGTATCTTGAGGCTTGCATACATCAATGACAGGTTTCTCACTTCCCCCGATAGGTTGACATCACTAGCCTTCGATCGAAAGACTTTGTATGGTGTTCGACATCAAAACATTTATTCACAGCATGCGAAATGTACTGTAGTACCTTGAGGGTCATTATCATTATCGGTGATTCCTATCGCGTTTGTTAACGACTTATATCATTGGCTAGTAATCAGACGATGTCTTCCCATGTTCGACTTCAGATCATCTATTCACATGGTTAGACTTGTACTTGAGCGAAACATTGAATGAGAATGAAGACCCTGGATCTAGTTTCATCCATCCGGGCTGTGATATTTTAAGGCGTACTAAATCAAATGTACAATGGCCTTACATTCATAGTCATCCATTCATGGGTCTATATCTTTAGACGACTATATTTGTACATGTAATGAAAGTTTATAAGCTGAGCATGGGTATTCCTTCCCTTAGCAAGTTCATGAGAAAAAGATAAATTATCATGATATATGTATTGTAATTGATCCAGGTCACCTTCCACTTCGAAACCTCCTCTTCACATAGTAAAGCATTTCACTCGACATACATATTTACGACTTCATGCTTTAGGGGGCAACTGTTACAGATCCATTTGGGCACATTAACCCCAACTTACAGATTAGTACTACTAGGGCCCATCAAACCCTAATTCCGTTGTTACATGCCCTAAAGAAGTCAACCATCAGAATGCCTAGCTTCCCAAGAAGTTCCATGACTGAAATCATTCAGAAACTGCCTCTAAGAAGATCAACGCAGGAAAACCTTCATTAAGGTGTGCTGCAGTGCAGCCAATACACTGTCAGTGTGCATTGTAGCACACTTGGTTTCTCTTTGGCCCGCGTTGGGCGAATTTGAGCGAATTTCCTTGAGGGTTTAAAATATTCTTTATCCATTGGATGCCTCTAGAAGTTTCTCAAGGCTATCCACTCCTTTTGGGTTCGTATTTGGATGGAGGGAGTTAAGGAACATCAATCCCTTTATCCCTTCCTCCATGGAACTAAATTCTAAGTTTGGGAGGGCATTCATTATCATCATTTATGGCATAACTTCCTTCATTGACCTATAAAAAGACCACTCATCTAAGTGATTAGGGGCTGACTGGTTGGTTGGGCTTGAAATCATTGAATTATAGGGAGATGTTGTTAGTATGAGACTTGAGTTGATTTCAAGTATTGCAACGATGTCAAAATGTCTTGCATGTTATGAAGAGAGGATGGGATTGAACTGGAGGAGTGATGCTGAATAAAACAAATTGGGTTGTAACTCTTCCTTTTACTAATAAAGTGTTCTAAGGTTTTTCCATATGCTTGTATTGTCCATTGATTCTTTCATATGTGTATCATGTACCTGATTCCATGCTATGTTTAATCAATAGATCATTATCATATGCTTTGATCAGTTTTTGTCTTCTGTCTGTGTGCAGGTACTCTTTAAGCGAATTAATTACAGAGAGGAGCGACAGAATTTTTCAAGGGAGATAAGGAGTAAGCGAAAGCTTTAGGTAGACTTCTTTATCTCTTATTTAATCTATTGGTCATAGAAAAAGTAGAGAATGCTTTGCACTGTTGTTCTAGACTTAGATACTAGTCTAGGGGTTTAAGCGTTTATCCGTAGACACTAAAACTTCCCAAAACAAACTGGCGACCATACTAGGGAGCGATTATCCATCTTAGTAGCTTCTCCACCTCCTTAGACACCTTGACATACTTTACTTGTTGTAATTTAGCCTTTTGCATTGAATTTTGGTCAAAATTTGAGGTTAGATGACTCTTGAGTGGCCTCACAAGAATCAGCGCAGGCTAACCTTAGAGACAGTGCGCTGCAATGCACCCTCCAATTAGAGACAATGCACTGCAGCGCAGTTACTCCCTCTATGGCCAGCGCTAATCTTCCTAGGGTCATATCCCACCCTTGGAAATAAATTTTTTGCCAAAATTCTTCTGATTGCTTGTTTGTTGATTGTAAATGGATGTCATGTCTCTGAAAATAGTTTTTCATCTCCTTAGCTAGCCCTACTTTGATTGGATTGATTAATGTTTCTTCAATGTTTTCTTTGTCATTATCAGTCTATAATCAAAGTTAGAATATGGTTGATTGATATTTGTCAAAAGAAAGTGTCGTAAAATCGTATTTTCCTTCGAAAATTGAATTGTCGTAAAATGTTAATTGATGAAAGATCGATCGATTGATGTGTGCATATGATTAGTATTTTCGTTGAAAGTGTCGTAATTCCTCATTTATTTGAAAACGAAAGTGTCGTAAAGTCTTCCTTTCCTTGAAAAGAAATTGTCGCAAAATCGACATTTTTATTAAAAGAGTTTATTGATCGATTGTGCATTAGTTTTCCTTTTTGTTCATTCACATTAAGGGAAATCGAAAAGAAATACATGCATTGTGCATATTAAATTTTGTGAATGCTTGATAGGAATAGCTAGGGAAATTGCATTAGATATGCTCTTTGCTCTTTGTCAAAAATCTGGTTGCTCTATCCCTACTAGCTAAGGATTTTCATTGTCAAATTGAATGGAAAGAATGCTTATCATATTAGTTGCATTTTATGAATTGCAAACATACATCACAAGGTGAACCTTGAAAGGAAAATTCTAAAGAAGATCAACTTAAAATTTATCTGAATTTACCTAATGGAGCATTGTCACCTAACGAAAAACATTTAGAGGTATAGGCTAGAGATGTGTTCTGGCGTCGTAAAACAAAGCAGCTGTCGCTAACTTGTCTGCAATACATTCCGAGTGTGATACCTCATTCCACGTACGTGAATAGATCGTAGCTCATCCACGTACCTTCGGGTATATAAGGCGGTGTTACAGTACGTAAAGTATATGGGAATGCTCTCACTATGCGGTTTTGCATTAGACAACACTTATACGGATTAGGCCTCCACGTACTTTCGGGTATATATGGGAGGAAAACACTAGGTTGCTATCCATCCTTAGGTAACCGAGTCGGCCGCCTTGTACACTATGATACACCGAACACAACATTCGAGGAGATTGCCTGCCCGTACTTCTCGGTTCGCCGGGAGGTATTTTGCAGTTCACAGTTGCTTGGTAAACCCTTTGCCTAGATTATTCGTCCTTTGTTTTGTTATGTTACTTTGATTAAAATAAAATTAATTGACCGTGGATAACATCCTCCATGCTCACTCCTTAGTTGATCTTAGGTTGAAACATATGGCGACAAATCCAGAGTCCACTGATCAAGGAATTCCTTTTAATGGGAATCGTAATCCTTTTCCTTCTTTTGGAAATATTGGTACTCCTTACATGGCTACATTATCCCTACTAGGACTTACCATTCGTTTTCCAGTATGGTTGTTTTCAACCTCCTTGGTTCAAAATGTCGTGATTTCTCTGTAATCAAGTACGCCTCCAACTGGACAAAATCAACCCCCAGTTGATCCTAAGGTTGGCCCTTTGCCTTCTTCCTAGGTTGTTTCTACCTCCCCTTCTTCCTGTTCACTTGGTGAAAGTATTGGTACTAGTAACCAGGTGGTTAAGAAGAAGAAGAAAGGGAAGAAGAAGAAGAAGAAGCAAATTCAGCAGAAGGGCAATCAAGAAACCATTGCTTTGAATGCAACATTTGATGAGAAACCATCCATCAAGCCTCACAAAGTTCGATATCCATGCAAACTTTGTGTGGGAGACCATATTCTTCGAGATTGTCGTGTTATTCCTAAGATCTTAGAAGAATTGTCTTCTTGTTCACATCATCCTATGTCATCAACTTTTCGAGATCATGTTGGTGACACACCATCAACTAGTGGTAGTAAAGTTTATGGAAAGAAGGGTAAAGTATAGTTTCCATGTAGGTTATGTGAAGGGAATCATCCCATTCACCTTTGTCCCTCTCTGGATGAATCCAAAAAAGTGTTGGATAACCGTCCTACTTCACCGCAACGACTTCCATCTGGTTACAGGAAATTCTCCCTAAATCCTTCACTAGTTAATGAATTGACTGACCAAAATCAACCGTCGGTCAAACCCACTCTCTCTGAAAGTGAATCCTTTGAGTCTATACCTGGCCCAAATCAACAGGTCAAGGAAACAGTTGACCCGATTTCACCTTCAGTTAATCATACTTTTCCCAAAGAGAGTGAATATGATACCACTAAAGTTCTTTTTGTTTCTTCAGATTCTAATGAGCTTGGGGGCAGTCCTCCTGTTACATCAAGATAGGAGGAAAATCCTCCAGTTCTCGTAACTCACGGGGTTAATTCTCTCGTTTATACAGTACCCCCTCCAAGTAGTCTAGTCGCTTCCTTTAATTGGAATCGACTTGCAGGATTCTGTCTTCCTTCTTATTTGCCTTTCCAGATCATAGTATAGGTTTGTAATATGATTGTATCTAGCACTATTATAGATGAAGGTGCATTTGTGAGTATCCTTTCCTCAACTGCTTGGCAAGCGCTCGGTTCGCTGTCGCTTGTGCCAGTTACCCAGAATCTGTTGGCTTTTAACAGAGGAACCAGTCAACCATTAGGGATCCTTCCTCAATTACCTATTACTTTGGGAGGAAAAATCATTTATCTGAACGTGATGGTAGTCCCAGGACCTTTAGATTACAATTTAATTCTTGGGCGTGACTATGTTTATGACATGGGAGCTATTGTTTCAACACTCTTTCGAGTGATTTGTTTCCCGTATGAAGGAAAAATTGTCACCGTTGACCAGCTTTTATTTCCTGGTCCAAATATGGCTTCCAGTCAACCATCTTCCCTAAGTGGTCCTTTTTTACCAATGGTATCATCCCCGCCATGGGTTAATTATGTGGCACCCTGTTCCATACTTACATCAACTGACGATCAATTTAGTGATGTTGTACAACATGTATTGGGGGCATTGGAACCGGATCTCTCCTTCATGACCTGTTATGAATTGTGATAAAGGAATTTGAGGATAGTTCTTGGTCTTGTGACAACCTCGTTAAAAAATGAAACAAGGAATATGAGGATAGTTCTTTTACTGTGTCAACCTCGTTAAAAAATGAAACAGGTCCATGAGGATAGTTCTTTTACTGTGTCAACCTCATTAAAAAATGAAATAGCTCCCATGAGGATACTTCATGGACTTGTGTTAACCTCATTAAAAAATGAAACAAGGAATATGAGGATACTTCCTGGTCTTGTTTTAACCTCGTTAAAAAATGAAACAAGAAGTCCGAGGATAGTTCGTTGTCTTGTGTCAACCTCGTTAAAAAATGAAACAAGGGTCTATGAGGATAGTTCTTTTATTGTGTCAACCTCGTTAAAAAATGAAACAGGCCCATGAGGATAGTTCTTTTACTTTGTCAACCTTGTTAAAAAATGAAACAGGCCCATGAGCATAGTTCTTTTATTGTGTCAAGCTCGTTAAAAAATGAAACAAGGAATATGAGCAGAGTTCCTTATCTCGTGTCAAGCTCATTAAAAAATGAAACAAGGTCCCAAGTTCCAAGTTGAGTCTTTGATTAGATCTCGTAAAATTCCATTCAAGTCTTTCACTTGACTTCGTAAAATAACCGTCATTCCATCCACCTAATAGCCACGAATAGTCTACTTAGGTGAATGTAATTAAGCTTGGGGGGCATGCACCTCGTGTTAAAGTTAAGTTTCCCTGTAGGTTATGTGAAGGGAATCACCCCATTCACCTTTGTCCCTATCTGGACGAAGCCAAAAGGTGTTGGATAACTGTCCTGCTTCACTGCAGTGACTTCCATCTGGTTACAGAAGACTCTCCCTTTTATCATGTAGGGGGCATGTAAACCAATCTCAAGCATAGTTTTTCATTTCAAGCTTGTGTAAAAATGAACCCATTTCCATTTTTAATCCTCGTGATTTCCATTCTATCAGCCTCTTTTGTCAGATGAGCCTTGGTTGGTTTCATCCCATCGCCACCATCCCTTTGGCCAATCATACGCTTTCACTTGGTTGTTTTACCCTTTTTGAGGAACAGTTGCAATGAGTGGTCTTATTAGCCAGACTCTTCACATAAATCAACATGTTTTGAGAAGTTCCAACATCACCAGAACTGGTTGCTACCCTAGACACCACTCGTTCCTCAAAATGGAGTCCTCTTTAAGCTCTTTTCAGACTCTCTAAACATGAAAAGATTGCTGAGCACTTGTCCTTTCTAGCTCGTTAAAGGATAGGAAACAATATCTATTTTGTATTATTTTACGTTTTTTCGTACTTGAGAGATTAATTTACGAAAAAGAACTTGTGGAGTTTTCCTTTTTTTCCCTTTTCAAACGCACTAAACATGCAAAAGGACCAAGTTATCTTTGTCGTTAAACTCGTTAAAAACATCAAATAGTGACAAACTTGTCCATCTAGACAAGACCGAGTTTCACCTTCGCTAGACTCGTTAAAACATCAAATAGCGATGGATTCACCTGAATGGTGAAATTATACAACAAGCATATGTTATCCTCCTCAAGCTTGACTAAAAATAAAGAGGTACTCGTCAGCAATGACTTGGGAAAATTGGAAAAAGGGGAAAACACTTTATGGTAGTAAGTCGCTCTTGAACATGACACTTTCACCTCATTACCGTGACTTGTGGGTTGGGTCATTCAGCTTGATGGTTATCACACCGTTGGTCTATTATACCATCCATTACTTTGTTTTGGGTCAATGCTACCAATTCATATTAGTGTTGCCGACATGTTAAAGAGAAGTCATTCAGTCAAAATTCATCCTTTGCAATACCGTAAACCTTCATTTTCATGATTGCCATTCCCAAACTTTCTGTCGTCAATCGATTTTTCATCTCCAAAATCATTTACCTCGTTTCATGTCGTTGATGTGGGATACATCAAGGCCCTTCTGCGACGAGTTGTTTCTTGTCGACATCAACACATTATCCAAGATGTTGACTTAGAAACACCCCTTCAGTACCTTGAGGCTTACATACAACAATGACAGGTTTCTCGCTTCCGACGATAGGTTGACATCACTGGCCTTCGACCGAAAGACTTTGTATGGTGTTCGACATCAAATCATTTATTGACACCATGTGAAATGTACTGTAGTACCTTGAGAGTCATTATCATTATCGGTGATTCCTCTCGTGTCTGTTAACGGCTTACATCATTGGCTGGTAATCAGACGATGTCTTCCCATTTTCAACTTCAGATCATCTATTCACATGGTTAGACTTGTACTTGAGTGAAAGATTGAACGAGAATGAAGACCCCAGATCTAGTTTCATCCATCCGGGCTGCGGTATTTTCATGAGTACTAGATCAAATGTACAATGGCCTTACATTCATGGGTCTATATCTGTAGACGACTATATTTTTACATGTAATGAAAGTTTATAAGTTGATCATGGGTATGCCTTCTCTCAGCAAGTTCATGAGAAAAAATCAAATTATCATGATATATGTATTGTAATTGATCCAGGTCACCTTCTACTTCGAAACCTCCTCTACACATAGTAAAGCATTTCACTCGACATACATATTTACGACTTCATGCTTTAGGGAGCAACTGTTACAGATCCATTTGGGCACATCAACCCCAACTTACAAATTAGTACTATTAGGGCCCTTCAAACCATAATTCAATTGTTACGTGTCCAAATGAAGTCAACCATCAGAATGCCTAGCTTCCCAAGAAGTTCCATTACTGAAATCATCCAGAAACTGCCGCTAAGAAGATCAACGCATGCATGCCTTCATTAGGTGCGTTGTAGTGCAGCCAATACACTGTCAGTGTGCATTGCAACGCACTTCGTCTCTCTTTGGTCTGCGCTGGGCGAATTTGAGCGAATTTCCATGAGGGTTTGAAAGATTCCTTATCCATTGGATGCCTCTAGAAGTTTTTCAAGGCTATCCACTCCTTTGGGTTCGTATTTGGATGAGGGAGGGAGTTAAGGAACATCAATCCCTTTATCCCTTCCTCCATGGAACTAAATTCTAAGTTTGGGAGGGAATTCATTATCACCATTTATGGCATAACTTCCTTCATTCACCTATAAAAAGACCACTCATCTAAGTGATCAGGGGCTGGCTGGCTGGCTGGACTAGAAATCATTGAATTATAGGGAGATGTTGTTAGTATGAGACTTGAGTTGATTTCAAGTATTGTAATGATGTCAAAATGTCTTTCTTGTTATGAGAGGATGGGATTTAACTAGAGGAGTGATGCTGAATCAAGAAAATTGGGTTGTAACTCTTCCTTTTACTAATAAAGTGTTCAAAGCTTTTTCCATATGCTTGTATTGTCCATTGATGCTTTCATATGTATATCATGTACTTGATTCCATGATATGTTTAATCAATAGATCATTATCATATTCTTTGATCGATTTTTGTCTTCTGTCTGTGTGCAGGTACGGAGAGGAGCGACAGAATTGGTCAAGGGTGATAAGGAGTAAGCAAAAGCTTCAAGTAGGCTTCTTTACCTCTTATTTAATCTATTGGTCATAGAAAAAGTAGAGAATTCTTTACACTGTTGTTCTAGACTTAGCTACTAGTCTAGGGGTTTAAGCATTTATCTGTAGACACTAAAACTTCCCAAAACATCACCTCTGCACACAGTCCTATAAATGGTGATACTGAATATCTATATGCTTGGATCGAACGTGAAAAATAAGATTCTCAGAGAGGTTGATGCAATCACAGTAGATTACAGTTGGATCCATCATCTAATCAAATAATTTAACAAGTATGTTTCTCATCCAGATTGCCTCACATGTTGCTTGACTTGCAACCATGTATTCTTCTTTTGCCAAGCTGAGCACCACAAATATTTGCTTCCTACTGTACCAGAAAATCGCCACAGGCCCAACATTGAAAATTCCAGCTGATGTACTCTTTCGGTCTCATCGACTTCTTGCCCAATTTGCATCTATGAAACCACACAACTTCACTCCCTCTGTCTGTCTTTACCATAGTCCAAACTAGTTAGTGCCTCTGAGGTACTGTAGAACATGATTCGCTACCCTAAAAAATAATTTGGTTGGCATAACCATAGCTTAGCTCAGTTAGTTGATTGCATAACAAATATTTGTTTGTGTGTTCACAAGATACATCAGTGAACCCACTAGTTGTCGTTAAATGGTAGCATCCACTTCTTCACCTGAAGTGGCATCCTCCTTCCTCGAGTTGGTCGCTAGAGGTGTATCCATGGGTTTGCAGCTATCTATACAGAACCTCTATAGTATCTCATTTGCATACATGCCTTGAGAGGCAAACAGTGCCCCGTCACCTTGCCATACTTCCAAGTCGAGGAAGTAGTGCATGAGACCCATGTCCTTCATTTTAAACTCCCTTGAAAGGTCCTCCTTGCAAGGTCTGATCAGCTTCTCATCGTTAGTTAAAATAAATTCATCAACATATAAGACAATAATGAGAAATTTACCTTCTACCAAGATATGATAGAGGTTTGCATCTACTTCACTTTTGGTGAAGCCCAAACTAGTGAGATAAATATCGATTCCAGTGTACCAAGCATAAAGTTCTTGCTTGAGACCATACAACGCTCGCTTGAGTATGCACACATGAGACTCTTGATAAAAAGTATCAAATCCTTCTACTTGCTCGATGTACACCTCCTCCTCAATAACTTCATTGCGGAATGTTATTTTTACATCCATCTGGTGGATCTTCCACCGCATCTGTGCAATTAGAGCAAGAATTGATTTAATGGATGAGTACCTTGCTATAGGAGAAAACGTCTCCTCATAGTCAATCCCTTCAACTTGAGAGTAACCCTTGGCCACAAATCTAGTCTTGTACTTCTCAATGCTTCCGTTCGCTCCGTGCTTTACCTTGAAGATCCATCTCGAACCCACAACTCATTTATCTGCTAGCCTTGGGACCACTTTCCAAATACTGTTATTTACAATGGATTTGTATTCCTCAACCATTGCATTAACCCATATATGTTTCTCTAATGCTTCCTCGAAAGAGGATGACTTAGTCTCTACAATATTAGTCATTAGAGCCATGTAGCTAATGTACTGATTTGGTGACCTTCTTTGCCTGTGCTGATTTGAAGGAGTACCCACATTCTCCCTCGCATCATGCACAAGTCTCTTAGATTTCTTGGTCCTTTTTCTGCCTTCTTTGGATGGTTCTTTTTGAGTGGCTATCTCCACTCTCTGCTCCTCAATTTGTGGCTACTCCACAACTTCTGGAGGTTCCTCCTTTGGAGCTAAAATCTCCTTCTCTGGTGGGATCAGAAGCTCCCTCTGAAGAGAGCCCCACATGGCATTCTCCTCATCAAATTTGACATCCCTTCGCACAACTGTCATTATGAGGGATGACAAATACACATGGTAGTTGCGGGGAGTTTCTGTGTAACCCACAAATACCCCCAATTCTGCTATCGACTTTAGCTTCTTCCTTGATTCTTTGGAGACATGGCAATAAACAGAGGCTCCAAAAATTATGAAGTGCGACACATCTGACTTTCTCCCCGAGAAAGCCTCCTCCTGTGTAATCATGTATAGAATCCGATGAGGACTCCAGTTCTGTAAATAGACTTTTGTGTTACATGCCTCAGCCCACAAGTGCAGACATAAGCCTTGGTCATGCAACATTTCCCTCACTGCTCCCACAATGCTATGTTTCTTTCGCTCAACCACATTATTCTACTGGTGGTTGTGGGGTGATTTCAACTCTCTTCTAATGCCTTCTTTTGCACATAAAATTTTAAATTCATTTGGCACGTACTCACCTCCATTATCTCTCATGAGAGCCTTCACCTTCTTATCGGTTTCTTTCTCAACCAATGCCTTGAATTCTATGAAATTGGGGAATGTCTCATCTTTCTTCCGCATGAAGAAAATCCAACACTTCCATGAGAAGTCATCAATAAAAACGACAAAATATTTGTGCCTAGTAGTGGAGGCTATCGAGAAAGTTCCGCAAACATCAGAGTGGATCCATTCAAGGACTGCATGTGCTTTGCTGTCCCAATCATGGAATTTGGATTTTGTGTACTTCCCCAATGTACATCCTTTGCATACATCATGCTGCTCAAGTGTTCCTTTAGGGAGGCTTGTGGTTATCTGTTGCACGATCTTCAAGGTGCCATGATGCAAATGAACAAGTCTTTTGTGCCAAAGTTGATTGACATTGCGACTCTGCACCTTCTCTGACTTTGTGCTTAATGTAACACAATCTTCTACATATAGCTTATACAGGTTCACAGGAACCCCAATCTACTTCACCTGTCCTGTGGCTATGTGTCTAAGGAATGCTTTTCCTTTGTTGAAGATCACATCATAACCACGGTCTTCTAAAGCTGCAATAGAGACGAGATTTTTCTTTAGCCCTAGAACAAACATGACATCCTTGAACCTGGGGGGAAGCTTGACTCCCTTTGAAAGGTTACTATAACAACCCGGGTCGTGTTATACCTTCCACATCCCCCACCAAGTATTTTTCTTTCAGGTCACTAAAAAAATCTCTACACCCTGTCATGTGGAATGATGCACTCGAGTCCAAGTACCACACGCTCCCCATCACTGTGTTTCCCATGCATGTAATGAGGGTAAAGTCAAGCTCGAATTGTGAAGCCGAGGCCTCACTTGCTACTCCTCCTGATGTCTTCTTGCTTGCCTTCTTGTGTGAACACTTCATAGCATAGTGTTTGAATTCATGGCAATGGAAGCATTTAATTTTGGATAAATATTTCTTATTTCCCCCTTGATTGGATTCTAGTTTGAATTGATGTTTCTTCCCTTTTCCCTTCTTTGCCTTTCTAGCCAAAGCAAAATTTTCTTCGGCCTCGCCCTTAGATGAAGTCCCATATTTGGTATTTCGCCTTATTTGCTCCTGTACCAAATCAGACCATAAGATTTCCCAATTTGACAGTTTCTCTCTCCCATTCACCGAATCTTGATCACTATGCCAACTCTTGGGAAGTACCAGAAGGGCTAGGCTTACCAAGTCTTCTTAAGGGATAGTAACACCGACCTCTCCAAGTTCATCACGACATTGTGTAAAATTGATCAGATATTTCAGAATTGTGTCATTCTTTTGCATCTTGATACTTCGAAGTTTATCCTTGAGCGCAGTGTCTTATGGTCACTATTATTCTCGAACATTTTTGTCACTGCTTTCCACATTGAGAACGAAGATTTTTTTCCATGGATATTTGAGACAATGTGATCCCGTACTCCCTCCAAGATTATTCTCCTCGCCTTGGCTACATCTTTCTTCCACTGAGCAAAGTTCTTGGCATCAAATGCTTGTGGTTTTACAAAATTTGACTTGATGTATTCTAGCAATCAATTGTCCTCCAATACCGCCTCCATGCTATCCTTCCATGCAACAAAATTAGAGGTTCCTTCCAAGGCATACTCTAGCCTTAGTCCATTGAAGACCATATTATTAACTATGAAGAAATCCTACTGCACTAAACTCCAAATTCGATCCTCGTGAGAAACAACTTTGAAATTCCCGCTCTAATGTGAATCCTGCTCTGATACCATGTAGAAATTACGATGTAGATTTTCAACTACTCATGAAGTTTTAATCAAAATAACAAGGCACAAACCTACTCTACTACTCTGCAAACATTAATTCACAATATAGAACAAAACTTTTAGACATGCAATAAGAAATAGCACACATGCAACAAGTATTTTTCCCGGGGAAAACAAACTTCTAAAAATGCCAATGCCTGCTTGCATTAAAATAGAAGAATAGAGATGTATTACAATTGATTTTCTCAACTAAGCACAACCTGCTAGTGCATTACCTATCTCTCTGCTCATTGAAACTCTCTGACCCAGACTTGACCAAATTTTTCCTCTGCTTGAGCATCTATTTCCCTGCACTGTTCCTTGAGAAATTAGACCCCTATTATTTAGGAAATTCTTCAAATTGATTGCACAATTCCTTTAGGCTGATCCTTTGACTACATGCAACACCTGTAGACTCAAGACTATTCTACAATTGATGTTACACTGCCTTGGAATCTCCACCTCAACTGGGTAACTTGAATTCTTTGCATGCACTAGCTATTTTGGGCTAATTGATCAATTAACTAAATGATCATTGAGTTTGACTGAAGTCCCACTGCTTAACTGACCTTCCACTAGTTCTTCCAAAAGTTGGAACTAGTTTAACTGAAAACAACCTGAGATAACTGACCTTGATTGCTACAAATTAGCAATCATACATGTTGAACTGAACTCTAACTCCTCCAACTCAAATTTACTGAGTAAAATGGGTGACACAAGCCATGTCATGCAAGTTAACATCATCCAAGTTGTCTGCTGATGTGAAAATTCAAATTTTCTCAGTTTAATCGAGGCAAAATCAAATTGATAATTTCTCGCTGCATTTTTTAACATTTATAGTGTAATTAAAAGTATATTTATGTTGTTCTTATGTATGGGTTTCCATGTAAATATCTTGTGTTCAATATCTTATGTGATTGGTGCATTATTGTATTGTTGAATGTATTTGATTGGTTAACTAATTGTGAAATTTTGATAATACTGATTCACCCCCCTCTTAGTATCACCTTAACTCCCAGCAATTGTTATCATAGGAAGTTCCTTCAAGAACAACCTCACTGTTCGATGGTAGATCTAAAGGGAACCAATAACCAGGTGAGATGGATTTTTCTCGAACACAACACCTATCTTTGATGGGACAAATTATTCTTTTTGGAAGATAAGGATGGAAGCTTGTCTAATCTCTCTTTAGTGTTGATGTATGGACATTTGTTGAAGTTGAATACATAATTCTAGCAACTCCTCCAACATATATGAATGAAACAAGGATTTACTCAAACAATGCAAAGGCATGCAAGCTAATATTGTTTGGTCTTAATCAATATGAACTTTGTCAAGGTAATGCATTGTAAACCTACCAAAGAGATTTGGATTGAGCTCCAGAACATCTATGAAGGAGACACTAAGGTAAAGAAAACTAAACTTCAAACTCACACAATGAGGTTTGAAATCCTAAAGATGAATGAGGATGAAAGTATTGTAGAATTCTTTCTTAAAATTGATGAAGTAGCTAACATCATTAGAGGCCTTAATGAAAATATTGATGAAGAAATTATTGTTCATAAAGTATTGAAATCTCTTCCCATTAGATTCAATTCCAATATCTCTGCCATTGAGGAGATGAAGGGCCTGTACACTCTCACGATGGAATAAATACATGGAATTGTCACAACACTTTGGAAAAAATCACAGGTCAGAACCAAAGGAGGATGCCTTCAAAGTCTTAAATAAAACTAAATAACATAAATATTTCTCTAGTCAAGTTAGATCTAGAGGTAGCTTAATTTGAGAGGAAGCTAGAAAGGGGATCTGGTAAATATAAAGGTAAGTTGCCTCTTAAGTGTTCTAATTGTGGTAGAATTGGTAACTTTTCTTCTAAAAGTCCTTACTCTAAAGCAAAAAATCAAGAAAAGGAAAGAGATAAAAAAGAGTAGAAATAGATCCTATAAATATAAGAAGGGGAAGTCTAAGAGAAAGAAGAGCTTCTATACCACAAAAGATAATTGCTCATCCGAAGAAAGCAATGAACAAACATTTGATGAAGAGTATGATGAATTTCTGCTCATGGCCATAGAAACTTAATACAATTATAAAGATAATTCAGATATTGAGGAAGAAGTTGAAGGAGTAGTTGACCTTGAAGAAGAACTAATTAGTGCTCTAGATGCACTGAAGAAGACCAGGAGGAAGAACAAACAATTGAAGGAACAATTTTTGAAGGTAGAAGAAGGTAATCATTATTCTAATGAAGAATCCTTTAATATTGAAAATATTTAATTAGAAGAGGGAAACCAAATTAAAGAAATTATTATATAGGAGTTAAAGGATAAGAAAGAGAGTCATGATATATTAGAGGATGAGAATACATATCTCAAACAAGAGCTATCCAAGAAGCATTAAAAGAGAGATCCAAATACATATGAATAAGTTTTCATCTCTTTGAAAACCTAGCTTGACGGGGAAAAGAGAAAAGAGGAGATCCTCACAATCAACTGATAGAATGGGAGAAGAACTGTGAAGTGTTAGAAGCAAAGGTTATTTCTCTAAGAAAATATTTAGAGAAAATCAAAGCTAAAATAAACCTGAATCTCAGATTTTCTAAGGGATCAAAGACACTAAATAACATCCTCAACATCCAGAGATCCCCAACAATCAAATCAGGTCTAGGTTACATAGATCCCCACATGATTACGAAGGGGGAGTCAACATCCCCAAAAAAGGAAGAATCCATAAACTATGCAAATGCACTTAAAAGAAGGGTTAGTCAGATTAACATAGGAACGAGAAAAGGGACAAATCAGAAAAGGAATGATCCCATCAACTCCACGAAAGGCACTAAAGGAAAATCAAAGGATCAACAAAAAAATAAATGAATGTTTAGTAGAACCACTCCTCCACGAAGACCACACATTCTTAGATACTCAAATTTATTTTATGGCTAATGTTACTCTTGTCATAAATTTGGACATAAGGTTGTTAACTGCGCAACCGATAAGTTTATCAAAAAGGAAAAAGTTAGATCTATTCAGTTTTTAATTTCTAGATCTAGGAATTCCTATGATGGCAAGAAAAATGCATTTTCTTCCCTCATGGATGATATTGAATGCTACAATTGTTATAATTTTTGGAACAAAATAAGTGAATATAGAAGTAGGTTCCTTAATTTTTCCAGGAAGTAGTTTCTTGAGCAATTGAAACACTAAGAAAATGCAAAATGGTGGAAGAAGGAATGAGAAAAGTATGAGTAACATAGACATTATATGCCCACAACCAAGAAGGACAATGGTATATTGACAGTGGGTGCTCAAAGCACATGAAAGGGGACAGGAGTAAATGTCTCTCATTTAAAGAATACAAAGGAGGAAGTGTCACATTCGTCAATAATGCACCAACCAAGATAAAAGGAAAAGGGAATGCTAGTCTAAATGAAAAGACTAAGGATCAAAACCTCTTATATTTTGATGGTCTAAAGCACAACCTGTTGAGAATAATTCCACTGTGTGATCAAGGCTACAATGTCAGATTTCTCTCTCAGGACTATGAAATAATGAAAGCATTGTCTGGGAAAGTGATTGCCAATGCAATCAAATCCCCCAACAATGTAATATGATAGAGCCAAAGAAAAATGTTTCATGAGTAAAATGGATGAAAGTTGGTTATGACATAGAAGAATGGGACATGTAAATTTTGACAACCTAGTAAAAATAAGCAAGATAGAAGCGGTGAGGGGCATGCCAAAAATATCGAATCCAAAGGATTCCATACGCAAAGTCAGTATGGAAAGTTGTCAAGAGTCCATTTCAAGACAAAAGAATACTCAACGTCCAAACCAATCGATCTAGTTCATATAGATATATGCAGTCCTACAGGAACACATAAATTAAGAGGAGATAGTCTACTTCATCCTTTTTGTTAGTGATTATACAAGGGAAACATGGATCATGCTACTTGAATAAAAATAGGAAGATCTTAATAAGTTCAACATATTTAAAGCTCGAGTTGAAAACAAAATGGATTTTAAGATGAAAGGCTTAATATCTAATAGAGGAGGATAATTTGCTACAAATTAGCTCAAGGAATTTTTGTGACGAGCATGGAATTTGAAGACAATGCTCAGTGGCCAGAACCGATCAAGAAAATGGAGTAGTTGAAAGAAAGAATAGGTCGATTCAAGAAATGGCAAGAGCTATGACAGATGAAGCAAAGGTTCCTAACACCTTTTGGGGAGAAGCAACTCAAGTACTTGTCTACTTATCAAATAGAGTTAAACTCAAACCAAATAGTGGTAAAACCCCATATGAGCTAAGGAAGGGAATACCAACCTCATTCAAGCATATAAGATTCTTTGGTAGCAAATGGTATATAAAGAGGAATGATGACAATTTGGTAAATTTTGACTCTAGCGTTGATGAAGGAATCTACCTTGGTTACTTGTTCAGAAGTAAAGGCTACAAGTGATACAACAAAAGACTAAGAAAGATAGTGGAGTGTATTGATGTGAGGATAGATGAAGAATTGACACAAATAACAAAGCCACAAAGCTATGAAGAATTAGATGAGGCAACATGTGTTGATCTATAAAACGAATAACAAGAAGATCAAAGTGAAGAAGAAGAGGAAATGACACCTTAGAAGCACAAAGCTCCATCCAGGTATGTACAAAAACAACATCTTGAAAGTAAAATACTTGGAAATAGAGAATTGGGAGTTCAGATAAGGAGGAAATTAATCGACACCCCCTGATATGCAAATATGACAATGTTTTCTAAAATAAAACTCAAATGTTTTGACCAGCCCAGTGAACATAAGAATTGGATAAAGAAAATGAATTAGGAATTAGATCAGATAAAGAAAAATGAGAATTCGTAACTGGTACCTATCCCAAAAGACAAAAGTGTCATCGACACCAAATGGGTCTATAGAAATAAGATGAATCAAGATGGGCAAGTAGTGAGAAATAAAGCTACATTGGTATGCAAAGAGTATGCACAAGTTGAAGGCATTGATTTTGAAGAAACATTTCCCCTTGTTGCTAGATTGAAGGAAACAACAATGATTCAAAATCGAAACAACAAACAATAATATTTATATTAAGTCTTGTAACTAAAAATTGTTGATCATTGTTGTGTATGCACACAATATTATTTTTGGAAGTAATGCAGATCGAATGGGTCAAAAATTTGTAGAAGAAATGCAAAAGGATTTTGAGATGTCCATGTTGGGAGAAATGTCATTATTCCTTCAATTATAAGTTTCTTAATTAGACAAATATATTTTCATTTCCCAGACCAAATTTTAAAAGATTTTTTGAGGAATTTTGGCATGGAATATTGTATAACTTGTTAGCGCGCCCATGGTCATCGCACGTAAATTGAGCAAGGACGACAAATCCCCAAATGAAAATCAGACTACATATAAGACAATGATTTTAAGCCTTTTATATCTAACAAAACCAAGACCTAATATAATTCAAGTGTAGGAATTTACAGGGTAAGTTCCTCAGATAGAACACCAAAGGACACTGCTCACAAACATATCACAGATCAATACACCAATATTCTTAACGTGGTTAAAACCCTCAAAGAGGGAAACAATCCACGACCTGAGCCAACGCGGCCACTTCATGTAATTTATTAATAAAAGAATGAAAATTTACATAAGCTTCTCTCATGAATGGTTACCCGACAAATGACCCTCCATGCTTTTTAAATACAGGTCATGGACCAATCAGGTGTTAAGCCATGGATCAAGTGTCGGTAATACTGAGGAGAGAATGAATCATCGGATCACTATATATCGTGACCGTCGGATTGTAAGTTACAAAAGTACATAGTAAAGAAACACACTTTACCTAACTCTACACTAGACCAAGTTATACTTAACTATTTCCTATGTGTTGGAATATCCTAACATCCCCCTTAAGAACAACTTGGGATAGGATTGAAGGATGTACAAATATGACACAATAGGAGAAGGAAGGAGGCATTAGAGCCTATCTCCCCTTAGTGACAACTTCCTGAACTCCAACCATAAATTGAAGTTTAGTAAACTTCGCCTCTGTGAGAGCCTTTGTAAAGATGTCTGCAACTTGATCATCTGTTGAACAATATTGCACTTCAAGAACATGGTCGTGAATGAGCTTTCTGATGAAGTGCATGTGCAGTTCATTGTGTTTGCTGCACTGATGTTGGATTGGATCTTTGCATAGTTGAATGACACTTTGATTATCACACCAAAGTGTAGTTAGATGTTGTTGCTGAAAGCCAAACTCTGACAGGATCTGGCGAAGCCACAGGGCTTCCTTACTAGCTTCTATGACACCATGATACTTTGCTTTTGTTGAAGAAAGAGAAATATCACTTTGTTTCTTGCAAGCCCATGTAATAGGTCCTGAACCAAGAGTGAACACATAACTTGCAGTAGACTTTCGATCATCAGGGTCACCAGCCCAATCAGAATCAGTGAAACCAACGTATAGAGGAGATGCTTCTGCACTGTAATGAATACCAAACTGAACTATACCTCAAACATAATGAAGTATTGTTTTAGCTGCTTTCCAATGACTTTCATGTGGGTTTTTCATAAACCGAGCAATAAGGCCAACAACAAAGGAAAGGTCAGGACAAGTATGGGTCAGATACAAAAGTTTTCCTACAAGTTGACGGTATAAGGTAGCATCAACTTCAAGGGAACTACAAGTGACTGAAAGTTTGTCTCCAGACTGAAAGGGAGAAGTGGTTGTCTTACAGTCTTCCATGTGAAAATGGCGTAGAAGATCACATGCATACTTGGACTAGGAAAGGGAAATACCTTCCTTGGATTGCAAGACTTGAAGACCAAGAAAATAATGCAAGTGTCCTAAGTTTGTCATTTCAAACTTCTTTTTAAGGATGGACTTCACATGGTTTATAAGGTTGGGATCAATACCAGGAAGGATAAGATCATCAACATAAAGAACAAGAATGATAAGATACTTTTCCACTTTCTTGGTGTAGACAGTATTGTCAGAATGACACCTAGAAAAGCTAGTTTCTAAAAGAAAGCTATCCATTTTGGCATACCAAGCCCAAGGGGCTTGCTTGAGACCATAAAGGGATTTCTTACGCCGACATACAAGGCTGGAATCTGTTTGTATAAAGCCAGTAGGTTGTTCCATATGGATTTCTTCATGCAAGTCCCCGTGCAAGAAGGCATATTTAACATCCATCTGATGGACTTCCCATTTGAAAGAGGCAGCAAGGGAAAGAACAAGGCGGATAGAGTTCATTTTGGCAACAGGGGAGAAGGTTTCAGTATAGTCAATGCCTTCAACTTGTGAAAAACCCTTAGAAACAAGACGAGCTTTATGTTTATCAACTTTTCCATTTGGTCCATACTTGGTTTTGTAAACCCATTTGCATCTAACAAGTTTTCGTCCCTTTGGAAGGGGAACAAGATCCCATGTATCATTTGTCAATAATGAACGATATTCTTCATTCATAGCTGCGTCCCAATCTGGATGGCCTGAAGCTTCTGCAAAGGTGTCAGGATCATAATTAGCTGAAGCTTGAGCCAATAAAGAAGAGGCTCTATCGAACTGAGAACGTGTACGTCGTTGATCTGTAGGATCACCGGCAAGAGCACCTGCTACATCCCGAGTAGCATAGACCCATTTTGGAAGCTGAGGAGATGAAGGAGGATCCTGAGAAGGTGGGGGAGGATTGTCATCCTCGTTGTCATCATCTGAAGAAGAAATATTTTCAGAAGTAGAAGGGATAGAGAGAGGTGGCACATCTGCCGAACTAGGCTCGTAGGCCGATATATTTTCAGCAAACTTTACATCTCTTCTAATGATAACATTTTTGGACTTAAGTGGAATAAGTATGTATCCTTTGACATCTTTATAATATCCAACAAAAATACATTTTTCACTCTTAGGTTCTAAAGCTTTATGTTTCTCATCTGGAATATGGGCCCATGATTCACTTCCAAAAACATGAAAGTGACTTACATATGGTTTAATTGAGCTCCATGATTCTTCTGGAGTGATATTATTTAAAACCTTAGTAGGTGTGCGATTTATTATGTAATTTGCACAGTTAATTGCTTCTGCCAAAAAATTAAGACTAAGTCCTTTACGTTGAAGCATACAATTAGCCATTTCCTTTAAGGTGAGATTCTTCCTTTCAACTACACCATTTTGTTGTGGAGTATATGGAACAATATGTTGCATTTGAATTCCATTCTCAGTGCAAAAGTTGATGAATTTGTTGTTAACATATTCTCTACCATTATCAGATATTAGCTTAAGAATTTGATGTCCAGATTATTTTTCAACAAAGGCCTTAAAGGCCAAGAACATGTTAAATACTTCACTCTTGAGTTTTAAGAAGTATACCCAAGCACGTATGGAGGAATCATCAATGAAAGTTAAGAAATACTTGTAGCCAGAGAATGAAACAACTGGAAGTGGACCACATAAATCACTATGCACAAGCTGTAAAGGGGCTGAAGCATGCTAAGAGGCATGTTTTTCAAAACTATCCCGATGATGTTTTCCGAGTACACATCTGGAACAAACTCCATCTCTGCAAGATACCATTGGAAGACTTGTCACCATATTTTCTTTACATAGATTCTGAAGGGAGCGATAGTTTAAGTGACCAAATTGCTCATGCCAAAGTTTGCTCACTTCATCATTATGAGTAACAAATATCGAGGGAAGATTTGATGACCCAAAGTTGTTAAACTTATACAACCTTGTAGAATCATCAGCAATGTCAGTAGCTAAAATCTATGTAGGATCTCTTAGGTCCTTAATGACAACATCGTGAGGTGAAAATTCAACGATTTTACCTTCACCTAAATGAGTTATCTGATATACAAATAGAAGGTTGCAGGATAAGGTTGGAACACATAATACATCATTAAATTGACCATTGTCTATATGAACAATTCCAATCCCTACAACACTAAGAGATCTATCATCACCAACATATATATTTTTGGTGTTACAATCATTTAAAGAAGAAAACATGGCTTTGTTTTTGGCCATGTGATAAGAATCTCCAGAATCAATGAGTCACTCATGAGAATTAGAAGAAGAAGATACATTTAGTGCATATCCAGATCGAGATGTTTGACAACCACATGTAGAAAGTGCTATTCCTGAAAATGAAGTTGAAGTTGAAGAGTGCTCCAAATGGATGTTATGCTTCTTCATTGCTGCTTCCAAGGCTTCCATCTTCTTAAAGCATTTGGAGTCTAAGTGGCCATTTCGATTACAAAAGTGGCAATGTCTATGAGTCTTCTTCCCTTTGTTTTTATTAGCCTTATCATTTTGTTGAAATGATTTTTCATTTTGAGACTAAAATTTCTTAGGACCCTTGGTTGGTTTAGGACCATTCTTTTTAGGATACGGCTTCTTAGGATTCTTTGAATTTGGTGGCTACTGAGCGGCTAAGGCTTTCTTAGAAAAGTTTCCAAGATTAAGAAGACCAAGGTGTAAGAGTTTTTCTTGTTCTCTTATTAAAGAATCACAAAAGGCATCAAAGGAAGGGGACTTGTAGTCTTGTCCTTGAGAAATGAAGGCTTCTCTTTTAGAATGGAAGGTTGAAACAAACACAGAGTAGGTTGGTCCCAACTTAGTAAGAATGGAATAGATAAGGTTACCATCTTCTTTCTTAACCTTAACACCTTCCAAGAGAAGTCTAAGGGTATTGAACTTGGACAAAAAATATTCAATGGAAGAAAAATTATTGGGGTCCAATGTAAGCAACTCATTTTTGAGTTGATGGACTCTAAGTTCATTTTTAATTCCAAAAACTTTAGTGATCTGTTTCATTGCTTCATTAGGAGTATCAAGTTCTGCGATATGGAATATAAGTTCTGGAGAAATAGACATCTCTATCAGTCCATGTGCTTGATCTTGCCTATATTCCCATTTGGATGCCTTATCTTCATATTTCTGTTTGGTTTCTTGGCCCGAGGCTATTATGTAAAGACATTTACTTCTAAGTAAATCCACAATGTAGGACCACCATTGGAAGTAGTTGGTGCTGTCAAGAATAACTTGGCATGGACTTTCCATTTTAACAGAAACTGAAGCTATAGATGCTGAAAATAAGTGTTCCAATGGAAATATCTCGAAAAATTAGGCTGATTAAAAAAAACGGCTCTGAAAACAGCTTCTGGATGAAGAAGTTATGGCTTTTTGAAGAAAAGTTGTTGAAGATGCCGATGAAGTGCGTGAATGTGTGGAAATGAATGATAATGTTATATTTAAAAAAAATCTGCCCCCTTTCCAAACTTAATCTAATTAGCTCACTTTAAAAAAAAAATTATATGACTCACTTTTATAAATAAGTGAAAGTCACTTTTACAATGGTACTTTATGAGCTACCCACTAAATTGTAACTTAAATAAAAGATAAAGAGACTTTAGAATTATAAGTGACTCACTTTTTATAATGGGTGAGAACACTTTTACATAAAGTAACTTTAAAACATAAGTTACATGTGTTTTTTGAAAAACTAACTCAACAAAAACAAAGACTTCAACTCAAGACCTCTATTCTCATAAAGTAGCTTTGGACCAAGTGAGCTAGTTTAAAAGGTTAGTAATTTTTGGGAAAGAGGAAGGGTTTTTTTTAGTCACCGAAGCTTTGGGGTGCATGCTTACTTGAGAAAGCTCTTTTTTGCCTACAAAACAAAAACTACAAAACCCAAAACGGACATACAAAAAAACAAACCTTATGGTTTGAAGTTAGCTTTACCCAAAAACTAACAATTTTCCTCAATGTTTCTGATTTTCCAAGATCACACTAAGGCGCAGCGGAAAAGAGCATACGCATGAGAAAAAAAACTTCATTTCTGTTTCTGATTTGCCCAGATCGCACAGAGTCGTAGGGCAAAGAGCATACGCATAAATGAAAGGTGTAGATCCGGTAATAAAATACAAAGAGATAAATAAACCAAAATAAATAGAGAGAAAATAACTAGAAACTACAAATAAACAGGATATACCTCCAGATCTTAAAAATGACGTAGCTAGGGCTACCGAAAACCTTTTCATGTGAAACGAAAGGGGTTCCTCACTGGAACAAATGCTCCTAACACAATAGAGCAGTCCTCTCGGCCCGAAAGCAGTAAGAAACAGTAGATCTAGGAAATGGCAGTCGGATGCAGTTCTACCGGCTTCAGATTTGGATCACCAACAGATGTGGCCCCCAACTTAGCTCTGATACCATGTAGGAATTTACAGGGTAAGTTCCTCAGACAGAACACCAAAGGACACCGCTCACAAACAGATCACAGATCAATACACCAGTATTCTTGACGTGGTTAAAACCCTCAAAGAGGGAAACAATTCACGACTTAAGCCAACGTGGCCACTTCAGGCAATTTATTAATAAAATAATGAAAATTTACATAAGATTCTCTCATGAACGATTACCCTACAAATGACCCTCCATGCTCTTTAAATAGAGATCATGGACCAATCAGGTGTTAATCCATGGATCAAGTGTTGGTAATACCGAGGAGAGAATGAACCGTCAGATCACTACATATCGTGATCGTTGAATTGTAAGTTACAAAAGTACATAGTAAAGAAACACACTTTACCTAACTCTACACTAGACCAAGTTATACTTAACTATTTCCTATGTGTCGGAATATCCTAACATAAAGCTATACGATTAGTTTCTAGATTCTAATATATTCTTAAGGAGAACCATGTGAATGTAGTGAAAACAATCTTTAAATATCTTAAGGGTACTATTAATCCTGGCCTATGGTATTCAAGGAGCAACGACTTCAATATAACAACATACATAGATGTGAATTGGGTAGGCAATGTTGATGATAGAAAGAACACAAGTGGTGCAACATTCTTTTTCGGAAATTGTTTAGTGTCTTGGTCAAGCAAAATTCAAAATTATGCTTCATTGTCTATAGCTGAAGCTGAGAATAGAGAAGCAGTTTCATGATGTACTCTGATCCTATGGATGAAACAAAATCTCCAAGATATCAAGGTTGAATATGTCGATCCTATTCTCGTTATGTGTGATAATAGTAGTGCTATTAGTATATCTAAGAATCTTGTAATGCTTTCAAAACCAACACACATTACTAGGAAATATAATTTCGTAAGAGACCAAGTTGTTGATCTGACTATTAAGGTTGAATATGTTTCCAATAACGACCAAATTGAAAATATATTCACCAAACCACTTCCTATAGAGCCATTTGATTACCTAAGAAAACATTTGGGAGTGATATATCTCTCATCATACTAATTTTGTCAGTATGGGGATTGCAAACTACTCATCACATGTCAAATTTTGGAGAGTAAGATGCAAGAGAAGAACGATGACTTAACAATCCTACTGGAAATGTAGTAGTAGCCAATAAATATTGGAGGGATAAGTTCACGAGAAAACAAAAATTCAAAGAAGGTGAGTGTTCTATAATCATTCACAAGGTTAGAGAGAAGAAAATAGAATAAGCCTAGGGGGAGCTACTAGATTAGAAGAAGCATGTGTTTAAGGGGAGTTGATTGCTCAATAAGGGGAAGAGTGAGCAGATAGTGCAACTATAGCAACTAGAACCCTTTACGATTAATGTCAAAGGGGGGGAGTGAGCAAACATTAGAAATGAAATGTGTATAGAGATATTGAATATGGAGCGTGAGTAGACAGTGGCAATTTCTTCAGCTTTATAAGGTGAGTGTTTCCAAGTGGTGGTGTTACCATCAATGACTAGAAATGTTTGGTGGTGTTTCCATCGTTGTGAAAGAGGGAGATTGTTGAGAAAGTTGGAAGTTGTCGTCATGGATGTCAATTGATGTCAAGCGATGTCCAGATCAAGGGATCTTATAGTGACTTGGTTGTTTGCTGAGTAACCTATATTTGAGGCCATATTATCTATAGGTAACTTGTTCAAAAGCACACAAATAGTGTTTGGTTGGATAGTCCTCTCAAAGAGATTTCCAATTGTATATGGCACTTGGGAAAACTCCCAAGGAATTAGGAGAACAATTTTTTAAAGTGAAGGAAGCTTAGCAGGGAGAAATGGCTTCAAGGCATATGGGCATCCAAACTCATCTGAGGATGAACTAAGGCATCTGAGCATCTATTCATGCAAGATGCATTAGATTGATGATCAGGTGAAATGGAGTGAATGTTGGATCATCTTGATTTATATAAGATTCAAGGTCGTTTGGGCATTCGGGGTTCTAAGGGCATGCTCACTAGTCATGGAGTTGGAATAGGTGGATGGCAGATCATTTGAATTTATTTAGACTTTGAGGACCCTAGAAAGGTGGAAGAATGAGGTGTCATCCAAGTGGCAGATCAATGACATGGTAACAGGAGGAAAAAATAGGTGGCAGAGACTTGGGACTCATGCCAGGGAGTGGTTTAACAAGTCTCCCCATTGTTAGGCAATTTGGATGATAGGTAGTGAAGAGGTAGTTAGAGATCAGGCTACAAACGATGGTTGATAGACAAAAGAGTTCACATCTTATGATATTTCTATCTATCAGAGCACCAGTTGAAGACATACATGGATCAAGCTCAGGTGGAAATTGATGAGTGGAAAACATAGATTTCCTCATCATATGCCCCAAGTAAATTTGATGATAGGTAACGGTTCCGTTTTACTAGGTTGTCAGTTGGAAGGCATTGGATACTAATAGGAGATGAGTGGTGAGCGGAAAGTGGCAGGCCAACAAGATGTGGTAGCACACATCAGACATGATGTGGATTAGTTGATGACATGGTAGCACATGAAGTGGACGCGTGGTGGGTAGATTTGGAATTTTTGGATGGAAAAGTTGCCCATTTTTGAGTGACAAGTGGTAGTGATGTGGTGGTGATGTTGCATAACTCGTGGTAGACAGATGATGTGGTAGGTCTCATTTGGTTGGAACAAATGACATTGCAGTTGAGTTGGGTGACCATGTTGCACGAAAACACCTGGGGCACAAGTGACATGACAACTGAGTTGGGTGACCACATTGCATGGCTATGCCCAAGGCACAAGTGATATGGAAACCAAGTTAGAAAACCACATCACATGAAAGTTCCTAGGTTAGACTTCAGATTCCTATGCCTCATTAAAGCATAGATAGGAAAGGGGGCCTTGAAGTTAGGTCTCCTCCAACATATTTAAATAGATTATGAGATCATTGGGTGTGCACCAAAAAATTGGGGGTCATTTAAATCTTCCCCGCCCCCCCCCATTAAGTATTGAATAGACAAGACCCCCCCCCTGGCCCCCCTAAGTGACATCTCTGTTGTTGATTTCAATCGGGTCACTTGGTGCATTCTAGAACGTGTTGGATAGTAAACCATTTAACAATCAACATTGGTCTAGGGATAAACTCCCTTTGGTCTCAGGTCCTTTGTTTGGGGCCACAGTCATATGCACTTGGGAGCTGACAACTAGGGGCTACAAGACAACAATTTTGTGTTCAAGTGCCAAATTTTTGTTAAAGGAATAAAGCATGTTTCAGATGCAAAATTTAGTGAAATAGGCTAAAATGAATTAAATTTGGTATGGAAACATCTATAAGAGAAAATAAGGAAACATAAAACTATGGTATTCCCATGAAAAATAAAGAGTAAGAGCTACAATCAACCAATATAAGTACAAAAGCTCAATTTGTACGAAGAGAAGAAGGGGGAACCAAACTACAAAACTTGAAGAGAAGCAGATCTAAGATAAAGTAGTAGAGAAGTGTTGTGTACTATGTTGTGGGTGAATATTAGCGAGATTTGGAGTTCATGTGAGGTTGAAGAATGCATATTTGAAGTGCAAAGAATTGAATCATTCAATTAAAGGAAGAAAGGTTGTTGTAGATGATAGTGCAAAAAATCTAAGAATGAAACAATTGGTTCAACAACATTTTAATTAAAATGGACATGGATCCGAGTTTGAAAATGAGATGAAAAAGAGATATGGTGTGCATAGCAAGTAGGTGCTTGCAGTTCAAAGGATTGGAGTCTCCTTCAGGTTGGTGCCTATAAATATCAAGCGTTTGGTGCCTCCTATAGGATGGTGCCTACAAATGTTGATGTAAATTGAAGTCGCGACTTGCATTTACACCATAATTAAAAGAAGATTTGTGGTTTTCTCCCCTATGGATTTCCACGTAGATATCTTGTGTTCAATATATTATGTGATTGGTGCATTGCTATCTTGTTGAATGTATTTGATTGGTTAAGTAATTGTGACTTTTTTTATAATATTGAGTCACCCCCCTCTTTGTATTACCTTGATTCACGACACCTTTGTCCATCAAACTTTTAGAACCATATCCTGAGTGTAACACGTATAACTTTATACATAAGAATGCAAGATGGATTTTGTTTATTAGTAAATTTTGTGGGTATGATAACACAGTTGCTTCATATTTTTCACAAGGTTTTGATGGTCAAATTTCTCATGTTGGAGACTTGGTTATGGCCATTTTAGATGAGTTAGTGGCCCGAGTCACTAGCCTCCCTCAGACTGGTGATAGATGGTTTAAAACTAAACAAGTTGATAAGGGTGTGTGAAGATGGTTCTCGCATTCGAAAGATTTGAATTTCGACTAAGGAAAAGAGGCCCCAAGATCATGGATTGACGAAAAGTGGTAGAACATCCTCTTTGTTATCCAAAAAGATGTTACTTGTGAAGGGAGGTATGCAATAACGTTCCTTTACCATACTAAATTTTTGCTTCATTTTGAAGTAGGGGAACTTGTTAATTTTCTTTTTTACTTGCATAAAAGTGTCAGTTGCATGGAAAATAAGGTGCATCAAAACGCTAAAAATGTAAGTCATAGTTTGTATTACCATGGCTTGATAAGTATTTTGGTTTTACAAGAGCTATGAAAAAGGGAGGATACATGGGAAAATTTCCTTGCTAGAAATCAATTCAATGCCTAATGCCAATTACAAAGAGAAGCACCTCAAGTACCCAACATCGAAATAGTTTGAGGAGGTGACAGTGGGAAGGGGGTTAAGCAAGAGGAAATAAATAAGAGTGATAATAGTATATTTGATATTTATCAATGTCAAGAAAACCTTAGGAGGGTTAATAAGGAGAGAAAACAACCTATTATCACTAGAAGGGTGACCAAGAGTATGATAAAAAGAGGGTCACTTCAGTAGAATGAGGAAGCTTCTTTGCCCCCTCAAGAGTACCTAAAAAGGAGGGTCAATTCAACAGAATGAGGAAGCTTCTTTGATCCCTCTAGAGCACCTAAAAATTCCCTCATCCTCTCCTCATCCTCAAGCTTCAAGGTAGAACCTACCTCCCGAGTCTTCTAAGGAAACCACATTCAACATTGTTCCTTCCACATTCCAACATGAAAAAAAAAAGGAAGTCATACCCTCTTCATCTGAAAGACCCTGAACCAGGTATTCTAATTCCTAAATTTCTTGTGTCCATCTCCAAGACACTACTAGACCATCAAATTCTATTGAGTTTGAAGACACTACTACTTACTATGAACAACTTGTGCCAATTGCCTCATAAAATTTTCCAACAGGGCTTCGTTTGTAGAATTAAGGAAGAAAGATAAGAATATATCAAAATTGGAGGCCACAATTGAAGAGTTCATGTATTAGATCACTATATCAAGAATGAGAAATTTATCCTTAAAAATAAAATTGCAATTAAAAGAAGAGATTGAGGGATTGGTGGTGAAAAATGAGAAAATGTATAAATTAACAAGGAAATGGAGTCAGAGAAACTGCTACCTAGTCATTCACAATACAATACCAGAGAAGAAACTGAAGGCAACAAGGAAGAAAGTTGGGGCCAATGTCAATATTTCCATTAGCACCCACTAACTCAATATATTGAGCATCTTGATGATCAGTTCCATGTGTTTTGTCACTTAGATCCTAGCACAATCGGTATTCTACCAAGACAATAGTTTTATTTTATTACGTGAGGACATGTAAGAACTTCGGTGTGGGGAAGATGTCAAAGCTCGAAATTGTCATGGTTTTATTGCTAGTATTTCCCGTTTTGACTATATATAACAACTATTTTCGACCAATAACATCATTCCTTCATGCCTCTTTCCTTGAAAAGTTACCAAATTAAGTCTACAAAGTAATATGTCTATATTATATATTTGTTCCAATGCTTTAAGCATGATTATAGACTTAATTAGGGATTTGTACTACTAATGAGGGGTTTTTAGTAGATCTTGTAACCATCGTGGGATCTTGTAACCAAATTCCAAGTTTGGGAGGGTTCTATTGTTCCTGGATATAAATGACAACATGAGTTATTCTCTAGCATGCATCATAAAAATACTCGTGTTCACTATATTAAATCGAGGATCGTTGTGCATTGAGATGGCTGTGGGTCAAACATGCATTGACTATACCTCAAAGTTTGGGACAAAGTGTAGCTAATGAGCCTATATATGGTTGAGTTTCCAAGTTTCCATATGTTGTTGATTTGCAGTTAGACATAATTGGTTCATTATCTATATTGACCACACAATCCATTTGCATCTCCATTCCTGGATTTTGATTGGAATTGATTTATATTCATTGAGCGAGACAGGGGATCCCTTGGATCCACCTATTCGCTCCTCTAAATCACACATTTCTATAAAACCATGATCTTTGTGCATAAGATAGGAGGAAAATGTAGAGATCCTTTTTCATTTGTAAGAAAAAACATTGATGTTTACGACCAATCTATGTATGACTCCATGAAATTGAGCCTTGGCCAAACCTTTCCCTTTCATGTAAATTTAGATAGGTCTTGTTTCTTTACGTATTGTGGTGTTTTTCCACAAATTTCATTGATTTTTCAACTTTAATTTTTATTTGCATAGTGTGACAGCACACTAAGGGTAGTTTCAAGATTTGCGTCCCTCCTAGTTGTTCAACGACCATTTGGTCTAGCTAGAGTAACATATAAGGCCTTGTTAATTAGGGACATTGTAGGCAACCCCTGTGGCTTTAGTTCACTTAGAAATCCTTCATTCTCCTTTTCCTTTGATTGTTGTTTTTTCCTCATTGAGAGCCTAAATATGAGACCTAATTTGAGTTTGCTTGAATGAGATATGAATGCAATAGTTTTCATATGTGATAAGATTATCTTATGAAATATCTATAACCATCTTCCTCAAGTCTATTGCATGTAAAATTTTAAGGATGGAAATTTATCTTAAATTTTAAAAACCTTAGAGAATCTTATTAGCCCCTAATATGTAAAATGTAAACTGCTTGACAATATTTTTGTAAAAACATTCAAATTTCTAATGGTTGTGTAAGATATCTATAAAACTTTGACAATTTTTAAGGTAAAATAATTTTATACTATAATATTTGGGCGAATCATTTTTATAAAAAATGGAAATTCATGAATCTTTATTTTTCAAGAAAGCATGGAAAATTAGCCTAGATGCTAATATTAGCCTCTGAAATTTTCCCTATTCTATCGTCCAAGCAATGGGTCCCCTATGAGTCTACTTTCAGTTGGTTTGTTTTACCATGCCATTTCTTTTCATAGTGTTAGGATAGCAATCCATTAGTAGGCTGACCTTTGCACATACAATGTAGTATCTCAAAGTTTATGAACATCTTGGTCGATAATTTATTTTTGAATCCTTTAACCAATTAGATAAGTTGACAAGCATACATCTCATGTACAAGTAATTACAAATCGACATGAGCACGTTGAATTTTTAGTTTGTCAATAGAGTTATTCGAATAAAGAGATCCATGAATATGTGTAAATAAAAAATGTTCATGTTTTACCCAATTGGAAGTAGAGATTTTCTATGATTACCTTGAACCATCTATCATTCCATGGCTTTACAACAAATTTAGGAACCAAGTCCCCGATTTTGGACATCAACTTTGCATAACCATATAAACAACAATTAAACAACAACAACCAAAATAAAACATGAAGAAGAAAATCTATTCATGTAGCATTTTGGAGCATAGTTAAAACAAAAACAAAGAGACTGCTAGGCACAAGAGCTCACTTAGTATATTATGTGTCCACCATTCCCATTCTATTATGACTACCTGAACTTTACTATAGTGGATTGGACTTGGGCTCGCAATAAAACAAGTTTGTAGAAATAAATCACATATCCAATACTATATGGCATCTATTATGGATTAGTATATTCATATCCAAGAAAGATTGGTAAGGATGGATTCACATTTGTCATCTAAATGAAAAACCATCTTTGTTTTTCCACCTTTAACCCACATGGAAGGGGTGTAATTATGTGTTTGGGAGGAAAGGTATAAATGCTATGTTTTCAGCAAGGAGAAACACCTTATTTGTTCCCAACATAAAACTATGGTGCTATAGGTAGAACATTCTATAGTATGTTTTCCTCGATCAAATATTTGTTAGATCCTATCCATGGATGAGGTGGCTCAACCACTACATGAAGTCATTTTGGTTGTAAGAGGTTAAAGAAGAGGGGTAGGGGATCAATCCATGTCATGAATGGTTTTATTTTTTTCTTATATTGTTAGAACTTCTCAAATTATCCTTTTGGAAGTTTTTGTAAAAGGACATAGATTGGCCCAATTAAATCGAGTATAAACACAACTATGTTGTGGTTATTTGTTCAAAGTACCGATTAGCCAAAATATATCTCTCTAGAGGACTTACATTTCCATTGAAGGATTCTATCATTGGATAATATAGATAATAATAAGGAATGAACCCATGTTATCATTGTATACCATCTGTTAAACACACATGGACATCAAGAGAGATATGAAAGATAAAACATGCAATACAATTTTATTAACAAGAGATTTACATTTATAGTACATTATGTGACCGTTGGGATTCACATCCCCAGGTCTCTTGGACTGCTTTTGTCCATTCGAATTCCACACTAACCCATTGAGGATTAGGTGTCCAACATTCCCCCCCTTAATCCGAAGGGTTATGTATGAGTCCAAGAGGAGAGCTGTAATACAAAATGTGCAAATATGCATAGCAGCACTAGGCTGAATGTGCTCTCTGAAATGTTGGTATAAAGGGCGGTGGTTTAAGGATGACCACCAACACTGGAACGCTTAGTACAGTTCCCGGAACTCTTCCAAAACTGGCAAGAAACTAAAGTTTTCTGCTAGAGGAAGTGATCCTATTGTTTTAAAGAGGGAAACCTTCAACCATAAAAGGGAGGTCTCACCCCACATAAAAGGTAAAACTTCAACCTGAAAAGGGAAGTCTCAACCTGTGATGGTTTAAGGATAACCAACAACTCTGGAATGCTTAGTGCAATTCCTGGAACTCTTCCAAAGCTGGCAAGAAGCTGGTGTCTTCTGCTAGAGGAAGTGTTCTCAATTTTGTTCCTGGAACTCTTCCAAAACTGGCAAGAAGCTGAAGTCTTCTGCTAGAGGAAGTGTCCCAGATTGCCAACTGAAGGCATGCTCAGGGGCATCTTTGTCTCTGGCTACAACTCTGAAACTGGTGTGGCAGGTTGTGGCTCAGGCTCGCTTGATGTGACTTTGAAGCTTGTAGATGACCATCATTCCCCCCCTGTCAGATACAAGGTGAGATGATGGAGAAAACTCAGCTGCAAGACTGTTCAATACTCTGGAACAAGTTCTAACATGTGTTTGGAATATCTTCTTGGCTGTTGATGCCCATTGCCAAGAAGCGATCCATCCAAGATGAATCTTTGTTCTTGCAGGACGTTTGTTTCTGAAGCATCTGTGTGAAGGATGGCTAGTTTTATGACAATGCTTACATGGATGAAGATCAAAACAGTGATCTTTCAGATGGCCAACTCGATCACAGTGTTGGCATTTCACAATCTGTTGTTGTTGTGGTGGAAGAGGAGTAGAATCTGGAACAACTGGAGGTGAACTGTCATGAGGAGCAGGTGAACTGTCATGAATAAATCCAGCACTCTGAAACTGAATGGGCTTGGCGTAGTCTAGAATATGAAAGGACAAGTCCTTGTCATATCCAAGACCAGTTCTGTGCTTGTTGTGGACAAGCTGTTCCCAAGGTCTGATGATGGGCTTAGGAAGTGCAGACTGAGTTTCTGCATCTGCATATACAACTGCTGCTTTATTTGAATGAACAGTAACATTATTGACTTGCTGTTTATGGGAGTCTATTTCAATCTTCTGAACAGAAACAGGTTCAGAATGATGACTCCACTTGTGTAATTCTTCCTGCTGTAGCTTTGTCTCAAGCTGCAAAAACTCTATCTTTTCTTGTGCATTTTGTATACATTTTTGAATGTCAGCAATAATGTCTTTATTGATTATGATTGCGCTGTCAGCAGTGGATACGATTAGAGTTCTCAATAACTCTAATATTCTTTCAAGCTTAGCCATTTTTCTACACCTTAAAAAACCTCCAAAATCCCACAGAAAAAATGTCAGCTGCTAAATATCTTCAAGTTACACAAGAAAGCCCTGTAGCTTAACGGGAAAAAACCAACCAGAGATATCTTGAAACTATGAAAATTATACAAATATCACCGAGTCCTTCTATATTTAGCCAACAGTTACCCAAATCCTCTAATATTTTGAAGAAATCCCTCGACTGCTGCAAAACTATCAGCTGCTAAATATCTTCAAGCTACACAAAGAAAATCCTGCAGATTAAAGAAAAACGCAGGGCAAGCGCTGGTGGCTTAATGAGCAGACTATTGCAACTGTGGCACTTTTCATTGCATCCACAACAAATATTTTAGTTCCAAAATATGGCGGCAAGATTATTGATATTGTCAGCAGAGATTTGAGAACGGAAGAAGAGAAAGCAGATGCTTTTAATACCATCAAAAACACTCTTGTGGAAATTCTTCTTATAATCTTAATTGGTTCATTTGCTACTGCACTGCGTGGATGGTGGTTTGCATCATCAAGTGAGCGTGTTGTTGCTCGACTGAGAAAAGATTTATTTCGACATCTTATTAACCAAGAGATCGCATTCTTTGATGTCACACGAACTGGGGAACTTCTTAGTCGTCTTTCAGAAGATACAAATTATTAAAAATGCAGCAACGACGAATCTCTCAGAGGCTCTCCGCAATCTCACAACTGCATTGATAGGCCTTGGCTTTATGTTTCAAAAATATAACTGAACCATCCATTAAACTGCTGCAACAACGATATACTATGATTGTGCCATATCAGAGAGCGAGTAACTTGTCAAAAAACAAGTGTCGTAAAACTGACTATCAAACCAAGAGTAATGAGGGCTATCATGAAGCAATATTCTCCTGGCTTGACCAGATTCAAGGCTTTCGGAATAATTAAAGCAAATTTTAAGCTCCAGCCCCGGGATTATTGAACATGATTAACCAAATATTAAAAGCCTTGTAAATGCCCGCATCAACATTTGAGGATAGCCAGCAGTGATGATGCACATTGATCGCGGATTGAAGGCCTTTCTGGGTACCGAAATCACATTTGAAGACCAATCACAATTACAGTCTAAATTCTTAACAATTTCATGGACCTTTACAGTACCAAAATCAGACCCTAAGGGCTCTGACAATGTAAATACTTGATCAGAGATTGAAGTCCTTTTAATTACGAAAACAAAATATTCGGGATACCCAAAAAAGATTCAAGTTCTTCCAACTTAACAATATGTGATTTCTGGGGATTGAACACTGCACAAACTGATTTCAGATGTACAACAACATCGAATAATGTCTGGAATAATTCTTATGTATAATGATAACTCAGCAGATCAAATTGTGGTACGCATTAATGAACCATATTACTCCTCGATCACAAAGCCCACGCCATCTTTCTCGCTAAAGAAATGCGTTGTGTGATCCACCTCCTGTGGGACGGGGATACACCTCAGGATCCATGGATATTCCCTGAGCAGTCACGTACTTGAGAAACAGAGCTTGCGGTCCGATGGCCTCCGGGTTCTGTGGCCTAAGAACAATGTTGTGAGCCTTTAATCCAGATATCCTCAACAGACCCGAAATCACTTCATTTTTAGAAGAACAGCTCGCCGAGGAGCTCCAACAGAGCTTAGGTCCAAACTGAATCACCCGCCCATTGTCAGGCTTCCAGAGATACCATATGCGCTAGATCTTCAACCACGAAACAACAAATCTTGTGCACATTGTACACGGCACTAAGAAAGGTTCGCACCACATCGATTCTGTCAAATAACTGAATGGCCCCGTCTCCACATAACAAACGTTCTTCTATACTGTCTCCAGAAGGTCCGGTTCAGGAATCAAACGCCCTCCGGGGAAAAATTACAGAAGGTTTATTACTCACTGGTTTATGTAGCATGCGAATTATATACCATTCAGGTGCAACGCATATACCAAAGCATTCAATAAAACTGTTGATATTCCACAGCGTATAACATTTCAATAAGCGCACAGCAGTTCATATTCCATTCAACGTTCAATAAACCATTCAATGAACCAAACGATGATTCCACTGGACAGCGTTACGCATACCATTCAATATCGAACCATAACGCATTCAACAGGAGCAGTTCAGGCATTCAAACCAGGCAGTCAGAGAGCGCAGAGATACCATGTCAGAGGAATATCAGACAGAGAGCGTAGGGATGGCAGATAGAGGTCAGGTAACATTTATCTAACAAACCAGGACGTGTCGGAGTGCTCAAGTAACGTTCAACTAATACAGAATTTCATAATGGAAACGCTGGACGTGCAGGAGTGCTCAGGTAACGTTCAATCATATATAGGCTGAGGAGGCGGTATAGGTCGGGCGTTAACCAAACAGCTCAAGTCATAAAAATTTCGACATTTCACACTCAATCATGCCATTCTCGCAGCAATGCACGCAGTCTGATGCGCTCAGCTTCAATGTTTTAGGTTGTCAGGGGCGTTAGGTAGTCAGGAAAGTTAAACCCTGAGGAAGAAAACAGGCCACACATCATGGCTCTGATACCATGTTAAACACACATGGACAGCAAGAGAGATATGAAAGATAAAACATGCAATACAATTTTATTAACAAGAGATTTACATTTATAGTACATTATGTGACCGTTGGGATTCACATCCCAATGTCTCTTGGACTGCTTTTGTCCATTCGACTTCCACACTAACCCATTGAGGATTAGGTGTCCAACACCATCTATATTCATGCCAATGCCAAGAATTAATGTGCCATTAATTGCATGTCTCTGGGTCACAAAGATAACAACATGAATAATTGGTCCATGATTTTTTAGCTATTTGGGTGTGCATTTTTTCATGGGGATATAGAACACCCAAGTGAAAGAGACAAAGCAGAGCATATTTATGTTGGGAGGGTCACTCACCGAAGCACCTCCACTGCTAGCTATGACTACTCCTTTAAGTGAAAATTACAAGATCATCTATCACATCATTCCCTATAATCGATGCACCTATGACTGTGTACACACATTTCCTATAGTAACACCCTAGGGGTCAAGTGTGTAGAGAAAAAACATACACTTAATGCTATGTGCCATCTAAGTTATTGAGTGTTTAATATTTCAATCAAGTGGAAAAATGCATAACTATTCTATTTTAATTTTTTAGTTTTCAATTTTTTTATAAAGTAATTTACAAAATCCTTTTAAAATTTAACAATCGTTATAATTCAACTTTTTTTTGTTTATTATAATTTTCCTTTGAATTTTTTTGTTTTCTTCTAAGCCCAGAAACCTATCACATACATTATTAATCACATATATTAAATGTATCTAATTCCAACTAATCAATTTACCACCTATTGCAATTTCTACGAAAGTAGCAACATATGCACATATAAGAAAAATATTATCTAAGTTTAAGAGAACATTAGAAAGTATTATCATATTAAAACTATGAGTTTAAGAGAACATTATAAAGTATGATTCATGGAATTGTTGTGAATCTAATCATATGAAAACTATGAGTTTAAGAGAACATTAGAAAGTATGATTCATGGAATTGTTGTGAAATAATGGTGCACATTTATTGAAATTGATGGCGGAATATTTGGTTTTTAAAAAAACTTTCGTAAAGTTCAACATCTCCATACAAGCAACATTCTCTTCATTTCCTTTCTTAATATTATTTCTAAAGATATAATAATGGGTTCCATTTCCAAATTATTTAAGTTATTTAAGCGGTATTTATGTTTGGTAGAGTTTTTTATTATATCTGTCAGGGTATGGTATAGCACATTCAATTTTGCTTTTGATTGGATATTAGTTTGTCTTTGACCAAAAAATTATGACGGTTAGCCATAATTTAACATTATGAATTCAATTTTTATTATTTAAATTTATTTATTTGTAAGGTGATTGGTTGAAGTTTTATTATGAGTTTTTTTAGTAACTTCCATTTCTATTAGTTACTAATTTTTTGTTTTTAATTTTATTTCTCTTTTATTTAACTTTTCTTTTTTCTTTTTTTCTATTATTTCTATTTTCATGAAATATAATTTTTTCACATTATTTTCAATTTAAAGTGACTTATTATTATATTAAAAACCTATTTTAATAAATTTAATTATAAGCAATTATATATATTAATAAAAATAAAACACATATAAATATATATATTAATAAAAATAAAACACATATAGATATATGTATGTTAGTATAAACAATATTAGTAAATCACATTTCTTAATTTTTGATGATAGCATTCAATAATACAATATTTTATTAATTGTTTTATTTTATTAGTTCACATCATTCCTTTCCCCTCACTGAACTTGTTAAAATATGGATTACCTAAAAATTCTTCTTCTCGTTCATCGTAATCCCTCATAGCCTCTCCATTTCAAAATACATGATCGTAAATGCAACTAAACATACAACTAAACCTACATATCGTAGAGCTCCATACTATGAGGAAATAAAGCCAAATCCATTGTCAACAAATGTCATGCCTCATACAGAATACACTCATGATTGTTTTTAATGAAACATTTCTTCAAGATACATTCAAGAATTTACTGATATATGATCCCTACTCCCTGTACTATGCATCGTTACATGCTAATGTTTGATTTCTATCTTCCTCCACTATGTATCATTATAGAAAGTCCTTATAGAGTTTCTATTGAGATGGATGGTAACCATACTACCAAGATGGGAATTCCTAGGGTTAATGTGGAGTGATAGCTAACAAGTCAAAAGGGTTCCCTCTTGCTACTAGAACTAGGGAGCTTACAACGATGTACTGTAGCGTAGTGTGTCATTTCTCTAAGAAATTTGACCTCGTAGATAGGTACAAGAACATGCCACAGTGGTGTGCCTTAATTATTGGTCTACATGCCAGCCTTTTGATAAAAATAGCAAGGGGTAGCTTGAAATACATGGCTCCTAAGATAAGTGGGAGCCAATATGAATTCTTGATAGATTAGTTGTCTCTGGGGATGTGTGCATTGCTTCAATTATGAGTAGGGGAGTAGAGGATCCCAAAGCCACCGTGTTGAATTGGTCTTTTAAAGCATAACATAGAATTCAACTTATTATCATGTTTTCGTGGTAAATTTATTGCATAGAGTTTGTTTTGATTTGAAGTTCGAATCTTAACTATTGGCTTGGTATTGATTTATAGTTTACATCATTCACTTTACTCTCTTTTATCCTATATTTTGAAATTAGGGTATAAAATTGATTGAAGTTTAATATATTTCATTAAAGTTTTATATTTATGTTTTTAGAAATTAATTTAGATTTATTTTAATTCTAGATTTATAAGTGTTTAGAGAAATTAAATCTCTTTTTAAATGTGCAAAAGTGTTTTAGAGTGAAAAGAGATTTGATCTTTAGCTAGGTTAATTTAATTATTAGTGTTTAAATAGGTCACTCTAGAGAATAATACCATGGGTTAAGTATATCATGAAAAAAACCATAAATTGGAGTAAAATAATGTTAATAAGACATTACAACATTTCTACCATACTAAGGTGGAAAATTTTAAATTTTAAATTTTATTTTATTTTGATTAAGTCAAAAAGTTAAAAATTACAAAATCTCTACCATATTGAACTACCATATTAAACTAGAGTGCAATCACACAAAGACTAGCTGAAAAGATAGAAAGAGAATTTGACATTTAATTAAAGTTTCATAAAATTTATGGTTTTAGAAAGTAGAGAAAGATTAACTTTAAAGATAGGAAAATAATAACCTTTAGCTAAAAAATAACACATTTTCCATCTATAAAACTCATCCCAATATACTTGATTATAAAATGAGGTTTCTAATAAATCCAATTTTAATAACTATAATTTATTAATAACATTATCAAGCTTGTGATAAACCCAATTTAAATAACTATAATTCATTAATATTTTTATTATGCTTTTTTTCCGGTACTGTTTTGTAATGGATCACTTAAATATATATGAAAGTGGAAGCGTAATTAGGTTTAAATAAATCAGGTACTAAAATAAATGTCTCAGAAAAATAGTAGATACCATGGTTAGTTACTCATGTATTTTGATGAATTTTTTATATAGATTTTCCCAATTCAAATTTATATTAGAGAGTTGTTGAAATAAATTTCATTAAACACGGACATAACCTCATTTAATACAATGATATTGGCAATATAGTGTTAATTTGATACAATGATATTGGCAGTTTAGTGACTAAAGGTTTCAGTAACCCATAGTTTTGCCAAAAAACCTTTCAAGATTCTGCACCTGGTAGATAAAAAGGTGTTCAAATAATGATACCACAATATTTGCTTTTTAATTTTACCTTGATTTATTAAATAGCTTCAAGAACAATTTTAAACTAAATGGAGAAATATCTTAAGTAACACTTGGATTGGAAAAAAGGGTACCCCGCTTCCAGGTTCCCTGTGCTCGAAGTTTGACAATCCGGGTTGCGGAAAAAGTTTAGAAAGTGAGGAAGTTTACACTGGCAAAGGTATATATATTTAACAGAAATATAAAGGTAAAAAATACTTTGGATCTTTTAATCAGAGTCTCTGCTGTGCTGGTTTTTTCTTTATTATTTCAGTTTAAAACTAGATTGATGTCATGATGTGAGAATATCATCTCTTACATCCCATTAAATTGTTAATGGGAAAATACCTCCATTAAAAACTACTCGACACAGCATACAGATTATGATACGAAGATTCAAATTATTATTTATTTTCATATTTCAATTAAGTTTTTATGGAATACTACAATTCTGCCAACGCAAACTTACCACTTTCTTGATTTTTTAATACAGTGCTGACTTGTGAAAACTTACTAACTTGGAAGTGTTGGTACATTTTGATGCAACTTTAAAATTTATTTATTACATTTATTTCATTTATTTCATATATATATATATATATTATTTATTTTTAAAGTCACCGTCAAGTCATTAAATTGGTGTATAAGATCTTGCTGCAACTCTGAAACTTATCTATCATATTTCACATATATATTATTATTATTATCTATTTTTATGTGCCAATGACCAAGTCAGACACCAAATTGAGGTATAAGACCTTGCTGTAACTCTGAAACTTATCCATCTCTCTCTCTCTCACACACGCACACATATATAATCTATTTTTAAGGTCACGGCCAAGCCAAACATCAATTTGGTGTATGAGATCCTGCTACAACTCTGAAGCTTATCCATCACAATTATTTCACATACATATATATATATATATATATATATATATATGGCATCTTCAGGCTTCATTTCAATCTCTCGGCTTACTTCGGACTGCATTTCAGTTTCTCTTTATCCATACAGACAGAGGACCTTTATACCGATCCTGCTTATGTATATGGTCTCATTTCTACGTTTGTCGTTTAACTTATTTGCTCTATCGTCATGGTTTCTCAGGCAGGATATGGCTTCACTGATGTTACAGTTTCATTATCTTTGGAACATATGCTATCTCTTGGCTGAATGTACATTTTGGACTCTTTTATATTTCTCATATAAATAATATTATGCTTTTTCTGCCCTGAAAATATATTATTATCTATTTTTAAGGTCACGGCCAAGTCAGACACCAAATTGGTGTATGAGACCCCTTGTTTGTGGAACAAGGGGCCAAGCAAGACACTAAATAACTAAATTTGTGTATGGTACCCCTTTGTTTGTGGGCCAAGGGGCCAAGTCAAACACCAAATTGCAACTCAAGTTTACCCATCACATTTATCTCTCTCACACACACACATATATATATCTCTCTCACACACACACATATATATATTACCCATTTTTAAGGTCATGACGAAGCTATATATATATTATTATTATTATCCATTTTTAAAGTTTGGGCGAAGCCAAACACCGGCATAGATTTGACTGTTAAGTCTACAAGGTCATACATACTCTATCTCTATAATTTTAAACCTATAACCTTTTAAAAAGAAACACATTCTCTTAACATAAAACTAAATTAAAAATTAAAAATTTTGATTAATTTAATGATAATAAATCCATTTTTTTTAATATATATTTTAATAACAAAAAAACCAAATCAACACTCTAATTAAGTTGAGGGATCCCAGCCCAGTGAGCAATCATTAACGTACCACTGACCAACACTTCCTTTCTGTAGTCATGGGCCATATTGTTGTAATGAAATCAATTAAACATGAATACACTGATTACTCAGGAGATTTTAAGGCCTCGCATGAAAAATATTAAACAATATGCAATAATGAAATCAATTAAATATGAATAGACTGATTATCTTTTGGAAATTTTAAGGTATGACAAAATAAATATTAATTACTATGTACTGAATTATTAATTGATTCAAACTTTTTATATCTTATTTATTTGATAAAAAAAATGATATTCAATAAGCAACATGAAAAGACAATAAACCAAAAAAATCATTAGTGTACATGGTACTTAATATTTAAAGCCATGAATTAATCCATGTCATGCCAAAGCAGCAAGCAAAACTGTGAATGATTAATGACTAAATTAACCTAGTACATGTGCTTAATACTTAAAACCATGCATTAATCCTAGCGCCCGAATGACTGAATTCTTATCTGACAGGTGCATTCTCCGATCTCAGCAGAAAACACAGTGGAAAGGGTTTCCTTAAATGATGCATTTCTTGCATGTTTCTAATACTTCGAAACTTGTGGAAGACATTAAATTCATTTGACTGCAGGGTTGAAGAGCAGTAGAGTATGGAAATCAACATACTACTGAGTATGCAAATCAATATAGTAGTACATTGAGGTTATAAATTTGTTTAAAAAATAGTAAAAATTTTGGTATGATTTTTGATTAAATTTAAGGAAATTTAAATTATAGTTGTTAAATTTCAGAAATTTAGGCTTTAATTTTTTTTTATGGTATTAAATTTATTTCCACCCTAAAAACAATTTAAAAACTCAACTTTGAGTGTCCAATTTTTTTTTGATAATGTTAAATCTATTTCCACTATATAAAAACAATTCAAAACACTTATGATCAAATTAAAAAAAAAAAAAATCTCCACATTCTAACCCAAAAAAATGAACTTTCCCAGAAAATTTAGGAGTTGTCTATAATGAGACTTTTTGGAGATTCCGGTGACGGAATCCGGCGGAAGAAATTGAGGTTAAATCTTGATTTGTTGCAGGTAAAATGGTTTTTTAACTACATATTTGGATTCAGCACCCTGGAAAACCCCTGGGACACTTTCATTGTGCAGAAACTAGCTATCAAACTTGCGATTCCAATAAATTGCTACCGGATTTTGACCTAAAAAGCCCACCAAAAAAACTTCCAAAAAATCGCATTATAAACAACTACGAAAATTTATAACCTCAATCAACAACGCCGAAATCGATAAACATGTTAAACGAAAACACCCTCCACGGACATCATTCAGTCCAGCGAGATGCCGGATGCCCACCGTTCTCAAGTGCCGGGATTTGGGGATGCTTCCAGTCAATCTGTGGACTCAACAAGCAAAAACCATTGTATCAATCGGAAACGCACGGATTTGTTTTGCACGATACAAGCAACTGGTTGGCAGAAAAAGTGCATGTGTGAGGTGAGTGTCTTACCCTAGAAGAGAAAGCTGGAAAGCCTGTCAGAGGCCATGATTAATTTGGCAGAGTTTATTTACCATATTAAATGTCGTCGGGTTATATATATGCTTATGGTTATATTTATATAAATATAAATTTAATAATAAGTATATACAACCCAACAACATTTAATACTCTATAACATGAAAAATATTGCTTACAATTAATTTAGGTCCAAGACAAAGCAAAGCCACTGCAGACTCCCAATGCCTTGTCCAACAAAAAGATAAGTTGCCATTCCCAATGCCCGTGTTCAATAAAATATAAGTGGATTGTTGGTTCGGGCGATTGAGTTATTGACATCCAGGGGTTTTTCATTTTCATTTTCAACTTTTTTTTTATTATTTTTTATTTATATATAAAAAATGGGTTTTTTCATTTATTTATACGTGTAATAAATTACTGTTCTGTTTAAAAATGTATTTGTGTATATATGTTTGGAAAGAGATATTATAATATTTTTTTTGGTAAATTACATAAAATAATATATATATAGATTTGTTTCTAATTTATTATGAGATTTTTAATTTGTAAGTAGCAATTGTTTCTTATGTCACTATCATGACTTATTAATATTACATAGCAGGAAAATCATAATTCACTTCATTTGACACTTTTTCATATCATATTTTTTTAATTAATCAATTTAATAACTATTTTCAGGATAAATCTCAACTTTTGATTTGTGTGCAATATGAATATTCTAAAACATTGTATGGAGGTTAAATCCCTACCCTCCATTTAATAATTATTGACAATCTAATTAAATTGCTACCATCTACCAAATAATTATTGATAGTCTAATTAAAATGATGGAAACTCCATTCCAAAATAAACATACCAATAGGCTAAAAACTACTCACATTTCCATACATACTTTCAAATGAACCATTGAGAAAAATCACAAGATATAAGAAAAAGGTTTCCATATTTGTTATAAATTAAAAGAAATTGAACTCACATTATCAACAAACCTTTTAATAATAAAATTGTTATAAAAACTAGTCAATAACCAATCATAGAAGTATATTAGTATAGATCCATATAGATCCATATCTTAAACACAGATCTAGCAAGCGCGCATAGATTAAATCTTTAGAGTGTAAAACTTGCACTTCAAGAGATTTGATCTCTCTAGGGGCTTTAAAGATTCTAGTTAAGAACGATCTATATTGTCAATACTATCAACATCGATTATGTAACTTGCAAGAATTGAACCTAGATAGGGAAGCTTCTATTTCAAAACCCTTTTGAGAACTTGAATTGTATAGACTACACATGATTTTCAGACGATATATATACAAGAATTTATTTCTTCCATATATATATATATATATAGATATGGATATTTTATTTAATACCCGTATTGAGAATTTTTTTATGAAACACATTGTTTATATTAAAATGTTTTTTGTTATCAATATATTTTTAAATACATGTTAATATTAATTATCTTTGCATATTGAAATATTTTATTTAGGATATAAATTGATTTTTTTAAAGTTATTATTTATATTTTATAAATATTATATATGAATTGTATATTAACAATTAAATCCCATATTACAATATTTAAATAAATATATTAAAATAATTTGAAATATTTAGACTATTCATAAAATATTAGTGAAAATATTATAATTTTGTTTATTTTTCTTTTTATAATAGTTTAAATTATTATTATGTTATCTCTACAAGATACTTATCATTATTATTTATTTGTTTGTGGTATATGCAAATATGAACCTTTCCATGTAGAGTGAGCTCAATTATCATTATAATTTAATAATTAAATGGTTTATTATGTAATATTTTAGTTAGGTAAAATGATTAAGCCATCATTATACAATGTAAATAGTAATAGTGGTAAATTATATTTTTAGTTGATATAAAATTATATTATTTTATATAGGTTGCAAAATATTCTGTTTATTGCAAGGAGTGAGAGTGAATATATTTAACAGGTTGTAATCTAATTTTTCGTATTAGGTTGTAATATCAACAAACAAACACACGAGAATAGTGAGAGAGAGATTATTGATAGTTTTATAATGTTTTTAATTATTATTGATGAAACATGTATATTCACTTTTTTTTTATTACTTTATATTGAGAATATTTTATTTTTATTTTAAAAGGGACATATGTTAACTAGAGCTTGAGCACAGAAGGAATTACACATCTACCTCATAGTGGGCTATAGAATAAGCCTTTGGTGCTTGTGGACACAAAAATGTCATTGAAATTAAATAATAACTATTGATATAACTATAAAGGAAATTTTAATAAAATCTCATAGAAAATAATTAATTACTAAGAATATAACTATAAAAAATATTCTAAATTAAGAAATTTAACTCCTAATAAATTTATTAATTTTGGTTAGTAGTTTTATTTCATTTTTTTCATAAAATATAATTAAAATTATTATGGCCATTATAATTTTTTGGATGTAGTGTTGTTAGAACTCCATGGAAATGCATTCAAAATTTGTATTTCTTCTCTTGTATTATGTTCCTGTAATCGCTATGCAAAACCTCTTTTTGTAAACCAACTACATTTTGACCTTCTTCATAGTGGTTCAACACATATTGGTTCAACACTTCACTTCATGACACTCTTTATAGTGGTTCAACACTTGATTTCATGATGATTTGTCTCTATTGCCCCTTAGTCCAAGTTTCAATGTTTTTGACAACGCATGGCTAAGTCTTGTGATAACTTTGAGTAAATTTGAATTTTGGTGTTTCTAGTCTTTGTGTAAACTCCTACTTGTAAAGTTTCAAGCATTGACCTTTGACTAGAAGTGGTAACTTCTTTTCTTCAATAGTTTCCATCTTCATAGTTCCATTTCATATATTCGCTCTACTTAATATATAACTTGTCACATACTAAGTTCCCTCAATGACTTACAAAGGTTACGAGGTACCCAAAATTTTCTTTTTCTTTTTATTAGCTTGAAGATAAGTTGTAATACCACTTTGTCACATATCCCTACTAAAGTTATAATAAACACACTTGGAAAAACTTGATTTTAATCTCTCATACATTTTTTCAAACACTTTACATCTAAACACTTCTTCAAATACTTTATGTGCAACCAATTAAGTGGTATTTTTCTTGTAGACAAATTTCCAAACATTTGTATGAAATAAAATAAGAAAGATTTCTTTGATTCCATTTGTAAAATACTAATTGAAATATATCACTCAATCATGCAATTTTTGATTTTTTTCCTTGAGGTATTTTATAAAATAGTTTGTATGTAAATTGTAATAAAACACCTTCAACACATTTCTTAAAATGCTTTGCAAGCAAATAGACAAAGATCAACTATAGCAGTACTATCATACAACAATGTTAACATAGAACAACATTACCACCATCCACAAAATAATATTTTCATTGGGTCATTTCATCAAATAGTTTGTATGCAATAAACCATTAAATTATTTACGCATTTCTTCAAACACTTTGCATGAAACTAATATAGAAAATTCCTTAGGGAATATCTCTTGAATTATAATAATCCAACTTCTAAAAATTGAACAAAATGATTAATGGGAGTTCCCATCACTATGGTCCAATTTTCAACCTCTGGAATCTCCCAAATGAAAAGTTATCGCAGAAATTCCAACATGAAATGTTTGATGCACGATTTTATGAACATTTATGAAGCCCAAAATCCACTTAGCACATATCCTAAAATATCATGATCCAAGATCTGAAGGTTGGACTAGATGACTAGTAGGATTTCCTCTCATTATGGTCCAAGTTTAAGATTTTGGAACCTCCCATAAGAAAATTTATAGCAGAAATACCAACATGACCTAATATCTAATAGTTGGACCAGATGATCAACAAGATTTTCCCTCATTATGATCCAAGTTTTATCTTTTACAACCTCCCAGAAGAAAAGTTGTAATAGAAATTCAAACATGACCTCATTAAAGATGCATTTAGGAAGTGCATCCTCCTCTAATCATATTTCTTAAAATTTCGCAACCCAAGATAGAAAAGAGGACCAATGGGTCAGAGGCATTTCCCCTTACTATGGTCCAAGTTTCAGCTTCTAGAACCTCCTCGAAGAGACATTATATTAGAAATTCCAACATGACTTATTTAAAGAAGAATTTAGGAAGTCTATCTTCCTCAATTAGTGTTGTTACAAAATTTAATACATATAGAACACTGCAACCAAATAGCATAATAGCTATAGACATGGTAAATTTATTGAAGTGTAAATGCATGTGCATATAAACTTGTTGGAAAGAGAAATTAAATAATTATGCATGTCACTGAACCATCCATGCCAAAAATGCCATTAACACAAATAAATATTTATCTATTGCAGCCCAAAAAATACTAAAACCTAAAACAGGGTGAGCCATGTTTGATCCCATGATAGGCTTAGTTGTGTTGCAATTTTTTCTCACAACTGACCAACCTAATGCTAGATCTTCATGCCTTGAGGAGAAACTAACTCAAGGATATTTCACATTTTCAGATTCATACCATATTTTAACACCAAATGTGAAGGCCATTCTCCTTCACAAACACAAGAAAACTCACCGATCATCCTTTCCATCTTTGACTAGGGCTACATTCATAAAAATAACACGTAGTTCTACACAACACATGAGAGTCATTCCTTGATAGCTTAAGTCCCTTGGCCCCCGCCTCTTCAATTATCTATGTGCAAGACACAACCATAACCATTCCCAATCCTTAGAGCCATCTAGTATAAGGAAAAAGTGGTTCAACACATTCATTTCCTATCACATAAGTTGTCACTCACAAATCTTAATTAGTCATAAGGTCTGAACCCCTCTATGTTTTTTCACCAATCCTTTTTCCGATTTGAATTTTATAAGTGAAAGAGATATATGTATGGGAGAGCAATAGAAGAGAGAAAAATTAGAATCTTAAGAACCAAGGAGAAGAACCCCTTGTTTGCTCCTCACTCTTATTTTTATAATCACACCTTGATCCTTCATCTTTACAATATTTCAACTTCTCAACAAGACTAACCATAACATCAAAGGGGAATACTCACCCAATGTATATTTTCTCTCTTTAGTCAATTTCCCCTCCTCTCCAAAGCATCATAATCTGTTATTTCCCCTTTCTTTAGCTACAAAATTTTTATTAATAAAAGTAAACATTACATCATACAAAACAATTTGACATCATAACATCAATGCTGGAACACTAGCATTATATGTTCTTAATTACATTACAAAAACTGGGGTAATGAAAGGGGTCTCACAATCTCCTCCTCCTTTAAGGAACACTGTCCTTGATGTTCTACTATCTTTAAAACCATTGTATGCAAAGGAAGGGATATGCCACTTTCATATCAATAACATTTTACATGTCTTTAGTTGCTACTTCAAGAAATACCATTCATTTTTCATGGAATCGTTACTGTTAGACCTCATAACATACCAACACATTCCTGCATGGTTATCCATTGCTTCACAAGGCTTCCATAGAGAACAAGTTCAACTCATTATTTTCTTCTACACACCCAATGCATTCATGATCCCAATGAGTATGCACATGAATCTTTCAAAACCAATTCATTCAAGCCTCCCCTTCCTTGCAATCACACACCTTTCAATTTCATGAATCTGCTTCTCTGCCTCCCTAGTCCCTCAGGCGGTCCATTCCTTTGTAAGGCTTCCTCGCAAAGGAAGAGTCTCAAGACTTATGGAGTCTTACAACGAACACATCCCTCTGGCTTTCTCTAAATAACAAAACACATTTGTCATAACATAACTCAAAGTGATCAATGTATATCATAGGCTTCAAGTGTCACTCCAATGGCCTTCACCCTAGGATTTTAGCTTCACAACCATCATCTATCCTTCCTGGATAGATCATCATCTGACTTGTATCACAAGCATTCAATTTCTATGAGATTGATCCTATTAATTTAAATAAAATATTCTTCCTTTTTCTTTTATTTTCCAAACATGATTCAGATAGGAATCATATTTCATAAATATGAGATTCATGAAGTTTGACTCTTACATATGGTAGTACTCAACCTTCATTATCATAACCAAGGCCATTTCAACTGTAATATGTCCTTTCAATAAGCCAATCAACGGTAAGTGTTCATGCCTCAAATATTTTCATTACAAGATTTATAACATCTCTTGAAGTGATCTTAGAATTATTATACACATAATAATTTAATCACTTTCAATTGATTTAAAAATAAATTGAAATGAAGTTTTCATTGATTATTTATTTGCATCACAATTCTTATAACCGTTCCATAATGCATTCAAAAATTTATTCCAAGAACCAAAGAGTCAAAAATAAAAGATACATATCTCTAAATTCATGAGTAATTAGCTTCCACTTTGCTTTGTAGGATGAGGGATTCATGCCACATATTCCACTACTCAAAATTTCCTCAAAATTATTAGAATATATTTCCTTTCATGACATTAAATCATGCAATTGATTGTCTCATACAAGCATGCATGCACTCAATGCACTAAGCATATGTACCATCATGGTTCATAATATGAGTGTCATGACCAAATCATGCTACAATAACTCATGGATGCATCACAAAGATTCTATAAATATTTACACACAAAAGGCTTCTTACCTTTGTCATAACCAACTATTATTGAAAAAATTTCTTTCATATATCAACAATTCCATCCATTTTTCACATTTACTAGGAAAAACCAATCCTTCAATTACATGTTTCTTACCAACAAACTCAACATTACATGATAAAATAACTTGTCTCAAGATTCGAAGCTATTGAGCCAATACTCATGGACTCATGAACACAATTTTAGTCGCTACATTTGATTCATACCTCTCACATTTTCATGCATTTTCTCAATGCATTACCAAGCATATTTGATCTCATGAGTGTATTTTTGAGTCATTTAATCCTTTTTCAACATGGTAGCTCAATGCATGCACACATTGTTAAGATTTTACTAAATCATTTTGTGCTGACAATTTTTTTACCTCAACCATACCCCTTCTTGGCATTCATGCAATACATGTATTAATTTGTAAAATAAAAGATATCAAATTCAAGTGAAAATGATTATTATCCAATTCCTTTACCTTTTTAACTTTTCTTGCTACTTGTCCTACTTACTTGACTACCATCACATGCATTCTCATCTAATATCTTTCCAAGGAGTTTATCTGCCTTTTTAGCATACTTGATTTTGCAACATTCAATGGCCCCTAGAATGATCTCAACCTCACATATTAGTCACAAGTCTACCATTTCATCTAATTATACACAAGTTTCAATGAATATTCATAAAGGGTATTTGCACTATGTATCCAATTTTCACATTCAAACAATACCTTCAATCTTGCACCCAAGCATGTGCATATACCTCTTGTCAATCATGTGCCATATTTGCATATATTCCATGCTAGTCATATACATTTATTTTTAAATTTAATTTTGAGCCTCTCTTATTTTCAATCATTCACATGGCAAGTCTCCTAAGCATAGACATAAGCACACTACTTTCTTTCATGTGGTAGTTAACAATAGTACATCACTTTTGCACACTTTCCATATGAACATTCTATGTGACATGGAATTCATTAGGTAACCTTACTGTATTTCCAAAAACATAGCAAGTACCATTTTCTATTTTCTTACCATTTATAGATTCATATTATTTTCATAAATAAAATATATCATCTAAGCAAAATTTTTAGTTAAGGGAAACTCCCTTCTTAAGCCATTTTCGTGGCTGTGACTTCATTGTCTATCTAGTTCATGTTGACTTAGTCAAGCCCTCGACTGATTCTTCATCCACATATTCCCTCTAATTTAACTCTGCAAGGTAAGCTTCCAAGATCATTAGGAATTCACATAAAAAGCTTGGTTAAACACTTTGAATATGAATCTCATTGTCTAGATCGTTTATCAGCTGCCCTATAATAGCAAACACCATTCAGGTTTATCAATTATACCTACAACAAGCACCATGTAGTTTATTAGTGATTTATTACTTGTAAGAACCATAATGACCTACTCTTTACTCTATGTTCATTCAGAGGGATTAACCCAATTTTAGTTGGGATCACTAGTACAAAATGGCTAATTAGTGTAGAAATTCTCATTGTAGATCACCTGATAATGCAATATACTAAAGCAAAATACTTGATCTACTTCTACAAACAAACTTGCGAAAGCTTAATCGATTTTGAGTAAGATCAAATAAAACATATATAACAGAGAATGAGAAATAAATCACACATGAATACAAAAGAATACTCTGGGGAAAGCCTCAGCTAAAAACCCCGATCTCTATATTATCATATAAGTGAAAATATCTCAGGATTACACAAAGCTTTAGCTCACAAGCTATCCAGCTTAATCGATTTTGAGTAAGATCAAATAAAACATATATAACGGAGAATGAGAAATAAATCACACATGAATACAGAAGAATACTCTGGGGAAAGCCTCAACTAAAAACCCCGATCTCTATATTATCATATAAGTGAAAATATCTCAGGACTACACAAAGCTTTAGCTCACAAGCTATCCAACTCTCAGTAAAATCTCTCAATGCTGCTTATAGACAGAATAGAAAACACATATGCCTTCTCCTCTGTCCTCGAAGCCTCCTATTTCCTTGCGTAGTTTCTCTTGGGTCCTCAAGCTGCCACCTATGTGTAATTACTTCACACACTACTCACCAAACTCAGAAATAACTGTGCAATCCTCAAGGAAAGAATTCTTTCTGTATGCAAGAGATATCCTCATGGGAATATTCTTGCAACTGATAGTACACTGTCCCATCCTTTGATCTCAGCTAGGTCTCTTTCTGAACTGACATGCATGAGTTATTTATGAGAGAATATTCAGTTATCTGAAGTACACTAGTTGCATGCAAGCATGCATTGACTAATTGAACTGATAATCAGTTCCACAAACTGTTGGAACTAATCTAACTGGACTTAACTCAGTTAACTGAGCTAACTAATTACAACTCAAAGTACAACTCATCCCTATCTCCTTAATTAAGGGATAACTTCCTCAATCAAAGGGATAACTGTTGCATGACTTCACATAGACTTCATGTTTGATTTTCTCCAACTAATTAACTCAAGATGAATTAATTAATTATTTTACAAATAGCTGCTGAGCTCAAATTTGAATTTTAATTCACAATTTTAATTTAGGGACTAATTAAAATTGGAATGTATCCCGAAATGCTATCTATAGGAATGCTATTTTTAGCATTTCTTGTTGCTATTTTCAACACTCCCTCTCAACAAGAAAGGGATTATCTGTTACCCTAATCCTGTCTCTATGGAACTCAAATTTGCATTTTAACAATGCCTTAGTTAAAATGTCTGCATCCTGCTCCTCGGTTGAAACATACTGTAACAACATGATCCTCTTCACCCCACACTCTCGAAGATGATGATACCAGATATCGATGTGCTTGGACCTGTCATGATACCAGATTCTCAGAGAGTTTGATACAACTCTGATTATCGCAATAGATCACAGTTGGACCCATCCTCTGATCAAACAATCGAACTAGAATTTTTCGCATCCAAATGGCCTCACATGCTGCCTGACTGGTAGCCATGTATTCAACGTTTGCTGAGCTAAGTGAAAATGACCTTTGTTTCTTGCTGTACCAAGAAACTGCAGCTGAACCAAGGTTGAAAATTCCTCTTGAAGTGTTCTTCCGATCTGATGGACTCCCTACCCAATTTTCATCTGTGAAGCCCTGAAGCTTCACTCCCTCTGTCCGTCAGTACCATAATCCATACTGAGATGTGCCTCTGAGGTATCTCAGTACATGCTTCGCTTCCTTCCAAAATAGCTTGGTAGGCTGAACCATAGCTTGACTCCGCTGGTTCACTGCAAAGCACAAATCTGGTCGTGTTTTCACTAAATACATCAATGAACCCACAAGCTGCCAATACATAGTAGCAGTTACTACTTCACCTGAAGTAGCATCCTCCTTCCTCCAGTTACCTGCTAGAGGAGTCTGCATGGGCTTGCACTTCTCCATATGGAATCTCCTGAGTATCTCATTTGCATACTTGCCTCGAGACACAAAAACTTCCCCATCCTTCTGCCACACTTCCATGCCTAAAAAGTAGTGCATGAGACCCATGTCTTTCATCTTGAACTCTCTTGCAAGGCCCTCCTTGCAAGACTTGATCAACTGATCATCACTTGTCAATATCAGATCATCAACATAAAGAACAATGATCAATGACTTACCTTCTACCATGATGTACTATAGGTTCGCATCTACTTCACTCTTTGTGAAGCCCAACTCGGTGAAATAGATGTTGATCCTAGTGTACCAAGCATGAGGTGCTTGCTTCAGCCCGTACAAAGCTCTCTTACCACCTATTGCAATTTCTACCAAAGTAGCAACATATGCACATATAAGAAAAATATTATCATATGAAAGCTATGAGTTTAAGAGAACATTAGAAAGTATTATCATATGAAAATTATGAGTTTAAGAGAACATTAGAAAGTATGATTCATGGAATTGTTGTGAAATGATGGTGCACATTTATTGAAATTAATGGCGGAATATTTGGTATTTAAAAAAACTTTACTAAAATTCAACATCTCCATACATGCAACATTCTCTTCATTTCCCTTTTTAGTATTATTTCTAAAGATATAATAATGGGTTTCATTTGCTTGGAGATCCAAACTATTTAAGCGACATTTATGTATGGTAGATTTCTTTATTATATCTGCCATGGTATGGTATAGCACATTCAATTTTGCTTTTGACTGGGTATTAGTTTGTCTTTGACCAAAAAATTATGACGCTTAGCCATAGTTTAACATTATGAATTCAAATTTTATTATTTAAATTTATTTATTTGTAAGGTGATTGGTTGAAGTCTTATTATGGGTTCTTTTAGTAACTTCCATTTCTATTAGTTACTAATTTTTTGTTTTTAATTTTATTTCTCTTTTATTTAACTTTTCTTTTTCTTTTTTCTATTATTTCTATTTTCATGAAATATAAAATTTTCACAATATTTTCAATTTAAAGTGACTTATTATTATATTGAAAACCTATTTTAATAAATTTAATTATAAACAATTATATATATTAGTAAAAATAAAACACATATAAATATATATACTAATAAAAATAAAATACATATAGATATATGTATGTTAGTATAGACAATATTAGTAAATCACATTTCTTAACTTTTAGTGATGGCATTCAATAATACAATATTTTATTAGTTGTTTTATTTTATTAGTTCATATCATTCCTTTCTCCTCCCTGAACTTGTTAAAATCTTGGTTACCTAAAAATTCCTCTTCTCATTCATTGTAATCCCTCATAACCTCTCCATTTCAAAAAACATGATCATAGATGCAACTAAACATACATATCGTAGAGCTCAATACTATGAGGAAATAAAGCCAAAATCCATTGTCTAACAAATGTCATGCCTCATACAGAATACACTCATGATTGTTTTTAATGAAACATTTCTTCAAGATACATTCAAGAATTTACTGATATATGATCCCTACCCCCGGTACTATGCATCGTTACATGCTAATGTTTGATTTCTATCTTCCTCCACTATGTATCATTATAGAAAGTCGTTATAGAGTTTCTATTGAGATGGATGGCAACCATACTACCAAGATGGGAATTCCTAGGGTTAATGTGGAGTGATAGCTAACAACTCAAAAGGGTTTCCTCTTGTTACTAGAACTATGGAGCTTACAACGATGTACCGTAGCGTAGTGTGTCATTTCTCTAAGACATTTAACCTCGTAAATAGGTTACGAGGTTAATTATTGGTGAACATGCCACAGTGGTGTGCCTTAATTATTGGTCTACATGCCAGCCTTTTGATAAAAATAGCAAAGGGTAGCTTGAAATACATGGCTCCTCAGATAAGTGGTAGCCAATATGAATTCTTGATAGATTAGTGGTCTCTAGTGATATGTGCATTGCTTCAATTATGAGTAGGGCAGTGGAGGATCCCAAAGCCACCGTGTTGAATTGGTCTTTTAAAGCATAACATAGAATTCAAATCTTATTATCATGTTTTCGTGGTGAATTTGTTGCGTAGAGTTTGTTTTGATTTGAAGTTCCAATCTTAACTATTGGCTTCGTATTGATTTATAGTTTACATCATTCACTTTACTTTCTCTTTTATGGTATATTTTGAAATTTAAGGCATAAAATTAATTGAAGTTTAATATATTTAATTAAAATTTTATATTTATGTTTTTAGAAATTAATTTAGATTTATTTTAATTCTAGATTTATAAGTGTTTAGAGAAATTAAATCTCTCTTTAAAGGTGCAAATATTTTTAGAGTGAAAAGAGATTTGATCCTTAGCTAGGCTAGTTTAATTATTAGTGTTTAAATATGTCACTCTAGAGAATAATACCATGGGTTACGAAGACCATGAAAAAACCATAAATTGGAGGAAAAAAATGTTAAATAAGACATTACAACATTTCTACTATACTAAGGTGGAAAATTTTAAATTTTAAATTTTATTTTATTTTATTTTGATTAAGTCAAAATGTTAAAAATTACAAAATCTCTACCATATTGAACTACCATATTAAACTAGAGAGCAATCATGCAAGGACTAGCTAAAAAGATGGAAAGAGAATTTGACATTTAATTAAAGTTTCATAAAATTTATAGTTTTATAAAGTAGAGAAAAATTAACTTTAAAGATAGGAAAAGAATAACTTTTAGTTAAGACATAACACATTTTCCATCTATAAAACTCATCCCAATATACTTTGATTATAAAAATTTTACATACACTAATATTATAAGGTTTCTAATAAATCCAATTCTAATAACTATAATTCATTAATAACATTATCAAGCTTGTGATAAACCTAATTTAAATAACTATAATTCATTAATATTTTTATTATGCTTTTTTCCGGTACTGTTTTGCAATGGATCAGTTAAATATATATGAAAGTGGAAGCGTAATTGGGTTTGAATAAATCAGGTACTAAAATAAATGTCTCAGAAAATTAGTAGATACCATGGTTAGTTACTCTTGTATTTTGATGAACTTTTTTATATAGATTTTCCCAATTCAAATTTATATTAGAGAATTGTTGAAATAAATTTCATTAAACACAGACCTAACCTAATTTAATACAATGATATTGGCAATATAGTGTTAATTTGATACAATGATATTGGCAGTTTAGTGTCTAAAGGTTTCAGTAAGCCTTTCAAGATTCTGCACCTGGTAGATAAAAAGGTGTTCAAATGATGATACCACAATATTTGCTTTTTAATTTTACCTTGATTTATTAAATGGAGAAATATCTTAAGTAACACTTGGATTGGAAAAAAGGGTACCCCGCTTCCAGGTTCCCTGTTGATCGAAGTTTGAAAATCCGGGTTGTGGAAAAAGTTTAGAAAGTGAGGAAGTTTGCACTGGCAGAATGAAGTAAATAATACTTTGAATCTTTTAATCAGAGTCTCTGCTGTGCTGGGTATTTTTTTATTATTTCAGTTTAAAACTAGATTGATGTCATGATGTGAGAATATCATCTCTTACATCCCATTAAATTGTTAATGGGAAAATACCTCCATTAAAACCTACTCGACACAGCATACAGATTATGATACGAAGATTCAAATTATTATTTATTTTCATATTTCAATTAAGTTTTTATGGAATGCTACAATTCTGCAAATGCAAACTTACCACTTTCTTGATTTTGTACACAGTGCTGACTTGTCAAAACTTACTAACTTGGAAGTGTTTGGTACATTTTGCTACAACTTTAAACTTTATTCATCACATTTATTTCATATATATATTTTTAAAGTCATAGTCAAGTCATTAAATTGGTGTAAAAGACCCTGCTGCAACTGTGAAATTTATCCATCACATTTATTTCATATATATATTATATTATTATCTATTTTTATGGTCACTGCCAATGACCAAGTCAAACACCAAATTGATGTACAAGGCCTTGCTGTCACTTTGAAACTTATCCATCACATTTATTATATATATATATTATCTATTTTTAAAGTCACGGCCAAGTCAAACATGAAATTGGTGTATGAGACCCTGCTGCAACTCTAAAACTTATCCATCACATTTATTTCATATATATATATATATATATATATATTTAAGGTCACAGCCAAGTCAGACACCAAATTGGTGTATGAGACCTGCTGCAACTCTGAAACTTATCCATCACATTTATTTCATATATATATATATTATTATCTATTTTTAAGGTTACGGCCAAGTCAGACACCAAATTGGTTTATGAGACCCCTTGTTTGTGGAACAAGGGGCCAAGCAAGACACTAAATAACTAAATTTGTGTATGGTATCCATTTCTTTGTGGACCAAGGGGCCAAGCCAGACACCAAATTGCTACTCAAGTTTATCCATCACATTTATCTCTCTTTCTCTCTCTCACACACACATATATAACCCATTTTTAAGGTCAATGACGAAGCTATATATATATATATATATATATATATATATATATATATTATTATCCATTTTTAAGGTTACTGCCAAGCTAGACACCAACATCGATTTGACTGTTAAGTCTACGAGGTTATACATACTCTATCTCTCTAGTTTTAAACCTATAACCTTTTAAAAAGAAACACATGTTCTTAACCATAAAACTAAATTACAAATTACAGATTTTAATTAATTTAATGACAATAAACCCATTTTTGTTTTAATATATATTTTAATAACAAAAAGACCAAATCAACGGTCTAATTAAATTGAGGGATCCCAGCCCAGTGAGCCATCATTAACGTACCATTGACCACCACCTCCTTTCTGCGGTCACGGGCCATATTGTTGTAATGAAATCAATTAAACATGAATACACTGATTACTCAGGAGATTTCAAGGCCGGGCATGAAAAATATTAAATAGTATGCAATAATGAAATCAATTAAATATGAATAGACTGATTATTTTTGGGAAATTTTAAGGTATGAAAAAATAAATATTAATTACTATGTTCTAAGTTATTAATTTATTCAGACTTTTTATATCTTATTTATTTGATAAAAAAATGATTTTCAATAAACAACAAGAAAAGACAATAAACTAAACCATGAATTAATCCATGGACAATAAACTAAACCATGAATTAATCCATTGCAGGCCAAAGTAGCAAGCAAAACTGTGAATGATTAATGACTAAATTAACCTAGTACATGGTGCTTAATACTTAAAACCATGCATTAATCCTAGTGCCCGAATGACTGAATTCTTATCTGACAGGTGCATTCTCCGATCTTAGCAGAAAACACAGTGGAAAGGGTTTCCTTAAATGATGCATTTTTTGCAGCAGTTGTCTATAACGCGACTTTTTGAAAGCCTTTCTGGTGGGTTTTTCCGGTCGAAATCCGGTAGGAATTTATTGGAATCGCAAGTTTGATAGCTAGTTTCTGCACAATGAAAGCGTCCCAGGGGTTTTCCAGGGTGCTGAATCCAAATATGCAGTTAAAAAACCATTTTAACTGCAACAAATCAAGATTTAACCTCAATTTCTTCCGCGGATTCCGTCACCGGAATCTCCAAAAAGTCGCATTATAAACAACTCCTTTCTTGCATGTTTCTAATACTTCGAAACTAGTGGCAGACATTAAATGCATTTGACTGCAGGGTGGAAGTTTGTAGAGCAGAAAACACAGTGGAAAGGGTTTCCTTAAATGATGCAATTCTGGTCTAATACTTCGAAACTAGTCGCAGACATTAAATGCATTTGACTGCAGGGTTGAAGAGAGGTAGAGTATGGAAATCAACATTTAGAAAATAGTAGAAATTCTGGTATGATTTTTGCTTAAATTTTATAGAAATTTTGGGAAATATAGATTATAGTTGTCAAATTTTAGGTATTTAAGAAATTTTTGATAGTGTTAAATGTATTTCCACCATAAAAAATAATTCAAAAACTCAATTTTAAATGCGCAAGAAATTTTTGATAGTACTAAATTCATTTCCACCATAAAAACAATTCGAAAACCTTTATGATCATATTTTTTGGCAAAAAAAAAATTGTGAACTTTGCCAAAAAATTTATAACCTCAATCAACAACGCCGAAATCGATAAACATGTTAAACGAAAACACCCTCCACGGACATCATTCAGTCCAGCGAGATGCCGGATGCCCACCGTTCTCAAGTGCCGGGTTTTGGGGATGCTTCCAGTCAATCTGTGGACTCAAAAAGCAAAAACCATTGGATCAATCGGAAACGCACGGATTTGTTTTGCACGATACAAGCAACTGGTTGGCAGAAAAAGTGCATGTGTAAGCGTGAAATGTCCGGGAGGTGAGTGTCTTACCCTAGAAGAGAAAGCTGGAAAGCCTGCCAGAGGCCATGTTTAATTTGGGCAGAGTTTATTTACCATATTAAATGTGGTTGGGCTATATATGCTTATGGTTATATTCTAATAGTAAGTATATACAACCCAACGACATTTAATATTCTATAACATGATAAATATTGCTTACCATTAATTTAGGTCCAACACAAAGCAAAGCCACTTGCAGACTCCCAATGCCTGTCCAACAAAAAGATAAGTTGCCATTCCCAATGACCGTGTTCAATAAAATATAAGTGGATTGTTGGTTCAAGCGATTGAGTTATTGACATCCAGGGGTTTCTTTCCCTTTTTTTTAATTATTTTTTATTTATATATAAAAAATGGGTTTTTTCATTTATTTATATATGTAATAAATTACTTTTATGTTTAACCAATGTATTTGTGTATATATGTTCGGGAAGAGATATTGTAATATTTTTTTGGTAAATTACATAAAAATTATATATATATATATATATGAGATAAAATTTTTAATTATAGAGATTTGTTTCTAATTTATTATGAGATTCTTACTTCGTAAGTAGCAATTGTTTCTTATGCCATTATCATGACTTATCAATACCATATAGCAGAAAAACTATAATTCATTTCATTTGACACTTGTTCATATCATATTTTTTTAATTAATCAATTTAATAACTATTTTCAGGATAAATCTCAACTTTTGATTTGTGTGCAATATGAATATTCTAAAATATTGTATGGAGGTTAAATCCCTACCCTCCATTTAATAATTATTGACAATCTAATTAAATTGCTACCATCTACCTAATAATTATTGATAATCTAATTAGAATGATGGAAACTCCATTCCAAAATAAACATACCAATAGGCTAAAAACTACTCACCTTTCCATACATACTTTCAAATGAACCATTGAGAAAAATCACAAGGTATAAGAAAAAGGTTTCCATATTTGTTATAAATTAAAAGAAATTGACCTCACATTATCAACAAACCTTTTAAAAATAAAATTGTTATAGAAAATATTCAATAACCAATCATAGAAGTATATTAGGATAGATCCATAGAGATCCATATCTTAAAGACAGATCTAGCAAGCCCGGAGAGATTGAATCTTTAGAGCGTAAAACTTGTACTTCAAGAGATTTGATCTCTCTAGACGATTTAAAGATTCTAGTTAAGCATGATATATATTGTCAATACTATCAACATCGATTATGTAACTTGCAAGAATTGAACCTAGATAGGGAAGCTTCTATTTCAAAACCCTTTTGAGAACTTGAATTGTATAGACTACACATGATTTTCAGAAGATATATATACAAGAATTTATTTCTTCCAATTATATATATATATATATATATATCTATATATATATATATATATATATATATATATATATATATATTGATAGATATTTTATTTAATACCGGTATTGAATTTTTTTCTTTATGAAACACATTGTTTATATTAAAATGTTTTTTGTTATCAATATATTTTTAAATACATGCTAATATTAATTATCTTTGCATATTGAAATATTTTATTTAAGATATAAATTGATTTTTTTAGTTATTATTAATATTTTATAAATATTATATATGAATTGCATATTAACAATTAAATGATATATTAAAATATTTAAATAAATGTATTAAAATATTTTGAAGTATTTAGACTATTCATAAAATATTAGTGAAAATATTATAATTTTATTTATCTTTCTTTTTATAATAATTTAAATTATTATTATGTTATCTGTACACGATACTTATCATTATTATTTATTTGTTTGTGCTAATGCAAATATGAACCTCTCCATGTAGAGTGAGCTCAATTATAATTATAATTTAATAATTAAATGGTTTATTATGTAATATTTTAGTTAGGTAAAATGATTAAACCATCATTATAAAATGTAAATAGTAATAGTGGTAAATTATATGGTTAGTTAATATAAAATTATATCATTTTATATAGGTTGCAAAATATTCTATTTATGGCAAGGAGTGAGAGTGAAATATCTTTACCAGGTTGTAATCTAATTCTTCGTATTGGGTTGTAATATCAACAAACAAACACATGAGAATAGTGAGAGAATGATTATTGATAGTTTTATAATGTTTTTAATTAAAATTGATGAAACATGTATATTCACTTTTTTTTTTATTACTTTATATTGAGAATATTTTATTTTTATTTTAAAAGGGACATATGTTAACTAGAGCTTGAGCATAGAAGAAATTACACATCTACCTCATAATGGGCTATAGAATAAGCCTTTGGTGCCTGTGGACACAAAAATGTCATTGAAAATAAATAATAACTATTGATATAACTATAAAGGAAATTTTAATAAAATCTCATAGAAAATAATTAATAACTAAGAATATAATTATAAAAAAATTCTAAATTAACAAATTTAACTCCTAATAAATTTATTAATTTTGGTTAAAAGTTTTATTCCATTTCTTTCATAAAATATAATTAAAATTATTATCGCCATTATAATTTTTTGGATGCAGTGTTGTTAGAAGTCCATGGAAATGCATTCAAAATTCGTATTTCTTCTTTTATTAGTACTTACAAACACTAGTATCATCTCATCTTGCTCTTGTTTTTTCTCTTGTATTATGTTCCTGTAATGGCTTTGCAAAACCTCTTTTTGTAAACCAACTACATTTTGACCTTCTTCATAGTGGTTCAACACATACTGGTTCAACTCTTGACTTCATGACACTCTTCATAGTGGCTCAACACTTGATTTCATGATGATTTGTCTCTATTCCCCCTTAGTCCAAGTTTCATTGTTTTTGACAACATATGGCTAAGTCTTGTGATACCCTTGAGTAAATTTGAATTTTGGTGTTTCTAGTCTTTATGTAAGCTCCTACTTGTAAAGTTTCAAGCATTGACCTTTGACTAGGAGTGGTAACTTCTTTTATTCAATAGTTTCCATCTTCATAGTTCCATTTCATATATTTGCTCTACTTAATATATAACTTGTCACATACTAAGTTCCTCAATGACTTACAAAGGTTAGGAGGTACCCAAAATTTTCTTTTTCTTTTCACTAGCTTGAAAATAAGTTGTAATACCACTTTGTCACATATCCCTACTAAATTTATACTAAACACACTTGGAAAAACTTGATTATAATCTCTCATACATTTTTTCAAACACTTTACATATAAACATTTCTTCAAATACTTCATGTGAAACCAATTAAGTGGTATTTTTCTTGTAGACAAATTTCCAAACATTTGTATGAAATAAAATAAGAAACATTGCTTTGATTCCATTTGTAAAATACTAACTGAAATATATCACTCAATCATACAATTTTTTATTTTTGCCCTTGAGGTATTTTATAAAATAGTTTGTATGTAAATTGTAATAAAACACCTTCAACACATTTCTTCAAATGCTTTGCATGCAAGTAGACATAGATCAACTATAGCAGTGCTATCATACAACAATGTTAACATAGAACAACATTATCCCCATCCACAAAATAATATTTTGATTGGGTCATTTTATCAAGTAGTTTGTATGCAATAAACCATTAAACTATTTACGCATTTCTTCAAACACTTTGCATGAAACTAATATAGAAAATTCCTTAGGGCATATCTCATGAATTATAATAATCCAACTTCTAAAAATTGAACCAAATGATTAATGGGAGTTCCCCTCACCATGGTCCAATTTTCAACCTTTGGAATCTCCCAAATGAAAAGTTATAGCAGAAATTCCAACATGAAATGTTTGATGATGATTTTATGAACATTTATAAAGCTCAACATCCTCTTAGCACATATCCTAAAATATCATGATCCAAGGTCTTAAGGTTGGACTAGATGACTAGTGGGATTTCCTCTCATTATGGTCTAAGTTTAAGATTTTGGAACCTCCCATAAGAAAATTTATAGCAGAAATACCAACATGACCTAATATCTAATAGTCGGACCAGATGATCAACAAGATTTTCCCTTATTATGATCCAACTTTTATCTTTTACAACCTCCCAGAAGAAAAGTTGTAATAGAAATTCAAACATGACCTCATTAAAGATGACTTTAGGAAGTGCATCCTCCTCTAATCATATTTCTTAAAATTTCGCAACCCAAGATAGAAAATAGGACCAATGGGTCAGAGGCATTTCCCCTTACTATGGTCCAAGTTTTAGCTTCTAAAACCTCCTAGAAGAGACATTATATTAGAAATTCCAACATGACTTATTTAAAGAAGAATTTAGGAACCCTAACTTCCTCAATCAGTGTTGTTACAAAATTTAATACATATAAAACTCTGCAACCAAATAGCATAATAGCTATAGATATGGTAAATTTGCTGAAGTGTAAATGCATGTGCATATAAACTTGTTGCAAAGAGAAATTAAATAATTATGCATGTCACTAAACCATCCATGCCAAAAATGTCATTAACACAAATAAATATTTATCTATTATAGCCCAAAAAATACTAAAAACTAAAGTAGGGTGAGCCATGTTTGATCCCACGATAGGCTTAGTTGTGTTGCAGTTTTTTCTCACAACTGACCAACCTAATGCTAGATCTTCATGCCTTGAGGAGAAACTAACTCAAGGATATTTCACATTTTCAGATTCATACAAGATTTTAACACCAAATGTGATGGCCATTCTCCTTCACAAACACAATAAAACTCACTGATCATCCTTTCCATCTTTGACTAGGGCTACATTCATAAAAATACCACGTAGTTCTACACAACACATGAGAGTCATTCCTTGATATCTTAAGTCCCTTGGGCCTCCCCTCTTAAATTGTCTACGTGAAAGACACAACCATAACCATTCCCAATCCTTAGAGCCATCTAGTACAAGGAAAAAGTGGTTCAACACATTCATTTCCTGTCACATAAGTTGTCACTCACAAATCTTAATTGGTCATAAGGTTTGAACCCCTCTATGTTTTATTACCAATCCTTTTTCCAATTTGAATTTTATAAGTGAAAGAGATATATGTATGGAAGAGTAATAGAAGAGAGAAAAATTAGAATCTTAAGAACCAAGGAGAAGAACCCCTTGTTTGCTCCTCACTCTTATTTTTATAATCACACCTTGATCCTTCATCTTTCCAATATTTCAACTTCTCAACCAGACTAACCATCACATCAAAGGGGAATACTCACCCAAGGTATATTTTCTCTCTTTAGTCAATTTCCCCTCCTCTCCAAAGCATCATAATATGTTATTTCCCCTTTCTTTAGCTACAAAAGTTTTATTAATAAAAGTAAACATTACATCATACAATACAATTTGACATCATAACATCAATGCTGGAACACTAGCATTATATGTTCTTAATTACATTACAAAAACTGGGGTAATGAAAGGGGTCTCACAATCTCCTCCTCCTTTAAGGAACATCGTCCTCAATGTTCTACTATCTTTAAAACCATTATATGCAAAGGAAGGGATATGCCACTTTCATATCAATAACATTTTACATGTCTTTAGTTGCCACTTCAATAAATACCATTCAGTTTTCATGGAATTGTTACCTTTAGACCTCATAGCATTCCAACACATTCTTGCATGGTTATCCATTGCTTCACAAGGCTTCCATAGAGAACAAGTTCAACTCATTATTTTCTTGTACACACCCAATGCATTCATGATCCCAATGAGTATGCACATTAATCTTTCAAAACCAATTCATTCAAGCCTCCCCTTCCTTGCAATCACACACCTTTCAATTTCATGAATCTACTTCTCTACCTCCCTAGTCCCTCAGGCGGTCCATTCCTTTGTAAGTCTTCCTCGCAAAGGAAGAGTCTCAAGACTTATGGAGTCTTACAACGAAAACATCCCTTTGGCTTTCTCTAAATAACAAAACACATTTGTCATAACGTAACTCAAAGTGATCAATGTATATCATAGGTTTCAATTGTCACTCGAATGGCCTTGACCCTAGGATTTTCAGCTTCACAACCATCATCTGTCCTTCCTGGATAGATCATCATCTCACTTGTATCACAAGCATTCAATTTCTATGAGATTGATCCTATTAATTTAACTAAAATATTCTTCCTTTTTCTTTTATTTTCCAAACATGATTCATATAGGAATCATATTTCATAAATATGAGATTCATGAAGTTTGACTCTTATATATGGTATTACTCAACCTTCATTATCATAACTAAGGCCATTTCAACTGTAATATGTACTTTCAATAAGCCAATCAACGGTAATTGTTCATGCCTAAAATATTTTCACTACAAGATTTATAACATCTCTTGAAGTGATCTTAGAATTATTATACACATAATAATTTAATCACTTTCAATTGATTTAAAAATAAATTGAAATGAAGTTGTCATTGATTATTTATTTGCATCACAATTCTTATAACCATTCCATAATGCATTCAAAAATTTATTCCAAGAACCAAAGAGTCAAAAATAAAAGATACATATCTCTAAATTCATGAGTAATTAGCTTCCACTTTGCTTTGTAGGATGAGAGATTCATGCCACTTATTCCACTACTCAAAATTTCTTCAAAATTATTAGAATATATTTCCTTTCATGACATTAAATCATGCAATTGATTGTCTCATACAAGCATGCATGCACTCAATGCACTAAGCATATGTACCATCATGGTTCATAATATGAGTGTCATGACCAAATCCTACTACAATAACTCATGGACGCATCACAAAGATTCTATAAATATTTACACACAAAAGGCTTCTTACCTTTGTCATAACCAATTATTACTGAAAAAATTTCTTTCATATATCAACAATTCCATCCATTTTTCACATTAACTAGGAGAAAACAATCCTTCAATTACAGTTTCCTTAGCAACAAACTCAACATTACATGATAAAATAACTTGTCTCAAGATTCGAAACTATTGAGCAAATACTCATGGACTCGTGAACACAATTTTAGTCGCTACATTTGATTCATACCTCTCACATTTTCATGCATTTTCTCGATGCATTACCAAACATATTTGATCTCATGAGGGTATTTTTCAGTCATTTAATCCTTTTTCAACATGGTAGCTCAATGCATGCACACATTGTTAAGATTTTACTAAATCATTTTGTGTTGACAATTTTTTACCTCAACCATACCCCTTCTTGGGATTCATGCAATACATGTATTAATTTGAAAAATAAAAGATATCAAATTCAAGTGAAAATAATTATTATCCAATTCCTTTACCTTTTTACCTTTTCTTGCTACTTGTCCTACTTACTTGACTACCATCACATGCATTCTCATCTAATATCTTTTCAAGGAGTTTATCTGCCTTTTTAGCATACTTGATTCTGCAACATTCAATGGCCCCTAGAATGATCTCAACCTCACATATTAGTCACAAGTCTACCATTTCATCTAATTATACACAAGTTTCAATGAATATTCATAAAGGGCATTTGCACTATGTATCCAATTTTCACATTCAAACAATACCTTCAATCTTGCACCCAAGCATGTGCATATACCTCTTGTCAAGCATGTGCCATATTTGCATATATTCCATGCTAGTCATATACATTTATTTTTAAATTTAATTTTGAGCCTCTCTTGTTTTCAATCATTCACATGGCAAGTCTCCTAAGCATAAACGTAAGCACACTACTTTCTTTCATGTGGTAGTTAACAATCGTAGATCACTTTTGCACACTTTCCATATGAACATTCCATGTGACATGGAACTCATTAGGTAACCTTACTGTATTTCCAAAAACATAGCAAGTGCCATTTTCTATTTTCTTACCATTTACATATTCATATTATTTTCATAAATAAAATATATCATCTAAGAAAATTTTTTAGTTAAGGGAAACTCCCTTCTTATTCGTGGCTGTGACTTCATTGTCTATCTGCTTCATGTTGACTTAGTCAAGCCCTCGACTGATCCTTCACCCACATATCCCATCTAATTTAACTCTGCAAGGTAATCTTCCAAGATCATTAGGAATTCACATAAATAGCTTGGTTAAACACTCTGAATATGAATCTCACTGTCTAGATGGTTTATCAGCTGCCCTATAATAGCTAACACCAATTAGGTTTATCAATTATACCTACAACAACCACCATGCGGTTTATTAGTGATTTATTAGTAGTAAGAACCTTAATTACCTACTCTTTACTCTATGTTCATTCAAAGGGATTAACCCAAGTTTTAGTTGGGATCACTAGTACAAAATGGCTAATTAGTGTAGAAATTCTCACTGTAGATCACCTAATAATGCAATATACTAAAGCAAAATACTTGATCTACTTCTACAAACAAACTTGCTAAAGCTTAATCGATTTTGAGCAAGATCAAATAGAACACATATAACAGAGAATGAGAAATCAATCACACATGAACATAGAAGAATACTATGGGGAAAGTCTCAGCTAAAAACCTCAATCTCTGTATTATCATATAAGTGGAAATATCTCAGGATTACACAAAGCTTTAGCTCACAAGCTATCCAGCTCTCAGTACAATCCCTCAATGTTATTCATAGACAGAATAGACAACACATATGCCTTCTCCTCTGTCCTCCAAGCCTCCTATTTCCTTTCACGGTTTCTCCTGGGTCCTCAAGCTGCCACTTGTGTGTAATTACCTCACACACTGCTCACCAAACTCAGAAATAACTGCGCAATCCTCAAGGAAAGAATTCCTTCTGGATGCAAGAGATATCCTCATGGGAATATTCTTGCAACTGATAGTACACTGTCCTATCCTTTGATCTCAACTGGGTCTCTGTCTGAACTGACATGCATGAGTTATTTATGAGAGAATATTCAGTTATCTGAAGTACACTAGTTGCATGCATGCATGCATTGACTAACTGAACTGACAATCAGTTCCACAGACTATTGGAACTAATCTAACTGGACTTAACTCAGTTAATTGATCTAACTAATTACAACTCAAAGTACAACTCATCCTGATCTCCTTAATTAAGGGATAACTTCCTCAATCAAAGGGATAACTGTTGCATGTCTTCACATAGACTTCATGTTTGATTTTCTCCAACTAATTAACTCAAGATGAATTAATTAATTATTTTACAAACAGCTGCTGAGCTCAAATTCGAATTTTAATTCACAATTTTAATTTAGGGACTAATTAAAATTGGAATGTATCCTGAAATGCTATCTATAGGAATGCTATTTTTAGCATTTCTTGTTGCTATTTTCAACACTCCCTCTCAACAAGAAAGGGATTATCTATCACCCCGATCCTTTCTTTGTGGAACTCGAATTTGCATTTTGACAATGCCTTAGTCAAAATGTCTACATCCTGCTCTTCGGTCGAAACATACTGCAACAACATGATCCTCTTCACCGCACAGTCTTGAAGATAATGATACCAGATATCGATGTGTTTGGTCCTGTCATGAAATACTAGATTCTTAGAGAGTTTGATACAACTCTGATTATCGCAATAGATCACAGTTGGATCCATCCTCTGATCAAACAATCCAACTAGAATTTTTCGCATCCAAATGGCCTCACATGCTGCCTGACTGGTAGCCATGTATTCAACGTTTGTTGAGCTAAGTGAAACTGACCTCTGTTTCCTACTGTACCAAGAAACTGCAACTGAACAAAGGTTGAAAATTCCTCCTGAAGTGCTCTTCCGATCTGATGGACTCCCTGCCCAATCTACATCTGTGAAGCCTTGAAGCTTCACTCCCTTTGTTTTTCAGTACCAGAATCCATACTGAGATGTGCCTCTGAGGTATCTCAGCACATGCTTCGCTGCCTTCCAAAATAGCTTGGTAGGCTAAACCATAGCTTGACTCAACTAGTTCACTGTAAAGCACAAATTTGGTCGTGTGTTCACTAAATACATCAATGAACAATAGCAGCTACTACCTCACCTGAAGTAGCATCCTCCTTCCTCTAGTTACCTGCTAGAGGAGTCTGCATGGGCTTGCACTTATCCATGTGGAATCTCTTGAGTATTTCATTTGCATACTTGCCTTGAGACACAAACACTTCCCCATCCTTCTGCCACACTTCCATGCCTAGAAAGTAGTGCATGAGACCCATGTCTTTCATCTCGAACTCTCTTGCAAGGTCCTCCTTGCAAGACTTGATCAACTGATCATCACTTGTCAATATCAAATCATCAACATAAAGAACAATGATCAATGGCTTACCTTCTACCATGATGTAGTATAGGTTCGCATCTGCTTCACTCTTTGTGAAGCCTAACCCGATGAAATAGATGTCGATCCTGGTGTACCAAGCACGAGGTGCTTGCTTCAGCCTGTACAAAGCTCTCTTACCACCTATTGCAGTTTACCACCTATTGCAATTTCTACCAAAGTAGCAACATATGCACATATAAGAAAAATATTATCATATGAAAACTATGAGTTTAAGAGAACATTAGAAAGTATTATCATATGAAAACTATGAGTTTAAGAGAACATTAGAAAGTATGATTCATGGAATTGTTGTGAAATGATGGTGCACATTTATTGAAATTGATGGCGGAATATTTGGTATTTAAAAAAACTTTACTAAAGTTCAACATCTCCATACATGCAACATTCTCTTCATTTCCCTTTTTAGTATTATTTCTAAAGATATAATAATGGGTTTCATTTGCTTGGAGATCCAAACTATTTAAGCGACATTTATGTATGGTAGATTTCTTTATTATATCTGCCGTGGTATGGTATAGCACATTCAATTTTGCTTTTGACTGGGTATTAGTTTGTCTTTGAACAAAAAATTATGACGCTTAGCCATAGTTTAACATTATGAATTCAATTTTTATTATTTAAATTTATTTATTTGTAAGGTGATTGGTTGAAGTCTTATTATGGGTTCTTTTAGTAGCTTCCATTTCTATTAGTTACTAATTTTTTGTTTTTAATTTTATTTCCCTTTTATTTAACTTTTCTTTTTCTTTTATCTATTATTTCTATTTTCATGAAATATAATTTTTTCACAATATTTTCAATTTAAAGTGACTTATTATTATATTAAAAACCTATTTTAATAAATTTAATTATAAACAATTATATATATTAGTAAAAATAAAACACACACACACACACACACATATATATATTAATAAAAATAAAACGCATATAGATATATGTATTTTAGTATAAACAATATTAGTTAATCACATTTCTTAATTTTTGGTAATGGCATTCAATAATACAATGTTTTATTGGTTGTTTTATTTTATTAGTTCATATCATTCCTTTCCCCGCCCTGAACTTGTTAAAATCTCGGTCACCTAAAAATTCCTCTTCTCATTCATCGTAATCCCTCGTAGCCTCTCCATTTCAAAAAACATGATCATAGATACAACTAAACATACATATCGTAGAGCTCCATACTATGAGGAAATAAAGCCAAAATCCATTGTCAACAAATGTCATGCCTCATACAGAATACACTCATGATTGTTTTTAATGAAACATTTCTTCAAGATACATTCAAGAATTTACTGATATATGATCCCTACCCCCTGTACTATGCATCGTTACATGCTAATGTTTGATTTCTATCTTCATCCACTATGTATCATTATAGAAAGTCGTTATAGAGTTTCTATTGAGATGGATGGTAACCATACTACCAAGATGGGAAGATGGGAATTCCTAGGGTTAATGTGGAGTGATAGCTAACAAGTCAAAAGGGTTCCCTCTTTCTACTAGAACTATGGAGCTTACAACGATGTACCGTAGCGTAGTGTGTCATTTGTCTAAGACATTTAACCTTGTAGATAGGTACAAGAACATGCCACAGTGGTGTGCCTTAATTATTGGTCTACATGCCAGCCTTTTGATAAAAATAGCAAAGGATAGCTTGAAATACATGGTTCCTCAAGGGTAGCTTGAAATACATGGCTCCTCAAATAAGTGGTAGCCAAAATGAATTCTTGATAGATTAGTTGTCTCCAGTGATGTGTGCATTGCTTTAAAGCATAACATAAGCCACCGTGTTGAATTGGTCTTTTAAAGCCAAACATAGAATTCAAATCTTATTATCATGTTTTCGTGGTGAATTTGTTGCGTAGAGTTTGTTTTGATTTGAAGTTCAAATCTTAACTATTGGCTTGGTATTGATTTATAGTCTACATCATTCACTTTATTTTCTCTTTTATTTTGAAATTTAAGGTATAAAATTGATTGAAGTTTAATAGATTTAATTAAAGTTTTATATTTATGTTTTCAGAAATTAATTTAGATTTATTTTAATTCCAGATTTATAAGTGTCTATAGAAATTAAATCTCTCTTTAAAGAGGTAAAAGTTTTTAGAGTGAAAAGAGATTTGATCTTTAGCTAGGTTAGTTTAATTATTAGTGTTTAAATAGGTCACTTTAGAGAATAATACCATGGGTTGCGAAGATCATGAAAAAACCATAAATTGGAGTAAAATAATGTTAATAAAACATTACAATATTTTTACCATACTAAGGTGGAAAATTTTAAATTTTAAATTTTATTTTATTTTGATTAAGTCAAAAAGTTAAAAATTACAAAATCTCTACCATATTGAACTAGAGTGCAATCATACAAAGACTAGCTGAAAAAATAGAAAGAGAATTTGACATTTAATTAAAGTTTCATAAAATTTATGGTTTCTAGAGAAAGATTAACTTTAAAGATAGAAAAAGAATAACTTTTAACTAAGAAATAACACATTTTCCATCTATAAAACTCATCCCAATATACTTTGATTATAAAAATTTTACACAGTAATATTATGAGGTTTCTAATAAATCCAATTTTAATAACTATAATTTATTAATAACATTATCAAGCTTGTGATAAACCCAATTTAAATAACTCAAATTCATTAATATTTTTATTATGCTTTTTTCCGGTACTGTTTTGTAATGGATCAGTTAAATATATATGAAAGTGGAAGCGTAATTAGGTTTAAATAAATCAGGTACTAAAATAAATGTCTCAGAAAAATAGTAGATACCATGGTTAGTTACTCATGTATTTTGATGAATTTTTTATATAGATTTTCCCAATTCAAATTTATATTAGAGAATTGTTGAAATAAATTTCATTAAACACAGACCTAACCTCATTTAATACAATGATATTGGCAATGCAGTGTTAATTTGATACAATGAAATTGGCAGTTTAGTGAGTAAAGGTTTCAGTAACCCATAGTTTTGCCAAAAAGCCTTTCAAGATTCTGCACCTGGTAGATAAAAAGGTGTTCAAATGATGATACCACAATATTTGCTTTTTAATTTTACCTTGATTTATTAAATAGCTTCAGAACAATTTTAAAGTAAATGGAGAAATATCACTTGGATTGGAAAAAAGGGTACCCCGCTTCCAGGTTCCCTGTGATCGAAGTTTGACAATCCGGGTTGTGGAAAAAGTTTAGAAAGTGAGGAAGTTTGCACTGGCAGAATGAAGTAAATAATACTTTGAATCTTTTAATCAGAGTCTCTGCTGTGCTGGGTATTTTTTTATTATTTCAGTTTAAAACTAGATTGATGTCATGATGTGAGAATATCATCTCTTACATCCCATTAAATTGTGAATAGGAAAATACCTCCATTAAAACCTACTCGACACAGCATACAGATTATGATACGAAGATTCAAATTATTATTTATTTTCATATTTCAATTAAGTTTTTATTGAATACTACAATTCTGCAAATGCAAACTTACCACTTTCTTGATTTTTTATATAGTTTGTCAAAATTTATTAACTTGGAAGTGTTTGGTACCTTTTTGTGCAACTTTAAAATTTATTATCACATTTATTTCATATATATTTATTTACAAGTGTTTGTTACTTTTTTGTTGCAACTTTAAAATTTATTGGTTACATTTATTTCATATATGTATATATTATTATTATTATTATTATTATTATTATTTATTTTTAAAGTCACTATCAAGTCAGACACCAAACTGATGTATAAGACTTTGCTGCAATTCTGAAATTTATCCATCACATTTATTTCATATATATTATTATTATTATTTATTTTTATGGTCACGACCAATGGCCATGTCAGACACCAAATTGGTGTATAAGACCCCACTGTAAAGTCAAACACCAAATTGGTGTATAAGACCTTATTGTAACTCTAAAACTTATCCATCACATTTATTTTATATATATATATATATATATATATATATATATATATATATATATATATATATATATATATATTATTATCTACTTTTAAGGTCACGGCCAAGTCAGACACCAAACTGGTGTATGAAACCCTGCTGCAACTCTGAAACTTATCCATCACATTTATTTCATATATATTATTATTATTATCTATTTTTATGGTCACGTTCAATGGCTAAGTCAGACACCAAATTGGTGTATAAGACCTTATTGTAACTCTGAAACTTATCCATCACACACACACACACATATATATATTTTAAGGTCACCACCAAGTCAGACACCAAATTGGTGTATGGGACCCTGCTGCAACTTTGAATCTTACCCATCACATTTATTTCATATTATTATTATTATTATTATTATTAACTGTTTTTAAGATCATCGCCAAGTCAGACACCAAATTGGTGTATGTGGAACAAGGGGCCAAGCAAGACACTAAATAACTAAATTGGTGTATGGTACCCCTTTGTTTGTGAGCCAAGGGGCCAAGCCAGACACCAAATTGCAACTCAAGTTTATCCATCACATTTATTTCTCTCTCTCTCTTTCACACACACACACACATATATATATTACCTATTTTTAAGGTCATGACGAACCTATATATATATATTATTATTATTATCCGTTTTTAAGGTTACGGCCAAGCCGGTACATGTTCAAAGAGGCGGTGCAGTGGGGAAGCTCTCTGAACTAGGGTTTGAAGGTTACGGTTTCAACTGCAACCAAAGTACTTACTCTGGAGCAGAACAGAGCCAGAGCGGCAGAGCTTCGCAGAAGGGGGCAAACTCTGACCTGACAGATGGAAAACGCGGGGTCCATGGGGACCCCATCATACAAACAGATAATGATGAACAAGGAGAAGACAGCACAGGACGGGGTGCAGATATTAGGGTATGAGAAGTCAGGTCAGGAGAATCTAACCAGCAAGGGGAAGAGAAATAATGAGGGTAAAAATACCAAGAAACAGAAAGAAAATGTTGAAAGCAAAAGCACAGAGGACAGAGACAGCACGAATCCTTCCCAAGCACAGATTTCACAAGGAAACAAGCCGGAGAAGGAACAAGCAACGGTAGAGAAGGAGGATCTAAAACAAGACAAGGAAGAACAGGGAGGAACAACGTCAACAACCACTGGGAAAAAAATCCAGGGTCCGTGCAAGCCCAAAGCCACAAAAACCCTAAGGGTAATAATTTCTGACCCGGAACTTCAAGCGTACCGTGACCACATGGTTGAACATGCAGTGATCTGCAGGTTCATGGGGTTCTGGCCAACAGAGCGAGCACTGTGCATGTGGATAAAGCAACAATGGAAACCCAAAGGAGATATAAGGCTACACTTAGGAGCCAAGGGTTTCTTTACAGTAGTTTTCTCCAATCTGGAAGACAAGGATTGAATATTTGATGGAGGGCCGTATTTCTTTGCTTCAGCAGGTCTTTACATGAGGCCATGGAAACCCAACTTCGTACCGGAAAAGGAAACCTTCAAACAGGTACCAGTATGGATTCGCCTTTTCTCTCTTCCGATTGACTATTGGGGACATGCAGCACTGGAACAAATAGGCAACAAGTTAGGAACCTTCATCAAGGCCTCAGAAGCGACGTTACAAAAAAGATATACCTCTTGCGCTAGAATCTGTGTAGAGATGGACGTTTCGGGAGCATTACATGAGGGCCTATGGTTGGAATACAGAGACGAAGTATATTTCCAAGCCATAGACTATGAGCAAATACCGTTCTGTTGCAGAAAATGTCATGAGCATGGACATTTGATCAGAGAATGCCCATTGAACAAAATGGCAGGGGAAAACAAGGAAAACAAAGGAGATAAGAACAAAGAAGCCTTCACACGACCGAATGCCAAATAGAGAGCAAATAAAAAACGACAGACTAAAGCAAGCACTTCACATGGAAATACAAGCAATGCATTTGAGGTGTTAGAAACAGAAACGGAGTCAGAGGACAACAACAAAGAGCAAGAAGCAATGAAAATAAGCAGACCCACGACAACACCAGAAATGAAAGAACTGGTGGCGAAACCTTCAAATATTACCCCTCAGGTTCAAGGAACAACGGAGGGGGCAGAAGAAGATTCGGAGATGTTTACCAACGAAATTGGGCTCGAAGATATGGAATTAAGTGACATGCTAGAGCAAGAAGGTATGGATCTACCAAATATGGTAGAAGACTGGAAAAAGAAAGGAATGGAACACATATCAGAAGAGGAGGTAAACAGAATCAATGACATATTCATAGCAAGGCAACAGGCAGAGCTGGAGCTGCAAAGAAAGTTCTTGGGAACAGCAAAAGGGCTAGGGGTACGAATGCAGGGATTGCATCAAACCTCCAACAACTCCAAGCACCGGAAAAAAAGAGGAAGAAGGACTAACAATGAAGCATTACAAGAATTGGGACAGATGCTCTTAAATTCAGGTAAGATGAAAGCCCTTGAGGCGTTCTCACTAACCTCCTAGACTTTGTTTAAAATGAAAGTTCTTTCATGGAATGCTAGAGGGCTAAATAGCCAAAAAAAACAACGTTTGTTAAAGAAGAAGGTCCAAAAGGAACAACCAGACATAGTGTTTGTGCAAGAAACTAAATGTTCAAGCAACACAATGGTCAATATCAGCAAAAAACTGGGTAAAAGAATGGAATATTTAGAAACTGCAAGCAATGGATGGGAGGGAGGCATGGCCATTATGTGGAATCCACAGGTCATCCAGCTCATTTCCTCTGAAGCTGCCAAATCTTACATATCAATAGAAGTCCAAATAGTAGGGAATTTGGAAACATATCTATGCACCAATGTCTATGGCCCTCAGAAACTAGAGGCCAAACTACTATTACTAAGAACTCTATCCAACTTAAAGCTAAGATATCCTCAAGCAAAAGCAATCTTTGGAGGTGATTTCAATATGATCACTTCGCTCACGGAAAAGAGAGGAGGTATTAGAATGCTCAACAGGGACTCTGAAGCTTTCATAGACTTCATTAGATCGGCCAAACTGGTAGATGTCTTCCCCAAGAGCGGCGCTTTCACGTGGAACAACAAAAGGGGGGGTGAAAGGCAAATAGCCTCTCGTCTGGACAGATTTTTAGTAACAGAATCTATTCTCCTGGAAGGGATCACTGTAGAATCAGACATTCTTCCCAGTGGAGGGTCGGACCATTGGCCCATAACAATGACTGCGACAATCCAAGGCACACCCAGAAATAAACCTTTCAGATTTGAAAAGTTCTGGCTCACACATCCCGAGTTTATTCAGAAAATTGAGCAATGGTGGAAAGAACCGTTAGGCATAAGGGGAACCAAAATGTATCTTCTACAGGCTAAGCTTAAACACATCAAAGCCAGAATCAAAGTCTGGAATCATGAAGTCTTTGGCAATATATTTAAGGAAAAAAAGAAACTGGAGGAGCAAATGGAACAAATTCACGAGGGATGGATCCAAGGTAACATAGACCAAGAGACTATGAACAGAGAAAAAAAGCTAATGCAGGACTGGCAGTTACAATGCCAACAGGAGGAAATGCTTTGGAAGCAAAAGTCCCGAATTCAATGGCTTAAGGAAGGCGAACAGAACACTAAATTTTTTCATAGATCTGCCATTGACCACAGAGGGGCTAACAAAATTCTAAGCCTTAAAGATGATCAGGGAACCTCTATACAGACTCATCAGGAAATCTCAAGCCTTCTTATAACCCACTTCAGCCGGATTGCTCGGGAACCGGAGATCGACAGAGAGGAGGCCATTGAGGAACTTCTAACTTCCATCCCCAAGCTCATCACGGAGGAGCAAAACATAGCTTTAAATCGAGAAATCACCTTGGAAGAAGTGGAAGAGGCCGTAAAAGATATGCCAAATGGTAAAGCACCTGGGCCAGATGGATTTACCATTGACTTTTACAAAGCTTGTTGGGAGATAGTCAAGATAGAGGTATGGGAAGTAGTGGAGGACTCCCGACGCTCCTCTTCAATTCTCAAATCCCTCAACTCTACATTCCTTGCCCTTATTCCAAAGGAGGAGGAGGCTAACACTCCGTCGAAGTTTCGTCCAATTGCGCTATGCAATGTCTTGTACAAGATTATTTCTAAAGTCATTGCCAATCGAATGAAACCAATTCTTCCAGGTATTATTTCAGAAGAGCAATCAGGCTATGTAGAGGGGAGACAGATTTTGGACAATATCTTACTAGCACAAGAGATGATTCACACTCTTCAAACGTAGAAGAAAGCAGGAATGATGATCGAAGTTTGACAATCCAGGTTGTGGAAAAAGTTTAGAATGTGAGGAAGTTTGCACTGGCAGAATGAAGTAAATAATACTTTGAATCTTTTAATCAGAGTCTCTGCTGTGCTGGGTATTTTTTTATTATTTCAATTTAAAACTAGATTGATGTCATGATGTGAGAATATCATCTCTTACATCCCATTAAATTGTTAATGGGTAATACCTCCATTAAAACCTACTCGACACAGCATACAGATTATGATACGAAGATTCAAATTGTTATTTATTTTCATATTTCAATTAAGTTTTTATGGAATACTACAATTCTGCAAATGCAAACTTACCACCTTCTTGATTTTTTACACAGTGCTGACTTGTCAAAACTTACTAACTTGGAAGTGTTTGGTACATTTTGCTACAACTTTAAACTTTATTCATCACATTTATTTCATATATATATATATATATTATATTTTTAAAGTCATAGTCAAGTCATTAAATTGGTGTAAAAGACCCTGCTGCAACTGTGAAATTTATCCATCACATTTATTTCATATATATATTATATTATTATCTATTTTTATGGTCACTGCCAATGACCAAGTCAGACACCAAATTGATGTACAAGGCCTTGCTGTAACTTTGAAACTTATTCATCACATTTATTATATATATATATATTATCTATTTTTAAAGTCACGGCCAAGTCAAACATCAAATTGGTGTATGAGACCCTGCTGCAACTCTAAAACTTATCCATCACATTTATTTCATATATATATATATATTTAAGGTCACGGCCAAGTCAGACACCAAATTGGTGTATGAGACCTGCTGCAACTCTGAAACTTATCCATCACATTTATTTCATATATATATATATATATATATATATATATATATATATTATTATCTATTTTTAAGGTTACGGCCAAGTCAGACACCAAATTGGTGTATGAGACCCCTTGTTTGTGGAACAAGGGGCCAAGCAAGACACTAAATAACTAAATTTGTGTATGGTATCTGTTTCTTTGTGGGCCAAGGGGCCAAGCCAGACACCAAATTGCTACTCAAGTTTATCCATCACATTTATCTCTTTTTCTGTCTCTCACACACACATATATAACCCATTTTTAAGGTCAATGACGAAGCTATATATATATATTATCCATTTTTAAGGTTACCACCAAGCCAGACACCAACATCGATTTGACTGTTAAGTCTACGAGGTTATACATACTCTATCTCTCTAGTTTTAAACCTATAACCTTTTAAAAAGAAACACATGCTCTTAACCATAAAACTAAATTACAAATTACATATTTTAATTAATTTAATGACAATAAACCTATTTTTGTTTTAATATATATTTTAATAACAAAAAGACCCAATCAACGGTCTAATTAAATTGAAGATCCCAGCCCAGTGAGCCATCATTAACGTACCACTGACCACCACCTCCTTTCTGCAGTCACGGGCCATATTGGTGTAATGAAATCAATTAAACATGAATACACTGATTACTCAGGAGATTTCAAGGCCTGCCATGAAAAATATTAAATAGTATGCAATAATGAAATCAATTAAATATGAATAGACTGATTATTTTTGGGAATTTTTAAGGTATGACAAAATAAACATTAATTACTATGTTCTAAGTTATTAATTTATTCAGACTTTTTATATCTTATTTATTTGATAAAAAAATAATTTTCAATAAACAACAAGAAAAGACAATAAACTAAACCATGAATTAATCCATGGCAGGCCAAAGCAGCAAGCAAAACTGTGAATGATTAATGACTAAATTAACCTAGTACATGGTGCTTAATACTTAAAACCATGCATTAATCCTAGTGTCCGAATGACTGAATTCTAATCTGACGGGTGCATTCTCCGATCTCAGCAGAAAACACAGTGGAAAGGGTTTCCTTAAATGATGCATTTCTTGCATGTTTCTAATGCTTCGAAACTAGTGGCAGACATTAAATGCATTTGACTGCAGGGTTGAAGAGCAGTAGAGCAGAAAACACAGTGGAAAGCGTTTCCTTAAATGATGCAATTCTTGTCTAATACTTCGAAACTAGTGGCAGACATTAAATGCGTTTGACTGCAGGGTTAAAGAGCAGTAGAGTATGGAAATCAACATAGTAGAATATTGAGGCTATAAATTTGTTTAGAAAATAGTAGAAATTTTGGTATGATTTTTGCTTAAATTTTATAGAAATTTTAGGAAATTTAAATTATAGTTGTCAAATTTTAGGTATTCAAGAAATTTTTGATGGTGTTAAATCTATTTCTATCATAAAAATAATTCCAAAATTCAATTTTGAATACGGAAATTTTTTTTGATAATACTAAATCTATTTCCATCATAAAAACAATTCAAAAACCTTTATGATCAATTTTTTTGAAAAAAAAAATTCTGAACTTTCCCAAAAAAATTTATAACCTCAATCAACAACGTCGAAATCGATAAAAATGTTAAACGAAAACACCCTCCACGGACATCATTCAGTCGAGCGAGATGCCGGATGCCACCGTTCTCAAGTGCCGGGATTTGGGGATGCTTCAGTCAATCTGTGGACTCAAAAAGCAAAAACCACTGTATCAATCGGAAACGCACGGATTTGTTTTGCACGATACAAGCAACTGGTTGGCAGAAAAAGTGCATGTGTAAGCGTGAAAGCTGGAAAGCCTCTGGGCAGAGTTTATTTACCATATTAAATGTGGTTGGGCTATATATGCTTATGGTTATATTCTAATAGTAAGTATATACAACCCAACAACCTTTAATATTCTCTAACATGATAAATATTGCTTACCATTAATTTAGGTCCCAGACAAAGCAAAGCCACTGCAGACTCCCAATGCCTTACCCAACAAAAAGATAAGTTGCCATTCCCAATGACCGTGTTCAATAAAATATAAGTGGATTGTTGGTTCCAGCGATTGAGTTATTGACATCCAGGGGTTTCTTTCCCTTTTTTTAATTATTTTTTATTTATATATAAAAAATGGGTTTTTTCATTTATTTATATATGTAATAAATTACTGTTATGTTTAACCAATGTATTTGTGTATATATGTTCGGAAAGAGATATTGTAATATTTTTTTGGTAAATTACATAAAAATAATATATATATATATATATATATATATATATATATATTTAAAAAATATAAGATAAAATTTTTAATTATCTAATTTATTATGAGATTTTTGGTCCTTAAGTAGTAATTGTTTTTTATGCCACTATCATGACTTATCAATACCACATAGCAGAAAAATCATAATTCATTTCATTTGACACTTGTTCATGTCATCTTTTTTTAATTAATCATTTTAATAACTATTTTCAGGATAAATCTCAACTTTTGATTTGTATGCAATATGAATATTCTAAAATATTGTATGGAGGTTAAATCCCTACCCTCCATTTAATAATTATTGACAATCTAATTAAATTGCTACCATCTACCTAATAATTATAGATAATCTAATTAGAATGATGGAAACTCCATTCCAAAATAAACATACCAATAGGCTAAAAACTACTCACCTTTCCATTCATACTTTCAAATGAACCATTGAGAAAAATCACAAGGTATAAGAAAAAGGTTTCCATATTTGTTATAAATTAAAAGAAATTGATCTCACATTATCAACAAACCTTTTAAAAATAAAATTGTTATAGAAAATATTCAATAACCAATCATAGAAGTATATTAGTATAGATCCATAGAGATCCATATCTTAAAGACAGATCTAGCAAGCCCCGAGAGATTAAATCTTTAGAGTGTAAAACTTGCACTTCAATAGATTTGATCTCTCTAGACGCTTTAAAGATTCTAGTTAAGAATGATATATATTGTCAATACTATCAACATTGATTATGTAACTTGCAAGAATTGAACCTAGCTAGGGAAGCTTCTATTTCAAAACCCTTTTTGAGAACTTGAATTGTATAGACTACACATGATTTTCAGACGATATATGTAGAAGAATTTATTTCTTCCAATTATATATATATATATATAATTTAATACCGGTATTGAATTTTTTTCTTTATGAAACACATTGTTTATATTAAAATGTTTTTTGTTATCAATATATTTTTAATTACATGTTTAATATTAATTATCTTTGGATATTGAAATATTTTATTTAGGATATAAATTGATTTTTTTAGTTATTATTAATATTTTATAAATATTATATATGAATTTCTATATTAACAATTAAATCATATATTAAAATATTTAAATAAATGTATTAAAATATTTTGAAGTATTTAGACTATTCATAAAATATTAGTGAAAATATTATAATTTTATTTATCTTTTTTTATAATAGTTTAAATTATTATTATGTTATTTGTACAAGATACTTATCATTATTATTTATTTGTGCGTGCTAATGCAAATATGAACCTCTCCATGTACAGTGAGCTCAATTATAATTATAATTTAATAATTAAATGGTTTATTATGTAATATTTTAGTTAGGTAAAATGATTAAACATCATTATAAAATGTAAATAGCAATAGTGGTAAATTATATTGTTAGTTAATATAAAATTATATCATTTTATATAGGTTGCAAAATATTCTATTTATGGCAAGGAGTGAGAGTGAAATATTTTTACTAGGTTGTAATCTAATTCTTCGTATTTGGTTGTAATATCAACAAACAAACACATGAGAATAGTGAGAGAGATATTATTGATAGTTTTATAATGTTTTTAATTAAAATTGATGAAACATGTATATTCACCTTTTTTTTTATTATTACTTTATATTGAGAATATTTTATTTGTATTTTAAAAGGGACATATGTTAACTAGAGCTTGAGCATAGAAGAAATTACACATCTATCTCATAATGGGCTATAGAATAAGCCTTTGGTGCGTGTGGACACAAAAATGTCATTGAAAATAAATAATAACTATTGATATAACTATAAAGGAAATTTTAATAAAATCTCACAGAAAATAATTAATAACTAAGAATATAATTATAAAAAAAATTCTAAATTAACAAATTTAACTCCTAATAAATTTATTAATTTTGATTAAAAGTTTTATTCCATTTCTTTCATAAAATATAATTAAAATTATTATCGCCATTACAATTTTTTGGATGCAGTGTTGTTAGAAGTCCATGGAAATGCATTCAAAATTTGTATTTCTTCTTTTATTAGTACTTACAAACACTAGTATCATCTCATCTTGCTCTTGTTTTTTCTCTTCTATTATGTTCCTGTAATGGCTTTGCAAAACCTCTATTTGTAAACCAACTACATTTTGACCTTCTTCATAGTGGTTCAACACATACTGGTTCAACTCTTGACTTCATGACACTCTTCATAGTGGCTCAACACTTGATTTCATGATGATTTGTCTCTATTCCCCCTTAGTCCAAGTTTCATTGTTTTTGACAACATATGGCTAAGTCTTGTGATACCCTTGAGTAAATTTGAATTTTGGTGTTTCTAGTCTCTATGTAAACTCCTACTTGTAAAGTTTCAAGCATTGACCTTTGACTAGGAGTGGTAACTTCTTTTATTCAATAGTTTCCATCTTCATAGTTCCATTTCATATATTCACTCTACTTAATATATAACTTGTCACATACTAAGTTCCCTCAATGACTTACAAAGGTTACGAGGTACCCAAAATTTTCTTTTTCTTTTTACTAGCTTGAAAATAAGTTGTAATACCACTTTGTCACATATCCCTACTAAATTTATACTAAACACACTTGGAAAAACTTGATTTTAATCTCTCATACATTTTTTCAAACACTTTACATATAAACATTTCTTCAAATACTTCATGTGCAACCAATTAAGTGGTATTTTTCTTGTAGACAAATTTCCAAACATTTGTATGAAATAAAATAAGAAACATTGCTTTGATTCCATTTGTAAAATACTAACTGAAATATATCACTCAATCATACAACTTTTGATTTTTGCCCTTGAGGTATTTTATAAAATAGTTTGTATGTAAATTGTAATAAAACACCTTCAACACATTTCTTCAAATGCTTTGCATGCAAATAGACATAGATCAACTATAGCAGTGCTATCATACAACAATGTTAACATAGAACAACATTATCCCCATCCACAAAATAATATTTTGATTGGGTCATTTCATCAAATAGTTTGTATGCAATAAACCATTAAACTATTTACGCATTTCTTCAAACACTTTGCATGAAACTAATATAGAAAATTCCTTAGGGAATATCTCATGAATTATAATAATCCAACTTCTAAAAATTGAACCAAATGATTAATGGGAGTTCCCCTCACCATGGTCCAATTTTCAACCTCTGGAATCTCCCAAATGAAAATTTATAGCAGAAATTCCAACATGAAATGTTTGATGATGATTTTATGAACATTTATGAAGCTCAACATCCTCTTAGCACATATCCTAAAATATCATGATCCAAGATCTTAAGGTTGGACTAGATGACTAGTGGGATTTCCTCTCATTATGGTCTAAGTTTAAGATTTTGGAACCTCCCATAAGAAAATTTATAGCAGAAATACCAACATGACCTAATATCTAATAGTCGGACCAGATGATCAACAAGATTTTCCCTTATTATGATCCAACTTTTATCTTTTACAACCTCCCAGAAGAAAAGTTGTAATAGAAATTTAAACATGACCTCATTAAAGATGAATTTAGGAAGTGCATCCTCCTCTAATCATATTTCTTAAAATTTCACAACCCAAGATAGAAAATAGGACCAATGGGTCAGAGGCATTTCCCCTTACTATGGTCCAAGTTTCAGCTTCTAGAACCTCCTAGAAGTGACATTATATTAGAAATTCCAACATGACTTATTTAAAGAAGAATTTAGGAACCCTATCTTCCTCAATTAGTGTTGTTACAAAATTTAATACATATAAAACTCTGCAACCAAATAGCATAATAGCTATAGATATGGTAAATTTGCTGAAGTGTAAATGCATGTGCATATAAACTTGTTGCAAAGAGAAATTAAATAATTATGCATGTCACTAAACCATCCATGCCAAAAATGTCATTAACACAAATAAATATTTATCTATTATAGCCCAAAAAATACTAAAAACTAAAGTAGGGTGAGCCATGTTTGATCCCACGATAGGCTTAGTTGTGTTGCAGTTTTTTCTCACAACTGACCAACCTAATGCTAGATCTTCATGCCTTGAGGAGAAACTAACTCAAGGATATTTCACATTTTCAAATTCATACCAGATTTTAACACCAAATGTGAAGGCCATTCTCCTTCACAAACACAAGAAAACTCACTGATCATCCTTTCCATCTTTGACTAGGGCTACATTCATAAAAAGACCACGTAGTTCTACATAACACATGAGAGTCATTCCTTGATATCTTAAGTCCCTTGGCCCTCCCCTCTTCAATTATCTATGTGCAAGACACAACCATAACCATTCCCAATCCTTAGAGCCATCTAGTACAGGGAAAAAGTGGTTCAACACATTCATTTCCTGTCACATAAGTTGTCACTCACAAATCTTAATTGGTCATAAGGTCTGAACCCCTCTATGTTTTGTTACCAATCCTTTTTCCAATTTGAATTTTATAAGTGAAAGAGATATATATGTATGGAAGAGTAATAGAAGAGAGAAAAATTAGAATCTTAAGAACCAAGGAGAAAAACCCCTTGTTTGCTCCTCACTCTTATTTTTATAATCACACCTTGATCCTTCATCTTTCCAATATTTCAACTTCTCAACAAGACTAACCATCACACCATAGGGGAATACTCACCCAAGGTATATTTTCTCTCTTTAGTCAATTTCCCCTCCTCTCCAAAGCATCATAATTTGTTATTTCCCCTTTCTTTAGCTACAAAAGTTTTATTAATAAAAGTAAACATTTCATCATACAATATAATTTGACATCATAACATCAATGCTCAAACACTAGCATTATATGTTCTTAATTACGTTACAAAAACTGGGGTAATGAAAGGGGTCTCACAATCTCCTCCTCCTTTAAGGAACACCGTCCTCAATGTTCTACTATCTTTAAAACCATTCTTTGCAAAGGAAGGGATATGCCACTTTCATATCAATAACATTTTACATGTCTTTAGTTGCCACTTCAATAAATACCATTCAGTTTTCATGGAATTGTTATCTTTAGACCTCATAGCATTCCAAAAAATTCTTGCATGGTTATCCATTGCTTCACAAGACTTCCACAGAGAACAAGTTCAACTCATTATTTTCTTGTACACACCCAATGCATTCATGATCCCAATGAGTATGCACATTAATCTTTCAAAACCAATTCATTCAAGCCTCCCCTTCCTTGCAATCACACACCTTTCAATTTCATGAATCTGCTTCTCTACCTCCCTAGTCCCTCAGGCGGTCCATTCCTTTGTAAGTATTCCTTGCAAAGGAAGAGTCTCAAGACTTATGGAGTCTTACAACGAAAACAACCCTTTGGCTTTCTCTAAATAACAAAACACATTTGTCATAACATAACTCAAAGTGATCAATGTATATCATAGGCTTCAATTATCACTCGAATGGCATTGACCCTAGGATTTTCAGCTTCACAACCATCATATGTCCTTCCTGGATAGATCATCATCTCACTTGTATCACAAGCATTCAATTTCTATGAGATTGATCCTATTAATTTAAATAAAATATTCTTCCCTTTTCTTTTATTTTCCAAACATGATTCATATAGGAATCATATTTCATAAATATGAGATTCATGAAGTTTGACTCTTATATATGGTAGTACTCAACCTTCATTATCATAACCAAGGCCATTTCAACTGTAATATGTACTTTCAATAAGCCAATCAACGGTAAGTGTTCATGCCTGAAATATTTTCATTACATGATTTATAACATCTCTTGAAGTGATCTTAGAATTATTATGCACATAATAATTTAATCACTTTCAATTGATTTAAAAATAAATTGAAATGAAGTTGTCATTGATTATTTATTTGCATCACAATTCTTATAACCATTCCATAATGCATTCAAAAATTTATTCCAAGAACCAAAGAGTCAAAAATAAAAGATACATATCTCTAAATTCATGAGTAATTAGCTTCCACTTTGCTTTGTAGGATGAGGGATTCATGCCACTTATTCCACTACTCAAAATTTCTTCAAAATTATTAGAATATATTTCCTTTCATGACATTAAATCATGCAATTGATTGTCTCATACAAGCATGCATGCACTCAATGCACTAAGCATATGTACCATCATGGTTCATAATATGAGTGTCATGACCAAATCATACTACAATAACTCATGGATGCATCACAAAGATTCTATAAATATTTACACACAAAAGGCTTCTTACCTTTGTCATAACCAACTATTACTGAAAAAATTTCTTTCATATATCAACAATTCCATCCATTTTTCACATTAACTAGGAAAAAACAACCCTTCAATTACACGTTCCTTACCAACAAACTCAACATTACATGATAAAATAACTTGTCTCAAGATTCGAAACTATTGAGCCAATACTCATGGACTCATGAACACAATTTTAGTCGCTACATTTGATTCATACCTCTCACATTTTCATGCATTTTCTCAATGCATTACCAAACATATTTGATCTCATGAGGGTATTTTTCAGTCATTTAATCCTTTTTCAACATGGTAGCTCAATGCATGCACACATTGTTAAGATTTTACTAAATCATTTTGTGTTGACAATTTTTTACCTCAACCATACCCCTTCTTGGGATTCATGCAATACATGTATTAATTTGAAAAATAAAAGATGTCAAATTCGAGTGAAAATAATTATTATCCAATTCCTTTACCTTTTTACCTTTTCTTGCTACTTGTCCTACTTACATGACTACCATCACATGCATTCTCATCTAATATCTTTTCAAGGAGTTTATCTGCCTTTTTAGCATACTTGATTTTGCAACATTCAATGGCCCCTAGAATGATCTCAACCTCACATATTAGTCACAAGTCTAACATTTCATCTAATTATACATAAGTTTCAATGAATATTCATAAAGGGCATTTGCACTATGTATCCAATTTTCACATTCAAACAATACCTTCAATCTTGCACCCAAGCATGTGCATATACCTCTTGTCAAGCATGTGCCATATTTGCATATATTCCATGCTAGTCATATACATTTATTTTTAAATTTAATTTTGAGCCTCTCTTGTTTTCAATCATTCACATGGCAAGTCTCCTAAGCATAAATGTAAGCACACTACTTTCTTTCATGTGGTAGTTAACAATCGTAGATCACTTTTGCACACTTTCCATATGAACATTCCATGTGACATGGAATTCATTAGGTAACCTTACTGTATTTCCAAAAACATAGCAAGTACCATTTTCTATTTTCTTACCATTTACATATTCATATTATTTTCATAAGTAAAATATATCATCTAAGCAAAATTTTTAGTTAAGGGAAACTCCCTTCTTATTCGTGGCTGTGACTTCATTGTCTATCTGCTTCATGTTGACTTAGTCAAGCCCTTGACTGATCCTTCACCCACATATTCCGTCTAATTTAACTCTGCAAGGTAAGCTTCCAAGATCATTAGGAATTCACATAAATAGCTTGGTTAAACACTCTGAATATGAATCTCACTGTTTAGATGGTTTATCAGCTGCCCTATAATAGCTAACACCAATCAGGTTTATCAATTATACCTACAACAAGCACCATGCAGTTTATTAGTGATTTATTAGTAGTAAGAACCATAATGACCTACTCTTTACTCTATGTTCATTCAAAGGGATTAACCCAAGTTTTAGTTGGGATCACTAGTACAAAATGGCTAATTACTGTAGAAATTCTCACTGTAGATCACCTGATAATGCAATATACTAAAGCAAAATACTTGATATACTTCTACAAACAAACTTGCTAAAGCATAATCAATTTTGAGCAAGATCAAATAGAACACATATAACATAGAATGAGAAATCAATCACACATGAACATAGAAGAATACTATGGGGAAAGTCTCAGCTAAAAACCTCAATCTCTGTATTATCATATAAGTGGAAATATCTCAGGATTACACAAAGCTTTAGCTCACAAGCTATCCAACTCTCAGTACAATCCCTCAATGCTATTCATAGACATAATAGACAACACATATGCCTTCTCCTCTGTCCTCCAAGCCTCCTATTTCCTTTCGCAGTTTCTCCTGGGTCCTCAAGCTACCACCTGTGTGTAATTACCTCACACACTGATCAACAAACTCAGAAATAACTGCGCAATCCTCAAGGAAAGAATTCCTTCTGCATGCAAGAGATATCCTCATGGGAATATTCTTGCAACTGATAGTACACTGTCCTATCCTTTGATCTCAACTGGGTCTCTGTCTGAACTGACATGCATGAGTTATTTATGAGAGAATATTCAGTTATCTGAAGTACACTAGTTGCATGCATGCATGCATTGACTAACTGAACTGACAATCAGTTCCACAAACTGTTGGAACTAATCTAACTGGACTTAACTAAGTTAACTGATCTAACTAATTACAATTCAAAGTACAACTCATCCTGATCTCCTTAATTAAGGGATAACTTCATCAATCAAAGGGATAACTGTTGCATGTCTTCACATAGACTTCATGTTTGATTTTCTCCAACTAATTAACTCAATATGAATTAATTAATTATTTTACAAACAGCTGCTGAGCTCAAATTCGAATTTTAATTCACAATTTTAATCTAGGGACTAATTAAAATTGGAATGTATCCCGAAATTCTATCTATAGGAATGCTATTTTTAGCATTTCTTGTTGCTATTTTCAACACTCCCTCTCAACAAGAAACGGATTATCTGTCACCCCAATCCTTTCTCTGTGGAATTCGAATTTGCATTTTGACAATGCCTTAGTCAAAATGTCTGCATCCTGCTCCCCGGTCGAAACATACTGCAACAACATAATCCTCTTCACCACACAGTCTCGAAGATGATGATACCAGATATCGATGTGTTTGGTCCTGTCATGAAATACTATATTCTCAGAGAGTTTGATACAACTCCGATTATCGCAATAGATCACAGTTGGATCCATCCTCTGATCAAACAATCCAACTAGAATTTTTCACATCCAAATGGCCTCACATGCTGCCTGTGTATTCATCTTTTGTTGAGCTAAGTGAAACTGACCTCTATTTCCTGCTGTACCAAGAAAGTGCAGCTGAACCAAGGTTGAAAATTCCTCCTGAAGTGCTCTTCCGATCTGATGGACTCCCTGCCCAATCTACATCTGTGAAGCCTTGAAGCTTCACTCCCTCTGTTTTTCAGTACCAGAATCCATACTGAGATGTGCCTCTAAGGTATCTCAGCACATGCTTCGCTGCCTTCCAAAATTGCTTGGTAGGCTGAACCATAGCTTGACTCAACTAGTTCACCGTAAAGCACAAATTTGGTCGTGTGTTCACTAAATACATCAATGAACAGTAGCAGCTACTACCTCACCTGAAGTAGCATCCTCCTTCCTCCAGTTACCTGCTAGAGGAGTCTGCATGGGCCTGAGTATTTCATTTGCATACTTGCCTTGAGACACAAACACTTCCCCATCCTTCTGCCACACTTCCATGCCTAGAAAGTAGTGCATGAGACCCATGTCTTTCATCTCGAACTCTCTTGCAAGGTCCTCCTTGCAAGACTTGATCAACTGATCATCACTTGTCAATATCAAATCATCAACATAAAGAACAATGATCAATAGCTTACCTTCTACCATGATGTAGTATAGGTTCGCATCTGCTTCACTCTTTGTGAAGCCCAACCCGATGAAATAGATGTCGATCCTGGTGTACCAAGCACGAGGTGCTTGCTTCAGCCCGTACAAAGCTCTCTTACCACCTATTGCAATTTCTAGCAAAGTAGCAACATATGCACATATAAGAAAAATATTATCATATGAAAACTATGAGTTTAAGAGAACATTAGAAAGTATTATCATATGAAAACTATGAGTTTAAGATAACATTAGAAAGTATGATTCATGGAATTGTTGTGAAATGATGGTACACATTTATTGAAATTGATGGCAGAATATTTGGTATTTAAAAAAACTTTACTAAAGTTCAACATCTCCATACATGCAACATTCTCTTCATTTCCCTTTTTAGTATTATTTCTAAAGATATAATAATGGGTTTCATTTGCTTGGAGATCCAAACTATTTAAGCGACATTTATGTATGGTAGATTTCTTTATTATATCTGCCGTGGTATGGTATAGCACATTCAATTTTGCTTTTGACTGGGTATTAGTTTGTCTTTGACCAAAAAATTATGACGCGTTGACATAGTTTAACATTATGAATTCAATTTTTATTATTTAAATTTATTTATTTGTAAGGTGATTGGTTGAAGTCTTATTATGGGTTCTTTTAGTAATTTCCATTTCTATTAGTTACTAATTTTTTGTTTTTAATTTTATTTCTCTTTTATTTAACTTTTCTTTTTCTTTTTTTCTATTATTTCTATTTTCATGAAATATAATTTTTTCACAATATTTTCAATTTAAAGTGACTTATTATTATATTAAAAACCTATTTTAATAAATTTAATTATAAACAATTATATATATTAGTAAAAATAAAACACATATAGATATATGTATGTTAGTATAAACAATATTAGTTAATCACATTTCTTAATTTTTGGTGATGGCATTCAATAATACAATATTTTATTAGTTGTTTTATTTTATTAGTTCATATCATTCTTTTCCCCTCTCTGAACTTGTTAAAATCTCGGTTACCTAAAAATTCCTCTTCTCATTCATCGTAATCCCTCATAGCCTTTCCATTTCAAAAAACATGATCATAGATGCAACTAAACATACATATCGTAGAGCTCCATACTATGAGGAAATAAAGCCAAAATCCATTGTCAACAAATGTCATGCCTCATACAGAATACACTCATGATTGTTTTTAATGAAACATTTCTTCAAGATACATTCAAGAATTTATTGATATATGATCCCTACCCCTTGTACTATGCATCGTTACATGCTAGTGTTTGATTTCTATCTTCCTCCACTATGTATCATTATAGAAAGTCCTTATAGAGTTTCTATTGAGATGGATGGTAACCATACTACCAAGATGGGAATTCCTAGGGTTAATGTGGAGTGGTAGCTAACAAGTCAAAAGGGTTCCCTCTTGCTACTAGAACTATGGAGCTTACAACGAGTGTGTCATTTCTCTAAGACATTTAACCTCGTAGATAGGTACAAGAACATGCCACAATGCTGTGCCTTAATTATTGGTCTACATGCCAACCTTTTGATAAAAATAGCAAAGGGTAGCTTGAAATACATGGCTCCTGAGATAAGTGGTAGCCAATATGAATTCTTGATAGATTAGTTGTCTCTGGGGATGTGTGCATTGCTTCAATTATGAGTAGGGGAGTAGAGGATCCCAAGGCCACCGTGTTGAATTAGTCTTTTAAAGCATAACATAGAATTCAAATCTTATTATCATGTTTTTGTGGTGAATTTATTGCGTAGAGTTTGTTTTGATTTGAAGTTCGAATCTTAACTATTGGCTTGCAATTGATTTATAGTTTACATCATTCACTTTACTTTCTCTTTTATGGTATATTTTGAAATTTAAGGTATAAAATTGATTGAGGTTTAATATATTTAATTAAAGTTTTATATTTATGTTTTTTAGAAATTAATTTAGATTTATTTTAATTCCAGATTTATAAGTGCTTAGAGAAATTAAATCTCTCTTTAAAGGTGCAAAAGTTTTTTAGAGTGAAAAGAGATTTGATCTTTAGTTAGGTTAATTTAATTATTAGTGTTTAAATAGGTCACTCTAGAGAATAATACCATGGGTTACGAAGATCATGAAAAAACCATAAATTGGAGTAAAATAATGTTAAATAAGACATTACAACATTTCTACCATACTAGGGTGGAAAATTTTAAATTTTAAATTTTATTTTATTTTGATTAAGTCAAAATGTTAAAAATTACAAAATCTCTACCATATTGAACTACCATATTAAACTAGAGTGCAATCATACTAACTGAAAAGATAAAAAGAGAATTTGACATTTAATTAAAGTTTCATGAAATTTATGGTTTTAGAAAGTAGAGAAAGATTAACTTTAAAAATGAAAAAAGAATAACTTTTAACTAAGAAATACCACATTTTCCATCTATAAAACTCATCCCAATATACTTTGATTATAAATATTTTGCATACACTAATATTATAAGGTTTCTAATAAATCCAATTTTAATAACTATAATTTATTAATAACATTATCAAGCTTGTGATAAACCCAATTTAAATAACTGTAATTCATTAATATTTTTATTATGCTTTTTTCCCGGTACTGATTTGTAATGGATCAGTTAAATATATATGAAAGTGGAAGCGTAATTAGGTTTAAATAAATCAGCTACTAAAATAAATGTCTCAGAAAAGTAGTAGATACAATGGTTAGTTACTCATATATTTTGATGAATTTTTTATATAGATTTTCCCAATTCAAATTTATATTAGAGAAATGTTGAAATAAATTTCATTAAACACATACCTAACCTCATTTAATACAATGATATTGGCAATATAGTGTTAATTTGATACAATGATATTGGCAGTTTAGTGACTAAAGGTTTCAGTAACCCATAGTTTTGCCAAAAAGCCTTTCAAGATTCTGCACCTGGTAGATAAAAAGGTGTTCAAATGATGATACCACAATATTTGCTTTTTAATTTTACCTTGATTTATTAAATAGCTTCAAGAACAATTTTAAACTAAATGGAGAAATATCTAAGTAACACTTGGATTGGAAAAAAGGGTACCCCCTTCCAGGTTCCCAGTGATCGAAGTTTGACAATCCGGGTAGTGGGAAAAGTTTAGAAAGTGAGGAAGTTTGCACGGGCAGAATGAAGTAAATAATACTTTGAATCTTTTAATCAGAGTCTCTGCTGTGCTGGTTTTTCTTTATTATTTCAGTTTAAAACTAGATTGATGTCATGATGTAAGAATATCATCTCTTACCTCCCATTAAATTGTTAATGGGAAAATACCTCCATTATAACCTACTCGACACAGCATACAGATTATGATACGAAGATTCAAATTATTATTTATTTTCATATTTCAATTAAGTTTTTATGGAATACTACAATACTGCAAATGCAAACTTACTACTTTCTTGATTTCTGCAAATGCAAACTTACCACTTTCTTTATTTTTTAATACAGTGTTCACTTGTGAAAACTTACTAACTTGGAAGTGTTTGGTACATTTTGCTGCAACTTTAAAATTTATTTATCACATTTATTATATATATATATATATATTATTTATTTTTAAAGTCACGGTTAAGTCACTAAATTGGTGTATAAGATCCTGCTGCAATTCTGAAATTTATTCATTATATTTCACATATATATTATTATTATTATTATTTATTTTTATGGTCACTGCCAATGACCAAGTCAGACACCAAATTGATGTATAAGACCTTGCTGTAACTCTGAAACTTATCCATCACACACACACACACACATATATAATCTATTTTTAAGGTCACGGCGAAGTCAAACATCAAATTGGTGTATGAGACCCTGCTACAACTCTGAAGCTTATATATATATATATATATTAATTATTATCTATTTTTAAGGTCACAGCCAAGTTAGACACCAAATTGGTGTATGAGACCCCTTTTTTGTGGAACAAGGGGCCAAGCAAGACACTAAATAACTAAATTTGTGTATGGTACCTCTTTGTTTGTGGGCCAAGGGACCAAGCCAGACACCAAATTGCAACTCAAGATTATCCATCACATTTATCTCTCTCTCACACACACACACATATATATATATTACCTATTTTTAAGGTCATGATGAAGTTATATATATATTATTATTATTATCCATTTTTAAGGTTTCGTGGAAGCCAGACACCGACATAGATTTGATTGTTAAGTCTACGAGGTCATACATACTCTATCTCTATAATTTTAAATATATATTACCCATTCTTAAGGTAATGATGAAGCTATATATATATTATTATTATCCATTTTTAAGGTTTCGATGAAGCCAGACACAGGTATAGATTTCAATGTTAAGTCTACGAGGTCATACATACTCCATCTCTATAATTTTAAACCTATAACCTTTTAAAATGAAACACATGCTCTTAACCATAAAACTAAATTACAAATTACAAATTTTGATTAATTTAATAATAATAAACCTATTTTTTTTTAATAATAAAAAACCAAATCAACAATCTCATTAAGTTTGAGGGATCCCAGCCAGTGAGCAATCATTAACGTACCACTGACCACCAGCCAGTGAGCAATCATTAACGTACCACTGACCAACACCTCCTTTCTGTAGTCACGGGCCATATTGTTGTAATGAAATCAATTAAACATGAATACACTGATTACTCAGGAGATTTTAAGGCCTCGCATGAAAACTATTAAACAATATGCAATAATGAAATCAATTAAATATGAATAGACTGATTGTCTTTTGGAAATTTTAAGGTATGACAAAATAAATATTAATTACTATGTACTAAGTTATTAATTGATTCAAACTTTTTATATGTTATTTATTTCATAAAAAAAATGATATTCAATAAGCAACAAGAAAAGACAATAAACGAAAAATTCATTAGTGTACATGGTACTTAATATTTAAAACCATGAATTAATCCATGTCATGCCAAAGCAGCAAGCAAAACTGTGATTGATTAATGACTAAATTAACCTAGTACATGGTGCTTAATACTTAAAACCATGCTTTAATCCTTGTGCCCGAAAAGCAGCAAGCAGAACTGTGAATCACTGAATTCTTATCTGACAGGTGCATTCTCCGATCTCAGCAGAAAACACAGTGGAAAGGGTTTCCTTAAATGATGCATTTCTTGCATGTTTCTAATACTTCGAAACTAGTGGCAGACATTAAATGCATTTGACTGCAGGGTTGCAGTAGAGTATGGAAATCAATATAGTATGGAAATCAATATAGTAGTACATTGAGGTTATAAATTTGTTTAAAAAATAGTAGAAATTTTGGTATAGTTTTTGCTTAAATTTGATAGAATTTTTTGGAAAATTTAGATTATAGTTGTTAAATTTCAGAAATTTAGGTGTACAATAAATTTTTGATGATGCTAAATTTATTTTCACCATAAAAAACAATTCAAAAACTCAATTTTGAGTGCTCAAGAAATTTTTAGTAGTGTTAAATCCATTTCCACAGTTAAAAAACAATTCAAAAACACTTATGCTCGGATTTAAAAAAAAATAAAAATCTCCAAAATTCTAACCCGAAAAAAAAACATGAACTTTCCCAGAAAATTTATAACCTCAATCAACAACGCCGAAATCTATAAACATGCTAAACGAAAACACCCTCCACGGACATCATTCAGTCGAGCGAGATGCCGGATGCCCACCGTTCTCAAGTGCCGGGATTTGGGGATGCTTCCAGTCAATCTGTGGGCTCAAAAACAAAAACCATTGTATCAATCGGAAACGCACGGATATGTTTTGCACGATACAAGCAACTGGTTGGCAGAAAAAGTGCATGTGTAAGCGTGAAATGTCCGGGAGGTGAGTGTCTTACCCTAGAAGAGAAAGCTGGAAAGCCTGTCAGAGGCCATGATTAATTTGAGCAGAGCTTATTTATCATATTAAATTTAGCTGTAGTTTAATTATTTGAGGAATTGCTCGAAAAGTTATAGGAATTCTAGTTATATTTAAAGAAAATCTGGCAAGGATTTTTGTAAATCTAAGTTATAATTGTTAAACTTCAAAATTTTAGGTGAGCTATATGTTTTTGATAGTGCTAAATCCATTTCCACCATCAAAAACATGATTCAGATACTGCCTCTACAATTCTTTTTTAATTTTTTTGTCCGGATTCCGACCACTTCTAGCCATCTGAATAATGTTAGAAATTCTACAGTTTTAACAATGATTCTGCATGCGGAATAAACTCAAAGAATCATTAAACCTTAATGCCCAGGGATACGAGTTACCTCCAGCCATTGGTGATGTTTTGATGGAGGCCACAGTCCACTTGCTCCTTCTTCAGCGCTCCAGCTTCAAACCAAGCAAAAGGAAAAGAACACAAAGAATTTTGAAGGCACTTCCAAGCTCTGCTATCTCAGCTAGATGGTGTATAACTGAAGGGGATTGAGATATGAGCTTGGGGACCAAACAGATGAACATATAGCTAAGCTTCCATCAAGCTTCTAAAAGCTATGTGTTAGAAAAACCACAAATCAAGGTAGAGATCAGATCAAAGTGATGGACCACTTTAGTAGCTTCCAATTATAAATTTAGTAATTGCAGTTGATTTTCTTAACTTAAGGAAACTACTGCAGTTGGTTTCCATAAGTTAAGAAAAGCTGCAATTCCATAAATCAAGGTAGCTTTTGTGTAAAATCAATGGAGCTTAACATTCTCCCACTTGGTCCATACTTCCAAACTTAATGTCTCAAAAAACATTGACAATCTGTATTAAGTAATAGATACATGAATCATGGCGATAAGTCCTCTTATGACGAGTATTATCTTCCATGTATTACTATGCATTTATTCTTATTATAATTTATATGGCAACAATATCTTAATGAATAAACCTTATGTTTATTCTTGGTCCTTCTTAAATGAATTTTCTCAAATCAACTTAAGGTGCACATAAATATGAGAAAAACATCACAATAATTAAGAATTTCATTAACATTGTCCATACAATGAAAACCTACATAATGGAACCAAGTCCCATATTCAATACATGATCCTTGAATTTAAACGGTGGCATGCCCTTAGTCAAAGAATCAACGATCATTAATTCAGTGCTGACGTGCTCAATGACCACTTTATTTTCTTTAACACGTTCCCTTATAGCTAAATACTTAATGTCGATGTGTTTATTTCGACTCCCACTTTTTTTTTAGCCATAAAACCAGCAGCTGAATTATCACAATATATTCTCAATGGCTTAGAGATAGAATCCATAATTCTAAGCGTAGAAATGAAATTCTTAAGCCATACACCATGTAAAGCAGCCTCAAAACAGGATATACATAAGCATGTAGTCTTTGGTCCCTTGAAGGTACCTCATTACTTTCTTTGCAGCTCTCCAGTGGTCTAAACCTGGATCACTCTGATATCGTCCCAACATTCCCACAACAAATGCAATGTCAGGTCTTGTGCAGACTTGAGCATACATTTGGAATTGCTGATCTCTTAGGTCTAGTAGATCTTCTTAATGTTGTACCATCATCTTCCTGAGAAGTATGTGGTTCAACTTGTTGTTCAAAGGTTCTTGGCAACTCTTGAACTCCTTGATCTACTGGAATATCGTCAGCAGCTTGTGGAACTTCAACAATTGGTTGTTCAACACCAGTTTGTACTTGAGGGGTGTTATGAGTAATAACCAATCTTTCACTTGAAGTGGAAGGTTGAGATTCTGAATGATCTTTCTCAGAAACTATGTTTCTGGTTTGATCGCTCCCACTGATCAAGTCATTTTCAAGAAACTTTGCATTTCTTGATTCCACAATCCTAGTGCTGTGAGATGGACAATAAAATCTGTAAGTATGTATGATTTCTAATATGTCTGAACTCCTATTGGCACTTTTCTTTGACTTGTTGGTCTGCTTTCCCTTTATGCAGTCCACACAAGTCTCAAGATCAGTAAAATCTAGAGTATTAAGTATTCCTTCATTTACCAATCTTTTAATTCTATCTATGGAGATATGACCTAGTCTCCGGTGCCATAATTTAGAGGAGACTTCATTAATAACACATCTTTTAGTGCCAGTGTGAACATGCATTGAATCATATGTGACATTGTTTTGTAAATTAATGCAGTAAAGACCATTAGACAAAATACTATTCCCAACATAATTAGATTTATAGAATAGACTGAAAGATTTTTTTGAAAAGTTTAAGGAATATCCAAAAGGTACAAGCCTTGAAACTGAAATCAAGTTTCTAGAAAAACTTGGAACGTAAAAGGTCTTTTCTAACTCCAAAACAAAGCCACTACTTAAAGTTAAATAACATGTTCTTATAGCTTCCACATGCGAGCCCATCTTGTTTCCTGATAAGATGCTTTGCTCACTTCCTACTGGCTTCCTTAGGTTTTGCAAACCTTTGCAAGGAATTCGAAATGTGAATTGTTGATCCAGAATCAATCCACCATGTGTTAATATTAACATTAACCATATCAGATTCATAACAAACAAACGAGATTACTTCCTCAAGTTCGGGAATGTCAGAACGAATTTCAGAGAAATTTGCAGGTTGTACTACTGCATCAAAATAAAGAATCACATGCTTATGTTGAGGCTTAATAAACTTTCATGTTCTACCAATGTAAAACATGGTAAAAAGAATTGAATCATATGACATGAAAATTGCCTGTGGGTTAAATTTTCAATTCAAACAGATTCAATAAAACTTTATGATAAAACTTATTAATTCATAACTCCTGTGGGTAGGTTATGAAATTTTATCCTAATTAATCACATAAATATAATAAAAATTCCTGTGGGATAAAATTTATTATATTCAGTGTAATTAATTACAATTTAATGTCTAAATAATCTTTATGTGATCTTGCCAATCAATATATAATTTTATTTAATTAAAGATGCTGTGGCTATTCTCTAATTAATTAAAATCATATGGATCACTAGACATTATTTTGTTGCATAAACAAAACTTAACCCGGAGATTGACTGAAGCAGCGTTGTTCTACTTTGCACTTGCATAGCAAATGCAGTTCGAAGGCTAGCTGGCTTGACTTCAGGCTCCGTCCTTAAGTTCAGCGTAAATTTTACAATGAATATGTAATCAATTATAAAATTTACAGAGTGCCATTATTCGATAATGATGGGATCAGGAGACGCAGCTAACGAATTCAAGAACCATCATATAAACATATATTGAATAGCATGGCACACGCTAACACACAAATTGTGCAAGTCTTTAAGGCTGCTAACTGCACGAAGCCTTGCTACATAAAGACATCCATTTGAAAATATGGCCAAGTTTACTCTTCCATAAAAATAATTATCAAATAATAAAAATGCTCTATCACCTTAAAAAGTTAAGGAGCACTGGCTCTTACCACATGATCAAAAAAAACTTTGTTCTTCAAAAAGTGATATAATTAAAAAAAACTTCATATAGCACTTTTAAAGATCTCGTGTTTATTTTTATCAAAAGGAAACCTCTTAGGCTATAATCCCAATAAGCGTCCACAATTGAAAAAATCCATTTGAGCTTACCATTAAATAAATAAAGAATGGACTCCATGTCATAGATCTCATGCCGGACCCGGGGCTTCAGGGCAGGAGATTATCATATCATTGGGTTCTAAAAGCCTCCAAACAGTTCCAATTATAAATTATAAAACTGCAAATTTGAAATATTCAAAGACTAAACTATTTCAAATATTCAAATATTTAAGAATGCATAAACCATTTCCTTTAACATGACTCATATCAAAAGGGATAGACTTCACAAGACATTTCATGTTCATACCCGAGACTTTGGTGAGAGCCTTCATGTCATGTGTATGTTCTTGGATGAATCAGGTCATATATTGACCTTGCCATTTACTTTAAACATATACATTTATAAAATAATCAGCTTGTCGACATGTATGCCTATCATGTAATTCATGAGAGGGCATTTTGACAAACAAAATAACATGTTTCATCGATTGCATTTGCATAATAAGGTCCCAAAAATTAACCAATAAAAAACTTCAAAAATAAAATTAAAATAATACCAAAATATTTTATTTTCTTTTATAACGTTAATATATACGTTTAATTTTTAGTCAACGTTCAATTAATTTGATGGTCAACGCAAATCGAATGCGTTATATCCTTATGTACGTGATTACCCATATATCTTATCATGGACGTCTTTCCCCACAAGATTCCAGAATCACTTCATGGATCTCTACACAGGTCGCTCTGCCTTTTATATTTTAACAAGCATTTGCTGGCAAGTAGAATTGTCTACCCAGTCAAGATTTTCAATTCCTATATATCGGAAAGAAATATATTTATCTACAGATATATCTTTATCATAACCACAAGCATTCAATGCATGAAAAAGATATATATCAATATTTGAATGGAAACTTTCATTATATGGCTTATTATAACACAAACATATTAATGTGCTAAAAAGGTTTCCAAGGCTGTTGTCTGGGGTGCTAGACTGATTTCCGACTCCTTTAGATTCTAAGATTTCGGAGAGGCCACGTATGAATTGGTCCTGTAGTTATGTATACATAAATATTAAAGTCTGTCGTTTGCGCCAAAGCTTCTCAAGGAAAACGTTGCAGACTTGATTATTTTCAAAATAAAGGCAGTATGTTCAAATCCAAAGAGGTGCATTAAAACATATAGTATTTGACTGGCCCGTAATTATAAAATTAAACAATAACAGTGTCACAAACAAAATAACATGTTTCTTTTATTTATTGTATCTTGAACCCTGTCACGTTTTCGCTAAACGTTTCGCAGTAGTGGGTTCATCGCGCAGTTCACGAAATCTTGTTTGAGACGTTAGCCCAGTAACTGAGATGGACTATCTAAAATCTCGGATAAACCTTGAATTTTATAATTCTCATGACTTACTGGTTATTGGGATAGAGTCCAATGATCGGCCATAAACAAGCAACTGATCATTACACAAGGCAATAATTTCAGGAGGTTGCGGAGCATTGGAAAAACGGCATGAAGCGAAAGGGTATCATAACAGAAGGGGATGTGGCATTGCTTTTACGCAGGTATAATGCCACAACAGTGCTAGCACTCCTACATGAAATAACGAAATGTGCCAGTGCAAAAATTGATTGGAATTCTCTTGTGAGAAAAACTGCAACTGGCATTACCAATGCGCGGGAATATCAGATGCTATGGCGCCATATAGCTTATCGTGGAACACTTTCTGACAACTATGAAGATGATTCTCAACCGTTGTAAAAATAGATAATAAAGCATTATGGTCTAGAGGTCTGACAACTCTGGTAAAAGGATATCTGATACACAAGGCTAGAGTGCAATTCCCTACACAAAGGTATGAATCCAAGACCCAACACAAACAAATTATTTGTCATCGACTCTGCACAAAGAAATAAAGTGACATTGCAGGTTCCATGTAGAAAGACGCGGGCTACCCAAGAAATTGATGTCTAAATGACTCGCATCCAGTGCTAAAGTTACAACCAACGTTGCATGATACAAATCATGAACAAATTTTTGCATGCGGACCCAGAAAACCAAAGTTGACAAATGCCCTCCACAATTCGAACGCGGATTCAGATCAAGAAACCTAGCAAAAATCAGAACTATGGTGCTATGGCCAACTACACACAGGGTTGCGCAATCTTCAGGATAGATAAAATTTCTAATGCTATTCGATTCGCACACCAAGGCAGAGGCAAAAATGCTCTGATACCAAATGTTAGAAATTCTACAGTTTTAACAATGATTTTGCATGCGGAATAAACTCAAAGAATCATTAAACCTTAATGCCCAGGGATACGAGTTACCTCCAGCCATTGGTGATGTTTTGATGGAGGCCACAGTCCACTTGCTCCTTCAGCGCTCCAGCTTCAAACCAAGCAAAAGGAAAAGAACAAAAAGAATTCTGAAGGCACTTCCAAGCTCTGCTATCTCAGCTAGATGGTGTAGAACTGAAGGGGATTGAGATATGAGCTTGGGGACCAAACAGATGAACATATAGCTAAGCTTCCATCAAGCTTCTAAAAACTATGTGTTAGAAAAACCACAAATCAAGGTAGAGATCAGATCAAAGTGATGGACCACTTTAGTAGCTCCCAATTATAAATTTAGTAATTGCAGTTGATTTTCTTAACTTAAGGAAACTACTGCAGTTGGTTTCCATAAGTTAAAAAAAGCTGCAATTCCATAAATCAAGGTAGCTTTTGTGTAAAATCAATGGAGCTTAACAAATAATTCCTATATACTTATAATTAAATTTATATAAATCTAAATCTAATAATAAATATATACAACCCAACCACATTTAATATTCTATAACATGATAAATATTACATACCATTAATTTAGGTCCAACACACAGCAAAGTCACTGCAGGCTCCCAATGCCTTGCCCAACAAAAAGATAAGTTGCCATTCCCAATGCCTATGTTCAATCAAATACAAGTGGATTGTTGGTTCCAGCGATTGTCAATGCTTTGTCCAACAAAAAGATAAGTTGCCATTCCCAATGACTGTTGGTCAATAAAATATAAGTGGATTGTTGGTTCAAGCGATTGAGTTATGACATCAGGGGTTTTTTATTTTTTATTTATTTATTGTTTTTATATATAAAAAGATGGGGTTTTCATTTCATTTATTTGTACATGTAATAAATTACTGTCATGTTTAACAAATGTATTTATGTAGATATACTCGGAAAGAGATATTATAATATATTTTTTTAAATTATATAAAAATAAAATATATATACATTTAAAAAAATATAAGATAAAATTTTTAATTATAGAGATTTATTTTTAATTTATTATCTGTAAGTAGGAATTGTTACTTATGCCAATACTATGACTTATCAATACCACATGTTAGAAAAACCATAATTCACTTCATTTGATACTTGCTCATATCATATTCATTTTAATTAATCAATTTAATAACTATTTTCACGATAAATCTCAACTTTTGATTTGTGTACACTATGAATATTCTAAAATATTCTATGGAGGTTAAATCCCTACCCTCCATCTAATAATTATTGATAGTCTAATTAAATTGCTACCATCCACCTAATAATTATTGCTAATCTAATTAAAATTATGGAAACTCCATTCCAAAATAAAGATACCAATAGGCTAAAAACTCTTACCTTTCCATATATACTTCCAAATGAACTATTGAGAAAAATCACAAGGTATAAGAAAAATGTTTCCAATATTTGGTATTAATAAAAGAAATTGACCTCACATTATCAACAAACCTTTTAAAAATAACATTGTTATAGAAAATAGTCAATAACCAATCATAGAAGTATATCAGTATAGTTCCATATCTTATATCTTAGACATAGATCTAGCAAGCCCAGAGAGATTAAATCTTTAGAGTGTAAAACTTGCACCTCAAGAGAATTGATCTCTCTAGGTGCTTTAAAGAGATTCTAGTTAAGAACGATCTCAAGAGAATTGATCTCTCTAGGCTCTTTAAAGAGATTCTAGTTAAGAACGATCTATATTGTCAATACTATCAACATCCATTATCATTGTAACTTGTAAGAATTGAACCTAGATAGGGAGGATTCTATTTCAAAACTTTTTTGAGAACTTGAATTGTGTAGATTACACATGGTTTTTAGACCATATATATATAAGAATTTATATATATATATATATATACACACACACTTAACATTGTGATATTTTATTTAACATGAGCACTGAGATATTTTTATATGACACATTGTTTATATGAAAATAATTTTTTATTATCAAAATATTTTTAAATACACATTAATAGTAATTATCTTTATATATTGAAATATTTTATTTATGATATAAATTAATTTTTTGATTATTAATAATATTTTATAAATATTATATAGCAATTACAAATTAACAATTAAATCTTATATTAAAATATTTAAATAAATATATTAAAATATTTAAAATATATTAAAATATTTAAATTACTCATATATATATATATATAACTCTGAAAATTCTCCGGAAAAAATGGAAAATTTCTTAATAAACCCTCTCAAAGGAGAGAGAAATAGAGATAGCTTTGACAAACTGCTATTTCTCAATTAAACTTCCATTACATGTGAAATCAACCCTATATTTCCAATTATCTTTGAACCTATCAAGCCAAGGATTGAGGAGGAGTCACAAAGAACTTGATGTAAAAGTTATACTATTTTTTTATTTAATAAAAGTATATGTGTTTTTCCTTCCTCTGTATGTTTTTTTTATAAGTACATGCATATGATTTGTACTTTTTATCGTGCATGCTGACTCCCCCTCCGTGGAGCAGGAACTATGTGTAGAAGGTTAGATCTAGGAGTGAGAGGAGAAGGATCTTCAGATATGAGCCAGATATCTAGGGTTACTTTCAGATCTGCTCCATCAACCTATGAGGGATTAGGTGCATCAGGTGCAGACTTATATTTTGTGATATATACTTGGTTTGCATGAGTTTGTATTAAGTATTAGGAATTCACATAGGTTACATCCACCATATAATGGATCAAAGGGATAGATTCGTGGAGCAACCACTCTTTGTTTACAGCATATTTATTTCTTGGAACAACAGAATTGACGACTCTATTAGAGTCTCACTTTGGCGCTTTTACTTTTTTTTATTTTACTTTTATTTTTTTGAATTTAATTTTGTCATTTTGGTCTTTTTTTTTGGTCTATTACAAGTTGAATTTGTTTGCATTTAATTATATTTAAATCTATTTTAGAATTTATTAAAAAATAGAAAGAAATAGGTTGAGTTTTAGATTTAATTCTATGAATTTTTTTGTATAGAATGGGAGTGAAACAATTGCGGATTTAATGTATTCTCAGAATTTTATTCAAAAAAATTGTGTGACATGGTGTTTGGATGAGGAAGATATTGCTGATTGAAAATCAACTTATTTTCTACTTTTTTGTGACAACTGCAGGGATTTTATTTATTTATTTATTTTTTTTCTATATATTTTTATAGGGACCTCTGCTTCACATCAAACCAAAACCATTTGATCAGATTTTTTCTTAGATTTCATTTGACATATGATATAATATGATTTTGTGATGTATTCAGTAACCAATTTCTATTGATTTCAACTCTAATTTTTTTTTTTTTTTTTTGGTTCTACAATTATTTTTTTGTTCTACTAAAATTTGACAAAGCCTTAGATATATCATCCTTTTCCTGTTAATGATAAAATATATACCATATTTGCTCAAGTTGGTCTTTGATTTGGGAGATTGTGTCTTTTATTTATGATCTTGGTTTGTTGTTCAAATTTGTATTCTTGATTCAATTGCTTTTTGTGGTGATTGATATTTTTGTTTCTTTTATGACATTATAAACTGGATTGAGTGGTTTGTGGAGTAATTGTTATCTACTTGTGTGTTTAGATCATGAAGAAATCCATTTTCCTAATCCTCGTCTTGTTTCCTTGTATAGGGTTTGCCTTGATTTCCTTGTAGGTCATTGTTGGTGTATGCTTTCTTGCTATCTACATTGAGATGCAAATATAAAACTTACTTTGTATTTGAACTTGATGTTTATCCATGTGTGATAATCCATTGTTCATGACTTTGTTTTGCAAAGCCTTAGTTTTTAGCGTTTGAGTGCTTAGTTCTCTTGCTTTGGTCATTGTTTAAAAATTTATTTTTGTGTTTTTTCTTTGGGTTCTTTTGTGGATTTAGTGAAATTCAGAGCAAATATTGAGAGAAAATGTGAGGTTTCTTTTTTCACTTGGAAAAAGGAAATATACTATCTACCCTTCTTTAATTAGCTTTTATCGAAATTGAATGTGAAAAATTGCACTTCCTATAGCTTGCATTATGATTGGTATTGAGCCTTTTCACACCATCTTAGTTGCATTCTGTTACCCTTGAGTAAACAACAACCATAAAATAAAGTGCTAATAAAATAAACTAGACATTTTGGTTATAACAAGATAGTACGCCTTGGAGTAAATTTTGGAGAGGAAACACTTCAAGGCTATCATGTTGAAATTATAACTACTAAAGAGTGTAAATCCATTGTCACAGTGACGTAACTAGGAAATATCTTGTTACATGGGATTCAAGCACGTGGTAGCATAAAGAATTTGAGGATGACATTCCCACCCTTAGGCTACTAGTGCCAATGAATTGTGTGTGATACATGGTGATCTACTTGAGAGGAATATGAATCTCTTATAACAATCTCTTTGGAGTTTTCAGGAATAGATACCCTACCTACACATATGGTTTTGAACATACATGTCCCCTTATACATTTGATTGTGAAGTAGTAACCTTAGTGGCATATCATTTAGGGCTCTTACCTAGGTGATTATGGGTGAGAAGTCCCGATGGTACCTGAGAAAGATGTCAATTGCCATATCAGTGCCCTTGGAGGGTGGCCCTTATCCCCATCGAGCTCACTTACCCTGGTTTAGTATGATATAAGGAGGTTGGGGTAACTAATTTTCTAGTCATTCATTAGTCCAAGACAAGTGGGGATTTCATCACCTTAGAAGTCATGGATTTCAGGAGGTAATTTTGTAATGGTTTTCTTTTTGTATCTCCTAATAATTTTTATAGTGCATGTTGTTTAGTTTGAGTCTATTTGGCCACATGGGTGTCTTACAAAAATTACTTAAATAATGAAACATGTTAATCATGGCTGACCAAACTATTTGACATTCTTAAATACTTTTGAACCTTTCTCCCAAAGAGGAAGGTCCATTACCCATAAGACGTAGGATAGCTCTTGTATCGGAGGAATTCGATCAAACATAGGTTTGGGGGCATAACATTGGTTCTAGGAGGGATGGCTTAGTTACTTTTTAGGTTATAGATGAGATTCCAATGGTGCACATCAACCCAACTTTAACCAACCCTTTTGACCCCGTACTTGTACATATGAGTGCCTTTGCTTCTAAACCTTTTTCCCGATTCTCTCATCTAATGTCTATTGAGAGTGGTGCCTCTACTATGGGGGAGATGGGTCCCCAATTTCCATCCATGTTAGGAGTTTTATATGTTATTTCATTACCACGGATCATCATGATAAGACCCACTTCTCCAACATTGATAACAGCTTTATCCTCTTTGTGGAGCATTCCACCAGTCACTTTGACAACCCCTTACAAGTTTCTAAGTATGTTTGTACCCCTACCTTCATCTACATTTGTGTTTGTTATAAGGGAAAACCTGAGCCAACCAATAGGATCCAAGAGGTTTCCACCTAGCTCATATATTCTGATGGTTTTGATGCCTAATTCGAGTCTATATTCTTCACAGAACATGCAAGGTGGTATATGATTTTCCCTGGTCAATATAGGGGAAATCATATTTTTGGAGGAACATATCATCCTTGGGGTAGTTTTATTTTAGGAGTAACACCTTTCTCTAGGGTTTTTCTTTCCTTTAGAGGGGTGGCTCACTTGGGGGCATCAACTCTACTAGTGCCACTATACCAACAAGTTCTTATGTTTACAATGATACTTTTACATTGGGAGGTACTTCTTTTGGTGTCAGGTACAATCCTATCAGTAATCATGCTTTTAGGAGATCATTTATCCCTGGGATCATCCACCCTAGGGGTCAAAATCCTTTCACTGCACCTATTGGTCAAGAGGCCCAATTCCCTGGGTTTATCTATCCTCTTTGTCAAACTTATTCTTTTATTAACTATGTTATGGGGTAGAAGATAGGTCCATCAGGGGGTTCATCTTTACTTGACGATACATTAAACCAACAACAACTTCCATTTAAAGCGTCACCTGATTTTCCAGACTTGGACAACATTAAAAAAGAATCCAAATGTCATGATCCTAGGTGGAAACTTATGCCCACCAAATTACCATATGATATTCCTAAATTTGAAGCGAATATAGGAGAAAAATTGACCAAGCACATTACCACCTATCATTTATAGTTCTCTTCAAATTATTTGGCAGATTATTATGTGTGGTTGCATATTTTCCAATGTACCATAACAATAAATGTTGCTAAATGGTATATAAAACTTGATAATGAATCCCATTGTGATTATGCTTCCTTCTCTTGAAACTTTTCTAACCATTTCCAGCTAGCTTCATGTCAAGAGCTCGAGACTTACCTCCTGTCAATGTTCAAACATGACACTTGTACTCGTATTTCTGATCATATACATGAGTGGAGGTGATGGAAGAGGTTAGTTAGGACCAATATTCCTAACTAATTGCTTAAAGATTGGTTCACCCGATTCTTACTTCCACCTATAGCCAAGGACGTTGCCATGTCTAGAGTGGCTACTGAGGAGGAAGCCATTCTACATGTTGGACACCTTGATCTAATTTATTCTCAATCGATAAATTTTTATGATATCATCCCTAACGCTCCTTAACCTTTGCTTGATTCGACACCACAACCCTAGCTAGGACTGCATTTTTATGGTGTTAATGGTTCCATCTCTTATAATACTATGATATAGTTAGATGCTTAATTGGAGAAATTGATCATTACTTCACAAGACCCAAAAATGTGCCCAATTCTCAATAAGAATCATCATCTAAGTAACTAATTGAGGTTCATATGGTGTAGCTCAAGATAACTAAGAATCCTCAGCAACTTGGTGAGAAAAACAAGAAAAAAAAATAGAAGAATAATCCTAAATTTTCTTAGGAGATCCAAAACCAACCTAATCAGGGTGAGCATGACTGAGAAATGTTATAAGGTCAAATTACCATCCAAAATTTTCGAGGGGGATAATTTAACTCATGAGTGTCTATGTATTGATGAAATTCATCATTTTCTTTCACAACTGATAGCCACCTAACAACTAGTTGTATTGAATCATCCATTCCCTACCCAACTATAGTAAAAAATGGTTGCACAAGGTCCCCCTCCTTCCCCTGGGGGCAATGTGGGGAACATATTTTTCATGTAGGCCATGCACTTTTTCTTAAATGCAATTAAAAAATTAACTTGTCCATAAGAGCCAAATCCTATGATGCTCCAAAGTCAAGTTCTACCCCTAAGAACCTAGTCACCCCCACTACACCCAATGGACCTCTCATGCTAAATAATCCTTTGGAGCTAGTGTTATTCCCATCTAATGATGTTTTCCTAAATTTGACACAATCCTAATGCGCAAGATGATCAACACCATAGTATTTTTGAGGACTTCACCCAATAAACCTATGCCATGTCTACTCTGGAGGTTTTACGGAGCTATACTACATAATACAAAGCATTCTTGATTAATATTGGAGGGGTTAATTCCTCAAATTCGAGTTTGATTGCATTTGATGTTGATTCCCCGCATTTTAGACTATCCCATCAAATCACTTTCTAATTTCAGTGTGCATCTTCAAGCAAGATGTACATCACACACTTGTGGATGAGGGTTCTTCAACTTGTGTTGTGGCTACATCATGCTAGAACAATCTTGGTTCTCCAACATTCATCAAGTAAAGTAAAATGCTTTAGGATTTTCAGGGATATACCTTTATGCGTTAGGGCATTCTTCCTTTATTGGCCATCGAGATAGGGGCCAAAACCATGACCATATATGTTGATGTTGTTGAATCCCCATTGGATTATAAATTTCGCATTGGCCATAGTTAGTTCTACGCCATGACTATTGTCATATCCTTAATGTTTTGTGTACTTCACTTTCCTCCTAAAGGTAATATCTTCATGACCCATCAACTATAATATTGTGTGTCATCGACCAAATATACCACTACAGGAACTAATGTGCCATTTGTTAAAGACAATCCTATGGTCTATGAGAGTATCAATGCAAGATTGTTTAAAATCCCATCACTTATTAGTGTTTTCCCTATGCCCCCACCCAATGTTCCATGTACCTCTATTTCTCCTATGGATATGATCACTTCTATCAATAGTGGATCCCATTGGTCACCTAATCCTTGGGTGGTGGCTTCTTCTTTGAAAGTATACTTGTATTGTGAGCATATGTTACCTTTAGTGGAAGCTATTTCCTCTCTGGTGGTCTTGTTAGTGCCTCTTGACACCAGTTATAAAATCCATTCCAATGTGGAATTCGATCAAGATTATTTTACCACATAGGTCATGATAGATGGGTTTTATCTTTCTTAGGAGTTGTGCCATGCATATGAATTTCTTTACTCCTCCAAAAGGTTACTCTTCTAGTCACTATGGAGCATGCTTCAATTCCTCTTGTGTTGTTGCATGGTACAATGTGGTGCTTATTAGTCAATGTTTCCAAGTCACTTTTCTGTCATGCCATTTCATTTTCAAAGGAAGTCTCAGCCTCAATTGGCCATCTCGAGTCCATTATGACCTTTTCTATCAACCATTCCCTATGTCATTTATATCTCACGACTTCTTCCATTGACATCATAACTTGGTTGTCCCGCGTCGATTGATGGGGAATACATCAAGGCCTTCCTTCAATGGATCCTCTCCTTTTTTTTATTTATCTCATTATCTAGGAGATCACAAAGATTAGTGGTAGGATTCCTCATGATCAATAGTGGGTTTTACCTCATTAATATCAACTCATTTAATCGCACTTGATGGATTGTTCTAGGTATCTTGGGTTAAATTTTCATCACTGGTGGGTCCCTTCACATATGTTAATGGTATACGTTAATGACTGGTAGTCATATGGTTTCTACCATGCTCGACCTCAACTCATCTATTCACATGCTATAGATTCATACATTAGGGTTAAATGTAATACCTTGGGTTAGGGACATATCACTCTTATATGGTACCCTTCCCGAGCAATGTTGGAGCTATGTATCATTTTATGTACTTTAAGGACTACTCTGGGGAACATATATTTTATGTGTACACAATCCTACTAATGTATATTGTAACATAGATCCAAATTATATTTTCTAGTGGCTATGATCTTTGGTTTATCACATGGATCCACTATGTATTTCTCATGGCCATGTACTAGCATTTCATGTCATGGTTCCACAATATATAGTTGGTGGCCATGTTCAGTTTGTCTTTATGTCGAGCATGGGTATGCCCAACTTAGGGATGGAATTATTATGATTAAAACTTGGGTATCATCATGACTCCAATTCATTCCTTTGGTATTGACTCCCTCCTTTCAATTTGAGTTACATGTTTTAGTAATGCATTTTTTCCATCAGTTTCTCTTCTAACCTTGTGCTTTAGGGGGCACTTGTTATAACCCTATTCACAAATCCACTATATTGAAAGAGACCCTAATTCAACTTTCCCTAGTTGTTGGCTAGAAAACATCCCATTTCACAAATGTTTTTTTACTTATATGGGTCTTGCAATTACATAATTAAATAATTTCTCATAATTATTTTGTCACAATTACATGATTATGAAATAATCATTATTTCATAATTGAGAAAATGGTTCTAGAGTTTTTCATTCCCAAGGATATCAACTCGACCATCTTGTGTATGATTTTGATAAGGTTCGATTTTATAGAATTTTCGTAACCTCTCAAGCCCCTAGCTATCCAAATACACTCTCCTAAGGGATGGAAAAATCCTATATAGTGAGACCCTTTCAAGGGGAGGGATATATATAGAGAGAGTGGTAGCTCAACCATGTTGGTTTTTTATTAGACTTCCATTGCTTGTGAGATTAGCCCTATCTTGCAGTGTATCTAGGAAGTTATCCCACTAAGGTTTGAGGAGGATTCATAAAGAAAGTGAGGTAATAGTTGTATTGTTGTTCCGATTTAATAAAATTATATGTATTTTTCCTTCATATGTTTGTTTTCTAATAATTATATGCATATTGTTTATACTTTTTAATATGAATCTTGACTTCCCCATTGTGGAGGAGTAACTATTATTTTATCTGGTGGTGACTATGTGTATGAGGTTGGATCTAGGAGTGAGAAGACTAGGGTTTTAGGATAGGAGCAAGATCTCTAGGGTTGATTTCATATATACTCCATTAACTTGCGAGTTATGAGGTGCAAACTTATTACTCTATGATATAGATTTGGTTTTGCACGTGTTTGCATTAAGTCTTAGGAATTCACACATGATACACCCACTATCTGAAGGATCAAAGGGTTAGATCCATGGAGTAATAGCTGTTTGTCTCTGGGACATTTCCTGGAACAACACAAAGATGCCCATTGCTTCTCCACACCAAGAGAAATTTTCAATGTTCATATATTTTGTTAATGCATCCACAACATTCTTCAAAGTTTCCACCTTTACTGCCCAAACTTTCTTGTATTTAATCATATCTTTCACAAAATGATACTAAAAATCAATATGCTTTGTCTTTGAATGATAAGTTGGGTTATTCACCAAGGAAATTTCACTTTTCCCATCATACTCTATCCTTGTAACTCGTTGTACCAACCCCATATCTAAACACAATCTTTGTAACCAAAATGCTTCCTTGCTTGCATGAGTGACTTCCATGTATTCAACATATGTAGTTGAAAGTGCCATTACATGTTTTCTCTTTATCATCGAACTAATTGCTCCTCCAAATAGGTTGAAGACATAGCCACTTATATATCTTCTATGATATATATCTCTATCCCAATGTATATCAACAAAGCCATGAATTTCCAACACTTTGTCCAATCTTGTCCTTCCTTGGTAGCACAATACATATCTAGTAGTGCCATGCAAATACTTGAAAACTCATTTCAGTATTTTCCAATGCCCCCTCCCCAATTTTTACATATACATGCGTTGGTAAATAATTGTCATTGATTTCAATATGAGATACACTTGATGACCCTACTTGGATCCCTAATGAAGATGCCCTAACCCTTATCCTAGTCCCAATGTCCTTATGCATGAAGAATCCTAAAAACCCCAAGGTTTGTACTATAAATTCCTGATCAGTTATAAAGAAAATTATTTCTTATCATCTTGAAGACATCCTATTACAACGACTCCTTTTTGATGAGCCCTCACTCGCCCTCTAACTCCCCTTAGTCTAAGATAAAATGCATTTTAAAGATGATATATCATATTATTTTCCCTAGCTGATCGATGCCTACCCATCCAAGTCGACTTCACATCTAAGGGACATGTCTTTTTGTTAGAAGACAAAACATGTATAAATACAAGTCTGAAATGATCGTTTTAACCAAGCCGTTTAGTGAAAATCAAAGATATATAAAATTAAAAGGAAGTGGAGTTAACATCTCGTGAATTGAGGAATCCAAGGAATTAAAATCTTGAATGTATGGGTTAAATATGTGATTAGATATCATGAAGACCTCAAACCAAAGGGTACAAACCGTGTTAAAATCTGTGGGTGTATTATTCTTAAACCTTCTATAACTCAGACCTTTTTTGGAACAATCAACACTTCAGATCTCAGAACTAAAGATCAATCCTAAAAAAGTCACTTGCAAAAATACTTGATGCTCAAACCTTACCATAAATACCTCAATTTTAGGGCACGTATTTGTTGTTACTAATTATAGTTTAGTCAATGCTCGGACCAGGTTATAAAATTTTGGACCTCACCACAAAATTTTGGAACATCGACAACAATGGACCTATAGTGCAAACCAATGATTACTTGTGGAGGATTGGGCTAAGATATTTGAAGTGTAGATTAGTGTTTTGGAGCTCGAATAGGACATATCTGTGGAGGGATGAAGATACATCTATGGAAGGCTAGTTGGAGATACATATGTGGAAGGCTTGGTGGTGATACAACTGTGGACAGTCACTCACCTTGGACTGTGGAAGAAACGATATTTGGGTTGGAAAGAAGGCTTAACACTTATACTCTCTGAAAGGTCTAAAGTAGTGAAGCTTGGATTGAAGTATAGAAGCTAACAATCACTAAAGGAAGCTCAAACTGAAGACAATCCACACTATGGTAGCATTCTGAGCTCAGATTTATGGTGTTGAGAACCTGTGGAGAGGAGGTTGCACATTTTTTTTAGCTCATAGCAAGACTTAGATAGTGGAGTATTATGATTCTTGGAGCATATTTGGATAGTGAGGAATTGGAAGCCTAGAACAGTGATCTTGGAGTGTTGTACAAGTAAAGAGTTTGATGATCTTGGACAGTGGGCACATTGAAATCTAGAGCAGTCTTGTGGAGAAGATGATCAACTATTGAAGTAAGTCTTTCATACACTCCATTTGTTAAAAATTGAAGTGTTGGAGCCCTAGGGGTTGGAGCCTCTAAAACAAGGTTGGAGCCTTGAGAAATATAGGGTTGGAGCCTAAAAAATCACAAGCTGGAGCTTGAAATAGGTTGGAGCCTGGTATATTGAAGGGTTGGAGCCCTCAACTTCATTGTATTCAAACTTTTGTAAAAAGAGGATTGGTGTCCTCACTTGTTCCTAATAAAATTCTTATTATTCATCTTTCTGATTATAATCATGAGGAATCTTAACTGGTAAACATAAAAATTAAAAAAAAACACTAATTCACCTTCTCCCCCCCCCCCACCAAATATTTCCAACAATTGGTATAAAAGCCAACTTCTTCATAATCATCCTAACAACTGGAAGAAGGATTCTTAGTCACAATGACCAGTAAGGATTCAGGAAAATTCCCTCAATATGATGGAACAAAATTTTCCTTTTGGAAATGTAGGATGACACTTTATTTAATTTCTATTAGACAAGAAGTATGGCAATCAGTTCAAGATGGGTATAAAGTTCCATCTTCTCCACCAACCGATCTGGATGGAAGAAAATTTATATGGAAAATGCCAAAGCACTAAATTCCATAACAGGTGGAATTTATGATTCAAAATTTACAAAGGTTGTGAACTGTGAATCTGCCAACGAAATGTGAGACAAGATTATTAGTATATATGATGGAGACTCCAAGGTCAAGAAGGAAAAACTTCAAACTCATAGAAGATAATTTGAGAGTCTTAAAATGAATGACGAAGAAGACATTGTAGACTTTTTCCTCTGATTGGATGAAGTTGTCAACTCACTCAAGGGTCTAGGAGAAATCGTTGAAGAAAGCACAATTGCCCAAAAGGTTTTGAGATCACTTCCATAATGTTTTGATTCCAAATTTATTGCCATAGAAGAAATGAAGGACTTGGATGACATAAAAATGGACGAACTTCATGGGATTCTCATTGCATATGATATGAGAAAAGGAATCCCAAACTCTAAGGAAGAAACATTCAAGGCTTCAAAAACATTGAAGGAAGGAAATAATTATAGCAGTGATGATTCTGATACTGAAACAGAACTAGCACAATTAGGGAAGAAACTAAGGAAAGGGTCCAAACTCAAAGATAATTATCCTCTCATTTGTTTTAAGTGTGGTAGAATAGAACATTATGCTGCAAAGTGTCCTCATAAACATGATAGCGATGACAAAGATGAATATAAAAAGAGGATGTTGAAGAAGAAAGGGTCAAATAAGAAGAATTTCTTCTCCAAACAAGATGACTCCGATGAAGAAGAATTTGTGATTACAAAGAAAAAATCAACTAAAAATACCTTTCTACTCAAAAGGGATAATGATGAATCTGATGAAGAAGATGACTATGCTGGAAGTAGTGAAGTATTGTTCATGGCATTTACAAATGATGATGATTTAGAAAAAGAAGATGAAGGAAATGTAAATGAATTACTAATGAGTGCTACTGAAGAAAATGAGAAATTAAGGAAGAATATCATTTCTCTCAAAATAGAAAAGGAAGAAGCAAAAAGGAAGGAAGAAATTTTGAACAACAAGCTAAAAGAAAGAGAATAAATATGCGAGAAATGTGAAGCTGAAATTGTCTCTCTAAAGAAAGAGTTGAATCAGGTTAATAAGAGTTGGAAAATCTCTCAAACTCTTGATAACATCCTTAATACTCAAAGATAACAACATGATAACACTAGAATTGGTTTCAAAGGTGAATCATCAAGTTTGAAGAAGAATGCCAATGAAGAAATCCAAAGAAGTTATGCTCACATCCTTTGCAATCATCCAAAAGAGAAGAATTTGTTCCACCAAGAACAAAGATCCACTCACAACAACCCAACCCAACGAATGAAGGAAAGCTATATCCAGAAAAGAATGTTACATCAATTCAAGGCTATTCAAACATGTATCAAACTATCTTTCTTGGTTGTTGTTTCTATTGTAAAAATTTTGGTCATTAAGCTAAGGATTGCAAGGCTTATAAGGATAATAGCTTAAGGAGATATAGGGACAATTATCAAAGCAAGCCACTCAGCTCAAAAGAACAAGGTCAAATCAAGACCTATAATTATTTTGATCCTTTGGTTAGGCATGACTTAGCATGCTCAAAATGTAATGATTTTGGGCATGATACACAAAATTTTCCATTTATATAAAAAAGGCAAGATTTGAAGAAGGAGTAACCCACTACAGATAAATGTGGCATAGATTTATGTGCACAAAGTGATGAAAATCAATGGTATGTGGATAGTGGACGTTCAAGACACATGAAAAGTGACCAAAACAAGTTTATATCATTAAAAAAAAGGATTTAAATGTATACTTTGGAAGTGGATCTACTAAAATTGTTGTAAAAGGGACAGTTGCTCTTGTTAATGGAAAGGGAAAAGCACAAAACACACTATTGGTAGAAGGACACAAACAAAATCTTCTAAGCAATAGCCAAATTTGTGATGAAGGACATAATGTTATCTTTAGTACTAAAGGTTGTGAGATAAGAAAATCTTCATCATGATAACTTCTGGGAAAAGGAGGGAGAACACCAGATAACATATACATTTTAAGAAAAATTCAAGAAGAAAAATGCTATATGGGTCAAGAAAATGAAAGATGGTTATGGCACAAGTGATTGGGACATCTAAACTTTGACATCTTGGTTAATATCAACAAAACAAGTGTAGTAAGGGACATTCCAAAAATTATAAACCAGGAACAGGTTGTGTGTGGCCCATGTCAACATGGAAAGAAAACTAGAAATTGCTTTAAGGCCAAGGAATTCTCAACCTAAAAAAATTTGGAGATCATACATGCATATTTATGTGGACCAACCAGAACTCCAACACTACAAGGTGAAAGGTAATTTTCTCTATTTGTAGGTGACTATACTAGAATGATGTGGGTGTTCTTTATAAAGTTTAAATATGAAGCTTATGAACATTTTAAAAATTTCAAAGCTCTTGTGGAAAATGAAAAAGAATAAAAATCAAGTGTCTTAGAACAGATAGAGGAGGATAATTTACTTCATAGGAATTCAATTATTTTTGTGAAATACATGGAATAAAAAGAGAACTTTCCATAGCTAGAACTCTAAAACAAGATGGATTAGTGGAAAGAAAAAAAATAACTGTGCAAGAAATGGCAAGAACAATGTTACTAGAAACGGATTTGCAAGCTAAGTTTTGGAGAGAAGCAGTTGGGGAGGAAGTGTACACCTTGAATAGAGCCTAACTAAGACCAAATAATGACAAAACTCCATACGAATTATGGAAAGGAAGACCTGATTTAGTAAATTATTTTAGAATTTTTGGAAGTAAATGCTTTATGAAGATCAATGATGACTCACCAGGCAAGTTTGATTCCCGTGTTGATGAAGAAATATTTTTGGGATATTCTACAAGGAGGAAAGCATACAAATGCTATAATAATTGACTACGAAAGATAGTAGAAAGCATTGATGTGAAGATTGATGAGGCACTTCTGGAAAATGAAATTGAATATCATGAAGAAGATACAACAAAGGAAGAAAAGGATAAAGAAAGTCAAAAGGAACCATATCAAACTCCATCAAAAGTGAAATTTGTTAAAAAAAACCATCTAGAAGAAAACATTATTGGGAATGTATATGATGGAATACAAACCTAAAGAAAGATGAAAAATACACCAAGAAAAGATGATGTTGCCTTACTATCCATGGTAGAACCACAAAACTTTGCTCAAGATAGTAAGGACCCTCATTGGGTGAATGCTATGGAAGAAGAAATGTTTCAAATCGAAAAGAATGAAACATGGGAACTTGTACCTCGTCCAAAAGATAAAAATATTATTGGAATGAAGTGGGTGTTCAAAATCAAAATAAATGAAGATGGACAGATCATCAGAAATAAGGTAAGGTTTGTTTGTAAAGGATACTCACAAATTGAAGGAATTGGCTTTGAAGAAAAAATTTCTGCGATAGCTCGATTAGAATCTATAAGAATGTTCTTGGCATTTGCTTGTTCAAAAGTGTTCAAAATCTATCAAATGGACATGAAATCAACATTTATGAATGGTGACCTAGAGGAAGAAGTCTACATGGAGCAACTGAAAAGGTTTGATCTAGTAGAAGAAAAATACTTCATATGTAAGTTAAAAAAGGTGTTATATGGATTGAAACAAGCTCCTAGACCTTCGTACGGAAGATTGGATCATTATCTACAATAGTAAGGTTTCAAAAAGGGGTGGCAGGAAGTAATCTCTACATGAAAATGGACAAGGATAAATTACTAGTCACTCTTGTATATGTTGATGACCTGATTTTTGCTAGCAAAAATGATGAGATGAGTCATGAATTTTCTCAAAATATTTCTAAGGAATTTGAAATGTCTATTATTGGTGAATTATCTTACTTCCTTGGACTACAAATAATTCAAACTAAAGTAGACATGTTCATATCCCAAGAAAAATATCTTAAAGACATGCTTAAGAGATATTGGATGGAAGAATGTGCTCCTATGAGCACACCAATGACTACAAATTGCAAATTAAGAAAGGATGATGAATGCCCTTCAGTGGATACAACTCTTTACAAGTCAATAATTGGATCTCTTCTATACTTAACTGCTTCACGACCCAATATTATGCAAGTAGTAGGAATGGTGGCAAGGTTTCAATCAGATCCTAAGGAATCTCATTTATTGGATGTGAAAAGAATTCTCAGATATTTGAAATGTACTCCTAATTTTGGCCTATGGTATCCCAAAATAACAACTCTTACCATGACATCTTACACCAATGCTGATTGGGATGGAAGCGTAGATGATCGAAAAGGTACCAGTGGAAATGTATTCTTCATGGGAGACTGTCTTGTATCTTGGCTCAACAGAAAAAATTCCTCTATATCTCTCTCCACAGCTAAAGCTGAATATATAGCTACTGAATATTTTTGTACACAAATATTGTGGATGGAGGAAGCATTGAAGATTTCAGCATAGAGACTAATCAACCAATCATTATCTATTGTGACAACCCTAGCGCCATCAGTCTTTCAAAGAATCCGACAATGCACTCGAAGACAAAACATATTCCAATCAAATACCACTTTCTCCGTGAACAAGTTGTAGAACAAAATATCAGATTGGAATACGTCAATACAAAGGAACAAATTGCATATATCTTCACAAAACCCTTACCACGAGAAGCATTTGAATATCTTTGCCAAAAGATGGGAGTCATTGCTCTTGCATCACATTAGGACAAAACATCAACAAGGGTAGGAGCACCATGATAGGGGGAGCAACATGACAAGAGGAAGATTGATAGGGGGAGTACTTGGACACCCCATTTTCCATTGATGTTGAAGGGGGAGAAAATGTAGGAAGAAGAGAGAATATTTCCATCACTGACAAAGGGGGAGATTGTTGGTCAATAATTTGCATTGATTTCAATATGAGATACACTTGATGACCAAACTTGGAGCCCTAATGGAGATGCCCTAACCCTTATCCTAGTCCCAATGTTCTTATGCATGAAGAATCCTAAAAACTCCAAGGTCTGTACGATAAATTCCTGAACACTCATAAACAAAATTATTTCTTATCATATTGAAGACATCATATTATAATGACTCCTTCACCAGCTTATAGAGGACACTTTCCCCTTTCTAATGAGCCCTCAATCTCCCTCTAACTCCCCTTAGTCTAGAAGAAAATGATTTTTTAAGATGATATATCATATTATTTACCTAACCAACCTATGCCTACCTATCCAAGTCGACTTCTCATCCAAGGGGCGTGTATTTTTGTTAAAAGAAAAAACATGTATAAATACAAGTTTGAAATCATCATTTTAACTGAGGAGTTAAGTGAAAATCACAGATATATAAAACGAAAAGGAAGTGGAGTTCACATCTCATGAACTGAGGAAGCCAAGGAATTAAAAACTTGAATGTATGGGTTAAATCTGTGATTAGATATCATGAAGACCTCAGACCAGTGAGTATAGATCGTGGTAAAATGTGTGGGTGTATTATTCTTAAACCTTCTATAACTCAGACCTTTTTTGGAACATTCAACACTTTGGATCTCAGAACTTTAAAGATCAGTCCTAAAATAGTCACCTGCAAGATGACTTGATGCTCAGACCTTACCACATATACCTCAGTTTCAGGGCATGTATCTATGATTACTGATTATAGTTTAGTCAAGGCTTGAGCCAGGCTATAAAATTTTGGACCTCATGACATAATTTCGAAACATTGAGAATAGTGGACCTGTAGTGTAGACCAATGATTATCTTTGGAGGATTGGGCTCAGATATTTGAAGTGTAGACCAGTGTTTTGGAGCTCAGATAAGACAAATCTGTGGAGGGTTGAAGATACATCTACGGAACGCTCATTGGAGATACACTTGTGGAATTAGTGGTGATACAACTATGGAGTCACAATCACTCACCTTAGATTGTAGAAGAAATGAGATTTGGGTTGGCAAGAAGGCTTAACACTTATACTCTATGACAAGTGACGCAGGTGAAACTGCCAAAAGACAATTTACCTGGTTTTCATAACCACCTTACGTAAACCTGTGGGTTATGGCTCACCTATACAAATCGGAAGCGTTACATTATCGGTTTTAACAAAACTTGACCAATCACCGTACATTGGAATAACACATAATTTGCTAACTAACGTCGGTCTCAACTAAATGCACAAAACTAGACTCCAAATAAATTAAATCCGCGTCCATAAACTCCTCGGGTCCACTCAGCAATTGAACAATGATTGAACAACAATTGAACAACAATTGAACAACCATTGAACAATGATTGAACAACAATTGAACAACAATTGAACAACAATTAAACAAAAATTGAACAACGATTGAGCAGCAATTGAACAGTAATTGAATAGTGATTGAACAACGATTCTCCCACATTGACTTTCCCTTTTTTTCACAAATCTTATCGGATTAATTCTCCACCGTTGATCTCCTCATTAATTCGACGGTTATTGTTTCACCTGATCAATGGAACTAATCACTGATCCCCCATCGTTTGATAAAGGCACGCTTGATCTAATGGTCAATAATGATATCACACGAGAAACTTGCGCGACACTTAACCACCCTGATCATCGCACATCGCATATCGCAACTTCTCCTAGCCAGGTTCATTCACTCATGAACGATGTGATGTGATATTAATCTAACGGTCAATATCGGCAGCAATCCAACGGTCTGCGGCCCTTCAACTAACACATGGTTACCAAACAACTTAAACCCCTGCAGTTGACTGTAACGTCAGCGGTTGAAAATGCGATTGACGGTTGTGATTGAGTACGACACTTGAACTTTGTGTAGGTTTTAACCCGTATAGAAATTACCTGCATACGAATTCCAAAACACAGAAAATAAACAATGCAAGAGCATAACACATAAAACACATATACATAGAGATTTTCCCCTAGATCCCAAAACCGGGAATACCAACTTGATTTTTAAATTCTTTTCCTTTCAATGTTACAATACATATTTATGCATGCTGAAGAATCCAATACCATGGACCAAAAACCATCGCGTCCAAAACCATGTGCGAAAAACATGCACAAAACCATAGGTAGGTCTGCCCAACCTAATATAGGGTCCAAAACCAAATTTTTTCGGGGCGCTGCCCTAGGCCCCATAGAGTGGGGTTACCTTCACCCCTCAAACCCCATGTGACCCCCCCCACTACACAATCGGCACAACGAAGGGGGGGCTTCGACCCCCTTCTAACCCCCCGGTTAACTACGTGGGCTAGTCGTGGAAAGAATATAACACAACCCAACATTCTCCCACGTGTTGTTTTCTTTCCACAGGGGGCCACAAGAGAGCTTAGTCATTTATCTAGCCCTGCAATGCCCATTGTTTCTATACACCAAGAGAACTTCTTAGAGCTCACATATTTTGTCAATGCATCTGCAGTATTCTTCAAAGTGTGCACCTTTACTAGCAACACCTTTTTTTCTTCTATGATATCCCTCACAAAGTGATACTGAACATCAATGTGCTTTGTCTTTGAATGATATGCAGGGTTCTTTGCTAAGAAAATTGCACTTTGGCTGTCACAGTCTATCCTTATAGCTCCCTGTACTAACCCCATACTTGAACACAATCTCTGCAACCAAACTGCTTCCTTGCTTGCATGAGTGGCTACCATGTATTCTGCTTCTGTAGTTGATAGTGCCACTACAGATTGTCTCTTATTCATCCAACTGATTGCACCTCCAAATAGGTTAAACACATACCCACTTGTATATCTTCTCTGATCCAGATCTCCAGCCCAGTTTGCATCAACAAAGCCACGAATATCCAACACTCTGTCCAATCCTATTCTTCCTTGGTAGCACAAACCATAATCACTAGTGCCACGAAAATACCTGAAAACCCGCTTCACTGTTGTTCAGTGCTCCTTCCCTAGTTTTGACATAAACCTGCTTAATACTCCCACTGCATGTGCAATGTCTGGTCTAGTACATACCATCGCATACATTAGGCTACCGACTGCACTTGCATATGGAACACGGGACATGTCCTCTTCATTTTCTTGTGTATTGGGACACTGTTCAGTAGATAACTTTACACCTACAGGAATAGGAACCTTCACTGGTTTACTATCCTGCATATTAAACCTCTGCAATATTGTCTCGACATACTTCCTCTGGTTTAACCAGAGATTCCTTTTTTCCGAACTCTTTTAATTTCCATGCCCAAAATATAGTTTGCAGCATCAATATCTTTCATGTTGAATTTAGAGGACAAATGGGTCTTCAAATCCTGGATAGTTTCTTTGTCATTTCCAACCAACAACATATCATCCACATACAAAACCAGATAAATAACATGGTCACCAATTAATTTAAAATACACATAGTGATATTCTTTTCTTCTGGTGAAGCCAAGTCCCTGTATAAATGTATCAAATTTCTGATACCTCATCCTTGGTGACTGTTTTAACCCATATAGAGACTTCTTTAACTTGCATACTAGTTCTTTCTTACCCTTCACTGCAAAGCCTTCAGGTTTCTTCATGTAGATCTCCTCTTCTAGATCCCCGTGAAGAAATGTTGTCTTCACATCCATCTGTTCTACCTCAAAATCAAAAGCAGCAGAAAAAGATAAAAGTAATCTAATAAAATTTACCTTGGCAATAGAAGAAAAAATATCACCAAAATCAATTCCCGACACCTGGGAATAACCTTTTGCTACCAATCGAGCTTTGCATTTCTCCACCTTTCCTTCTGCATTTGTATTCTTCTTGAACACCCATTTGCTGCCAATGGGTTTCCTTCCAGCCGACAGCTCCACCAGATCTCAAGCCTCATTTTTGTGCAAAGATGCCATTTCATCAACCATGGCCTCTTTCCAGAGTTTTCCATCCTCTGAATCTACTGCTTCCTTCATAGTTCTGGGATCATCATCAGTAATAGATAAAGCAAAATTTGAATAGAAAGTAGATGGACTATACCTTTCTAGCTACCTTCTTTCTCGAATTGATCTTCTCACACCCAAAGTTTGTGGCTCTTCATATTCTGATTCCTTCTCTACTGTAAAGTTTGATTCTTCCTCCTATAGCTCAAACTCTATCTTCTCATGTTCCTTTGGTTGGAATTCATGTTTAATAACATCTTTTACCTCTCTGAACACCACATCTTGGCTGTACAATGTTGTAGCATTTTTTGGTTTTGATAAGATAGAATAAAATAATAAAAAAAATAAAAAATATATTTTGAAAAAATGTTAAGTTAGGATATGGACATAACAATATTGAATAAAATGTTTTTGAAAATATCTTGATGATGATGTCCATATCAAAGAACATGTTAGGTTAGAAAGAAAAGAAAACAAATAAACTCTAAAAGTGAGCAAGTCTAAATGCCACTACTATTTTTTTCTCCAAATAATGGTTATGTGCAGTTTGTCATAAATGCCACAACCCATGACAGTCAAATAGTTTAATCTTGACTGCTTCATGCTTTAAATTTGATGTTATAATTAGAGAATAAAGATCTGGCCAAACTGTTTAATCTTGGCAGATCAGTAGTTAGGTAGAGAATAATAAGGTTCTCATCAGTTTAATCTGAGTCCTTGGATGTTATAAGGTTAGAATTAGATAGTTAAAAAAAAAACGGAAAGGAAAAGGGTTTGCTAGCTTAAATGCACCCATTAAGTGAAGAAAAAATGATAGGATAAGCAAAGGGTAAGTAGAAGAAAGGTTGCAGAAGTATGATAATTCATTAGACAAAATGTACATTTATCATGTTTTACCATATGTTTCTATGTCCATGAGGCAATTACACAGAGCAAATGAAGGTCTACAAGATCAATTAATTAACTTCCTTCATCCTCATTCATTCCTATATTTACTAATTTCCCCTTCCCACCTTCATATAGTTTATATTCATTCATTTTCCATAAAAAAACCACTTTTCCTAAGGTTAAAATCCTTTTTGCCTAGGAAAAGTGAAAACCCCATGTTAAATCCTCTTTTACCCAAAAAACCCACAAAAAAATGTTTAGCCTAAGTATTGATGCATTTATAAAAAGCAAATAACTCATGAAAAAGCATTATACTTAGTATATTTCCCCTTTCCGCTTATGTTTCATTCAAACGCTAACTTATAGTATTAAACCCCTAAAAGTTCCCTTTCCCATATATTATTAACTTCCTTTATTAAATAACCCGAAACCATTAGTTTTATTATAAAACTATGTATTCAATAAAACATCGCATATCGGCGGGTCCTAAGCCTTTCAACATGAATTCACTCTCCTCCGCATTGCGATATGCGATGCACGATGGACCTGGACCTGACGCATATATATTTCATAATTCATCACCCATTTTGCATCCGCCCTCATTGCAAGTCCCGGCTGAAACATAAACCCTTTGCCATTACGATCTCTGATATGCAATAGGAACTCAGAATTGATCGCATTATTATCTATGACTTATTTTCCGCATCGCGTCCGGCCCCCATCGCATTCCCTTGCGATGGGCCTTCCTTCGCTAAACTGCGATTGCGATATGCGATGAACACGGACCCAACGTCATTTATCCGCCCAATTCCATATTATTTCAAGTCTACCATACCTTGTTTTGCAAAGGATTTCTTTGTTAAAATGTTTTTATGTTTTAAACGAAAAGCCAACCTAAACCTTCGTTTAACCATAAAATCCCACTAATCTCAGTTTTTAACCAATAATAAAGCCCATACTGCCATGATTAATTGTTGGGCCCCTCCGCACTGCTCTTTCGCTCCATCACTGTCTGATCACGTGCATTCAACGACCCTCAGCAATTTCCGGTTGGCTCTCTGTCCGAGCATTACCCGCCCGAAAAGCGGTATTCCACTAACCTCCCCTTGCGACGTGTCAGGCTCAGATTGTATCGGGTGATCCCTCCCAAAACCACCCATGCCTAATACGCAGTGTGATAAAAACCAAAACCACCTCCCGCATAACGACAAAATGATCACTGTTCACTTTGCGCCATATTTAAAAAAGAAAGCTGTTTTTCCATTTAAATGCAAAAATCACCCTTTTGGCTTTGTTTTTCCCATTTACACAGTGAAGCCTCCATAAGCATCTACGACCAATAAAACCATTGTTTTACCTTTAGATACACTCTGGACTCCTTCCAATATCCTTTCGAGATCAATAAAACCATTGATGTCCTTCTCTGTCACCTATGTTTTCTTAACAATTTCTGTATTTTGCAGGTAAAAACTCCTGTTCCAGGCTTACAAAGAAAAAGCTTGCATACAGTTTGAAGACAAATACGAAGATCTTACTGTTGAAAAACACAGTAAAAACTTGAAATGCACAGTAAAGGTAAAAAGGAACACAGTAAAGGTTACTCAACAGGGTCAAAGGATATTCACAAAGTTTAAAGAGTATCAGATGAAAAATCAAATGAAGGAATCAACTAGCGTAAATGATACAAATAATCAAGAAGCTTAAAGGGAAAAATATCAAACAACAAAGCCATCACAGCCTGAATAAAAGGGACAGCAAGGAGCAGTTCAATAGCTGCCCCTATCTTCTTGCATGAAGATCTTTCCTTTCCTAGAATAAATCTTAATCATTTTTAGGATATTTTCTTAGTTTCATTATTGTATAAATAACTCTCTTCTCGAGTTGTTAAGGGTTCAAGGTTCAAGGTTCATTGTTCATTGCTTGTTAAGTTATGACTGTTCATTCTACTTTGAAATTGGTTGCACCTTTCAAGGAAGCTTTTGTAGACACTTGATGTACTTAGTCTTTCTGGAACCTTAATACAAAGTAGAGGATTCTGAATTTGGTTTTACACAATTTGTGTTATCCTGTAAGTTTTTCCAGTTATTAATCATTATGTTTTTCTTCATATGCTTATGACTTATAGAGATATCTAGGTAGGAATAATTGTGTCTCAATTTATTCCTATAAGCTCCCGAAGTGATCATCTATTAAGAGAATGGATTAATGAACTGTCTATTTAGCTAATCCCCTCTAATCAATAAATCATCAACATCTTTTGTAAGCTTAAGTATATTTCGTTGAATCTTTGGAATGTATTTTAGAAGGTTTTCATACTTATGATTGTTCTGTTTTACAGTCTCGAAACTATGATAATCATATTATTTTCTGTCTTCTTCTCACCACTATTTGATCTATATAATTGTGTAAAGCTTTATAGCAGCCCTTTGCTGAGAAATTAATATTATCCAAAGGATTAAGTATTTCAATTCTACATCTATCTTCATTCATTGGTCTTCCAAAACTAAAACCAAAAACCCAAAAACAATTATTTTAGATGCTCTGGCATTGGTAGCTGACCTACTACTATCTCAGAGGTACAACATACGCAACCTCCTTGTTACTGGGTTCCAAAGCTTACAACCCTTTAAACCATCCTTATACCCAATAAAGATGCACTTTTCAAATTTACTATCCAACTTGGTTCATTTCTCCTTTGGAACATGTACATATGCATCACATCCAAATACCCTTAGATGTGAAAGATAGGGTTTCTTACCAGTCCATACCTCTTGTGGAGTCTTATCCTCCAATGCTGATGAAGGTGATCTGTTGACCAGGTAACATGCTGTCTCCACCGCCTCTGCCCAGAATTCCTGTCCTAACCCAACACCACTGAGCATGCTTCTTGCCCTTTCCATCAACGTTTTGTTCATTCTTTCTGCAACTCCATTTTGCTGAGGTGTATATGGAGTAGTCTTCTGCCGTGCTATACCACACTTCTTACAGAATCCTTCAAATTCCTTACTGCAAAACTCTCCACCATTATCTTTCCTCAGCACCTTTATCTTTTTCTCTGTCTAGTTTTCCACCAGAGCCTTAAATTCTTTAAACCTGTCAAAGACTTCAGATTTGTTCTTAAGGAAATATATCCACGTATTCCTTGAGAAGTCATCTATAAATGATACATAGTACACAGACTTGCCCAGTGATGGAACCTTCACAGGTCCAAACAAATCATTGTGGACAAGCTCTAATATCTGTTTCGCCCTCTTACCACTAGAGGGGAAACTCACACGATTCTGCTTCCTGTATACACAATTTTCACAGAAACCAAAATCTAGAGAGCTATTACTCATACCTTCTACCATACCTTTACCATGAAGTATTCGAAGGCCCTTCTCTCCAATATGTCCAAGCCTTTGATGCCACAACATGGTCTTCTCTCCAGAGACCACTAGATTTTTAGCTCCACTTTCAGGAACCACAGAACTGTTGCAGCTATCAACAACAGTGCTACCTTGAAACTTGTACAGAGTTCCAATCCGAACTCCCTGCATCAATACCAGTGCTTCCCAAACCATCTTGCAGGTATCTTTCTCGAACACTGTTTTTACACCTGCATCATCTAGCTTGCTTATAGAAATCAGATTTATAGCCAATGAAGGAATATGTAGAACACCCGGAAGTGTTCTAACCCTTTCACCTTGCAACTTCAACTTTACTTTTCCACGACCAATGATTCTAGCCTTCCTATCATCCCCCAAGAAGACATCACCACCATCATATTTCTCATACTCACAGAACCACTCTCTATGGGGAGTGAAGTGAAAGGATGCACCTAAGTCAATCCACCATGCCTCATGATCTACATGTGTACTTGAAGAAGCCAAGTACACATCCCCACCTTCATCTGAGGTGGTTTTCACCTCTACAGAAGGAGCATCATCAGATCCCTTTCCTTTATCAGGAGCTTTAGATTTATAGTCCCTTTTGAAGTGCCCTTCCTTTCTGCATTTCCAACACACCACCTTTATAGGTTTTCCTGGAGATTTAGATCTCCCTATAGATTTAGATCTCCCACTTGATGACTTATTTTTGTTTCTGTTCTGGGACCATCCTCATACAGACAAGGCATCACCATTCTGGCTCTCCATATTTTTCCATCTCATCTCCTCCGTCAGCAAGGATGAGACTATTTCATCAAACTGCAAGGCAGTTGCATTGCTACCTATTACAATAACTAGACTATCCCACGAATCTGGTAGAGAACACAACAAACTGATGCACTTATCTTCATCTAAAATTTTAATATCAACAGATGCTAATTGTTTTACCACAATATTAAATGTGTTCAGATGCTCTGTCACCGAGTCTCCATCTTTCATGCTCAGGTTATACAGCTTTTTCCACAGGAACAGTTTATTCACCAGAGACTTAGATTGGTACAAAGTCCCTAACTTGTCCCACAAAGCCTTCACTGTAGCTTCCCCTAATACATTTAGCAATACTGAATTTGAGACACACAATCGTATTGTGCTCTTTGCCTTGCGATTCAACTTCTTCCATTCTTCATCGGACACTCCCGTTGGTTTAGTACCTGGATCTACCACGATCCATTGATCTTTATCCACCAACAGATCCTCCATCTTGAGTTTCCACAACTCAAAACTCTAACCATTAAATTTCTTGATCTTTATCTTTCCACTGCTCGCCATCTTCTTTCACCACCAAAATCGATCTCACAAATATCCCACTGAACAGGGTCTTACCACAGGCCTGAGCGAAACCCCTCAGCAACAAAGGCGTCCCCTTGAAGCAAAAAATTGCTCTGATACCAAACGTAGGTTTTAACCCTGTACAGAAATTACCTACATACGAATTCTAAAACACAGAAAATAAACAATGCGAGAGCATAACACATAAAACACATATACACAAAGATTTTCCCTTGGATCCCAAAACAGAGACTACCGGCTTGATTTTTCATTATATTCCTTTCAATGTTACAATACATATTTATACATGCCGAAGCATCCAATACCATGGACCGAAAACCATCACGTCCAAAACCATGGACTGAAAACCATAGGTAGGTTCGCCCAACCTAATATAGGGTCCAATTTTTTTTTTCTTAGGGCACTACCCCAGACCCCATAGAGGGGGGCTACCCGCCCCCCTCAAACCCCCCAGACAAGGGGGGTTGCCGCCCCCCCCTGTGATCCCCCCGCTGTGCAATCGGGACAACGAAGGGGGGGCTTTGCCCCCCCTCTAACCCCCCAGTTCACTACGTATCTTAGGCGTGGAAAGAATATAACACAACCCAACACTCTAATCAAGCCATTCGTAGACTCCTAACCTCTGCAGTTACACACTTCACTTTGGCTCCATGACTCTTCTCTTGAGTTATTCTTCTGCTGCGTCTTTAAAACTACTACCTCTGAGCTTTGCGCTGACTTCTTTAATCAGATTCATACAGTCTGACCACCATCCTCCTCTGCATTCCTTAACACCACATTGAACTGGAATACATAATACTCTCTGTATTATTTCCATTATTCCAGATTCGTAATTCGTTCTTTATTTGACCTGCACACACATCTATTAAATCCGACTGGAATCACATGAATTCTACCCAGATGATAAGTCTTTTTTCACTCAGAAAGACTTTCAAAAATTCAACTTGAATTCATTCATCATTGTTTATCACATAGAAACCATAAATTCCCAATTACGGATCACTCAGCACATAAAAGGAATGACACACACAGTCACAATGAATTCAATTTCCTCATTCATTAAACAAATGTACATATAAAAATAAAAACCTGTTTAAAATCTAGCTTTGGCCTGATCTTCCTTTACACGGTTTGTATCAATGGCCCTTTCTCATTTCAATGCTCGTAGGCTACAATCTAACCCTATCTATCTACTAACTCTCTCTCTAACTCACTTGACTTGACTAACTCTTTCTCTGCCTTTTTGGCTTACATTTATACAAAAGGATTCTGTTTCCAATTCTGGTTCAGATCCTCAATCTTCTCAACTAAATCCTAAGAATCCTCTAAGTCCTCAATTAGTTCCTAAAATATCTTTTGTATCCCTTAAGGATCTCAACTTTCAACTAATCCTAAGGATCCTCCATAAATCATGAACTAACTCCTAATCTAAGATTTACAATTAATTCTCAAATCTCTCAACTATCCTGATTCTCTCATGTTCCCCTACATTCGAGAACATTTACAAATATCCTCACAATATTTAATTAACTCCTATTCTAAATGTCTCACCTAAATCACTCAAAATATCTAAAATTACATGAATTAAATACTTAGGAAGACAACTCTTCTGAAAACACAAGACCACCTAGATTCTAATAAATGTACACATTTTCAGAACCATGATGCTCCTGTATCAGACTCCCAAAGTAGAAAATAATCATGATCTCCAGATCATGTGCTTCTAATCTTTGTCCTCCTAGATCCCATACTTTATTTTGTAATCTGTCCTTGGTTGCTGCTGTTGTTTGTTGTTGTTCTCCAGGTCTCCATACCTTATGCTGCAATGCTCCACTCGTTATGCTCTCACATTCTTCTGCGGTCTTCCTATTGTTGTTGCTTCTTTCCTTTCTTGTGGTTGTCTCCTTCTGAGACACCTTCATCATTATCCTTCTTATCAACTCAATTTCTTTGTCCAGTATATCCTCTGTCTGCTAGTTGTCTTCAACTATGAATTGCTGAACTCTCATTCTTACTTTTACTGCCACCCTTACATCCTTACCCTCTTGTTCACTATTGTCTTGCACCTTTTCAGCTACTACCACATTATCCTTCAGAATAATTTTCTGCTTCTATTTACTGTACCTGTCAACTTCTTCTTCCTAATTGTCATTCATGACAATTTCTTTGTCATCCTTCATCAACTATTTATTCTGGACGTTTATCCTCTACTTTTCCAATTTTCTTCTTTGAAGACCTAGCTCTCTATATAACTCAATGATTTTACTTGGAGTAAAATTTGGAAATTTTACACAATCTCCCATTTCTTCATTTGCTATTGACCAATCATCAGATAGTCCTTCTTCCTTTGCTAAATCTTCCTTAACATCTTTCAGTAGATGTTCTTTCTCTTGTTCTTTCATTTGGTTGTCCACCTGTGCCAAATATGTTCCAGTTTCTGCAACAAAATATGCAATCATAAGACAATTATCCAAATAAAAAATATAAGGCCTTCATACCTCTTCTTCCTCTGGCAACCTTTCAGTACGTTGCTCTGATCTTTTCTTTAACTCCTCTGTTAGCACATTAGTATGCTGATTCAAACTCAAAGAATCCTTGAGACCATCAACAAGTCTCTTTTCCATGCCATTTGTTTTAATGACACCTCTCTGCACTTGTTCACTGTAGTGAACTATTTCTTCTCCAGTCTCATTGTCATACTTTTCTTCAAAACTTTCATCTTCTTGAAGGTATTCTTCTATATGTTCGAAAACTTTAAAATATTGCGTATCTTCTTCCAAACTTGAAACCATACACAAATTATCATTTTTAAAAACACAGGACCTTACAGCCTCATTTGATGCTTCATTCATCAAGTCTTTTGGCTGCTCTAAATGATTCATATGATTCAACTCCTTTGTCTCTTATTCACTTTCAAAAAGTAATGGTCCTTGTTCTGGTTCACATACCAAAACTTCAACACCTTCTCCAACATTTTCCTTTTACTGTAGCTCAACTCTTTCGAGCTTCTCTGTCTCTAATTTGACATCTATAATTTGTTCAAGTTCCCTAAGCTCCTTTATTAATTGCATATTCACCTGTTTTTCTCTTTTCTCTTGTAGCCTCTGCCACTTCACTTTCTTTCTCATGACATAACCATATTTTTGGTCCATCTCATTTCTCTACAACATTTCCATTAATACTTCAAGCTGAACTGCCATCTCAACCATTTCTCTTTCATATTTTTCGTCACTCATTCTCATGCCATTTGCCTTGGAATATCTCTTCTTTTGTCCTCTGCTATGATCTCTTTCAGAACCTATGCTATGACTGTCACTAGTCATCATCCTTTCCATCTCTATGAGTTCCTCACTCACTTCACTATGAGTTGCACAAGCCTCTGCAACAGCAAGTCTCTCCTGCTGCCACTTACCTCACCAAGCTCTCCTCTATACTTGGTCCTTTAGCAAGTACTTGGTTCTCTGTCTCTAGAACCTCTTTGAGCATTTTCCTCTGCTCCTTCTAGGCCTCAACTCATCTGCACTTTAAGAACACAACTATCCTTTTCTTCCAATCTTTAGCTGGAACATTTAGGTTCTGACCACCTCTTCATTCACTTAGAAACTCTTACCAGCTTCCTTCATTACTACTTCTTAAGGCTTGATCTTATTTTGCCGAGATACTTCATTAGCTACAACTATCAATCTTCAATCTATTTCTTATCCAGAAAAACTCAAATTAGAGTTAAATAAAATAATACTTGCACGATTTCACAAGCAGTCACCATCCACTCTTCACATTCGAGTGAATCTCCATTATCCACAAACATCGTTGTGGGTTCTTTTATGCTTCTGCAATCTCTTCACCTTCTTACTCACCTTCCTCTAAGAAGTTAACTGTTCTTCTTCAATTTCAATTTCAAACTTTTCAAAATTCCAATTATACGGATTCATTTACCATAAATCAGTTGATGTTACTTTTCTCCAAATCTAAACATTTTATCAAAATGTAGAAATTACAAGATTAATATTCCTCTTACCAATCTCCGAGCTTTAACTTTGTTGAAATCACCAGCTATCGGCAATACTCTGTTATGCATTTTCACAAGTCATTTTCTTAACCTATCATTCACTTTTTAGAATTTTCAAATTCTGTTTTACTCCTTCACTGAGTTTTCTTTCATTGTTTCATTTTTTCTCTGAGTTCTTCAAAAACAAATTTACCTGTTCCTTTCACACGCAAAGTCTTCTTTCTACTCGCAGTAAAGATTTTCCTTGCTCTGATACCAAAATGACGTAGGTGAAACCACCAAAAGAAAATTTCCCTGGTTTTCATAATCACCTTACATAAACCTTGGGTTATGGACCACCTATACAAATCAGAAACGTTACATTGTCGGTTTTAAAAAAAACCTGACCAATCACCGTATAGTGGTATAATACATAATTTTCTAAGTAACGTCAATCCCACCTAAATGCATAAATCCGGACTCCAAATAAATTAAATCCGTATCCATAAACTCCTCGGGTTCGCTCAGTAATTGAACAACAATTGAACAACAATTGAACACCCAATGAACAACAATTGAACAACAATTGAACAAAAATTGAACATCAATTGAACAATAATTGAATAACAATTGAACAACAATTGAACAATGATTGAAAAACGATTGAACAACAATTGAACATCGATTGAACAATGATTCTGCCACGTTGACTTTCCCTTTTTTTCACAAATCTTATCGGATTAATTCTCCACTGTTGATCTCCTCATTACTCCGACGGTTGTTGTTTCCCCCAATCAATGAAACTAATCGCTGATCCCCCACCATTTGATCAAGGCATGCTTGATATAACGGTCAATAATGATATCACACGAGAAACTTGCATGACACATAAACACCCTAATCATCACACATTGCATATCGCAACATCTCCCAGCCAGGTTCGTTCACTCATGAACGATATGATGCGATATTAATCTAAAGGTCAATATCAGCAACAATCCAATGGTCTGCGGCCCTTCAACTAACACACGGTTACCAAAAAACTTAAACCCCCGTAGTTGACTGTGACGTCAACGGTTGAAAATGCGATCGAAGGTTGTGATTGAGTACGACACTTCAACTCTGATCAAGACTTTCGTAGACTCCTAACCTCCGCAGTTATGCACTTCACTTCGGCTTGTTTCACTTTGTCTCCATGACTCTTCTCTTGAGTTATTCTTCCGCTGCATCTTTAAAACTACTACCTCTGAGCTTTGCGCTAACTTTAATCGGATTCATACAGTTTAACCACCATCCTCCTCTACATTCCTTAACACCACTTTGAACTGTAATATACAATACTCTCTGTATTATTTCCCTTCTTCCAGATTCGTAATTCGTTCTTTACTTGACTTGCACACACATCTATTAAATCCGACTGGAATCACACGAATTCTACCCAGATGGTAAGTCTTTTGTCACTCAAAAAGACTTTCAGAAATTCAACTTGAATTCATTCATCATGGTTTATCACGCAAAAACCATAGATTCACAATTATGGATCACTCAGCACATAAAAGGAATGACACACACAGTCACAATGAATTCAATTTCCTCATTCATTAAACAAATGTACAGATACAAATAAAAACCTGTTTACAATCTAGCTTTGGCTTGATCTTCCTTTACATGTCTGTATCAATGGCCCTTTCTCATTTCAATGCCTGTAGGCTACAATCTAACCCTATTTATCTACTATCTCTCTCTCTAACTCACTTGACTTGACTAACTCTTTCTTTGCCTTTTTGGCTTACATTTATACAAAAGGATTCTGTTTCCAATTCTGGTTCAGATCCTCAATCTTCTCAACTAAATCCTAAGAATCCTCTAATTCCTCAATTAGTTCCTAAAATATCTTCTATATCCCTTAAGGATCTCAACTTTCAACTAAAACTAAGGATCCTTCATAAATCATGAACTACTCCTAATCTAAGATTTGTAATTAATTCTCAAATCTCTTAACTATCCTGATTCTCTCATGTTCCCCTACATTCAAGAACATTTACAAATATCCTCACAATATTTAATTAACTCCTATTCTAAATGTCTCACCTAAATCACTCAAAATATCTAAAATTACATGAATTAAATACCGAGGAAAACCACTCTTCTGAAAACACAAGACCACCTAGATTCTACTAAATGTACGCATTTTCAAAACCATGATGCTCCTGTATTAGACTCCTAAAGTAGAAAATAATCATGATCTCCAGATCATGTGCTTCTAATCTTTGTCCTCTTGGATCCCATACTTCATTTTGTAATCTGTCCTTGGTTACTGTTGTTGTTTGTTGTTGTTCTCTAGGTCTCCATACCTTGTGCTGCAATGCTCCACTCGTTATGCTTTCACATTCTTCTGCTGTCTTCCTCTTGTTGTTGCTTCTTTCCTTTCTTGCGGTTGTCTTCTTCTGAGAGTCCAGTATATCCTCTGTTTGTTGGTTGTCTTCAACTCTGAATTGCTGAACTCTCATTCTTGCCTTTACTGCCACCCTTACATCCTAACCTTCTTGTTCACTATTGTCTTTCACGTTTTTAGTTACTGCCACATTATCCTTCAAGATAATTTTCTGCTTCTGTTTACTGTACCTGTCAACTTCTTCTTCCTAATTGTCATTCATGACAATTTCTTTGTCATCCTTCATCAACAATTTATTTTGGACATTTATCCTCTGCTTTTCCAATTTTCTTCTTTGAAGATCTAACTCTCTATATAACTCAATGATTTTACTTGGAGTAAAATTTGGAAATTTTACACAATCTCCCATTTCTTCATTTGCTATTGACCAATCATCAGATAGTCCTTCTTTCTCTGCTAAATCTTCCTTAACATCTTTCAGTAGATGTTTTTTCTCTTCTTCTTTCATTTAGCTGTCCACCTGTGCCAAATATGTTCCAGTTTCTGCAACAAAATCTACAATCAGAAGACAATTATCCAAATAAAAAATATAAGGCATTCGTACCTTTTCTTCCTTTGGCAACCTTTCAATACGTTGCTCTGATCTTTCCTTTAACTCCTCTGTCAGCACATTAGTACGCTGATTCAAACTCAAAGAATCCTTGAGACCATCGACAAGTCTCTTTACCACACCATCTGTTTTAATGACACCTCTCTGCACTTGTTCACTGTAGTGAACTGTTTCTTCTCCAGTCTCATTGTCATCCTCTGCTTCAAAACTTTCATCTTCTGGAAGGTATTCTTCTATATGTTCGACAACTTTAAAAGACTATGTATCTTATTCCAAACCTGCAACCATACACAAATTATCAGTTTTAAAAATAGAGGACCTTACGGCCTCATTTGATGCTTTAGTCATCAAGTCTTCTGGTTGCTTTGAATCATTCATATGATTCAACTCCTTTGTCTCTTCATCACTTTAAAAAAGTAATGGTCCCTGTTCTGGTTCACATACCAAAACTTCAACACCTTCTCCAACATTTTCCTTTTACTGTAGCTCAACTCTTTCGAGCTTCTCTGTCTCCAATTTGACATCTATAATCTGTTTAAGTTCCCTCAGCTCCTTTATTAACTGCATATTCACTTGTTGTTCTCTCTTCTCTTGTAGCCTCTGCCACTTCACTTTCTTTCTCATGACATAACCATATTTCTGGTCCATCTCATTTCTTCGCAACATTTCCATTAATACTTCAAGCTAAACTGCCATCTTAGCCATTTCTCTATCATATTTTTTGTCACTCATTCTCATGCCATTTGCCTTGGCATCTCTCTTGTTTTGTCCTCTGCTATGATCTCTTTCAGAACCTTTGCTATGAATGTCACTAGTCATCATCCTTTCCATCTCTATGAGTTCCTCACTCACTTCACTATGAGTTGCGCAAGCCTCTGCAATAGAAAGTCTCTCCTGCTGCCCCTTACCTCACCAAGCTCTCCTCTATACTTGGTCTTTTGGCAAGTACTTGGTTCTCTGTCTCTGGAACCTCTTTGAGCATTTCCCTCTGCTCCTTTTAGGCCTCAACTCATCTACACTTTAAGAACACAACTATCCTTTTCTTCCAATCTTTAGCTGGAACATTTAGGTTTTGACCACCTCTTCGTTCACTTAGAAACTCTTACCAACTTCCTTCATTACTGCTTCTTAAGGCTTGATATTATTTTGTTGAGATACTTCATTAGCTGCAACTATCAATCTTCAATCTATTTCTTATCTAGAAAATTTGAAATTAGAGTTAAATAAAATAATACTTGCACGATTTCACAAGTAGTTGCCATCCACTCTCCACATTCGAGTGAATCTCCATTATCCACAAACATCATTATGGGTTCTTTTATGCTTCTGCAATCTCTTCAACTTCTTATTCACCTTCCTCTAAGAAGTTATCTGTTCTTCTTCAATTTCAATTTCAAACTTTTCACAATTCCAATTATACGGATTCATTTACCATAAATCAGTTGCTACTACTTTTCTCCAAATCTGAACATTTTATCAAAATGTAGAAATTACAAGATTAGTATTCCTCTTACCAATCTTCGAGCTTTATCTTGGTCGAAATCACCAACTGTCGGCAATACTCTGTTGCGCATTTTCACAAGTCATTTTCTTAACCTGTCATTCACTTTTCAGAATTTTCAAATTCTGTTTTATTCCTTCACTGAGTTTTCTTTCACTGTTTCATTTTTGCTCCTTCAAAAACAAATTTACCTGTTCCTTTTGCACGCAAAGTCTTCTTTCTACTCGTGGTAAACCTTTTCCTTGATCTGATACCAAAATGATGCAGGGGAAACTACCAAAAGACAATTTCCCTGGTTTTCATAATCACCTTACATAAACCTGTGGGTTTTGGACTACCTATACAAATTGGAAGTGTTACATTGTCGGTTTTAACAAAACCCAACCAATCACTGTACAACAGAATAATACATAACTTTCTAAGTAACATCGGTCCCACCTGAATGCATAAAACCAGACTCCAAATAAATTAAATCCGCGTCCATAAACTCCTCGGGTTCGCTCAACAATTGAACAACAATTGAACACCAATTGAACAACAATTGAACAACAATTGAACAAAAATTGAACATCAATTGAACAACAATTGAATAGCAATTGAACAACGATTGAACAATGATTGAACAACAATTGAACATTGATTGAACAACGATTCTACCACAATGACTTTCCCTTTTTTTCACAAATCTTATCGGATTAATTCTCCATCGTTGATCTCCTCATTACTCTGACAGTTGTTGTTTCACCCGATCAATGAAACTAATCGCTGATCCCCCACCATTTGATCAAGGCACGCTTGATGTAATGGTCAATAATGATATCGCACAAGAAACTTGCGTGACACTTAACCACCCTGATCATCGTACATTGCATATCGCAAATTCTCCCAGCCAGGTTCGTTCACTCATGAACGATGCGATGCGATATTAATCTAACGGTCAATATCAGTAGCAATCCAACAGTCTGTGGCCCTTCAAATAACACACAGTTACCAAACAACTTAAACCCCGCAGTTGACTGTGACGTCAACGGTTGAAAATGTGATCGATGGTTGTGATTGAGTACGATACTTAAACTCTGATCAAGACATTCACAGACTCCTCAGCTCCACAGTTACGCACTTCACTTCAGCTTGTTTCACTTTGGCTCCATCACTCTTCTCTTGAGTTATTCTTCCACTGCGTCTTTAAAACTACTACCTCTTAGCTTTGCACTGACTTATTTGATTGGATTCATACAGTCCGACCACCATCCTCCTTTGCATTCCTTAACACCACTTCAAATTGGAATACATAATACTCTCTGTATTATTTCCCTTCTTCTAGATTCGTAATTCATTCTTTACTTGACCTACACACACATCTATTAAATCCAACTGGAATCACACGAATTATACCCAGGCGGTAAGTCTTTTGTCACTCAGAAAGACTTTCAGAAATTCAACTTGAATTCATTCATCATGGTTTATCATACAGAAACCATAAATTCCCAATTACAGATCACTCAGCATATAAAAGGAATGACATACATAGTCACAATGAATTCAATTTCCTCATTCATTAAACAAATGTACAAATACAAATAAAAACCTGTTTACAATCTAGCTTTGGCCTGATCTTCCTTTACATGGTCTGTATCAATGGTCCTTTCTCATTTCAATTCCCGCAGGCTACAATCTAACCCTATCTATCTACTAACTCTCTCTCTAACACACTCGACTTGACCAACTCTTTCTCTTTCTTTTTGTCTTACATTTATACAAAAGGATTCTGTTTCCAATTCTGGTTCAGATCCTCAATCTTCTCAACTAAATCCTAAGAATCCTCTAATTCCTTAATTGGTTCCTAAAATATCTTCTGTATCCCTTAAGGATCTCAAGGTTCAACTAATCCTAAGGATCCTCCATAAATCATGAACTACTCCTAATCTAAGATTTGTAATTAATTCTCAAATATCTTAACTATCCTGATTCTCTCATGTTCCCCTACATTTGAGAACATTTATGAATATCCTCACAATATTTAATTAACTCCTATTCTAAATGTCTGATCTGAAAATCATTTGTGAATGATCTTAGTTAATTAATGAAGGTATTACAGACCCATGTGCTGGGGTGTGACTATGTTATTTTAAGCAACGGATCGATAAGATTGCAAAATACACAGACACTTGAAACAGTAAGAGAAACACAGTAAGCAAATATAAAAACACAACAAATTTTAAGGATTTCACCCAATCCTCCTGGGATACGTCTCCTGGTCCAGCCTTTAGTGGTGGCATTTTTTATTGTGTCTTAAGCAGAGATTTTACAATAAGGAGCTCAATTTGAGTCTCACTTAACAAATGATGATCATTAGGGTGGTACTTGGATCCCCCAAGCCTCTAGAGTACACAGACTCCCCCTTAATACTGAATCCCGATCTCAACTGGTCTCAATGGTATGAGCCCAATTTGGTACTCAATACCGAACAGGTATACGTGGAGGAGTTGCTTGAACCTCTCAAGCCCTCTCTGGAGTTCAGAGACTCTCGAACTCTCTTTGTCTCTTTTTGCTCGATGCTGCCTTCGCTCTATAGGTCAGCTTGACTTCTCTGTTCTTTGTGATTCACTTCTTTCTCTACTTCTGTTCCCCCTCTGTTCTTTGTCTATTCGTGGCTTAAAGCCAATCTACTCCTTGACTGTTCGTTTCCTCTTCCCGATTCTCTAGATCGCCTGCCTCTGTCTGCTAGAATTCCCCTACTCTGTGTCGTCATTGCTGTGTAACGCTGCACAGAGAGGTGGCCACTTGTTGCCTTACGGACTGAGTGTCAGTTTTCTTTTGAACGGTCGTTATTTCCATTACTCCAGGATTTTCCTGTGAAACTGATCCTTCTACCAGCTCATCAGTCATGCTAGACCTCAAATCTTTATGTGCCTAAGTCTATTTTCCCGTCGAATTTGGTCATCTATCGGGTTAATTCTCCTGTGTTGATCTGTAGCCTCTAGATCCTACGGTCTCCATCCATATCGCGCGGGTAAGTTGCTCGACCATTACTCACGCGATGTAAGCAATTTTCTCTCTCATCCACTGGACACGCGTTGCCCGGTGTGTGGCATCACGCTGAACTTGGCCAAACCCGCTTGCCACTCGAAGTGCATGTGATATCCTGCCGGTTTTGGGAGCGGGACCCGCCTTCTGCCGTTTTTCGCACGGTTTCCTATTTTCCCTCGTGACCTAGTGCTCAGGGCTTTCCTACTCTGAGGGTTTTTTCCTGGCACTAATGGCGTATCAGAAACTGCCTCTGTTTCTGGATCTGGGCTTCCGATTGCCAATTTGCATCCATGCGCGGTCTCCACAGGCCAATGGTCAACGCGCTTTGACCGAGGGTCCTCATTGTTCATGCAGGCCACAATTGCCATTGTCCAGAGGTCATTTATGATACTTGTTATTCATAAGATTTGATCTGACATAATTTTGAAACAGTCATGAGAAATGTTTAAGGATCCAATTCGGATCATAGCCTTCCCACTGAAAAAGCTTTTCGTCCACCAAAAGTTGGTTTTCAAGCATTGGCCAAGTGAGGATATAACTGTCTCACTTGTCCAATCTCTATCCATTTTGCATTGCTTGGATTTGAACCTTTGAGTCCAATCCTGAGGTACTCAACATCTCCCCTACGCATCGTCCTCACCTTCCTATCCAAAATCGTGTCTTCTTGCAATTCATTGAGATATTCAGGTAACAGATCATCAATAGAAAGAAATTGACTTTGCTCTTCGGGATATTCAATTAATGAAGGTTCAAATAGTCTCAAGTTGTCTGCATTAACGACTGAGTAGATGTGCATGTAAGCTAGTAAATCAAGGCGAAAAGCATTCTCACCAATTTTCTAAAGTATCTTAAAAGGTCCATACCTTATTGGCTTTAGCTTTTTACCTTCACCTTGCATTCTATCTTTGCTAATATACAGCTATAATTGATCACCAACTTGGAAACTATGCTCCATCCGATGCTTGTCATGCCTTGCCTTGTATTTGGCTTGGCTCTTTTCCAGCTGTTCCTGTATTGCCTGGTGAATCTCTTGGATTTGTTCAATGAACTTGGTTGCCTTGTCCACATCACTGTGTCCATCAATTGCTATGTATTTACCAAAGACAAAATCCAAGGGAGACCTTGGTGTGAAACCAAAATAGGTCTCAAAAGAAGATCTCTGTGTAGAAGAATGTTTTTCTCGGTTGTAAGCATGTTGCACATAACACAAATGTTCATCCCAAAGTTTGGGATGCTTGCTACAATAGCCCCTGAGCAACTGGATCACTGTCCTATTGACCACTTCTGTTTGGCCAGCTATCTGTGGATGAAAGGCTGTGCTTTTCTTCAGTCTGGTGTCCATCAGTTCCCATAGAATCGACAAAAAATTCCCAACAAATCGGGTGTCTCGATTAGATACAATGGAAGTGGGTAATCCAAAATGAACCCATACATGTTGAAAGAACAACTTTGTAGTTTGTTCAGCTGTAATCTGTTTATTAAAAGGTATCAAAATACACATTTTGCTGAACCTATCCACAACAACATATAAATAGTCATGACCTTTCCTAGATTTGGGCAGTCCTCCAACAAAGTCCATGGAAATACTTTCCCAAGGATGAGAAGAAATTGGTAATGGAGTGTACAAGCCTAGTTTTCTATTGTTGGGCTTGCTTTTAGCACACATGGTACACCCTCTTACATATCTAGAAACTGTCTCATTCATTTTTGGCCAATAAAAAAATATTTGCAGCTGTGCAACCGTTTTACTTACCCCAAAGTGACTTGATATTAGAGAAGTGTGTGCTTCCTGAATTATCTTTACTCTTTCAGTTTGTGGAATGCATAGCTTCCCACAATGATACAAGAGTTGGTCCTTAATGTGATAATCTAGTTCTTCTACTCGTTTGCCTTGACTTAAAGTTGCATATACATCTTTAAAATCTATATCTTGAGCATTTCGTTAAATGTAGCTCATGCAGTACTGAATTATGCTTAAGTATAGTGGATGCATTTATAATAGGTCTAGACAACATATCTGCAAATTTATTGTGTATGCCCTTTTTATATCAGATGACTAAATGAAACTGTTGTAGAAAACCCATCCACCTATAGTGTCTTGATTGCTGCAACATAGTTTGGGAGTGTAGATATTGAAGTGGTTGATGATCAGTATGTATGAGTGTCTCTTTGCCCATTAAGTAATGTTTCCACTTTTTCACACTTTGTACTAATGCATACAATTCTTTATCATATGTTGGATAATTAACTACTACATAATTAAATGTCTCAGAATGATAACATATGGGTTTACCGTGTTGTATCAACACTGCTCCCATGGCATAGTCACTGGCATCTGTTTGGATCTCAAATGGTCTTTGAATATCTGGCAGTGCTAGTACTGGTGCTGTACTAATCTTTTCTTTCAAGGTGTCGAAGGCTTTCTGCTGTTTGCCTCCCCACTGAAACACCTTGTTCAATCCTGTCAAAGCATGTAAGGGAGCTACAATTAAGGAAAAGTTAGAAATGAACTTTCTCCAATATTGTGCTGCTCCTAAGAAGCTTCTCACTTCTGTAGCAGATTTGGGTTTAGGCCAGTTTATAATGACTGCAACTTTAGAGGGATCTATCTTCAATTCACCACCCCCTACTATATGTCCCAAATAATTCAAATATGTTTTGCCAAATTCACATTTTGATAGTTTAACATAAAGTTTTTCTCCTTTAAAAACATCTAGTGTCTACTTAACATGCTTTAAATGTTCTTCCCACGTTTTTCTAAATATAAGAATGTCATCCAGATATACAATAAAAAAATCATCAAGAAAAGGTCTGAGTACATCATTCATTATTCTCATGAAAGTAGCAGGAGCATTAGTTAAGCCAAAAGGCATAACTAGCCACTCATACAATCCCTGCTTTGTTTTGAAAGAAGTCTTCCATGCATCTTGTTCTGCAACTTTGACCTGATGATATCCACTATGCAAGTCTAACTTGGAAAAATAAACAACTTCCTTTAACTGATCTAGTAGATCATCTATGCGAGGAAGGGGATAACGATTTTTTATCGTTATCTTATTCAGTGCTCGGTAATCAATGCACATTCTCCACGAGCCATCTTTCTTTCTCACCAAAACGATTGGTGACCCACATGGTGATGTGCTAGGTCTGATGAACCCCTTCTTGAGCAACTCCTACACCTGCTTCTTCATTTATGCATTCTCTAAAGCGGACAACCTGTACATCCAAATGTTAGGCAATGGGGCATCTTGCTGCAAATTAATATCATGCACTATTTCCTTTTTGGGTGGCAAACCTTTAGGTTCTTGAAACAAGATATCATACTCTGAAAAAACTTTTTCTAAATCAGCTTGCTGTTTAGCATCACATCCCTCAAATACATTGGCTTTATCAGGTTTCTTTTCCTTTACAACCATCAGTAAAAATTGTTTGCATGAATTTACAATTTGTTTCATCTACCCTGAGTTTATGAGAATATAATTATTCTTGAGCTTATGAACTCTTACGAAGTATTCGATTCCATCTTTAATGAGTAGATACTTGTTCTCAGCTCTATAGAAAATAGCTTTTCTATCATACAAGTAAGGACTTCCTAAAACAATTCCACATATATCTAGAGGAAGTTTATCTAACTCAACCTCATCTACAAATGCTGACCCAAAAGAAAACTTAAGTTTACATTGTCTAGTCACTTGTGGTTGTGCTTTATCACTTAACCAACCTAATGGGTATGGTTTCTTGTGAGGTGTAGTTAGTAATCCCAACTTCTTTACAATTGCTTCAGAAATTAAATTTACTTGTGAGCCACTATCAAACAAAGTATCAATCTTTTGATGTTTGGAAACACCTCGAATATGGAAAAGCTCATCTCTTTTTCTCTCATTTTCTTTGTCATTAATAGATTATGCATAACTACTAGTAGATGCTTCAGATTTTTTACCTTTTATACCTGTGGCTACAATGGTTGTTTCATCTCCTGAGTCCGACCCCAAATCTTTCTGAATAGCTGCAGCAGTATTCTTCTTCTTGCCCTTGAACTTCTTAGGTCTCAGCTCCGGATGCAGAATCCAATACTGCTCATCATCATGTCCATCCTTTTTACAGTGAGTGCATGAAGACTTTGTCTTTTGTGAAGTATTGGCCTTCCTTTCTTTTCATTTTTTTTTCTTTTCTCCTTATTCTTGCTTGCAATGGGTTTGGATGATCCCCCAACTTCTGGGTTCCCATTCTTTCCTCTAGCTTCTAGATGCGTAGCTTGAACAGATACCTCATCTATACTAGTGGGATTAAACATGAGGATAGTGTGCCTCATGTAGCTGTGTAGACCACCTATGTACTTCAATAGCCTTAGGTGAGTCTATTGAAATTCCTAGAATCAAAGCTCTCTTCCTAAATTCTTGGGTGTAACCCTGTACACTTTGCCCTTTCAATTGGCGAAGAGTTTGCCAGCTCATCATGGCTTGTTGCATGTAAGCTAGTGGATAGAATTGTTTTTTGATTGCAGAAACAAATTCACTCCAGAAAAAAAGAATATTACCATGTTTCTTCATGTCAGCTTGTGTCCTGCCTTCCCACCATACCAAGGCAGTGCCTCCGAGGCGTAGGCTGGCTAGCTGACTCTTACTCTTGTCTAAGTCGATACTCTGCACTCTGCAATAAACATCAATTTGTTTGATCCAATTATCCAACTTCTCTGCATTCAAAACTCCATCATATATGGGTAAATCAAATTTAACATCTATTTTAATCAAAGATGTCTTCTTTTTATGTTTATGGCTATTAGGAGGTGTGAGAAAGCTTTCTTCTTTCCCTTTCCCTTTTGAGTGGTCATAGAGGAGAGATTCTTCTTCTCCTTTATCTTGCTTGGAGCCTGATGAATCTTCATCTTTATGTTTCCTAAAGTCCTTATACATTTCCTCTACCATGGACCTCATGGCCAGGAAACTATCTATGAATTGAGGGTCTAGCCCCAAGGGACTTTCCTCTGACATTTTCTTCTGAGGATAAACTCTTCCAATCTTCGGGTTAGTTTCAACCAAAACTCCTTCTCCTAACTTAAGCTTTGATCTAGTTAGCATTCAACAACAAAATCCAGCACCAAAATTAATTCCCTGCACTTAGGAATAACCTTTTGGTACTAACTAAGATTTGTATTTCTCTATTTTTCCTTCTGCATTCAAGTTTTTCTTAAACACCCATTTTCTGCCAATGGGCTTTCTTCTAGCCAACAGTTACACTAGATGCCAATCCTAATTTTTGTCCAAGTCCTCCATTTCCTCAACCATGGAATTTTTTGAAAGTTTTCCATCCTTTGGATCCACTTCCTCCCTAACAATTTTATGAACATCATCAATAATAAGAAAATAAAAGTTTGAATAGAAATCGGGTGGAATATACCTTTCTAGGTTCCCTTTTTCAGGAACTGATCTCCACGAAACCAAAGTATGTGGTTCTTCTTCTTATTATTCATGTTCTTCTGTAGATTCTAAATCATCATCCTTTAGTTCAAATGATATCTTCTCTAGTTCTTTCTCCCTTGGTAGGAATTCCTTTTTAATAAAATATTTCACTTCTATAAATACCACATCTCGATTGTACACAACCTTCTTTGTTTTTGGGTTCCAAATCTTGTAACCTTTTAAACCATATTTATAACCAATAAAGATGCATCTTTTAGATTTTCTATCCAACTTAGTTAAGTTTTCTTCAGCACATGTACATATGCATGATAGCCAAACACTGTAAGATGTGAGAGAGATGGTTTCTTGCCAATCCATATCTCATGTGGAGTCTTATCATCTAACATTGGTGAGGGTGTTATATTTAACAAGTAACATGCAATATCCACTTCTTCTACCCAAAACCTCTGTCCTAACACGACACCACTAAGCATTCTCTTTATTTTTTCCATCAATTTCCTATTCATCATTTTTGTAACTTCATTTGTTATAACCCTATTTTCCACTCCACTATAGTGAGAGAAACCCTAGTTCAACATATCTTAGTTGTTGGCTAGAATACATCCCTTTCACCCTTGATTTTACTTACATGGGTCTTACAAGGAAGTTATTAGATTGCTAATAAAGACTTAGAAGTATCATCCTTTTCCTATTAATGATCATATATGTAATAGATCTGGTCAAGTTGGTCTTTGATGTGGGGTATTTTGTCTTTTGCTTGTGATTTTGGTTTGTTGTTAAAAGTCGCATTTTTTATTGAATTGATTTTTGTGGTGATTGATATTTGTGTTTCTTTTATGAAATTGGAAACTAGATCTAAGTAGTTTAGGAAGTGCTTGTGAAGTGTTTGCCTATTTATATTGTGAAAAAATTCTCTTTACTTTGGCCTCTCAAGTATTCTTTAATTTTCTAGGGTTTAGTTTGTATCCCTTGTAGGTCATTGTGGGTATGAGATTCTTTGTTATCTATATTGAGCTATAGATATAAAAGTTACTTTGATTTTACATTTGTTATTTGTTTGTGTGTGATGAATTGTATCTTATGTTTTCCTTTTGCACAAACACATTTTTCAAGCTTTGAGTGCTTAGTGCTCTTGCTTTGGTCATTATTTGAAATTTTCTTTTTGTGTTTCTCCTTTAGGTTGTTTTTTGGATCAGATTCATTTTGTGGATTTAGTGAATTTTAGAGAGAATATTGGGAATTAATGTGAGGTTTTTTGTCACTTGGAAAAAAGGAAAAATACTATCTACCTTTTCTTAATTATTTTTAATCAAAAGAGAAAGAAAAAAAATCACTTCATATAGCTTGCATTATGAATGGTCTTGAGTAATTTCACACCATCTCAATTTCACTCCATTACCCAGTAAACAACAACCACTAAAATCAATGATTAAAAAAATCAATTTGATATATTTCTCTTTTCTCTGGTATCAACCAATATTGTTAGCTTAGGATTTTAGGGCCTTAGAATAGGTTGGTGAGGTTAACTCTCCAAGTATACCAAAAAAAACAGTATAATCTTGAGTTAGATCGTGGAAATCCATTTGCAGTTACATGTTTTCTAGGAATCCATGCACAAAAGTCAATCATGAGGTCACATTGAGGCCAGTGGAGTGATCTAGGCCAATTCACTTGGTCTTGGTGATGTGGTTTGCATGTACTTAGGGAATCTCCTTGAGAGGCATATGACTCATTTAGAGGAATATCTCTAAAGGTTTCAAGCATAGATGCCCTACCTTTTCATGTGGATTTGACTAAAGACTATTACCCGAGGTAGGGTGGCTATACGTAGTAACCATAGTGGCCATAATCTTAGGGACCTTACATAGGTGATCGTGATGGGGACATCTGTGGTATACTTGGGGCAGATGTTGGTCATTACTCAGTCAATTCTCCTAGAGGGTGCCCACACATAATTAAGGTTTCTTGCATCGAGTGTAAGAGTTTTTAAATAGGAGGCCAACGTAATTACCCCAACCATATATTCATAGCGACTTGGGCCTTGATCAACTTAGCTCTAGCTACAAAAGGATCCCTTTGATCTCTTAGTTTGTGTGCTTTCTCATTAGATTTTATAGCATGTGTTGTTTGGTCTAAATCTAGTTGGTCATAGGGGTGTCTCACATTAATTGATTAACTAATAAAATATATTCACCATTTTTGACCAAACTATTCAATGCTCTTGAAGAATTTCAATTTTTTTTCCAAAAGAGGAAGCTCCACCACCTAGAAGATGTAGGATAGATTTGTTAGCAGAGGACTTAGATCAAACCTAGGATGGAGGGGATAATCATGGTTATAAGGGGGAATAATTAGTCACTGTTGAGATTAGAGATGAGAGTCCATTATCACATGTCAACCCACCTTTAACCACCTTTTTTGACCCTATACTTGTACAACTAAGTGCCTTTTCTTCTGAACCTTTTTCCTTATTCTCTCATCACGTATATGGTGAGAGTGGTGCATCTACCATTGAGAGATGGATCCCCCATCACATTCTATGTCAAGAATATCCTTAGTTATGGCTACATTACCATTGGTTAGTGTGATATGAACCACTGATATAACATTGACAACAACTTTGTTCTCTGGATGGGGTATTCCACTAGTTGCTTCAACAACCCCTACATACCAATATGGGCATTATTGTTGGGTGTGGAGCATGATTATCTTTTTATTCAGAGGTATCACCACATTGGACCCTAGTTTGTAATGGGGCGGCAATGCCGCTCGTAAAATATATGCTGCAAGGGGGGTCTTTGGGAGCCCCCCCCGGCAGGCGAATGGGGGCAGCACCCCCGAAGCTAAAAATAGATGTAAAATTTCCTTGTAAAATGTTGTAATTCCGTAGTCAATCTGGGCCGTTCATTAGGCGGAGATCTGACGATAGAAGTTATGTTTAATTTAGGGTTTTTTGCCCTAGAAGGAAAGCCCTCGCTATATATGAGGGAATTGTATTGTGTCTATGTAGATCTGTATTCTGAGTGAGAAAGAGAGAGGAGATTGTGTGAGAGCGAAGAGGGAATTACAACAGATCTGCTGTAGGTTGTATCTCTTCATTTTGTTGGTTAATGTAGAAGGAAGGACTGGCTATTTCTCCATGGATGTAGCCCAAATTGGGTGAACCACATATATCTGTGTCTCTCTTGTTTTATGTGTTTATATTTCTGCAATATATTTTATGTGTTCCATTGCTCTGCAATATATAATTTTCTAAAAATTATCGAGCCATTTGTAGGAGATAATCCTTTGAATGAGAGTATCACTATGGGACTATTTAAAATCCAAGTGCTTTTCCTATACCCCTTCTTGATGTTCCCTTGACCTATACCACTCCTATGTATATGATCTCTTCTGTCACTAGTGGACCCCATCGATCTTCTGACCTTTGGATGGTGCTTTCCCCTTCAGAAATGAATCATTATGGTGATTGTGTGCCTTTAAGTTCAACTGAGATTGCTTACCAATGCATCCAATTGGAATTTGTTAATTCTTAGCTAGGTGATACATCTTGCGAACCAATTTATGATTACCTCATGCCCATTTGGGCGGTTGACCATCTAGTATCTCATGACTTTCTTGATATTGATCTTCCTACTATTGAAACATTTATGGAAGTCATGTTGATCTCTGATTGTCCTTGGGGAGATATTCATCATCGACCATCTTTTATTCCTCGAGTAGAAAATCTAGATGAGTAATCAAAATCTTGGCCTCCTCTGGTAATTTTGAGTGGTCATAATCCCCCATCATACTTCATGATGTTTTCTCAGAGTGGAACTTGGTGAACATCTTAAAAATATACCCATCAACATTGCTACGAAACTGTGTGTAATGGAAAATATTATTATTGGAGGAGATTGTACGCCCAAAGAAATTGAAATATACACTTCCATTTCCAAATAATTTCATGATTTTTTTGCTTGTTCTTATGAAGAAATTCCTGGCATGACCCTCTAGGTTGTCCAAAAAAAAATAAAAATGTATGACATAACTAATCCTATTCACAAAAATCTTAGGCTAGTTAATCCTTATAAAGCAGTTGGAATTAAAATAGAAGTTAAAAAACTATTAGATGTTGGTTTCATTTATTCAGTACCATTGACAAAATGGGTTTCTAATCCTATTCTGATTGATTAGTAAAAAGGAACGATTTGAGTTTTCATTGATTATAGGGATCCAAATTTGGATTGTCCAAAGGATAATTATCTAAACCCTTTTATTGATCAAATTATTGATGAATGCGTTAGGAATCCTATCTTTCCCTTTATGGATGGTTTTTCTAGCTATAAGAAAATCGAGATCAAAACAAAGGATCGGTGTCAAAATTATTTTATCTGTCCTAACAAGCCTTGTATTATGGCTTTCATGATATAAAACACATTGTTGATGTTTATCTTGATGACTTTACTACTTAGTCTTTCCTATGTGAGGATCATCCATCCCATATTAGGAAGTTTATCTTAAGTATTGTTATTACAAAATCTGATTAAACTCCCATAAATGTTCCTTTTTCATATGATCCATGAGGTTACTATGTTTCATCATTTCCAAGGAAGGGATCCACATTAATCCATCTAAGGTAGAGGCTATAATCAATTTGTCTTCTCCACGTACTATATGGCAGTGTCAAGCACTTCAAGGGAAGGCTAATTTCTTGTGTAGGTTTATTGCTAACTATGCTATGGTAATAATAGGCTTTATGCACCTATTAAAAAGGGAGTGCCTTTCATATGGGATGACTAGTAAGCCCAATTATCTTTTGATGTGTTGAAAAAAGTCTTGTTGTCTACCCCATTACTCATCCATCCTGATTTTAATCAGGACGTCTTATTATATCTCGTAGCCACTGAATCCACCATAGGTATGGTTATTGTCCAAGAAGAAGAGATTCATAATGAACATCCCATCTATTACCTTAGCAAAGGCCTTATTGATCTCGAGCTTCATTACTCCCATATAGAGAAGTTATCTTTGGTAAAAAATATTTTTGTCCAATATTCATGACATTGTATACTCTTGTAAAAGACTACTGTAATCATATAATCCAACCAGATGAAACATATTATTATTTGTCAAATCATTGCAGGAAAGTACTCCAAGTGGATTTTCATCTTTCAAGAGTTTAATTTGGAGTTCGTGGTTGCTAAATCTAGAAATATATGGAATTCGTTGAGTTAATGTCTACATTACCTGAGTTTATGAAGTTTTGGTTGAGGACTAAGCTAATGATGAATCTTTATTCCTCATTATCTCCTCTAATCCATGGTATGGAAATGTTATTCTTTATCTCCAAACTTAATGTTTTCAATATGAACTCTCTCACGATTAATGTTGGATTATACACCATCAGGCTAGGAAATATGTGATCATCTCTTATACTATTTATTATCATGGAGTTGATGTGGTGTTATGTTGATGTCTTACTCATGAAGAATCCAAGTAAGTCATAAATTATTTTCACACCCAACCATGTGGAGGTTATTTGTCTAGGCATTCCATTGCTCATAAAATATTGTGTGCTAGTTATTTTTTTCCTTCGATATATAAGGATTGTATTACTGTAGTCCAAAAGTGCCATCCATGTCAAATAATGTCTAAAAATATGTGTTCTCACCCTAATCCACTTCACCCTATGGTTTCTATGAAACCCTTTGCTAAATGGGGCATTAACTTTATGCAATATAACCCAATGTCAACCAAACAACAACAATTTCTTGGTCTAACCTTAGTTGTATTTTTTTTGTCTTTCTTGTCTTTGTTTTACTTATATATTATATTTGTAAACTATTGTTATATAGATGCTTCAGTATTTTCTATATATGCTAATGTTACTTTATTGATTTTAATTGTATAGTATTGCCCCCCTAGGGCATTTCTCGACGAGGAAGATGTGGTTGTAGTACAAGCGTTTGTTCAAGAACATGGAGCGATTAATATTTAGGATCAAGATTATCATTATATGAAAGAAGATAATGACGCTGATAACATAGTTGAAGAAGATGGGACAAATAGATTGATCCAGGAGACATTTAATAATTTTTGAATGGATGATGATGACAACTAGTATGATGACCATGCTTTTGATTTACTTGTACTTGAGATGACAACTAAACCTCTTTATGAAGGCTCAAAAACATCTCTTCTCTCTGCTCTATTGTTGTTGGTTAACTTAAAGGTGGTGAATGGTTTGTTAAACACATGTGTGACACAACTCCTAAGGTATGTAATATATTTTGTGATACTTAGTACTATATACATGATAAAGAAATAATTTTTTTGTTGTTTTTAATGTTAGTACGTTGATCTGCATCATTTCATTAATTTGTAACATTTGCATGCAATATGTATGATTAATATTGTTTAGTACATTAACCAATACTATATTTTTTTATATTGTAGATTATTAGGTGAATTTCGGCTCCCATCGTCAAATGTTTTACCTCATACATACCGAGATTTACATGTCATTATGAGAGATATTAGAATGGAGTATCAAGCTATTCGTGCATGCCCTAATGATGATATTATCTATTATAAAGAACATGCATTGAAAGAAAAATTACCAAAACATGATGAGAATAGATATCAAACCAATAAAGTAACAAAAAAGGTGCCTCATAAGGATCTTTGTTATATTCCCATAATTCCACGTATGTGACAATTGTTCAGGTGCAAAAGCGTAGCAAAAATTATGGATTACCATGCAAGGAATATAAGTGAAGATGTTTTGTTTGAGTGCTTATAGATGGATCCACATTTAGGAATATGGAGGAAAAGTGGCCAGAGTTTAAAAGAGAACCTTGTAATCTCAGGCTTTCATTAGTAACTGCTGATGTCAATCCATTTGGAGAAGCCAAATCTACTTACTTGGTGTGGCCCATTTTTGTTATCAACAATAACATTCCTCCATGGAAGTCAATAAAGAGGAAACACATAATGTTGACAATGATTGTTCCAGGTATTAATTTTTTTAGAATAAATTTAATTAGCACAATGACATATCATTTGTCTTGTTTGTTTCATAATTATGTCCTATATTTTTTTGTTAATTTGCTCATATATGTTCAATTGTGCCTTATAATTATATCTTATAATTTATTTATTTTTACTCACATATGTAGTATTTCTTTTTTTTCTAAATAAAACTATTATATTAACATAAAAGGAGGATAATTTACATCTAGACCATAGTAAAAAACAACTGCCCTGTAGAAGCGGCAGAGAGTAACAAAAACACTGCCCATGACAGTGAACTTAGCCAAGAACTGGTGTTCAAATCCCACGCAGGGGAACAAGTATTGACTCTCTTGCTGAGCTTACAAAAATTCATAGAGGCATACAAAATGAACCATATCTTGCAGAAGTGAACCAAAATATGCATCCTGAACCAAAAATTGCCCGCCATTAAGGGCCGCGTAACCATTAACAGAACAACAGAGAAAGAAATTACTCGTCTGGAGGCTCCTCCACAATTCTGCACCAACCGAACTCAGGCTGAGCACTAGCACGAGCAGCATCAGTGTCATCCCTTGCACGAGCAGCATCAGGTTCAGAAGGACCAGGAGCCTCTGTTTCCATCACCATGTCCATGGCATTGTACGTGGGGACCTCTGGAACCTGCATAGAGAGAGGAATCTGCGCAGAGACAGAGGCAAGGCCCTCCTGATGAGTGCTGGATTCCCCTGCCTCCTGGCCTTCTTCAAGAAAAAACACCGAGACATGAGCAGTGATTCTCGGGCGATTCAGGGAACAATTGAAGGTGAAAATCGCCGAGCCAAAGGAGGGAGACGACGAGGAATCAGGAGGGAAATGGCTGGGGAGATGGAGACGCCCTCTCCCACTGCGCGTGCGAGGGTAATGGCCAGCAGAAAGATCACTGGAAACGGAGGGAGAATTGGAGGACGGGTGGGAGGGCACACGCCTAGGAGTTCCCCTGCGGCTCCTCATTCTATGGCGGAGTCGGGGCATAACTAGCACCTCAGCCACCCTTTGAACACAAGACCACGCAGCCACCTCCACAGAGCTCGGCCTATTCAGATGGGCAACCAAATTCAGGCTGGAGGCCTTCAAACAAAGCCTAGGAGAAGACGGAGGCGGCGTCGCAGAGTTGGCCGAGCAAGACAGGACGACAGAGCATAACAAAGTAGCATACCATAATACACCTTTACCCGTCCAGCAAAACACCAGAAACTTCAAAACGATCCCAAAGCTGAGCTTGTATTTAACACTATCCGCCTTTCCTCGGATTGCACCTGCCATAACTCCAGCATTAAAGAGAGCCGAGGCCCAGCTCAGACCAGAGCATGCGGAAGCGATGGAGAAATCAGATGACAGTCTTGGCACAACAAAACCACATGACGTGAGTCCAAGTGAAACCAGATGCCCCTGTTTAAACTGCATCGGGCGATAAACCAGGTGGTACAGGGCAGGCAGGTGTCGTCCTACCTCGCCGCACCCCTGTCCCATCACATTAACCCGCTGTGTATGCACCCGCATCCGGGGACATATGTAGTAATTATGTATTGTATGTTCAATCAATTAGGTAATTACCAGGTCAAATATATGAATTTATATATCGAGCCTCTTATCAATTAGTTAGTGGAGTTATGGAACAGTGTCACTATGTATGATATCTTGAGACCAGTAGTTGCACAAAAGGAATTTAAATTCCATGCAATGTTTGTATGGAAAATTCATGATGCCCCAAAACATTTTTGTGGTATGTTATAACGTTACCTTGCACTTTAATAATGTTTAATTTTATGAAGTTCATTTCAAGTATGCTTTTTAAATAGTTTGTCCAGTTTGTGACCCTAAGATTAAATCTTGTAGTTCAAGAAGCTTAGGAAAGGAGGTGTCTGATGAGTATAGTCACTTCCTTTCTAAGAACCATAGGTATTGAAGTACTGAAAAAAACATCTTTTCAATGGGAAAGAAGAGATTGGAGTAAGACCACAGAGAATGACACCTCGTGCATGGAACTTGCAATATAATAGATTCTCTCAAGGTATGGATCAAAGTATCTATGTATCAATATACATTATGTGTTTGGATTATTTTATCTTTTTTATGGCATTTTATTCACTATACTAATTGATAGGTTATATTTTTGTTATGATATATTTATCTATGATTCACATTGTATATAGTGAAGGCATTAATAACGGGGCACTTCCATGAGGAATGAAAAGTTATACCAGTCAATTCAATATACTCCCCTACTATGAGCACCTAGAAATTGTTCATTTGTTTGATACAATGCACATCGGGAAGAATGTAACAGAGACCTTATGGCAAATCTTAGATGGAAGGAGAGATAAATAATTTTTTTTCAAGATTTATAATGACATTAAGGAGGCCGACCATGCATTGCAAAGTGCGATTCATTCAAATAGAGATTGAGACGACCAAAATATAATCACCCTTCCATGGTTATTGACAGAGAAGCAAAGCAAGAATGATAAAGAGGTTATTGAAAAAAATGATTTTCCAACTGGATTTTCTTCAAACATAAAGAATATCCTAACAAAGAAAGCTGAATTAGGTGGCGTAAAAACTCATGATTGGCATACGTTCATTAAGGTAATTATTTTGGTGTATATGTATTTTATACATTGGTGAAACATCTTATTAATTAGCGTTTTTTTCTACTAATTTGGGAAAAAATAATGATTGATCATTATTTTTGTTAGAGTATGTTCTACCTTTATCTCTCTCAGAAACCTTTGACAACAATGTCAAACAAGTTATATATGATCTTGGAAAATACATGAGGTAAGTGGAGATTTATGTGTAAAGTGTAATATGTTAAATAAGTTGTTGTGTTTCATATTTTTAACTGCATGTGTTTTTCTTGTCATCATGTACTATATTATTCTTTTTTTGTTGAAACCTGTGATTTTATTGCTTCATTTGTAGATGGTTGTCATCTAAATAAATCGATAAAGAAGATATAAAGTATTGGAGAAAACAAATTCCTCATCTAATGTGTGAAATGAAAAAGTATCTACCTCTGACATTTTTCAATGCATAAGAACACTACCTCATACACCAAGTCGAGGAGATTGAAAAGTGTGGACCTGTACACACAAGATAAATTTGGATGGTTGAGAGGCACTTTAAATCACTAAAGGATTTGGTCAGACAAAGAGTACATACTGAGGGTTCTATGGTATAGGGATATATGGTATATCAAACCATGGCTTATATTCATCAATATAGTGATGAAATAGGAAAAATTATTAATGTATTGGATCACATTTGGGATGTCAACTCTGTGGACGATTTTGAAGGGGAGCACCTATTGGGGAAAGGTAGAATGAGCAAAGTGAGATGTAAGTAGATAGTGGATATTTATAGCACATTTGACTTATTTATTTTTATGTATATCGTACTTATTTAATTTTTAGTCTTCTTGCATAATCCATTATTATGAAGGTATAACATGGTAACTAATTATATATATGTGAATTGTTTTATTTTAATACAGTTGGTCAAGAGTGGGATGCAATACATTTATACATTGCAAATAGTAAAGATTAGATGAAGGTATGGATTGAATAATGAAAACAAGCTAATAATGGTAGGTTATCATGGTGTGGTGTGTCTTCATTGGTCAAAGAAGCTCAACATAGTGGAGATACCAATTTTACACATAGGGAAATTGATTTAGCATATGGTTTAAAAGATTATCAGACAAGAATATTCACCCATAGTACTTAGTTTTTTTTACAATTATATTGATGCATATGGCGTGTCTTTTTCTTAATTTTCAAAATTTGCAAGTATAAATATGCATGCTTATCAATTGACAACTAAAAACTTATGATAGTGGGATAATTGTTGTATTTCAAGTTATCAATGTTTCCTCTAGAGGTGACAGACATTCAAAACTATCTGAGAATCGATACTATGGGTATCTGCATGATGTACTTGAGTGTGACTTTGAATCCTTCAAAAGGGTTTTGTTTGATGTCAAATAGTTTAGGCTATGAATCCATGATCGGCATGCTAGGGTACTCAACACCGATGGGGGCTAGTGTGCTGGGCACGCCATGGCACATGAAGGGGCACCCTTGCGACGAGTTTATAGGTCGACCTGAATTGGCAAGGGGTGCCTGCATAAAAAAAGTAAGGTCTACCCATGACTTCCCATGAATAGAGTTACCACCAAGCAGTCTCATAATGATTTTTAGAAAATTGACTAAAGTAATGTTTGGGTGTTAAAATTCGTTTTATAATTGATTGATTATGCAACATGGTACTAAAAAATTATAATATCTTGTTGTCATTGATGAGCGAATGAAGGCAGGGCGCTTAGGTGCCCATGGGGGTATCACATGCTAGATACACCAGAGCGCCAACTGCCCATGGGGGCATCGCGTGTTGGGCACACTAGGGAGCTCGATGCTCATGGGGGCTTTACATGTTAGGCACGCGAGGGCACCTGATGCCCATGGGGGCGTCACATGTTGGGCATGCCAGGGCACCCATGCGATGAGTTAGTGGGTCAACTTGACTTGGAAAGGGGTGCCCACACAAAATAAGTAATGTTGGCCCATGACTTCCCATGAACAGAGTTCCCACAAGGGGGTCTCATAATGATTTTTAAAAAATTAACTAAATTAATGTTTAGGTGTTAAAAGCCAGTTTATAATTGAATATTGATCATGCAACATGGAAATAACAAATGATAATATTTTATTTTCATTAATGATCTAAGGATTTGTGTTCACTAATTTTCACAGCAAGGTTAATTCCCGCACCCTGGGCGCGTTTGCATGAAGGCGAGGCACTTGGGTGCCCATGGAGACGTCGCATGATGGGCACGCCAAGGCATCTATGTGACCGTTTGGTGGGTCGACTCGACTTGGCATGGGGTGTCCACACAAAAGAATTAATCTTGGCCCATGAATTCCCATGACTTGAGAATGGGGCCAACGTTGATTTTTTTTTTTTTTTTTGTCAGTTTGTACTTGTATACATTGAAATTTTACATGGTTATAGTAGATGCATGCATTGGAAATATGGGAGGGTTTTGAGACTCAAATACAACTCGCAAAAATAATTTTAAAATCAAATGACAAAATTATATCATATATAAATTTCAAGGAGATGGAATTATTTATTACTATTTACCAGTTGCGAGCTTATAATGTACTTCATAGTCTAGAGGTTGAAAAAAATCGTTACCCTTCCATTTGAGAAAATTTCTTACCCTTCATCATCATCTTTGTCATCGTCATCATCATCAACATCTTCATAATCACCATCATGTTTGTACCGGTGAGTTGGGCAACAGGTGAACTAGGCGACACGATGTTCTGGTAGACGTGGTTTATTCCAAGCCTAATATAACCAATTTAACAACTCATATCCATTCAAAAACATAAATTATTAATATACCTTTATAATTCATAAACAACTGTAAGCATAAATATAATCAATTAAATAGCCATAAATAATGAACACATCGATTTGGGAGGAAGACTCACCATAGAAACACTATAAGGCTTATCTTATTAATCGAAAAAGCATTTTCAATCAATGGTGCTCCATTCATTTATCACAAATTTGTGTTCCTTCTTTACAAATGATATATAGATAATGATGATGAATGACCGTATTTCACTAATGCATAATCCTTACTTATAGGTAGAGGATAGGTTGATAAAATGAACCTCATCATTAAATGAGGAATTGTTGGACATAGTCAATCACAATCCCTCTTTCTATGTTAATTTAATAAAAGTTACATTCATTTAAAGTAAGGTGGGTTTTATATACCGAACACTTATTATTTACGGCCTAGAGTGGACCACATTGCAAGCATGTTAGTATAAGCTAATAGGTTCACAAAAACAACAATTTTAGTAGAAGAAATGAGATCACCATCTCCACATACAATATACCCTAATAATGTGCTAAAAGGAATCCAAAAAATGCACTCAAATTGAAAGAAATATGTGACAATGAATATTTCTCAAACATAAGCCCCAATGGCTACATGGTCTTTGAGTATGTTGTACATTGTCCAAGATTCTAGATAGACCTCCAAAAACTTGTGAATGTATTATTTGAATGCTACAATGACCATCTTAGAAAACATTATAGGGGCATACTTAAGTCCAAAATGCATGACATTGTCTAAACCCCATTTTGTAGCAAAAGTTGTCTTTGTTTCCTTCCTACAACATGGTCAAGCACCTAAAAATTGAATGTGATCAAGAAAGTGTCATGGAAACAAGAACCATTTAATCCCTTGACATCCACATAAACACATATCCTTTCGCTTGTTTTCTTATCCATAATTACAAATAGGTAATCCACTCTTAATCTTCTAGAAAAAAAAATATTTCCATAAATAACATATTGTTTATTTTGTCCTTTAAGTTATTCCTCACTTGAGAATACATATTCTAAGACCACTTCTTGATAAGTTTCACATTTGGTTCAAATTTATTTTCCTCTCCTCTAACTCTCTTTTGATTCCATTCATCTCTATAAACTCCATGGAAAAATATTCATATTCTTTAAGCAAGATTCCAACTTATGAAATGATATTCACATCCTAGTAATCTCCCATTGACACTATGTTTGGCTTCTCTATAGTACCATATTGCATTTCCTTATCTTTAGGGATGCTTGATAGATTTACTCACCTTCATCATCCCCAACCTGGTGGTGCAATTCATCACATTATCCTGTAACCCGATAACAATATCACCTAATCACCTAATCATATAATATATATTTTATATATAATATATAATATATATTATATATAAAATATAAAATATATATTATATATTATATAATAGGTTATATAATGCAGTGGTGGAGTAATATTATAACATTAAGAATAAAAAAGGTCGGATTACCACAAAGTGAGCAAGGAATTCGAGTAGGGCTGAGAGCATTCGTTAAATGGGCATGAGGGCATTCGATAAGTAGGCATGAGGGCATTTGATAAGTGGGAACGAGGGCATTCGAGCAGGGCCAAGAAAATTCAATAAGTGGACATGAGGGAATTTGTGCAAGGCACGAGGAAATTCGATAAGTGGGAATGAGGTAATTCGAGTAGGTGTGAGCAGGTGGTGAAACATTAAGTCCATAAGTGAATGGGAAAAAAATATGATGGTAAGCTTGAAACCATTTTCACCATAAAGTATGGCCACATATTTTAAAACAAAACCTATAATGACATTTTCGATTATGCATGGTAATTGTTTGTTAGGGGTTTAATGTCAGTATGGCGGTAAGCTTGAAAACATTTACACCATAAAGTATGGGCACATAGTTTAAAACGAAACTTGTAATGAAATTTTCGATTGTGCATGGTAACGGTTTTTTAAGGGTTTAATGTCAGTCAAATAATGAACAGCAAGAATACTTCTTTTTGTATTGTTTTTTTGAATCCAAGTGCTAATATCATTATTCTACCCTTTGGTGAGGGCTTCCCATTTTCATTGGCTAGTGGGTTCGTACCTCACCCCTTCATCTCATATGATCCAATAATAATTAAGACCACATTCCATGCCCTCAAGCAAGTGATAATGAATAATAAGGGGTGAAACAATTTATCGCATTGGGGTTAATTATGTATATAAAACATAGAAAAAATGTATTGGCACTAATTATCCTTCCTTATCGTATGGAAAGTCATGAGGCTATTCAGTCCTGGTTCGATGGAAGTCTCAGTTTGATAGGAAAAGCTCTAAGGTAAGGATCCAAGCTATGAACTACGAGCTATGTCGGTCTCCTCAAGTCCAATCAAAATATCTAGTAACAAGGCTCCTTAAGCTAGGCCCGCTAGCTTGGAGTTAATATATAATTATAGAACAGACCTATAAGGTATTTTGTTCAATTCGACCTAGATCCTCTCCTAGGCATCTTCTTCTAACTAGAACATAGAACTATATCTATGCATTATCCCCTTCAATATATCCATAAGATGTTTTTCAAACATGGCTTATGGTTGACTGTTATTTCCCTTCTGATGATGATGATATCTTCTTTCACAAGCTTGATACTTCCTTTATTACTATTTTCAATAGAAGCTTCCAAGGTGATAAGTAAAGAAGCTCTACTCAAGGTGATAGACTAATCATCTTCTTGAGTTTAGGTAAGAGTTATGTAGTTGCTCAATAATTACATATAATTTCTCCTGTTTGTACCTTTAACAATAGTTCTAGTCCCTTGAGATATCTATAGCATTGTATTACAAGTTTGTCCCTTTATAGATTTCAATAGTCTCGAAAGGATGCAAAATTGATCTTCCTTCAAAGTGTCACAAGTCGATGGAGTGAGAGGTTTTTATTTGGAAAGGCTTGTATAAATCTCAAATATTTTGAAGATAATTGTGGTCCTTTAGGGTGACTGAGCTTTGGATTGGACCTTCCAAATGAGCCTAAAATGCCTCTATACAGTTTGGTCTTGGTCCTTCTTAAGAGTAGTTTCCTTGCTTCCTATTAGGACTACCTCTAGTCCATAAAAGATGACTTTAACTAGTAAGTTGATCACCTTCACTACTATGTATGTTTTTTTTTTTTTTTTTAACTATTCAGATTTCTCTCAAGTCCAACTTATAACTTGTTCTCAGGTTTGATTTCCGTCTTCTCTGGAGGCACCATGACCTCTCTCTCATTTTCTGTCTTACTTGGCTTGATGGGCATATCATGTTGTTGGCATGAATATTATTATTGGGAAATTGTAATTTCTGTAAATTGCAATGGATTTTGCATAAAATTCTTTCATATACATCATAGATAGTAGAGTGTATCTATGACATTCACAGTCAACCAAAGGGAAATGTCATAAAAAAGTGCTTGAAGCTTCATTTAGTAGTGATTCTAATTTCTATAGTCACCCTCCATAGCATTTTTGGTAGACTATAAAGTTTTAAGATTTGACATTTTTTCTATTATTCTTCTTTGATGACTATAGTAGTCTCCTTTGTTAGTAGCCTCATCGTGCCAACAAAACCAAACTTTCTAGGAAATTTTGTCCCTTCATTACACTGCATCTTAGCTAATAAAATATAAAAATTAACAATAAATAAATATAAATAATAATAATTATTATTTTAATCATTATTAAATTTTAATTATTATTAATATTTAATTATTATTATTAAAATTATTGATAATTATAATAATTAAAAAAAATGAAAAACAAAAACAAAAAACCAAATACAAATTCAAGACAAAAAACATTATTGAAACCATTCATTCCCTCCATCATGTCTCTAGCTCTCGAACCCTCCTATGCAGTTCCTTTGACTCCCGAACCCTTGAACCCTTCTACGTAGTGCCTTTACCTCTCGAACCCTCAAACCCTTAAAACCTGCTACACTATCACAAATTAGTCAGATCAGTGAGAAGACTTGGAGAGTTTATGTGAAAACCTGCTATACATTCCATCAAAGAACATGTTGAAGGCAACTATATCAATTCCAAGCCGTAAATTCATGTTATGTATGTTGTTAATAAGCATTGAATTCTTACTCCACTCATCAATCCTCCTAAAAAACTCTCGAAATTGTTTAGCTTCCCACTCATTTTCTGGTTCCCACCTCATCTCAAGTTTGATTTGGAGAGGCTTCACTAGGGTTTTTAGAAATTTTTTAGATCTAAATTCTTGTGGAGGCCGCATACCTTTTTGGGCCTTTTTCTCTTGGCTGCAAGTATAGAGAGGTCTACCTTCTTTGCTTGTGGGAAAATATTTCCTTGCTTGGACATTTTGGAGCTGAATTATTAAATTATGAGGTTTTTCAAGCTTGAATTGAGATGTTGTAATTTAAATTTTATCGCCATCACCCTACTGTAGTTCATCACTGCAATTTTCATCTAGCTTGAACATTATTTCAAACGCCATTGAGGTAATCTAATTTGGGTTAATGTTTTGCATCAATCTTGGAGTTTAATTTGAGGGTTTTCTTTATATTTAATTTTTCTACTGTCTTTTGTAGGAGGCTAAACAACCCCACTTATAAATCCATCAAAGGATAATTTTACACCACTTGCACTCTGAAGGAGTGATTAACATACCCAAAATGGCAAGTTTAAGTAATTTTCTTTCATTTTTTTTAATTTGAATTTCAGTTATTATTTGGATGCTTGTAAACATCAACTTCTTTCACTTCATTAAGATATCAATAGGGTGATAAAAAATGACATTTACTAAAAGTATATATTTCACTTAGAATATTCTCTATCTTCCTGCCACATATAGCATAATCACTAAAGAACTTGTTGACGGTGCTAGACCCACCAACATTCAAGGGATCACCTTGGTATGAAGTCCCGACTAGACCTCACACCGTTTGGTGTGGGAGTCCCATCTGGTATGATGGCTTGGTTGCCATTGTCTTAAGGATTTGCCTCAACTCTTGCTTGTTAGCACAAGGGAGTGGTTCGCTCTGTCTTCGAGAAGTGAGGTTCGCGTGCTTGGTGAGTGTAAGTGTACTTGTGTAAATGGTTCTTTCACTATGAGGGGAAAAGGTGAAGGTGAGTTCTAGGTTGAAAGGGATCAGTCCCAAGTCGGGTAGGAACACACAACACAAAGAACATACACATCTTTCGGTGGAGTAGTCCACTCGGATGCGGCTATCACAACATACAAGGTAATATAACACGCAAAACACTCATGAATCAGTCCAAGACTAGTGTAATAGTTGTTACAACAAGTTCATGTGAAAGGTTTGTCTGATGTTTGGAAGAGAAATCGACACAGATGGGACAACATTAACAGCATATACAACACATTTCCATTAATAGATTATGCATTACAACAAATGAATAAGTTCATATGTAAAACACATGGTTAAAGAAACATGCATTACAAGTGTTGAAGATCAGTCTTACAACAAATACAATACATGTGTGGAAAACGTGCTAGCCTGTTGAAAGGATTCTGAATTAAGCGAAATTTCCAAGACACATCGTTACACCATACATCACTAACCTCGTCAGTGGGGCATTGGAGCCACTACTTACTCCTCAAAGAAAAGATTACAGAATCTCTTGGCTATGTGGGAGGAGCTGAGGTGAAAATTCCTTTCATGTACAAATGAGGGGGGTATTTATAGCCAAGGGTGAAACTGACTCTTGTGGCTATGTGACTACCCCCATGACTGTTTGACTTCCATGACTTTCTGACTTACATGACTCTATGTTCAACAAGTGGGTCTCTTGGACTTCCACATTACATCACATTGATTAACAATAAGCCCATAGTAGAGATGTGGGCAACATGACTCATGACTTGACTTGACATGACTTGACATGACATCGTTGGTATATTCATGCTGCTATTGGAGTGCATGTCGAGCTAGAGTACTGCTGAGTGATGGATGTCTTCATGGTGTACCATAGCTTCACCTCTACATGGCAAAGTGCATCGAGTCTTTGATGGTCCTTGGTTCACTTGATGAAGCTTTAGCATGTTGTTCCTTTCTTTAATGCTTGAAGGCTTGATAGGCTCACTTGTTCGCGAAGGTGCATGTTTGTCGCATATGTCTGCTTCACATGCTTCGCTCATTCATCCATTGGTGAACCTGTCCATCTGCATGTGCTCCCTTCATTCATCTTTTTTGTCGCCTTGACATGTTTGTTGGTGTACCTGTACCTGCAGTCACTCATGATGAGACGACATCAAATCCAAAACCTCCTAATCTACCATGACACATGAGCATTCAAATGCAAGTGACCGGGAGAGGCAGCAGGGCTATGATGCAGGATGATGGCTCCGGGAAACTACTGATGAAAACTACGCAAGAGTCACTAAGATATGGAGACAGGCGATCTGAGTCGACAGTGACTGTCTGCAAGGTCTGGCTTGGTTGGGAGGCAAAATTGTGCAAATTTTAGGAGCGACAGTCCAGACTATAGGAGGGCAGGGCAGGCATGCTCTGTGCATTTTCTGAAACGAACAGTTAGCAGGGGCTAGACAAACAAATTTGTGCAATTTTCCAGAGGAACGGGCCGGGCTGCATGAGGGGTCAGCAGGGAAGGATTGCACAATTTTCCTGGGGAATTGCCCGGGAGACTGGCAGCTAGACTTGCACAATTCCTAGAGGGAACTACCAGTTGGCTGTTGGAGTCACTAGCAACAAGACTTGCATAATTCCTAGAGGGAACTGCTAGTTAGCTGCTAGCATCACTGGCAGCCAGACTTGCACAATTCCCAGAGGGAACTGCTAGTTGGCTGCTGGCGTCACTGGTAGCCAGATCTGCGCAATTCCTAGAGGGAACTGCCAGTTGGTTGCTCAGTCACTGGCATTAGAAATTGCACAATTCCTGGAGGGAACAGGCATTATGCTGTTGGGAGCTGTTGGTTGGGAAAATTGCATTAAGGTCACGAGGCTTCCCTGCTGATCATCTCTGCGCAATTTCTGAGCTGAGCTGACTAATGGGCAGTGGGAGGCCTACTCATGAACACTGCACAATTTCTAAGATGAACAACTGGTTGACTGTCTGGGTGTCCAACATTAGTGCTGATTGAAATGCCTGTGGGCAACACAACTTTAAAGAACTAGCTTGGTGCTTTTGCATTGTTCTGGTTGACAGTCGATCGAGTCGAAAGTAGGGTGATGGTCCAGCTGTCAGTGAGGAGTTTGGTCGTTAGAAATTCAACAAAATTGACTAAGTGTGTGAACAGTCGAAAGATGCATAGGTGATCATACAGACACACACTCGCATGACTTGACAACGAAATGACCAAACCATCTGGACACACATGTTCAACATGATTGACTGACGATGCAAGTGACAAGCACGACACTCGTGATTGATCGTTCATGATCGAGATGACACTTGCGCGACAATGAATATGACTCCATGTGTGAGTGCGACAGATGCCTTCATGGCGAACACAACAAACACATATGAAGCAAAGACTTTGAGCATAACCAGAAAATGGTCGCAAGCATGACTTAGACATCAACATGCAGAGACTTGAGTGCAATAAACAAGCAAGGTGAATGTAAAGACTCACACGAGCTCACGGAGTGAACCTGGGTGTACGCAATCATCAAGTGAAACTCTCCAAGGGAGGCTCTGAAATTGGTGCCCGCCAAAATTTTGGATGGTGGTTGTAGCCGCTACAACACTTGGCAACACACTGGTAGAACTATAGCTTCTCTATTTTGATTGATTGCTAGCACAGGGCCTTGGTATTTTAGGAAGTATTGAATCTCCATGCATGTTACTTCAGTGTCCCCACTTACCCCATAGACATACATGGTTCACCCTTTGCCAACTCAGTCAAACAAAATCAAAAGTTCAGCTTAGATCTCAGTGTTTCGAATCCAAGAAGGGTAGTTTAGTTCGCGAGTTGAAGATTTTTAGAGTATAAGTTTTCATCTATGGTGTTTCTCCACTGCCAGCAGGCCTGGACAGTACCCTGACAGAGTCACGCAGGAACACACACATTGCTCCACTACCAGCGAGCCTGGTCAGTACCCCGGTGGAGTTGCATGCTTCACCTATCTACGCAGGAAGCCTTTCTCTTCTTTCACCTTTGTATTTTTTTTAAGAGAACTGTGCATATGCACTTATTTATTTTTAGGGTGGAAGAGGGATCCCAACTTATTGACAGCAGAAGAGGTTGTTACTTCAAAGAAGCATGTAAGACCTCTGACATAGGTTTGCTCGTTTAGATTTTTCCACTTTTCCATTTCTACTAATTGTATAAGCTTCAACACACAGATCAGAAGGCTGAGTAAAGGCATGGGGCTACCTAGTGTGGACACAGGTTCATGGTTGGACCAAAGCTTCCCTTATAGATGGTTTTTATTTTCCATCAAGACTTCATTGGCTGAAGGTTGTAACCAAGCACAGAGAAAATGGACACAAAACTATCCAAGTGCTGCAGTGTCACAAGTCTCTTCAAATTTCAGCCACATACTGTATTCAAAAGCTAGAACGTAGTAGTTGGCAGAACTTATTTATGGAAACAAAAATAGTAATATATCAAACAAACAAACTAGATGTGAACAAAAATAATAATCAGAATAAAACAAAGCAAAAGCAAAGATAATAAGAAAAACAAACCAAATGAAACAACAAGCAGCAGGCAGACTATGTACAAGGCATGGGCACGGCCTAACCTACTAAACTAATGTTTGAGGACTTGGTCATTTGATATGAAGATTATCAATCCTCCCATCGAGTTATTGCAAATGATAGGTGTGTGTGCCAAGTTTCTCGTGGACTAGTGTCGTTCTACAGGGCTCCGCTACCGGAACTTGATGGCATTCCAGAAAACCTTCAAGTGAAGACAATACTACTTTCTCAGGTACTGTGTGCAACATGGGCTTGGATGATGGCACAGGGTAATTTTTTTTACTCAGAGAAGGGTTCAAGTTTCATAAGTCAATGCGTAAGCGGATCTTCCTAGATTTCTTATGTGGAGGATTTAAATAAGAAAACCAAGTGTGATGACGAATTTTGCAAGTAATCCAAACACTTAAAATGTTAATCAATCTATTCGGTGAAAGGAGTACAAACAACATGCATGTGTTACCTGTTCTTTGTTGTAATGGCTTGTATTCTCCTTTACCTGGAATCTCATATTGGAATGTTCGCATGTAGTGGGTACTCAAGTCATCATCTACTCGTGCATGCCCATCTTGGTACTGTTTGATCAAGTGGTCAACGATTGGTCGTTGCTGCAGTGTGTAACTTGTACCAAGATTAGCCATCTTTGGATCATGGTGGATCCCCAAGTTTCTCTATTTGTTCATAGTGTTGATCTTTCGTGTGTTCAACATGAGTGCTTCAGCATCATTGTTTGTGACTCCAAACTTCAAACAGCTCGAAATCGTGCATAGTTCATTGTTTTGGATGACTGAGATGCACTCGGTCCTTGAGTCATCATGTGTTCCTAATTTATCAAGACTCATGGTCCACAACTTGTCTGTACATGGACCGCTTGGCGTGTTGGTACTGCTACTACTATTGTTGTTTCTACTATTTCTACTAAAAGAAAAACAATATGTACAAGTTTCATTATCATCAGTTGGGTGAGGAAGGAGTCCCAACTGCTTATTTGATGGGGTTGGGATTGGCCATGTAAGATAACACTCCAATGTCTTTTCCAGGAAGAAGTTGCCAAACATGAGTTCTGCGAAGGCCAATGGTTCATTCTCACCATCAAGGGGAGTGATATTGTGTTTCATATACCTCTCGGATAACACCGGGATTTGGTTGCATTTTCCCTTGTACAGAAGCCACAGGTGAGACCAGTCTGTAGAAAAGTATCCATCTAGCTTGTTGCATCAGTCTTTGTTGAGAAGTAGACCATATGCTTCTAGTATGTCCACAACAATTATGTTGATGCACTGGTGGACTCAACTATCATGGGATAGTCGGATGATCATGTCTTATAGTTCACCAATGGCTAGTACTGATGTTCTATCAATTTGGACGATTCTCACGAATGTTTCGCTCCATTTTGCATTGATTTTCTTAGCAATGGAGAGCGGCATGACATTGGCTTCCGTGCCAGAATTAACCAAATAGTTGTGGAAATTGTAGTTGAAAAATTAGAATGAAAGCAGGAATGGGGGGCAACCTGAGTTTGCTTCTTCCATCCGGAGTGTATTGAGCACAGTGGATAGTGATCCGGGAGACGTGCATGATCCCTTGTTGGTAGAGGTCGCGCAGTTTGTTTTCGTTTATCCCAATGCGTGTAGCAGGATATATCGATGGCTCTGGAATTTGGATAACTTGAGCAAACTAATGCCTACTCGAGTTTTCTTCATGTCATCGACTGTGTTGTAGTCTAGAGGTGGTAGACTCATCGAGGTATCTAGGGTGGAAGGGATCCTTGTGTTGTCTGGCAGATTGTTTTGCAACTTGTTGCTCATGGATGTGTTCTTATCCGCCGCTGTCTTCTCAAACTTTCTTTGTGTTTGTTGCTTTGAGGCAGTTGGTGGATCGACGTTCTTTATTAGCCATCTCAATTTCTCTTGCATCTCCTCAAGTGTCGGGGGAGCCCGTTTACTCCTAAGACTGTAGCAATCATTTTTCTTTTGGGGCTACTCCTCGGTGTTTGTCTTCGAGACTACTTGCGAGCACTGATATGCATTCACCACATTCCCAGAACTTGGTGCTTCATCAGGTGCAACCTCTTCGTTATCATCAGTGTCTGATAGATAGAGGTAACAACTCACTTCCAATCTGAACAAGAGTTCTGGGGATGGAATTCTTCATGGAAGGAACAATACTTAGGATCAATGCATTGATCGAGTTGGAACATAGGCTTCTGCATAGATTTGGAGCCGAACTGGCTGTTGCTTGATGAGCCGGTTGATGAACGGCTTGCTTGTCTTTGTCTGGCTGGATTACTTTTCGTGAATGTGTCCGTCTTTTGTTTCTTGAGTTCGGACATTTTAGTGGTCAAGTTCTTGACAAGGTGAGTGACGGTCTCAATATCAGTTTCTTCCTTGTCTCTGCCTTTGCTCACCATTGCTTGGGGCTTTCTGCTCGCATCCTTGGAGTCTTTCATTGATTTTTCATCCTTGATGACTCCAATAGTGCGCAATTCTTTCTCAACAGCAATAGCCTCTTCGCATCTTTCTAACAGTGTTGGCTTTGCAGCTCGCTTGATGAACTGCGCAATGGTGGTTGGCAGTGTAGATGTGTAATAGTCGACAGTGATGGAGTCATGAGGTTTGGTGTCTACTGCAAAATTTTTCAAGATATGCGTAAACCTCTGATTGAAATATTTTACTTTCTCTTTTCCCTCCATCTTGAGGCTTCCCAATTCTTTAAGTAGCATGGCTGGAGTCTTGTCATAAGTGAACTTTTCAAGGAACATACGTTTGAAAGAACCCCAGTTCTGTATAGAGTTGGGTGGAAGGCTGTGATACCAAGCAGCTTCCCAGCCGTCCAAGGTGCAAGGAAACAATATACATGCTACGTCCTCATAACGTACCTCAAGGGTTTGCAGTTGTAAGTAGAAGTTGTCTAAGTGGTCTTCTGACTTCACTGTGCTGTCAGGGTTAAACTTGATGTTCATTCTCTCCACTCGCTTCGGCATCTTGTGCAGAATATCTGGGAGAGCCAATGGTCCCTGAGTCATCCATTCAAGATTTGGGTCAGCCATCTCTTTGTCTTCTTTGTCTTCTTCCTCTCCTTCGAAATCTGATGGTTCTGGATCTGAGTCTATCGGTTCGTCTCTGCCTCCACTTCCTTCGATGCCTTCCCCTTTACCTCTTATACCAAAGTTTGATCCCAAGACTACAAGAGTTCCTTGTTTGTATTGAAAGAATATTGGAGGTTCCTCTCCGTCTTCGATAAATTCTTCCAAACCTTCAAGGGTAGCAAGGACTGTGTCTTTCACTGATGATACAACAACCCCTGTGGGAGTGGCTTTTGGCTTCTTCGATGCATGTGGAAGATACTATACACCTAGGATCAGTCTGACTACTTTTGCAAACTAGCGAGTGATGGGACGGATGGAGCGAAGGTGTTGATATGAAATCTCATGTTCAATTCGGGGAGGTGAGGAGTAACCACCTGCTGAGTCATGAGAGAGGGAGTGTGAGTTACAACCTTGACCAGATGGTTGATGAGTGAGTGTGAGGGGAATTTCAGCCATGTACAACTCGCTGCCATCCTTCTAGCGCAAAAAATGTTGATGGTGCTGGACCCGCCAACATTTAGGGGATCACCCCATATGAAGTCCCAACTAGACCTCACACCATTTGGTGTGGGAATCCCATCCAATATGATGGCCTAGTTTCCATTGTCTTAAGGATTTGCCTCAAATCTTGCTTATTAGCACAAGAGAGTGGTTCTCTCTATCTTCGAGAAGTGAGGTTTGCGTGCCTAGTGAGTGCAAGTGTACTTGTGTCAATGGTTCTTTCACTGTGAGGGGAAATGGTGAAGGTGAGTTCTAGGTTGAAAGGGATTAGTCCCAACTCAGGTAGGAACACACAACACAAAGGACATACACAGCTTCTGGTGGAGCAGTCCACTCAGATGCAGATGTCACAACATACAAGGTAAGATAACATGTACAACACTCACGTATTAGTCCTAGCAGAGTGCAATGGTTGTTTTAGAAAGTTCATATTAAAGGTTTGTCAGTCGACACAGACAAGACAACATTAACAACATATACAACACATTTCCATTAATAGATTATGCATTACAACAAATGAATCAGTTCAAATGTACAACACATGGTTAAAGCAACATGCATTACAAGTGTTAAAGATCAGTCTTACAACAAATACAATACATGTGTGAAAAATGTGCTGGCCTGTTGACATGGTTTTGAATTAAGCGAAAGTTCCAAGACACATCATTACACCATACATCACTAACCCCGTCAGCGGGGCATTGGAGCCACTACATACTCCTCAAAGAAAAGATTATAGACTCTCTTGGATATGTGGGAGGAGCTGAGGTGAAAAGTCCTTTCTTGTACAAATGAGGGGGGTATTTATAGCCAAGGGTGAAACTAACCCTTGTGGCTATTCGACTACCCCCATGACCATTCGACTTCCATGACTTTCCGGCTTACATGACTCTATGTTCAACAAGTGGGTCTCTTGTACTTCCACGTTACATCACATTGATTGAAAACAAGCCCATAGTAGATATGTGGGAAACATGACTCATGAATTGACTCGACATGACTTGACATGACATTGCTGGTACATTCATGCTGCTGTTGGAGTGCATGTCAAGCTAGAGTGTTGCTAAGTGATGGATGTCTTCATGGTGTACCATAGCTTCACCTCCGCATGGCGAATTGCGCGGAGTCTTCGATGGTCCTTGGTTCGCTTGATGAAGCTTTAGCATGTTGTTCCTTGCTTTCATGCTGGAAGTCTTGACAGACTCACTTGTTTGAGAAGGTGCATGTTTGTCGCGTTTGTTCGCTTCACATGCTTCACTTGTTCGTGTATTGGTGAACCTGTCCAGCTGCATGTGCTCCATTCATTCACCCCGTTTGTTGCCTTGACATCTTTGTTGGGGTACTTGTACTTGCAATCACTCATGACAAGACGACATCAAATCCAAAACCTCCTAGTCTACCATGCGATATGATCATTTGAATGCAAGTTATAGGGAGAGGCAGTAGGGCTCTGATGCGGGATGATGGCTCGGGGCAACTACTGATGAAAATTGCGCAAGATTCACTAAGAGATGGAGATAGGAGATTTGAGTCGACAGTGACTATTTGCAAGGTTTGGCTCGGTTGGGAGGCAAAATGGTGCAAATTTTAGTAGGGAAAACCCGAGCTACAGGAGGGCAGGGTAGACATGCTCTGTGAATTTTCAGGAACAAATAGTCAGCAAGGGATGGACAGCCAAATTTGCGCAATTTTCTAGAGGAACAGGCCGGGCTGCATGAGGGGTCAGCAGGTAGGGATTGCATAATTTTTCTGGGTAACTGCCCGAGAGACTGGTAGCCAGACTTGCACAATTCCCAGAGGAAACTATTAGTTGGCTACTAGGGTCACTAGCAGCTAGACTTGCGTAATTCCTAGAGGGAACTTCTAGTCGGTTGCTAGGGTCGCTAGCAGCCAGACGTGCGTAATTCCTAGAGGAAACTTCCAGTTGGCTACTGGGGTCACTGTCATCTAGATTTGCGTAATTCCCAGAGGGAACTTCCAGTTGGTTGCTTAGTCACTGGTAGTAGAAATTGCACAATTCCTGGAGGAAATAGGCAGTTTGCTGCTGGCTGGGAAAATTTCATTAAGGGCAGGAGGTCAACCTGCTGATCATCTCTGCACAATTTCTGAGCTGAGTTGACTGATGGGTAGAGGGAGGCCTCCTCATGAGCACTATGCAATTTTTGAGATAAACAACCAGTTGACTACCTGGGTTGCTAGCATGAGTTGTGATTGAAATGCCTGCATGCAGCACAACTTGAAAGAACTAGCTTGGTGCTTCTGCACTGTTCTGCTTGACAGTCGATCGAGTCAAAATTAGGGTGATGGTCCGGTTGTTAGTGAGGAGTTTGGTCATCAGAACTTTATCAAAATTGACTAAGTGTGTGAACAGTCGAAAGATGCATAGGTGACCATATGGACACACACTCGCATGAGTTGACGACGAAACGACCAAACCATCCGGACACACATGTTTAACATCACTGGTCGACAGTGCAAGCGACAAGCGCGAAACTCGTGATTGATCATTCATGATCGTGACGACACTTGCGCGACAGTGAATATGACTCCGTGTGTGAGTGCGACAGATTCCTTCATGGTGAACACAACAAACACATACGAGGAAGAGTCTTTGAGCATAACCAGAAAATGGTCGCAAGCATGACATAGACATCAACATGCAAAGACTTGAGTGCAATAAAAAAGCAAGGCGAATGTAAAGACTCACACAAGCTCACGGAGTGAACCCGAGTGTGCGCAGTCATCAAGTGAAACACTCCAAGGGAGGCTCTGAAATTGGTGCAGGACAAAATTTTGGAGGGTGGTTATAGCTGCTACAATAGAACTTTAAAGAATTTTTCGAGCCCATATAAATTCATGAAATTTTTTTTGGTCCTTCAAGTGTTCATGCAAGTTAAACTCTTAAAAATTCCCCCCAAGGTGATGATATTTATAAGGTGATCATTGCAAAAATTAGGAGTTAGCCCTTGAAAAATAAACAAACAAAATTAGAACCCCAAAGGGCTTATGGCCTCCAAAAAAGGTGCTTGTTGGATTATTGCAAAAAGAGTTAGATTAATCACAAATTCACTCTATAAATCCTCACACAATCGAAGAGAAATTTGCAAAATGAATTTATGCCAAAATTATTGTTTGAAACCCTCTTCAAATTAGTGAAAGGAGGGGTTTCTATGCCCTTGTCTCCCTCATGCAAAACCCCATAAAAAACTCGAATAAAATTTGCCAAAATTTTCAAATGAATTTGGTGTATAAAACTCCTCGATCTATAAGTAAATCGAGTTAGCTCCTCCATAAATTAAAAAAATAAATCATTTTTGAAGCTATAAATAAAATTTAAAACCATCTCGACCTCCTCAAAAAATATTTTGATTCAAGATCAGGACCAAAATTCAAACAAAATATTATATGGGCCTCCATAGATTCTCATTCTAGAAAGAGGTTGATACCTCAAACCCTAGTCATTTGTATGAAGGAGGAAATGGCTAAAAATAATTCAATTTTCTTAAAATATGGTTGAGATCCACCCACAAAAAATAGATCAGATGATAGAATTTGAAATCCTAGTATTTCCTCTTTAGATATGTAAAGAAGACAAAAGCTATGATGACCCATGTTTTTCCACAATTTTTTAAGGGTGACAAGGTTTTAATCTTGAGATAAAGGAGGCCTCCCCATGATACTATCATGCCAAACGTTGATATGATCATTATTTCTTGGAAACAAAGTTAGTTAAGATTAAGGAGGGAAAACAACATTGATAATCCCCTAGACTTGCAAACCTTTTATAACGTCTATGACCTGACCAAGGAAATAACGTCAGACTCCTAGATTTTTCCTATGAATGACTTGATTCCACCAATCATACCTACTTGAAATAAGATACCAAGACAATTTATATTCAATTTCTAGCTAAGGGACTCTACCATTATGATATACATGAAAGTTGATAAGGGACAACCCTAGCAAATTCTTAACACAAAAAAATGCATATTTAACCCATTGCATAAAGGAGAAACTAATGAATTGTTGATACATGTGGAGATCCAAGCAATGAATCCTCGATTAAACCTAAATTTCTAAAGGAATCCAAACATGAAGCTATGCTTGACACAATTAAAGAAATTTTCCATATCCAACTTAAGGATCATCCACTTTTCCTCATTATTCCTACTAAAGGGGATAACTTCATGTATAAGGACGATATTTTCCATAATTTGTCTCTTCCTCACAAAACCACCTCAGTTTTCTAAGATAATCTTAGGGAGTATAATTTTTGATATATTAGCAATGATTTTAGACATAATATTGTAAGACACATTTCACTATGATATCATCTTGAATGTACAAAGGATGATGGAATTACCTCTTTTGGGACTATACTTAAGAAAGATTAATTTGTCCCTCCTCTTGGGTGCAAGGAATGATGAACATATTGAAGAATTAACACCGTCCACACCAAATCAAACTTAATAATATTCCAAAAATTTCTTCAAAAATTAATGTTGAATTCATCTATACTTGATACCTTATCAATTTCAAAATGATTGATTACGTTGAAGATTTCCTCCTCTATAACCTACATTAGACAAGCATTGTCTTTGTTTCTTATAATACATGGATGATTTTCTTGCATGATATTTGAACTCAATCTATCTTGGCTCCTAGTTTCAATATATAGTGTGGCATAGGCATTATATGCTACTTCTTTGATTTTTTCATTTAGACTTAATGTCTCTCCTTCATTAGTGGTGATTTCCTTTACATTGTTACACTAGTGTTGTACTTTACCTTGTTTGTGAAAAAAAATAGTGCTTATATCCCTTAATTAAATCTACAAACTATTGGACTTTTACCTCCATTTATTTATTTATTTATATATATATATATATATTTTTTCCACTGGAAAAATCCGTAATTTTCATTATATAGAGAAAATTACATATTGTAGATGCATTGCATATGCTGTAAACTGAGTCTATCATGAGAGACTCTGAGCTGTTTAGATACACCACGTAGGGTGATCTGCTTAAAAAACAAAATCAGCTGTTTATATACTGTTATATATCTGTTTTCGCCTGTACATAGGCCTCGCAGGACCCCTTCCAGTATGATATCTCATATGTATACTATCAAAAATGTTTCAAAATTTTGCATTTTTAAGTTCTTTACAATAACATTTGAAGGTCAGGGGCTAGGGTCCCCCTGATAATGTTGATCTATATACGGCCGATGATAATAACGAAATTCATCAGCCCCCCTCTGCTCTTGTATCACCCATTCACCTCTGGGTAATGACGCGGCCTCCTTGGATAGTTGGTCAGCACTGCAGTTATGCTCCCTGTAAATGTGATTACAAGAGATATTGTTAAATTCAGCCTTGAATATGTTTACCTCATTTAGAATAATGCTGAGTGTGTGCATGTGGCAAACAGATATGCTATTGAACCAGTTAATGATGATCTTTGAGTCCCCAAATATATTCAAATTGTAGCACTGATGTCTCAAGGAGAAATGCAATAGGTGACGGAGGGTAATGTGTTCTGCGAAGTTGTTGGTGCCAGCTCCTAATCCCATCTCTACTTTGTAATAATGATGTTCATTTATGAAAAGAATGAAGCGACCTCCATAGCCCTGTTGATTTGTGGCCCATCAAAGAAGGCCCAGGGGGTGGCTTTGTCAATGCTGGGAGGTGGGTGAGTGCGACGCTCTCTAGGAGGAGTAGGATCCGACAATTCATGATATGTAGAGATAATTCCAGCCTCAATGTGTGGCCAGCTCACAAATTTGTTATCAAATATGTATTGGTTTCGTGCCTGCCAGATAGACCAGCTAACAAGCAAGGGAAGGCACTGAAGTTTTTTCCCATTGTGTCTTCCAGACCAGTCCTCCCATGTGCTGTAAATATCATTACCAGACCATAACCCCGTGAAACCGATAGATGAGGATATGTTCCGCCAGAGAGTTTGTGTTGCCGCGCAGAGTAGGAAGATGTGTTCCGTGGATTCCGATTCGCATTTACACAGTATGCACCAGGTTGGTCCAAAAATAGCTCTGTGTGTTAGATGCTCCCCCGTGGGCACTATGTCTTTAAGAATGCACCAGAAGAAAAGTCTAGTACGCGGGGGTGCAGTAAGCTTCCAAATGTGACTCCACCAATTCATAATCTGATCTGGTTTTTTGTGTTGTATCAGTGCGCTAAATCCAGACTTTGGGGAGTAAATACCATTGTCTGCCAGACTCCAAACTAATTCATCAGGCCCCTCTTTAATCCTGATGTGGGATTCCAGAAGTGCTTGGACATAATCGCTCCATTCTTGGTGCCATCGAGGGGGAAGGTCGATATGCTGTGCCGATTTCCAAGCTTGAGAAAATATATTCGAATTTTGTTGGTCTGCAATGTGAGAGAAAAACTTGATCCCATGTGCGTGTAAATATACGATGAGGTCTCTGGATAGGATGTGTCTTCCTCCATAGCCAATCCACGGATCCAGCCCAATCCTACCCAGGGAGCCATCATTAATTCGCCATGCCAGGTTGTCTCTTATAAGGGGGAGGGAGTGGATCAATGCCTTCCATACAGATGAACTACCCATCGACGACCAAGTGGGAAGACGAGCCCAGTCCAACAAGTTTTGTGGCCACATGTATTTATGGTATGTGATGTGAGTCCATAGATTCTGACCTGTCAACAAAGTCCAACCCATTTTGGCAGCTAAGGCTTGAGCAAAAGGGGGGAGATCTTTCAGTCCCCAACCTCCCCATTTCTTTGGTAATGCAATTTTTTGCCAATTGATCCATGCAAATAATATTTTGTCCTGATTCCCGTTCCAGAGGTATCTGTTGCATAATTGTTTCAATCGAGATAGAATATTCCTGGGAATCCATGCAAGTGCCATCCAGTAAACTAGAGTAGCTTCCAGGACCGATTTGATAAGCACCAATCTGCCCATCCTGGATAAATATCTATGAATCCAGATGGATAGTCTCTTCTCTAGTTTTGTAACCAGCCAGAGCCAATCTGCAATCTTGTGGCCAATAGGTTTAAGCCAATAACCTAGATATTTGAGACCTCTATCCAAGGGGTGGATACCGTAGGGAAAGACCTGGTGTGCAAATTGGGATTCATGAACAGAGGTGCGAGTGAAGGTTATGGTGGACTTGGATTGGTTGGCCAGCATTCCAGTAGCGGATGAGAAAAGAAGGAGGATCTTGGAAAAAGATTTGGAATCCCGGATGCTACCATCAAGCAAAATAAGCACATCATCCACAAATAGGAGGTGTGTGAGGTAACAGTCCTCAGAGATCTTGAGTCCACAGATATCTCCGTCCCTTTTGGCAGATGCAATCAAACGACTCAGCCCCTCCATGACAATAAGAAAAAGAAGTGGTATAAAGGGCAACCCTGCCGTAGCCTCCTTTCAGAGTGGAAGAAGTGTGAGGCTGAGCCGTTGATGAGGACACTGAAGGTGGGTATGGTGATGCATGCCATGATCCAAGAGATGTAGTTGTGAGGGAAGCCCAAATGAATCAGCAGCATCTTAATATAAAGCCAGTTGACCTGGTCAAAAGCTTTGGATAAGTCGATCTTGAGGATGATGCTTTTTAGGTGCTTGGTCCAGAAGGAGTGGATGGCTTCCTGAGCCGAACCAATGGCTTCGTGGATCTGTCTGGTCTCAAGGAAGGCGAATTTTTGAGGAGCAATATGCTTGGAGAGGATCGGCCTGAGTCGATTTGCAATTATCTTCGAAATAATCTTATATAGGTAGTTGCATAAGGAAATAGGCCTATAATCATCAAAAGAGGATGGGGCATCGGACTTAGGTATGAGAGCGATGAAGGTTGAGTTGATGGCATGGTATAGGGAACCTGAAATTCTGCTCTCCTCCACTACTTTCAATAGGTACTGCCCTAGTAGTTCATAAAAAGCCAGGTAGAATTCAATGGTATAGCCATCTGGGCCAGGGCTCTTATCCTTTTTGAACCATTTTAACGTACCTTCAAGTTCACCAGAGTTGACTGGTGCAAAGAGCTCTTCTGCTTCATCCTCATTGACAAACCTTGGAAAGTGTCCTGCCACATTGATGATGTCAGGAAGGTTTGCTTCGCGGGGGCATTTTTAGAGGTTCCTGAAGTGTGAAGTACCAAGGTGGGCTAGCTTATTGAAGGTATCAGCATAGCCTCCCTCCGGCATAGGAAGATTCCAAATGGTGTTAGATACTTTTCTGCCCTTGGCGTAATTTTGAAATAACCTCGTATTATCGTCCCCAGCTTTTAACCATATAGCTCTACTCCTCAACCTCTGGGATTCCTCGCACTCCTTTAGGATGTTGGCCTTCTGATTTTCAAGCTCAATCAGTCGGATCTTTTCCTCTACAGAAATGAATCCCAAACTTCGATCATCAAGTAAAGTGCTCAACTCAGCTTCAATATTAGTTAGCTGTGAGGTTTCCCGAGCATGTTTCTCCCTGGCCCATTTAATAGAGAGGTGTTTAATCTCAGAGAGATTGTTGCAAAACCCTTTTGCGAAGGACTCTGCTCGGTTAATAGGGTTTGCATTCCAGAAGTTGGAAACCAACTTGATGTACGTAGGGTCGCTCAGCCAGACATGGTTGAATTTGAATGGGGCTTTCGGCTTTTTGAAAGGCCCCTGGATTTCCAGATAAATGGGTGAGTGGTCCGATACACCCCCCGAACCCACCCATTGTTTGTAGTGATGCAGCTATTGTAGGAGAGGTCCTTTCATTAAGAATCTGTCAAGTCTGCGAGCTAGTGCAGCATCACCCACCCTTCTGTTCCTCCAGGTGGGTAGCGGTTTTTGCATGGGGACATCAATAAAATCGGTCTGCTCCAGTAGATTAATCATATGGTCAGTGATAGCATCAATTTGGGCTGCAGACCCCCATGATTCTCTGAACCCCAGAGAAAAATTTAGATCCCCTCCTATAATAGTATGCTCAGAGACCAGAAGGGAGAGGTTTAGAAGACGGTGCCAGAAATGTTCCCTTTGATGACAGGGTCCATACACATTAACAATCCTGAGGATCATACCTAGATCAGCAGAGAAGATATCCAGGCCCAAGTATCCCGATCCCCCCCAAGATGCATCAACCCTGATTGTTCGGGGGTTGTATCCTATAGCCAGGCCCCCAGACCTCCCAACAACATCTAGGGCTACAAATGACCAGCTCGGGATCATGAGTTGGAGAGTATGGGAGATTTGATCAGCCATACCCAGTGTTTCTTGAAGTAAGATAATGTCAATCGGTTCGGTCTCGATGAGTCTCCTCAAGGCTAGTTTCTTTGAGGCACTAGCCAAACCCCTGCAATTAAAAGACAAGCACTTCATGGAGGGACACCTCGCGGGGTATGTCCTGCTCTAAGGACCCCATCAATAGTGGATTGGCGACTGGAAGCGACCTCTGCCCCAGCCCTCTTGATTGCCTTGGAGAGATCTGACTTTCTACCCCTGGATGATAGGGGGATGACGCCAGGCATCATAAGACCTAGACCAGTCTGACGGACCGGGGGTTCCTTGGTGTGTGACCTGGAGAGAAGGAAATATTGGTGGGGAGAGACAATCCTGTGGATGACGACGATGCAGCGGAAGTGGAAGGAGCGGAAAAAGAGGGGGCAGTAGTGACAATGAGCGGAGGAGTAGACATAATACAGCGAGCTATTGAAGTCTGAATCAGTGAGGCTTCCATATGCGAGGTAAGATCAAAATATGAGAGAGGAGGGTTCAGAGAGATACCCGAAGCAATCGTGGCCACCGCGGTAGAGCAGGCCCTGGTCATCAGTGGCGAAGGCTGTCTGGTGCCACTGTCCACTGTCTTTGATATTGGAGGGATGTCTACTGGTGCCGGACCCGAGGGCGAGGGGCGTGAATCAACTGGAGAATTAACCCTGGATGGTGCAGGCGTGATTTTAGGTGAGTCCTCTATTCTCCGATTGAGAGGGCATTCTTTGAAGAGATGTCCGACCTTGTGACATCGTCTGCAGCGAAATGGAACCCCTTCGTAATCCAAGATCTGAACTCTGATGTACTTCCCCCACTGCAGAGTAATCTTTTCCTCCAAGCCCTCATGGGTATCCAAGTGGACCAAAATGCGAGCGAGAGTTTGGTTTTTGGACTCCACAAAGGTACGGTCATGATCTAAGTATGTGCCCAGAGCATTGCCGATCCTGATAAAGACCTCCTCACTCCAGAACTGTAGTGGTAGCCCTGGCAGGCGCACCCAGAGTGGACCTACCCCAATTTGTTCACGTTCAGGATCAAATAAAGGGCTCCACCATTTAAGAAGGACCGGGGCCATCTCAATGTGCCAGTACCTGGCCAGTACCAGGTTCGTGTAGTTTTCCTTTACAAAATGCAGGGAGAACCAACCCCTGGGCAAAACATGAACCTCAGGTAGTTCCATCAGTATACCTCCCCAAATCTCCTTAACCCACTGAGACAGCCTGTTGGCTGAATACGCCCGACCACGAACATGTCCAACCAGCACCATGCAAGCCATGATAGCAAATTCACCAATAGCCGAGGTCTCGCCAAATCTGATGGTGATATCCTTTGAGGTCGCCTTGACGCACTTAGTCTTCTTTTTGCTGGTGCGAGGAGCTGATGGGTGGTCCACCAGGGGGTTTGGAACGCCTTCCAGAGGGTTTTGTTTTGCTGGTCTAACCTTAACCGCAGGGGTCTCGAAACAGCCAGATGGTCGAGCACCCGAGCAGGGGGGTTGAGGGGCTGCTGCGGTCACCGGGATATCAACAGAGGGAATAGTGAAGAAGGATGAATGCGGGTCAAAGGAGGGCGAGGGGGGTGTGTGCGAGGATAAGATGTGGAGGGTGCTCGGTGACAAAGGAGGTACTTCAAAGCCCGGAGAATCCACAGAATGTGACCCGGAGGGTAGGGGGTCCGAGCTATGCCGAGGAAAGGTGACGACAGGCGAGGGCAATGGCGGTTCCGGGAAAGATAGACATATAGCGGAGTTAAGCAGCTGAGAGCGGGAGAAGCTAGGGTTTCCAAAGATATCACGATCCAGGAAAGGCTCCTTGGAATAATCCACTGCCTCAACCTCCATATTGTCCCCCATTTTAGCCAGAGGTCTATAATGGAAACGGCAGGGAAGACAGAGCGCGGCACCAAAACAGAGACATCTGTCTGCAGTAACTATAAAACCCTAGGGTTTTACCCTAGCCCCGTACAAACGACTTCCATCCCCTGTGCAAAACACTTATTCTCCTCCATTTTTATTCTTCTTCCCTCATTGTATATTTGTAGCACTAGAAGGTTTCTTTTTCTTCAATCATTAAATAAGTGACTTATTCTTACTCCATGAGCTTTTGAGTTCCCCATAGTTTATATTTGATGTATTTGATCTCTTCACTAACTAATTGATATCAATCCATCATCCAAACATTTAGAGTGAGCTTCGTATTTTTAAGATTTTGTTCCTAGATGTGCACAAATGAACCAACTATCCACTTGCTTCAATCTCAAGAAACAAGGTGAAGAAGGAGGGGTCTTAGAGCCAAAAATTATTGAAATGAAAAGAAAAAGAAGATGACCATAATAATATTGTTTAATTATAGAAAAGGTGATGTTTTAGTGATATAATACAACATAAGATATAATTTAAGAAGAAAAATAGATGTTACCTTCTGCAAAGGAACTATCTACCAATAACTGATCTAGCTTAATGTGTCTAGGACTGAGACATCTATTGGTCCATGTAAGTTTCCCTTTTTCGACCAAGATATTCACTAAATCAAGCAATGAAATGGGGTTATCCATTCTATAAATGATGAAGCATGGTGTTAAAGTCTCTTGCTACAATGTAATTTGAACTAAAATCATAATCCATTAACTCCATTACAAATTTCCAACATTCAATTTTATCATGGTAAATTAGAGGCACATAAAGATTAACTACATTACAATAGTGTTAAATGAGAGATGAGAGAGACTTGTCACTAACCAATGATGAAAAAACCTAACTTGATTTAAATTTAAAAGAGAATAATTCCAAAGGGTATAAATTCCAATAGATAAACCCATAGAATATGTTTCCCAACCACAATTGAGATTCCAAATGCTATTGTATTTCTACAGAACTTCACAGTCTTCCAATTTGGTCTCCTAAAGTAGGAGGAGTTGGGCTTTTTATTCTTTGATCGAATCCCTAATTGATGCAAGCTTTCTAGGACTACATAATTCCCTTGAATTCTAGGATTTAATTTTCATCACTTGCCTAAAATTTTAATATTTCCTTTTGAGGGAGTGATCACACAATTTTGGTTCCTTGTATTTCATGTTACTTTACTATACATTCCATCTATCTTGTGATGTTCACTTATTAGTTCTTCATTTTAAGTTATCTTGTTCTTTTCATCAAGACTAATGCCAATTAATGAAGATCACAAACAAAAGAGGACACAATATGTAGGCACTTATCCAAGGGAAAATCCCTAACAAGTGGAAAACCCAGTAAAACTCTTCCATTAGTAGATTTAGTTCAATTTGAGACAACCAAGACCCTAGAGAAAGATAATTGGCCTCCTTTACTCCACCAAGTCAACCTTATATAAGTAAGTCAAACTAAAAAGCATCAAGATTAGAGTTTGAATTTCTTTCTTCATCTTTCTTGCAATTTTGGGTCTCTTATATTTCTCAACCTTGTAATACTCCATAAAAATTCACACCTTTTGATAGAGGACTAATAGCTTTAGTCCTTCACTTGGATTGCTTCTCTTCTAGGCATAGGGTAGGGTTTTCTATTATTTTTCTTCTTTCTTCTGCACTATATATCAAATGTATTGTTACCCTTCAATAGGAGAAATTCACTTGTGTATTTATAATGGTTTGAATATTCAACATAAGGCAGACTTGTCAAGTTGTTTGAGGCTGACTTGTTAAATTGTTTGAGGTGGAATTGAACGATTAGGAAGTTGACTTGGTGGAAGAGGAGAAAATTATTTTCTTTCTTGACACAAAGATCCCATGGATGGCCTATCATATAATAATAATGATAATGACTCAATATATAATCCTAGAAGAATACAATGGAGGATTTAACCTGTTGAACAATGACCCAAGCATGAAACCCATGCATTAATAAGTCGAATTTAATTTACAATAAATTTTTTTTTTTTTTTCTTTTCACAAATACAATTATGAATACTAATACTAGTTACATTCTTCAACACTGTGAACCTCTTCCTCCTCAATAATTTATTCGTGTTGTATCTAACAAGTGGTTGGGGTCATGGAAAATACTACCAATTTCATTTAGACATATTATTTTGCAAGAGAAATAAACACCTCCAAGTGAGTTGCTAGACTTACATCCACTTCCTATGTTTGCATTAAGAAATCCTTCATACGAAGCACTATATCAGCAGTTTAGACACTTCAATCATGTTCAAACTCATGTATTTGCAGTGCTTTATAACTCAGATGATAATGGTTTAGTTGCAACACCTACTAGTAGTGGTAAGACTATTTGTGCTGATTTTTCTTTACTACGATTGCATCAAAATTGCCCAGACGCTGTATTTCGATGTGTCTATATTGCTCCTATAGAAGGTCTTTCCAAAGAGAGATATCAGGTTTGGTAGCAGAAATTTGGAATAGAGACAAAACAGACCCAAAACTGCCTCCTATGCTTGACAAGACTCCTTTAGGCTGCAAATACTTTAGATACTCTCCACTTATGATGAATTGCACTTGGGTTGGTGAGAATGAGGCTTCTCCTCACTCTAATTTATATACTTCTCAAGGGATTCATCTAATCTGCTATTATGGGCTTGACAACTCATAAAATTACACAAGTTGACTTGAACAAATCATGTGCAAACTCAACAACCATATAGAAAAATTAAAATCGCATCATAGACAACTCGAATTTCGATCATTTTTGTTGCCTCTGGTTCCTCTCAAAGTCCTCTAACAGTTCCATGTGTCAAATCATTGAGATTACTTGTGGGTCCACACCCACCTTCTTGGGTGCAAAGCCCAAGGGCTTGGGTTCTTGGCCCACAAGTCACCTTTGTGTGCCAATTCCTCCAAAACCCTATAGCCTAGGGTTTGGAGTACCTCCCAAACTATAAATCTCATCAACCTCGACATCCAAAAACTTTGCCTTTTATTCAACCGAAACTAATTACATTTTTCAACATATTGAAGTAAGTGGGTAATTTTTTGCAATATAAGATTAAATGCTATCAGATTATGTTGAGTTCCAAAGTTATCAAGTGATTTCATTGCTTAGGATGAATAGGTTTTCAATTTCTAAAGTTTTCAAATATTACAAGAATATTTTTGACACAAAGAACTTCCTTATAACTCACTTGTACTAATATAATGTTCTTGTGGTTTCATCAAGATGTTTCTCAACATACCTTATGACACTCTCTAACAATTTCTCTCATTTAATGGAGTGTTATAGGATGCTCAACCAAATAGGTATTTCTTAGATCTATCTTCATCGAGTGACAGAAGTTCAAGTAGGATAGAATAAATTGACCAAACATTTGCTACGTCGTCTAGTAGGCAAAGATCAACTAGATGTGAAAATATTAGAAGAAAATTCCATAGATGCATTAACATTTTTATCACTAAAGGAGGGTCATGTTATTATGATAATGAGAGCATATATCACATCGATGTTCCCTTGAGGTATAAACATCTAGTGAAACAATGGCCACCCAAGGATCTTCTTGAAATAAAAATTGATTATTTCTGTCAATGAAAGGATATACCGCATTAACCCATCATCATTACATGGTTTGGGGATATTTTCCATTGATGACATCAAGGTATGTTATGGAGGATTAACTGAATTGATGGAGTATGTTAGACCCTGTTATAACTAGAATGACTAGGCACGACTAGTCCAATATACCAAAAGTATGCCAAGATATGGAGTGGTAAAAAATTATACACAACTAAAATACACTAATGAAAATAAATATGCAACTACCTATATTGATGGAAGGCCAAAAGCAACATGGAATATTGTAGGGTTTATAAATAGTACGTGACCCATCACCATAAATAGGCAACCCAATTGCATATTCAAGGGACGTGAAGGAGACCATGTATTTGTATGTGTCATTAAATCAATAGATATAGGGGAAGAGTTTCTCATTGATTAAAATTTGAATAGAATAAATACAAATATTTCTATTATGGGGGTGATATGTATTTAATTTTACCCAACTTGTAAGAAATGTCTATTGTATGCTATGATTGTCATTTACTACATGAAGTTTCTATATAAATTTAGACATATGTCAATAGTGGTTTTATTTTTAATATAATGATGATTAATTGTGGATGAATTTCAAATTAAACTTATTTGATAAACATGGTGATAAGGGGAAGGCACCATCCTTAGAGAAGTCCACAGATGCTCGTGAGGAAGAGGTTACTGATGATGCAATTTTTATGTATGCTGATCCAATGCAAGAAATGAGGAAGCTTAAATTCAAAGAAAACATGAAACTTAATTATTTAGTTTTGATTGAGCCTTAGAGAAAATAGATAAAAGGAGAAATAAAAACCTTGTTGCAAAAAGTTCATCGATATGGGGAATAGACCAGTTAGATCAGGGTGGAGAGGTTGGAAGGGTTTCAATGATGGCACAATCGATGGGATTTTTCTTCTGGATTTGAATTGAACAAATCTCTGAACGTCTGCTGTAATGATTATTTTGTGCCTCTATTGGCTAACGCCATAGATAAGATCTTATATTTTCCAAGAAATGCCCACAAGCCCTCTCTATGCGTTGTAGGTGAAACCTAGGAATTAATCTGCATAAGCATAGAAGGATCCGAAATGCTAATATGCTGTGGCGGTGAAGGACGTAAGAAAATGGTGAGGATTTGTGTTGGAGGATCCACGAAAGGAGCAAGGGCCTGTAGTCCACCCTTCCAATATGATGCACATTAGATCTTTGTTTGTACACAAAGAATGGAAAAAGTTAGGGTCTTGCAACCCTCTGCAGCCGAGAAGATTGACGTCATCGGGTCTGCGTCCCTTGCCCAGATCGTTGAAGAACAAATCCGAATCTCTTGTTCTGTGCCAGTTGGATTTAGAAACTATGGGATTTCCCCCCAAATCCTTATGGACATCAGATCCACTATGCTCATTATCTGTGAAGGTGCTTTCTCTACTAACCATGTTAGAAAAAGGAATTTTTATTTTTCAATCTATTTTTGGTACTAGGTTAGATATTCATCCACAGAGTCATGTCAATGCACCTTGGGACCCCCCTTTTGCATAACATCATTTTGGATATTCGCACCTGTGACCACTCTAGCAGAAGACCCCATCTAGTTTGGGTTTATCTCTCTGATCTAGTCTATGGATTTTTTTCCCATACACCACCGAAAAAGAAGACATAATGCATGAAACAAAGGTGATCCATGATAGATCTGCCCTTACAAAGAACGACTAGACTAGATCTAGAGTTCTTCTCCTCTAGGAAACCCAGAATGAAAACAAAACTATGGCTAATGGATCCCCACTCTGCGGCTCGACCCTCTTTCATCAGGCCCTCAAAGAAGACTTTGTTGTAGGTATCAGAACCGCCATCATATGCTTCCCTAGATCAAGGAAAACTAAAAGAATATAACACTGTACAAATATTCATAAAGTCCTTTGCATGCAAATCAACAACCGTGTAGGTACATAAATCTGATATGGTTTCTCAATTGAGGAAGAACACTATGAACAAGCTGAGCTACCCACCACAACTACAAAAATTGATCTATAATGGTATATCTCTACAACAAGAATACAAAATTCATTCGACGGACACCATCATCTTAAATATGCAACTGAGAGGCGAAGTAGCATGATCAAGTAAGTCAAAGACAATAGGTGGTATTGCTGGATCTAGTTTACCCAAGGGTATAGTACCAAACCAAGAATAGATCAAGGGTGGTCTCTCCTACAAAAACATTCTACAAGGGGAACCAACAACTACAACAAAAATAGAACAAACACTTAGCACTCCCTGTCCCTACATAGTAGAACAAGTGAATTATGTCTGAGAACTGGTCATAGAGATTCCAGAAATAAATGATCTCTACACAAGCTTTGCAGATAGAGCCATCATCTGTAGATTTAATAGCTTCTGGCCAAAACCAATGGATCTTGTCCATTGGATATTCACAAATTGGACAACAAACTGTGAAATTCATCTTTGCTCCAAAGGTTTCTTCATCGTAAAGTTTGCATCATTGGAGGTTCAATAAATAGTACTTTAGGAAGGCCCATGGTTTTGGGGATCAAAAAGTATTTTCATTACCCCATGGTTCCCATAATTTGATGCAAATACCATGATTTTATCAAAAATTTTGGTGTGGGTTAGACTTCATAAGCTTCCCCTACACTTTTGGCATGAACAAGTGCTAGAAGGCATCAAGAATATTTTAGGAAAATACATAAAGACAAACACACAAATACTGGAGGAATGAATCTATACTTTTTCTTGAATATGCGTAGAAAAGGCACTCAGTAAAGGCCTTCCAATTCACATACAATTGATACTTAACAAGAAAAACTGGACTCAGTTCCTAGATTTTGAGAACATGACTTTTAGATGCAGAATATGCCAACAAACATGACATCTACAAAACACGTGCTCTGAAACCAAGAAAGAATTGCGAAGAAGGAAGAAGCTAGGAAAGCACCCCAAAGGATGGAAACTGCCCCCAAATGAGTTAGATGAGGAAGAGGATGATGAAAAGGCTCCCATACCCACTCAGAATACTCAAGAAAAAGAAGGAAAGGATGAAATAATACAAGAACAAATTGAACTATAGGTCATTTCAACACTACCTACAAGGATACCTGAAGCAAAGGATACTAATAGTTTCAAAAGTCCTCATGCATAAGAAAATTCTAATTCAGACAAGGAAACTTCAAGAATAGAAGAAGGACAATAGCTCACCATTGTATCCTCCTAGCCATCTCAAGGAGAATGGCGAAAGGTGGAAAAAAAGAAAAGAAGAAAAGTTTAACCTTTTCTCCTCACGATTGATTATTTTGTATGAACTCATGATCATTAGTCATTGACTAGATGATGGAATGGTTACAAGCATATGCAATATGTAATTTTGTTTTCACTAATAAAATTACGATTTTTCCTTGGGAAAAAAGTTCATTAGTATGGGTTGAGCAACTCATTTAATTATCCCAATTATTTGTTTATGATTTAGTTATCTCATCCTTTATATATCTATATATATATATATATATATATATATATATATATATATATATATATATATATATTTTTTTTAAATTTTACATGAGTTTCATTAGGGGAATTTTGACGTCTAAAATAGGCCTCCTAAGGAAATTATAAAATAATAGTGGAAATAATAAAATAAGATCAGATTACATCATTTAATTTTAGAGGGAAAAAAGAAAAAATACTTTTTCAACTTATCTCCCTATGGGTTTACTCCAATTTTGAGCGGAAGCACTCATTGAATGCATAATTTGATTCCTCATCCAAGGAGTAACCATGTTGCATGCTTTCAATAGACCCTGCCACACAAAAAATGAGAAATGCATGAAAAGCGTGATTGCAATCACGTTTTTTTCATGTATGTCTCATTTTTCATGTAGCAGGGTCCATTGAAAGTATACAACATGGGTACTTTTTGGATGAGGAATTAAATTTTTCATCCAACGAGTACTCCCACTCGAAATTTGAGTGAAACCTTAGGGAGATAAGTTCAAAATACAAGTTGAAAAAGTAGTTTTATTATTTTGTTATTTTTAATCTTTTTACTTTTTTACTCCAAAAATGGTGAATCATCCCCCATGGTTGACATCATCTCTTGAATCCTATTGGTTCTTATAAAGATTATTTTGGATGTACATTGTTCTTAGGAGGCTCATTTTAGACCTCAAAATTCTCCTAATGTTGGCAGAGTTTGATCCTCATGCTACGACTATGGGTCGGGCCAGCATTGGTAGCAGCGCTGATGCTCCACTCCACTTGTAAGTGAGTCACTGATCATTAAGACTGGTACAACCACTCAACCATTCGAAATAGAATCTGCACCCCCTTAACAACATATGTCACAGTATACACATGATGTTCTAAATATTAAGTACAACCTAAATGAATTTAATGTATAGTATGTGATTATTTTAAACTAATGATAATATCATTTTATGGGAAATGATATATTTTATAGGAATTTGTATGACATAACCTTGGAAATCTTTGGGCCAACCATTCGCAAAAACTAGAAATCCCATAGTTCCAAGTTAAAAGAGGAACTTATTAACATGATGATTTCCCTGTTTGGTGACATTACCTTCAACAAATTCGGAGTTACCTCAAAGGCAGGTCTACATTTAAAATATTTGCGAGACTAGTATAGGTCTCAATTAGAAAGGGCCAAGTCACATGAGTACCCTCCACAGATTCTAGAGATGGAGTGGATATTTCTCATGGCATATGCGCATGAGAAGGAACTTTGAAAATCAAGGAAGATTTCATTCGAACCAGGAAGGTATGAGGCATGGTTAATAATGTAATTATGATGCTTTATCATAATTGTGACATCTAATTAAGTTTTTGAATGTTTTAAATATAGGCTCCTAGATACTTCCAAAGCCACACAAACTAGAATATCCAAGCATGGGCAACATCATCTTCGCCTGGGTGGTTACTCGAAACTGACCACAAAAATTGTAAGTATATAAAAAAAGAATTTGCATCCAAATTATAAATTGTTAACAATTTTAATTTAATATTAGAGAAGAAGAAAAATTCATGTTCTAATGCAAAATTTCAAGGGACACAATTCAAAAAGGCTCCCATTAAGGAAGACCTAAAGCTTGCCTTGATGTACGACTATCAAGCCGTGGTTGAACATAGGGCATGCTTTGCATCTTCATAGTCTTCCAACATCGAACATAACACTCAAGAAAATAAAAACAATGAGTAGCATTTATAAATAATTACTTTTAAATTATATTGGTTATTATTTTTTGGCCATAAAGTAATGTGCTTGATTGTAAAAAGTAGGCAAGCAATGTCGATACAACACATGAGCCTATTGATGATGGAGTGCCCGATCTTGAGACTGATGTTCAGCTCGGTATTATAGGTATTTCATGTGTTATAAAAAATTGTAGTATGGAATACAATTAAATTTTTTTAAATGCAAATGGTGTATTAATTATAACCTTTCTTGTTTCTGCACTAGAGCATGTACAAGATGTGGCCAAAGAAGAGGAGGAACATATGACCACATCTAAAAGTATTCCACTTCTCTCCACTACCGAAGCAGGTAAAGAACACTATACTACTCTTTTTATTAATAAAACATTTGTAATAATAATAACTATAAATATGAATTTAACATTTCTTTCTTATTGCAGTTGATGCTTGACCCCACTTGCAACAGCATAGTCATAGGACTAGGTCAGCAACAAAACATATTACACTAGAGACCACAACAACTAAAGGGGGCCAAGATCAAGACATCCTGGCTAATTACATGTTAAAAAAGAGAAAGAAAGTTGATAAAAAATGACTGAACTTGTTTATTTAGAGCCCATTTTTTTTAGTACCACATTTTTTACTAAGAGTTTGAATGCCTCATGGCATGTGCACATGTAACTTTAGACTATCTTAATAAAAAGTTGTGATTTTTCCATTGCAAAAAATTAGAATGATTTTGTTTCATATTGTGTAAACATATTTTTTGTGATACAAGGAGGGTGTAGAATACCATATATTTGATAAATTCATGGTATAAGTCAATTAAATTTGTTATGAACACCAAGATCCTATAATCAAATTCCCGTGTTAAACTAAGCCTTTACATAATCCATTTCCATGACAAGCCAACCATCTACTAATTTGTATACCTATCCCACTCCACCATACACTACCACACTCCTAATTTAGGTTGTAGATACTCCTGCTTCAATGCATAATCACAACAATTTGTGATTATGATGACAATTTAAGTACATATGTGTGTAATTTCCATGGTGGGACGTATGAATTGTCATCCCCAAATTGCTCGTCAATGATTATAACCTTAAATGGGCTAGCATTGGTTTATCTCATAATCTCAAAATGACTTGGTAGATGAAAATTTACAATATTTGTCATCATCACTTCACACTATCTCATGAATGACCCTTTCTATAGATTATATGCATGAATTTATGTAATGCCATCCCCTCTACCTATCCTATGATTGATTTGACAACAAGTGAATAAAGGACAATTAATGAATCTTTGTTGAGAATGTCCCCTACTTATAAATGGTACTATTAGGCCCCTATACTACTAGTGTAGCCCCTTATTGTTATTAGTGAAACCCCCTTATTGTATTGTTGTGCCCATGTAGTCCCCATATTATTATTATTGTGCCCCATAGAAGCCCACTATTGTTATTGTTGTGCCCTTACATTATTATTGTTATGTTGACTTTGATTATATTGTGACCCCTTAGACTCCTATATATAGAAAGGAGGTCTTGCCATTTTTATTATCCAAGAATTATTCATTTGTGTAATGTAAAGGAGGTTGCCCCCTCAAAGAGGCTTATTTTCAAGTCGTTGATCTATCTCTTGTTCTACTTTGTGAGGTGCTTGCATAACATTTGTTTTCATTCTAAGGTTCAAGCAGTAGAAGATCATATCGATCATCAACAACAAGTTCTCCAACCCTTAAAGGATAACCTCACTTTGGTGCAAAATCGAATGAAACAACAGGAAGATCAAAATTGCAGTGAAATAAGTTTTGATGTAGGTGACTGGGTATTCTTACAACTACAACCATACAAACAAATATCCCTCAAGAAAGCTAAGAAGGATAAATAATTATCACCAAATTACTATGGTCCTTACAAGGTGCTGTGAAAGATTGGTACTATGGCATACAAATTGGAGCTTCCTGCATCTTCCCAAGTGCACCTAGTTTTCCATGTTGCATGCTTAAAGAAGGTTATAGGTGACAAGCTCCCAATTCAAACAATATTGATAGAACTTAACGAGGAAGGAAAAATCATATTGGAGCCTGAAGTAGTCATGGAATCAAGAACCCGACAACTATGAAATCGATCAATTTCAAAGTATCTCATCAAGTGGAAGAACTTAACCGCTGAAGATTTTGCATGGGAGGATGAGAATTTTATATAGAAGCATCCATAACTACTCAAGCATTGAGGACAACACTTTTTTGAAGGAGAGGGGCATGTTAGGTCCCTATACTACTAGTGTAGCCCCTTATTATTATTAGTGCAACCCCCTTATTGTATTGTTGTGCCCATTTAGTCCCCATATTTTTATTATTGTGCCCCATAGAAGCCCACTATTGTTATTGTTGTGCCATTACATTATTATTGTTATGTCACCTCTGATTATATTGTGACCCCTTAGACTCATGTATATAAAAAGGAGGTCTTGTCATTTGTATCATCCAAGAATTATTCATTTGTGTAATGTAAAGGAGGTTTCCCCCTCGAAGAGGCTTATTTTGAAGTCGTTGATCTATCTCTTCTTCTATTTTGCGAGCTAGTTGCATAACATGTACTTTGTTTACATGTTCTCACAATCAATCATAGGCTAGGTAGAGGGGATGGTCTGTAAGAAATTCACGCATATAATATGTAGAAGGGGTCATCTATGAGACAGTGTGAAGTGATGATGATAAACAAGGTAAATTTTCATTTGTCGAGTCATTTCGAGAGGGTGATGACAGACCAGTGCTAGCCCATTCAAGGTTATAATCATTGACGGGAAATGTGCGGAGGACAATTCATACATCCCATAATGGACATTACACTCATGTGTACGTCAATTGTCATCATAATCAGAAACTGTTGTGAATTGAAAACTAATATATGTTAGAATTTAGGTAGACTAATATAGATTAGAAAATGTAACCAATATATACATTAGTTACAATAAATATAGTAGAAATTAATATAGCAGCCATTCCAACAATGTCGACTAGTTTATATTGAGACTAATCTTGATGCTTCACGAGATGGTGTATCAACTCAGCTCATGCTTTATCCCAATAATCATTGAATGTCATAATATTTCAATGAGGTTCTACTCAAATTATGGAAATTTAAAAGACTTGTATCCTTCCACTATTTGCATGACTCTCTAGCTTCAAGTGGTACACTAAGTCTAGGTTAATTAGTATATGTTTAATGAAGGTATTTTATTGTCCTCAATCCATATTCAGAAGAACTTGCAAACATTTTTTCATAGGTATGGGATCCTGTAGTTTATTCATATTATCTACTTTCTTATTTTGATTGATATTAGAAGTCTCTTTCTCATAATACACACATACACATATGCTAACATTTATCCAATATTAATCATTAATATCTATGCATCAAACATAGGTCTTAGCTTCTATACTCATGTTTAGACTTAAGATCATATATATGTATGTTCAAGACCACTTTGTCCTATTCAAGTACGATGACTGTAGTTTTTGGACTAGTTATGATCTTTTAACAATGCGTTTTCAAACTTAATTTGGATACCTTTTCTAGAAAGTGAATTTTAGTCTTTAATCGTGATCAATATTTGTTTTTGGATTTTTGAAATGGTACAAAAATTTAGATTCCTAGTTTCAAAAACAATGCTCATGCATTCTGTTTGGATGAGACCTAATCTATTGAAGGGTAAATGTGAAATTATTAATTTTAAAATGCTATTAAATTTATCATATTAATCATCTAAAAACATCATCGATTGCAATCTTCCCTACATATTTTGTACAAACCCCTCTTATCTATTCCCCTAAACCCCTAAGTATTTTGTGTCTATGATGAATGAATGAATGAATGGATATTATATGTTAATGAATAATTTCTATATGTCTCTTTATGTACATGACATTGTTTCATATAATGTAAACATATTTTTTATGATAAAATTTATTGAGATGAAATATTTTATGGATTTACAAATGAATGAATGAATGTTTTCTATTTGTTTTTTTATGTATCTTAATGTATTGCTTTTAACTATTTTTTATATACAAGCTGAGGAATATCAAGATGGAGAAAGGTGACACAATACCAAAGTACTTTACCAAGTTCACCCAATGTTGGGATGAGCTTGGAAGTGTCGGTGCTATAGTTGTTGAAGATGATATGGCTAGCCTAGCACTTATAGGTCTTCCCAAGAGCTAGCACAACTACCAGGACTCAGTAAATGGGAGGGAGAAGCTACCATAGTGGGAGCATTTGTGGCTTGACTTGGTGCAAGAAGAAATTTGGTAGAACACTAGAGATGGATCCTCATCCAAGCATGATGATGAGGAGAATTGTGCCTTAGCTAGAACGGAGAAGAAATGGAAAGGGGAGTCATCCCATTCAAAATCAAATTCCAGCCAGGGCAACAAGAAGGACTTGTCGAATATTAAAAGTTTTCACTTTCATGAGCTGGGACACTATGCCACAAAATGTCCGCACAAGAAGGCCGACAAGAATACCTCAGGAGGAGCAACAGGTGAAGCTCTTGCTTCACAATTCGAGTTGGATATCACCCTCATCACTTACATGATGACATCAATGATGGGTAGTGTGGTATCTGGATGGTGGAGCCTCATTCCATATGACTGGAAACAAAGAATTATTTAGTGACTTGGAGGAGAAGGACCTCCAGATGCACATCGAAATGAGAGATGATGGGAGGTATAGTGCGATCGACATCAGTACTATTACCTTTTAGAGGGAGTCTGGTTCTCCTCTCACATTAAAATATGTCATGTATGTTTTGGGTTTGGAGAAGAATTTGGTTTTAGTTTCCATGTTGGAGGACCATGGCTACGATGTGATATTTAGCAAAGGAGACTTAATTTCCTTTGTTACATAGCCTCAAGAATAGTGAAGCGGATCGGTGTTCGGGTGAAGAACCTCTAAGAATTAGATGTAGAAGACTATGTTTCTTTGAGAACAAAAGTAGAGAAGGTGTAGAGCCGAGACATTGGTGAGTTGTGGCATAGAATATTATGTCACTTTCACCACGGAGCTTTAAATATTATGAAACAAATTTCTACAGGACTTTCAAAGGGTAAAATAGAGCAGAGAGATACATGCAAAGGGTGTATTTTCATGATAAGGGCAATTGAGTGAAAGCGATCCTTGAAAGAGTTCACTCATATTATGTAATATCTGTAGATGATTTTTCTCATAAGTGCTGAATTTTATTCATGTAGGAGAAAGATCAGATGTTTGCTAAATTTTGTGAATTTAAAGCACTTGTTGAGAAAAACATTGCTCAGAAAGTTAAATCTCTTATGAGCGATAACAATGGAGAATATTTGTCGAATGAATTAAAGAAATTTTGTGCATCAAAAGGCATTCCACGAGATTTAATATCACCCCATAACCCACAACAAAATGGGGTGGTTGAAAGGGAGAACAAAAGTATTGTGGGAGCTGCACGGGAAATGTTACATGATTAGGGCCTACCATTTCACTTGTGTGCTGAAGAACACAACACAACTGTATATGTGCAAAACAGGAGTCCTCATCGGATTCTCGGGATGAGTACACCAGAAGAAGATTTTTCAGGTAAGAAACTAGATGTGGCACACTTTAGGATATTTGGTTCATCAATTTACTATCATGTTACTAAGGATGCAAGGAAAAAGCTAGAGCCAAAAGTTGAGTTTGGCATATTTGTGGGGTACACTGATACACCTCACAACTATCAGGTGTACCTGCCATCTCACAAGATGACAGTGGTTCATAGAGATGTGAAGTTCGATGAAGAGAAGGCCATGATATGTTCCCTTGAGAGGGAGCTTCAGTTGCATGGAGATGAGGAGCTTTTAGCTCCAAAGGAAGAACCTTAGGATGATGTGGAGTAGCCACATGTAGAGGAGCAGAGAGTGGAAGAACCCATTCATGTAGAGACTCAGAGATGGGAGGAAACACACTAGAGAGGCTGAAAGATTGATGCACGATGATAGAGAGTGTGTGGGAGCACCCACATCACAACAAAGGAAGAGGAGGTCACTAGATTGGTACATTGGCTACATGGATTTGATGAGAGAGAGTAGAAATTGAGCCATTCTCATTCGAGGAATAAGTGTAACAACCAATATGGGTTTATTCCATGGTTAAGGAGTATGAATCTATTATCGGATTCAGTGTTTGGGAAGTGGTCCCAAGATCAGCAGACAAGTAAGTGGTGAATTCCAGATGGCTTATTTGTGGCTAGAGGGTTCTCTCAGGTGGAGGGAATTGATTATGAGGAGACCTTTACTCCATTATCAAGGTACTCTTCAATCATATCTATTCTAGCACCTTCAGCGAATATGGGATGGAAGATACAATGTGAAGACCACATTCCCCAATGGTGTGATTGAGGAAGAGGTGTACATTGAGTAGCTAGAAGGATTTGAGACGTTCAAAAGAGAGTCACATGTGTGAAGATTCAAGTGAGCATTGTATGGATTGAAACAAACACCCTGTTGGGTAGCAGATCCCCCCATAGCATGTTTTTGGGGCCTGAAGCCCGAATTTTGGTAAAAGTGTAATGTAAAGACCCCGCGAAATGCGGGTGAGGAGCGCGAGAGTCTAGGGTTGTCCCCCTAAAAAAATATAATTTAATGTATGGTATGTCAGCCTACCCATGGTCCATAGACCATGGGATTGTATAAATAGAGCGAGGCTCTAAGTGTAAAGGAAGTCTTAAGTTTTGAATGACAAATTAGCTCTGAGTCTCTAAGTCCGAGTATTGGGTTGTAGTAGTTGGAAAAGGCTCTGTAGCTGAGTGCGCAGAGGCTTGGTAGAGTCCGTAGCTATGTGCGCAGAGGCTTGGTAGAGTCCGTAGCTATGTGCACAGACCCCTGCAGCTGAGTGCGCAGGGCGGAGTTGGGATTGTACTTGGAAAGAGAATTAATAAAAGATAAGTTGATTTTGGAATATTTTGTGTCTATGCTTCTATTATATTTATGCATCTCTTTACAGTTTATGATTACGCGCACTTGTTATGAATGTTGAATGATTAATGAGAATATTGGGCCCACATAATTAAGTTAAGATCTATAATAAAAGAACAGTAAGGAATAAGGATCTAGACAACACCTCTTCGCACTCTTTACAGAGCTACGCGGAAGCAGTTGCACAAGTTGCAAAGGACAGACGGCTGCGTGGAGCAGCGCAAGCGTGCAGGTTCAGTTCGCGAACTTCCCAGACTTCATCAAGACATCCCTAGGGTGTGGAAACTTGGTTCCAGCACCCTCCCATACTACCTTAGGTGAGACGTTAGTCCGCGTAGTGTGGACTGTTGCTGAAAGGGCCGGTAGTTTCGGGATTTGTTTGGCTAAATCACCTTTGAACCTGGGTCAGGCCCCAACAAGCCAACAAATGGTTTTGTTGCTGGGACCAGGATCTGCCTAAGGGATGTCTGATGTCGTGCCACTAGAACCCAACAAAGAAGGAAATTGAAGAGTGGTTGCACAAGAAGATTCATGAGTTCGTGACACAGGAAAATAGAACTCCATAGGTATCTGAGAAAAGGTGGCTAGATTGCTATGTGTATACGGAAATCCATGAGATCTTATTCGCATCCTTTCCTTCTGAACTGTATGAGTGAATTGCGAGTTTAGCCGATAACTAGGGAAGGTGTAAGCTCAACCAACCAATAGTGTGGAATTCGGAGTTAGTGCGTAGACTAGAGGCATCATAAGATAAGATAACGCAAGCTGTGGACCATTGGCTTGACCAGATAATAGGGGGGTTTATCACTAAATTTGTGATAGACACAACCGTGAGCTACAGCGAAGCAGAACAATGTTTTCTCAAGGGACCGCAAGGTAAGTACATTAAATCTTTGAATACCTAGATTAAGATGTTGTTATGTGAAAAGCAGGTTATGCGAATACATTAATGTGTGGAACGATGTGGAGTGGAAAGATCTACAAAGGTAGTGAGGGATTAGGAAACAATCCCTTAATTTCACCTTCGCGAGAAAGCGAGGAAAAGCTTGCTTGGGTCTCTCCGAGAAGTGTGGTCAATTTGATAAGGCAGTGCATTCCACAGTGACCACCTCCACTTACGCCATCACCCGCTTCACCTCCTTCACCTCCATCTCCACCCACTCCACCTCCACCACCCCCACAGTTTAGCATGGCGAGCACCATTAAGCTACCCGTATTCAAAGGAGTAGGGAATGATGATCCGGCCCAGTTCTGATTTGTGGTAAGAGCAGTATGGGAAGCACAAGGGGTCATGAACGACAACATTAGGAAGGCTACATTGGTGAGCGCGCTATAGGATCACGCATTGACATGGTATATCAAGCATTCCAATGATCACCCAAATGCAGGAATAACAGAGATCCACAATGCGCTGAACAGAGAATTTAGTCGCCGAAATCAGAGACACAGTCAATCATTAGATTTGAAGAGATCGTGATGCTTCCAAGCACGACCCCCTAGGATCCAGATTAGCGGTTGAAGAGTACGATCCGCGAGGCTAATATGACACTCACAGATGTGAAACATCGTGCATGGTTTGTGGCATCTCTAACACCACACCTAAGGACGGTGTTGTTGCAACATAAACTTTCTAGCCAGGCTGAAGCGTTGGAAATGGCGATGAGGTTGCATGAAACACCGATACAGGATCCGGGGCTGGGAGTTCAACAAATCCACATGCAACTACAAAATCTCTACCTAGAAATGTAGAGCTTGAAGCAGGATAGGGCACTGCGGCCAGAGGCGCGCGAGGAAGTATGGTGCATAAAATGCAAGGGCCAGGGCCATGACAAGGATCACTGTCCAGTATTTGCGAACTACTTGGCAGGAGGGGGGCTGATGCTATTGAGACCGGAGGCACAGGCAAGGCCGAGTGTGACATCCGCATTATGGTGCATGATCTGTCAGATAGGAGGAAAGCACACGACGTATAATTGTCATTTGTTGCAGAATTATACAACGGCACCCCAGCAACTGTTTTGTAATTTCTGTAGGTCGGTGGGCCATGACGAGTGTACTTGTCGTAGCTACGAGTTAATGATCGATTGGACCCTAGCCTATCAGATGTAGATAGAAACGCGAGCCCTTGACCCAGTGATGGGAATGGCGCACAATGGATTTTAGGGGTGATGTCGAGGACGAGGAGGAATGGGGCTAGGAAGGGGCTGCAGATAGTTAATTTGTTACAATTGCGGAGGACCAGGGCACTACACCCGTGATTTTACCAACCCGACAAAAATATCCTGTTCATACTGTGCTCAGTTTGATCATGAAATGGTAGATTGTCCTACACTGATCACACAGATGCGCGAGAAAGGGGTACTCTAGCCTACTCCGACTCAAAATATTCAAATGATGAGGTCTGAACCGCGCGAAGAAGACCCAAATGTGAATATAGTGCTCAAAAGTGGTGCGACTACAGGGGAAGATAAGGGGAAGTAGCCCGAGGAAGATACATGGTTTCGTAAGGCCCCTACAAAGGAACCTGAGTTTGACTTAGAACATGCAAAGGAGACATTCATGGAAGCTAAGAAGAGCTTCACAGAGGCCTCCACTTCAGGTAGTAAGGATCAACCAGATATAGGGATGGATCCTTCTATGCTTACTACCATTTTGGAGACATGCATGAAACTGCTGCGTGACAATAAGGCATTTAAGGGACTACAGGAGTTGACAACTAGGTGCGTAGGGTCTAGGGAACCGTGCGTAGTTTGAAAATTGGGAAAGCATGCATTGCGCACCGAGAGGGAAATGAGATTGATGGCGCAGATTAGTGAGTATGAAATGGATCAGGTAATCCTAGACCTAGGTTCGGACGTGAATGTATTACCAAAGAAAACATGGGAACATATGGGCAGGCCCGCATTACAATGGTCCCCTATTCAATTACAAATGGCGAACCAACATAAGATTTTTCCCATGGGGAGGTTGCAAGGGGTAACAGTTGATATCGAAGGCGCGAGCACACAGACGGACTTTGAAGTAATAGAGATTGTTGATGACAACAATCCTTATCTCGCGTTGCTAGGAATAGACTGGGCCACTGATATGAATGGAGTCATCAATCTAAAGAAGCAGAAGATGATATTCGAGAAAAAGTCCCTACGCATAGTAGTTTCGCTAGACCCAGTCGAAGGAGCACGCTACACCGAACCAGTGCGCGACGATGAGATGGATTGTATTTACCAGATAACGGCGCAAGACCAGGATCGGGTGAACTCGACTACAGATGGGAGAATCTCATGGGAGCGTGACAGTTCCTGTACTTCGGATTCAGATGAAGAAGTAGAATGCTGGCAGAACCGGTTGCACGAAGTGACAACGTTGAATTGCAACATGATGATTAGATCCCTGCGTTGCGTGACAACAGAGGCAAGGGAACTACCAACATATGATGGAGTGATAGCGGTGGATGAATTCCTAGACAAATTTGAAAGCGCAATATCGGAACAGTAGCAGTACGGTGTGCTGGAATGGGCGCTGCATGCAACACCTGCATGATGGTGGAATACACATCAGAAGATCATTAGAAATTGGTGCGAATGTAGGAGATAGATGCACTTGCAGTTTGGAAGTCCCCAGTGTCAAATGAGAGCCAGGCAGCTAGGACAAAGTAGTTTGCATGCCCACCTGTGTCGATGGGTGCAGACGTGTGCTATGCAAGCACATCCCAGACTAAGGATCGAAAATCAGAACCTGACGTGGCAACAGGAAAAGCGATGCACACCACAAATATTCCATGTCGGAGCATTCACAAAGCTATGCAAAATCATGAATAGAGTTTACTAGGCGGAATGAACTGATTGGGACCTGCACATGCTAGTGGTCTGATGGGCCTATAGGGCAATGCACAAAAACCTGAGAGTGGGAATGATTCCGAAGACAACGAGCAGATTCGAGGCCATAGATTTGGGAAAGAATCCTCATGCAATAACTCCCATAATTGAGACAGAACACGAGGACCATAGCGAAGAGATTATGCAGCTGCGCGAGGACGAACATATGTAGATTCAAGAAGCCATTCAGCGAGGGAACCTTGAGCTTCGTGAACTCGAAGAAGATTGGGTATGACTGAAGCAAAAAAAACATATTAATCGATGCGGATATCAGAAAACTGGAAACCAAAATCGCGCAAGAATTACACGTCAACAAAAGGATAGGGTAACGTATGGGTAGCCCTACCACCACACTAGAAGATTGTCGTAGAGAATTTCTAGTTATACTACCATGGTTGCGACCACACCTTATCAGAAAAAGTAACCAGGGAAGCGCACCGCATAAGGAAGAATGCGAGGCACTGACTGGCATGAGGGTAACTAAGGAAGGCCTGCAGACTGGGTTGGAAGGTGACTTGAAGCCTCGCACTAGTAGTGTGACCACCTAACTATCCGTAGGAAGCATAGTCTCAGCACTCCAAGCAGTTGAAAGAGAGCGCGGGACTATAAAAGAGGTTGTATGGGAGTTGCATGACATGGAAGTTGTGCGCAGTTTCAGTATGATGCACGGGTCACGTTTGCGCACAAGGGTCTACACTACCGCATGGGTAGGCTAAAAGGTGACCGTTAGTGTCACTATTCATGACAAGATTTCCAATTTAAGGCAACGAGGAGCGAATGGCGAGCAATTAAGACACAAAGTCAGAACTAGATTTGGGACTATCTACCGCCATTCTCACATTAATTAGCCGAATATGGGAGGAATGGTCAAATTTGAATTCAAAAGGGCCTATAAATAACAGGTGGCTCTCCACCAAACAACCCTTGGTGTTTTGAGAATTCAGTTGTTGCGCTATCAAGTGGGTATGAACCTGGTGAATTTGGAGGTTGTGAGAGCAAGTCCGTGGTTTGAAACATTGCCGAAGGAGACACAGGATTCCCTAATCAGAATGATGTCAACAACCAAGGGAGCCACATAGAGCTCTACACCACCAGTAGGGGATGCATCGGAAATCCCTAAATCGCCCCGGACACCGAGGCCCAAAAAGGATCCACAGGCAGCAGGACCGGTCCGTATGTCTCTGCGAAATCCACGGTTCGGTAAATTGTCTATGGAAGATAAGGGCAAGATGGTTAATATTGAGATAGATGATGAGGAGGAGGATCTTCAAGCCTTTGTAGAAGAGATTGAACCAGATGAAGAAGTGGCAGAAGACATTCAACCAATGTGCGCTATAGCAAAACTACCCAAATATGTCCCCCCATGGAAAGGGAACGCAAAAGTACCCAAGGACATGGACACCGTTAAGAGTGCACTCGAAACCCCACTCCTCCCAGATGGAATTCTATTTGAGGGTTCAGCCCTGGGCCGCATACCCACGATGAAATTTGAAGAATGGGACCTCACGGACAGTGAAAAGTTCCCACATCTAGAGACTAGCCAACTTATGAAACAAAGCAAGGAGGGGTTAGTCATAGTGCTGCAGCCACAGAAATGGCTGCGCGGGGTGGAGGAGTGTTATAGACATATTTGGGCACTTCAACCCCAAACTCATATGTCCATAAACTAAGGACTCCTTAAGTCCCTAAAAGTGTTGCTTCATACCCTAAAGGATCATGTTCAACTGATTACATCATTTCCTAGAAGTTCCACCTGAGAAACTACTCAGAACTGGCCAAAACTGGACCATATAGGCTGCTCCATGGACAAGGTGCGATGCATACTGATTTCCTAACTGGCCAGGTGTGATGCATACTGTAATGGCCTTCTGTGGGGTGCGATGAGAGAGAATAGACAAATGGCAGAGATAGTTTGCAAGGTGGATGATCATGGAATCTTCCAGAAACTTCTCTTGCGACACTTGCCTCTCTAAATTCGCCCAGGGATGAGTAAGAGATCATAAAATCTCCAAGTGGAACCAAGAACTATCAGTGGAATGACACTAATCAAAAACCCAGATCTGACTCACACCCTTGCAAGACATTTATATATGGATCCCTCATCTGAGAGATCTAGAGGCTGGAATTTTGTATTTTGTAAGGAATTGCTGTTGGTTTGTTAGTGAGAAGAGAAATTGCATTGTTGGGTGATTTTATTGTTAATGAGGTGAAGAGGGCTTCTACAACTAGGAGGATGATGCTGGATCAGACAGCTGGGTTGTAATCCTCTCTTACATTACTATTAATAAATTTCTTTGAGTTTTCCTCCATATGATCTTGCATTTGTGAATCTTATTGTTTATGAATGCAATTGTATGGTCAATGTCTTTCTGATTCTGCATTGTTTATGATGTTATAGATAGAGATGCTTTGATAGTTTGGTGTTACTTTGACTCTATAGGTACTCTCTGAAGCGAGACAAGTAGGAGAGGAGTGGCAAATTCTATTAAGGAAAGGAGAAATCAAGCTAGGATCAAAGCGAAAGATCCAGGTTGGTATTCTGTTCTTCTCTTCCATCTATCACACTTAAAGGAACTCTTGAAAAGCTTTCATTGTTTGTTTCTAAGTAAGTTACCCATCTTAGTGGGACTAGCAGTTCGAATTGACACTACTTTTCCCTGTAGCAAAATGGCAACTCTGCTAGGGAACAAATAGTTTGTTTTGTTTGTTTATTGTTTTCTTTATAAACTAGAGACGGAGCCTGAAGTTAGCCAGCTAGCTTTCGAAACGCATTTGCTATGCAATTTCGAAGTAGATAAACACTGCTTCAGTTAATCTCCGGGTTGGTTTATGAACTAAGCATTTGACTTACAAAGCATCCTAAGTGCCCTTGTGGTAGCTTAGAACCTCATCATATCTTACCCTTATGCTTTGTGTTTACTGTCCATCATTACTCAGCCTAAATCACTGAACTTAGCTGCAAGTTTTGAGCAAAAACCAAGCTCAGTTTCGCTCCCTGGTCCATCGCACTGTCTGTAACTGTGCAACCTGGATGCATCGCACCTCCCATGTGTTGTAAGTGAGATGCATCCATGTTTCCCTGTGTTGCAGGTGTGATGATTGAGTGAACTGTTTTTCTTCTCTGAAATTTGGTTTTTCTCCTTGTTTTCAGCTTTATTCAGTAGTTTTGCTGTTCATGATTAGTACCTTCTTGTTGAAACCATCTTCCTTCACATTATTTCAGCCTCCATCAGTTAGGAATTGTAAATGTTTTTGTGTATTTGTCAATCATTTACAGTCTTCCTTTGTCGAAAGTAGCCTAATCGAACTGTCGTTTTTGATGCAAGTGTTGTAATTTTCATTTTGAATCGAAAGAAGAGTGTCGTAAAGTCTTCCTCTTCTAGATACTTGATTTTACTTTTGTCATTTGTACTTGATTTTGAAATTATTAGTATTTCAAGTGTCTAAAACAGTTTTCAATTCGAAATCGTAAAGTGTCGTCTTAGTCTTCCTTTCATTTTTTGAAAAGAAAATTGTTAGTACTGTCGCTTTGAAAGAAAATAGTTCAGATCTGTACTTAGCTTTCTTTTGTCATTCACACATTAAGAAAGTGGAAAACAAATACATGCATGTGCATCTGCATTTTGACTACTTACGAAATTTGGTTTAGGAAAGTGCATTTAGTGTGTGCTCTATGCTCTCTTCCAAAAGAAAATCATCATCTTCTTTCCTTTGTAGCTAGGATTTTCATTGCTAAAAGAACATAAACGATTGTTTATCATTTTAGATTGAATACTTAGGAATTTCACATCTACATCATGCAGTGAACCTTGAAAGACAAACTTATAAGCATGATAAACCATAAAATAAACCTCAATGAACATAAAAACGCTTTGGAATCTAACGCAACACATCTAGAAGTCTAGGCTAGAGACGTGTTCCGGCATCGTAAAACCGGTAACTATCTTTTTCATCATAGGATGGGTGATTCCTCCTCTTTGATACGACAAGTTCCAGTACGGGCTTGTGCTCCCCGTACCGTCGTGTATATATTGGGAGACCACAATAGGCTATTATCCTTTATCCTTAGGAAGCCGTGTCTGTAGCCCTATAGATCATAATGCATTGAACACAAGTCCTTGGTAATTTCTCTATCATTTATCACGAAGGTGTATTTTGCAGTTTCACTATCAATTTGGTAAACCCTCTAGCTAGACTTCTAGAGCAGTCACTTTTGTTCCTTTTCGACTCCTTAAAAGAAAAGGTCCATCTGAGCACTTGTCACTTCGGGCTCATTAAAAATTGAAGGCGACTAGTGTCACCTTTAGCTTTTTCTCGACTCTTAAAAATTGAAAGAGCAAGTTGCGTCCAAGCATCTTAAAATTTATTTTAAAAGGAATAACATCCTTGTTCCTACGTTGATCTGAGGTTGAGATATTAGAGTCTACCAATCAAGGAATCCCCCTTGGAGAGAATCCTAGTCCTTTCTCCTCTTGGGGAGATATTGGTTCTCCATATATGGCTACATTGTTCCTTTTAGGAATCATAATCGGCCTGCCAGTATGGCTTTTCTCGACCTCTGTCGTTCAAAACACCGTAATTCCCCAACAATCTAATCAGCAACCAGACGATACTGAAGTTACCCCTTCACCTTCTACTTCATTTGTTTCTCCTTCCCCTTCTTCTTCTTCTCTTGGTGAAACTAGTGACACTAAAAACCAGGTAAATGAGAAAAAAAAAGAAAGGGAAGGAGAAGAAGAAGAAGCCAGCTAAACAAGGGAACACAAAGGCATTATCTAGCGAAAATCCGCAAACTAAAGTTTCCAAACAAAAAACTCCATGCGCAATTTGCAAGGAAAACCATTATCATTGAGATTTCCCTTGCATCCCGTGGATCTTGAGAGAATGGTCTCCTTGGTTGCACCATTCGGTTTCATCAACCCCTGACAGTTAGGTTAGCAACACACCATCAACTAGTGAAAACGAAGTCAGCAGAAAAAAGGGAAAAGTCAGAGTTCCATTTAGGTTATGTGAAGGTGATCATGCTCTTCATTGTTGTCCTTTTCTGGACAAAGCCAAAAGCATTTTGGGTAACTGTCCTGCTTCACTGCAACAGCTTTCACTTGGATACAAGAAACTCTTGCCAAGTCCTTCGCTAGTTGAAAACCTGATTGACATAACTCAATTGTTGATCGAATCACCTATCATTGAAAGTGAACCCTCTAAGTCCATTCCGGATCAAATTCAACTGGTTGAGATGGCAGTCGACCCAGTCTTGCTTTCAGAAAATCCACCTTCAGATGATATGGTTCCCAAAGAGGATGAGAAAGACACTGTTCAAATTTTTTTTGTCAATAGAGAGTCTAATGAACTTAGGGGCAATCTGCCCATTCCTTCACAACAAGAAGAGACCCCCCCAGTTCATGAAACTTATCCGGACATTTATCTGGTACCTCCTCCAAGCAGTCTAGTCGTTTTCTTTGACTGGAATCAACTAGCGAAACCTTGCCTTCCATCTAATGTACCGTTCCAAATCATAGTATAGGTTTACAAAATGATTGTGTCTGACACAATCATAGATGAAGGGGCTTCGGTGAGCATCCTTTCCTCAACTGCTTGGAAAGTGCTTGGTTCGCCATCACTTTTTCTTGAAAAATAAAATTTGTCGGGCTTCAACAAGGGAACCAGTCGACCATTAGGCATCCTTCTAAAGTTGCCTATAACTTTGAGAAAGAAAACCGTTCATTTGAATGTGATGGTAGTCCAAGGTCCACTAGATTACAATCTACTCCTTGGACATGATTATATATATAGCATGGAAGCCATTGTTTCCACATTCTTTCGAGTGATGTGTTTTCCACATGAAGGAAAACTGGTACAGCTTTTCGACCAGCTTTCATTTCCCATTTCAAACATAGCTATAAATTAACCAACATCCCTAAATGGTCTCTTCACATAAAAAATGTCTCTTCTATCTTCATGCCATCCACCTAATTACTGCGGATAGTTTGGTGAGTACGATGAAGATTAGGGGGCATGCACCCTAGTCTGCTTCGGCAGGCGAACCGAGAGGAAAAGAGAGATTTCCCTGAAAGGTTATAATACTTGGACCAAATAACATTCCTGTATAGGTTATGTGATCAGTCTGACGCGATTATTCCCTTTGTACAATTTGAAAGCTTACAGCATTCATCTTCGTACGTTATGTGATTGGGGCTCACAACAATCACCTTTGTCTATTTCGATGGACATCGCAAAGGAAGAGTTTTTGTCTCCCAATAGAAACGATCCTACCTAACCACAAGGACTTCCCTTTGATAACCTGGAAAATCTCCTTTTACTGAAAGACCTGGGGGCATGCAAACCTTTGCATGCAAGTGAAAAACAACCTTTGATTTTCTTAGTTTGTAGGTTCTTAACCCTTTAACCTTGTAGCTCGGTCGTTTCTAGCTTACATAAGAAGGTCATGAGCACATGTTATAGTAGTGATAAAGCTCATTAAAAAATAAATCTACCAAGAGACATTATCAAAAGACTGGTAAGAGCAATGTTCCCGTAAGGTTCAAGCTCGTTTAAAAATCAACCTGCACTAAGCACATGTTGGCACAAGGTTCAAGCTCATTAAAAAAAAACCTGCCTTTGGTAAATAGCCTTTGTGATCATTTTGCTATCTGCCCTTTTGAACTTTGGTTGTGTTCCTTCCGTCACTTCCATTTCATTTGGCCGACCATATGCTTCCAGTTGATTGTTTACCCTTTTGAGGAACACCTGCGATGATTGATTCTGATTGCCACCCTCTTCACACTGCCATGTTTTGAGAAGTTCCAAACTTACCTGGAACTAGCTGCTACCTAGAAATATTACTCATTCCTAAAAAACGAGCCTGTTTTAAACTCTTTTTAGAATCGTTAAATATAAAAATATTGTCGAGCTATTGGCCTTCACAGCTCGTTAAAGTAAGGGGGATGCCATCCCTCTCATATATTTTAATCTTTTTGGACTTGAGGGATCATTAAACAAAAAGATCGAGTGCTTGTCTTTATCGGCTCGTTAAAACTATCGAAAAGCCATCCCTTTCGTATTATTTTACACTTTTTCAGACTTAAGGGATTATACCACGAAAAAGGACTGTTGGAGTCTCCTTTTCATCTGTTTTCAGACTCTCTAAAGAAGAAAAGGACCGAGTTATCTTTGTCGTTAAACTCGTTAAAACAATAGCGACAAACTTGTCCAACCAGAAAAGAACGAGTCTCACTGATGCTAGGCTCACTAAACACAAAGCGAAAAGTTTTCCCAAAGGGCAAATTATAGACCAAGCATATGTTATCTTCCTCAAGCTTGTCAAAAATAAAGAGGTACTAGTCAGCAATGACTGGGGAAAAATGGGAAGAAAACTTGAAGAACTCTATTGGTAGCAAGTCGCTCTTGAACATGACACTTTCACTCCATCACCGTGATTGAGTTGGGTTGGGTTTTTCCATTCACCATCACCATTGGTCCACCGTGCCATCCATGGGGTTAATGCTACCAGTCCATATTAGTGTCGCCAATATGTTCAAGAGAAGTCATTTAGAGAATTCACCATCCAGCAAATGCCTCATCCACTACATTACATCCACGCTTCATTTTTCATGACCGCCATTCCTGAACCTCATATCATCAGATCGTTTTCACCTCCACAAAAATCATTTGCTCCGTTTCACGTCGTAGATGTGGGATACATCAAGGCCCTCCTACAACAGGTCACTTCTTGTCGACATCAACTCATTATCCAAGAATTTGACTCAGAAACAACCCTTTCAGTGCTTTGAAACTTACATGCCTCAAAGGCAAGTTTCTCACTTCCAACGACAGGTTTATATCAATGACCTTCGACCGAAAGACTTTGCGTGGTGTTCGACTTCAACTCATAAATTCACACCACATGAATTGTACTGTAGCACCTTGAGGATCATCATCATTATCGGTGACTCCTCTTGTGTCTGTTAACAACTCACATTATTGGCTGGTAATCAGGCGATGTCCTTCCATGTCCTACTTCAGAACATCTTTTCACATGGATTGACTTGTACATCGGGCAAAGATTGGACGAGTTTTGAAGACTTCGGATCTAGTTTCATCCATCCGGGCTGTTATATATTCAAGAAAATAAAGACATAAATTGTACATAGAAGCTGCACAAATAGTCATCTAAGCCTGGGAAGATGACTCTTCATGCGAAGAATCACTAGTCTGCAACAATAGACGATTGTCTGTCCTATGTACATGAAAATGAATTTATAAAGCTGAGCATTTGAATGCCCGCCTCGGCCAGATCATGAAAATAATATGATGATGATGTATTGTATTGTATCTTATACAGGTCACCTTCCAGTGCAAATACCTCGGATCCTCATGAATAAATAATTTCACCCGACATCAGAAGATTTACGACCTCATGCTTTAGGGGGCATCTGTTATAGACATATTTGGGCACTGCAACTGCAAACTCATATTTCCATAAACTAAGGACTCCTTAAGTCCCTAAAAGTGCTGCTTAATACCCTAAAGGATCATGGTCAACTGATTACATCATTTCCCAGAAGTTCCACCTGAGAAACTACTCAGAACCGGCCAAAACTGGACCATACAGGCTGCTCCATGGACAAGGTGCGACGCATATTGACTGCCTAACTGGCCAGGTGTGATGCATACTGAAATGGCCTTATATGGGGTGCAATGAGCGAGAATAGACAAATGGCAGAGATAGTTTGCAAGGTGGATGATCATGGAATCTTCTAGAAACTTCTCCTGCGACACTTGCCTCTCTAAATTCGCCCAGGGATGAGTAAGAGATCATGAAATCTCCAAGTGGAACCAAGAACTATTAGTGGAATGACACTAATCAAAAACCCAGAGCTGACTCACACCCTTGCAAGACATTTATATATGGATCCCTCATCTGAGAGATCTAGAGGCTGGAATTTGTATTTTGTAAGGAAGTGTTGTTGGTTTGTTAGTGAGAAGAGACATTGCATTGTTGGGTGATTTGCTTGTTCATGAGGTGAAGAGGGCTTCTACAACTGGGAGGATGATGCTGGATCAGATAACTGGGTTGTAATCCTCTCTTACATTACTATTAATAAAGTTCTTTGAGTTTTCCTCCATATGATCTTGCATTTGTGAATCTTATTGTTTATGAATGCAATTGTATGGTCAATGTGTTTCTGATTCTGCATTGTTTATGATGTTATAGATAGAGATGCTTTGATAGTTTGGTGTTACTTTGACTCTACAGGTACTCTTTGAAGCGGGACAAGTAGGAGAGGAGTGGAAAATTCTATCAAGGAAAGGAGAAATCAAACTAGGATCAAAGCGAAAGATCCAGGTTGGTCTTCTGTTTTTCTCTTCCATCTATCACACTTAAAGGAACTCTTGAAAAGCTTTCATTGTTTGTTTCTAAGATGGCTACCCGTTTTAGTGGGACTAGCAGTTCGAATCGACACTAGTTTTCCCTATAATAAGGAGGCTGGGCTACTCCACCTACTATGGATTCCGCACTTTCACCGGGCACCAATCATGATATTCGTCATCAGGAAACTGCTTTGCCTAGTGCATGAGTGGTTCTTATGGCTGGAGGAGCTGATTCCCATTACGGCGGAGCTAATTCATATGATTTCAAACCTTCCCTGCATGGGAAGGGACCCCGGGAAATAGCTAGCCAAAGCGAAGACTTGGCACTTGCAGAAGCCATGAAGAAGAAATACAAGTTAGAGAAGAAGCAGAGGGGCTATGTGATTACTTGCATTGAAGAGAAAGGGGTGTGCGTAGCCACTTAGCTACTGTTAGGAAAAGTGATGAGAAAATTCCGCGGAACGAGGTAACAACAATGGTCATTGCGCTAGTCGAGAAATGTGCCAAGGGGGTACAATTCAACTGGGCGCAATTCCTCTGCGAAGAGTTCCTGATGAACTGCAAGGAGGCTCAGGAGTAGGGTAAGACCTTCCACTACATGTGGTTGCTCTTATCCATCTTGTTGGTTCTAGGGAAATTGCTAGAGGATAGTCAGTTTCCTCCCCTAGACCAGGACTTGCTAGAGGCAGCGAAATACGCGGGTCACAAGGCATGCGACGTGCATCTGCGAGATCAAGATCTTCTGGATACTCATGGAGGCAAGCATACAGATGTGGATCCACAAACATCCGCACCTATCCCCCATGGTATACGATAATCTGCGGAGCTTTGCAGACTTTAAGGCGGATATGCACAATGTGTATATCAAGGCACCGAAGGACCTGGAGCAGAACTGGATGAAACTCCCATTCATTGCAATTGATGACATAGTGTTCATGGTGCTCGACTCATGGCCAGCCAAATGGTGCACCCCGGATCTGGTAGCGCATGATGAGGCAGCATACAAAGACAGAAGGATGCCGCCAAGCTGCTGGGACAACAGAAGCGGAACGAGCAGCTCACCGAGGAGGTAAGGGCTTCCTGCAAGGCAGCGAAGGCTACCGCAGAGAAAACCATGGCTGCCGAAAAAAAACAGCAGCAGGGGTCACCACGACGTAGGAGGAAGGAGGCTCGGACCTGACCATAGTACATGGGACAAATGATAGGGCAGAAGGTGCGGACCCAAGCACCACCTCTACACAATTGAAACGGCTGCGCGGGACGGAACGAATAGGGCCACGGAAGAAGACTAAGGCTTCCAAATTAGATGGGGAGCCTATTACATTAATAGAGGGTGATCTATATGACATCGACGACATAGTTCATGAGGTCACGAGGGAGGTGCTCCAAGAAGCAATGATGGAGCAGTAGAATGTGTTGGGGGCACTCAGGGCACAACTGTAGGGACTTCAGGTGTGACTCCCACAAGAAGGAATGGTAGTCGTCTACAGTGCCATGGGAGCATCGACAACAGAGTAGTTTTTGCAGGCTAAAATGGCCAACACCGTCACACTGCCGGAAGGAGCACTAACAACATACATCATGGAGGATAGAGCCGCGGTAGGGTGGATCAAGGGGCTCAACCTAAACTTGGCTTCCCTTCCGTGGGATATTTTATACCAGGTACAGGACAAAGTGACAATAGAACTCCGTGCTAGAGAGGGATGTGCAGTGCAAATGTTAAGTGAATACGAATCAACATCGAACAACTTAGCTTAAAACGTGATGAAGTGGTGGCTCAGAACCGGCAGTTGGAGCAGATCATAGAGGAAGCATGTTGTTGCGTCCCATAACTGGAAATTGTGACAGATCTGCCAGTAGGAATACGGATCCACAAATTGGCCAGTGGATTCCACGAGGAGAAGGAGGAAGCTACGAGGATCCAGCTGGACCTCAACCTGCAAATTGCTGAACTATGGTTAAAGGTGCAGTCCTCCATGCCCCCAAAAGTACGATATCAGCACGTTGGCGATATCCGAAAAGGGTTTGAAGAAATTGAAGAGGCAGTGCAGAGCTGCACTACGTTGTTGGAAGAATCCTGTAGGTTTTAACTCGATACAAAAATTACCTGCATAATAATTCTAAAACACGGAAAATAAACAATGCGAGAGCATAACACATAAAACACATATACACAGAGATTTTCCCCTAGATCCCAAAACCGGGACTACCAGCGTGATTTTTTATTATATTCCTTTCAATGTTACAATACATATTTATACATGCCGAAGCATCCAATACCATGGACCGAAAACCATCGCGTCAAAACGATGGACCGAAAACCATAGGTAGGTTCGCCCAACCTAATATAGGGTCCAATTTTTTTTTTTCCTGGGGCACTACCCCGGACCCCGTAGAGGGGGGCTACTCACCCCCCTCAAACCCCCTGGACACGGGGGGCTGTCACCCCTCCTGTGACCCCCCCCTGTGACCCCCCCTGCTGCACAATCGGCACAACGAAGGGGGGGATAACCCCCCAGTTCACTATGTAGGTTAGTTGTGGAAAGAATATAACACAACCCAACATTCTCCCACTTGTTGTTTTATTTCCACAGGTGGCCACAAGAGAGCTTAATCATTTTTCTAGCCCTGAAACGCCCATTGTTTCTCTACACTAGGAGAACTTCTCAGAGCTCACAGATTTTTTCAATGCATCTGCAGTATTCTTCAAAGTGTCCACCTTTACCAGAAACACCTTTTTGTCTTCTATCATATCCCTCACAAAGTGATACTGAACATCAATGTGCTTTGTCTTTGAATCATAAGCAGGGTTCTTTGCCAAGAAAATTGCACTTTGGATGTCACAGTATATTCTTATAGCTCCCTATACTAACCCCATACTTGAACACAATCTTTGCAACCAAACTGCTTCCTTGGTTGCATGAGTGGCTTCCATGTATTTTGCCTCTGTAGTTGATAGTGCCACTACAGATTGTTTCTTACTCATCCAACTGACTGCACCTCCAAATAGGTTAAACACATACCCACTTGTAGATCTTCTCTGATCCAGATCTCCTGCCCAGTCTGCATCAACAAAGCCACGGATATCCAACACTCTATCCAATCTTGGTCTTCCTTGGTAGCACAAATCATAATCACTAGTGCCACACAAATACTTGAAAACCCGCTTCATTGCTGTCCAATGCTCCTTCCTTGGTTTTGAAATAAACCTGCTCAATACTCCCATTGCATGTACAATGTCTGGTCTAGTATAGACCATTGCATACATCAGGCTACCAACTGCACTTGCATATGTAACATGGGACATATCCTCTTTCTCTTCTTGTGTCTTGGGACACTGTTCAACAGATAACTTTACACCTACAGGAATAGGAACCTTCACCGATTTACTATTCTGCATATTAAACCTCTACAGTATTGTTTCGACATACTTCCTCTGATTTAACCAGAGCTTCCTCTTTGCCTGATCTCTTTTAATTTCCATGCCCAAAATATAGTTTGTAGCACCAAGATCTTTCATGTCGAATTTGGAGGACAATTGGGTCGTCAAATCCTGGATAATTTCTTTGTCATTTCCAACCAGCAACATATCATCCACGTACAAGACCAGATAAATAACACAGTCACCAATTAATTTAAAATACACACAGTGATCTTTTTTGCTTCTGGTGAAGCCAAGTCCCCGCATAAATGTATCAAATTTCTGATACCACATCCTTGGTGACGGTTTTAACCCATACAAAGACTTCTTTAACTTTCATACTAGTTCTTTCTTACCCTTCACTGCAAAGCCTTCAGGTTGCTTCATGTAGATCTCCTATTGCAGATCCCTGTGAAGAAATGTTGTCTTCACATCCATCTGTTCTACCTCAAAATCAAAAGCAGCAGCAATAGATAAAAGTAACCTAATAGAAGTTACCTTGGAAACAGGAGAAAAAATATCACCAAAATCAATTTCGACACCTGGGAATAACCTTTTGCTACCAACCAAGCTTTGTATTTCTCCACCTTTCCTTCTGCATTTGTGTTCTTCTTGAACACCCATTTGCTGCCAATGGGTTTCCTTCCAGCCAGCAACTCCACCAGATCCCAAGCCTCATTTTTGTGCAAAGATGCCATTTCATCAACCATGGCCTCTTTCCAGAGTTTTGCATCCTCTAAATCTACTGCTTCCTTCATAGTTCTGGGATCATCATCAGTAATAGATAAAGCAAAATTTGAACAAAAAGCAGATGGACTATATCTTTTTGGCTGCCTTCTTTCTCGAACTGATCTTCTTACACCCGGAGTTTGTGGCTTTTCATCTTCTGATTCCTCCTCTGCTATAGAGTCTGATTCTTCCTCCTTTAGCTCAAACTCTATCTTCTCAGGTTCCTTTGGTTGGAATTCATGTTTAATAACATCTTTCACCTCTCTGAACACCACATCTCGGCTGTACACAACCTTCCCTTTTTTTGGGTTCCAAATCTTATAACCCTTTAAACCATCCTTATACCCAATAAAGATGCACTTTTCAGATTTACTATCCAACTTGGTTTGTTTCTCCTTTGGAACATGTACATGTGCATCACATCCAAATACCCTCAGATGTGAAAGAGAGGGTTTCTTACCAGTCCATACCTCTTGTGGAGTCTTATCCTCCAACGTTGATAAAGGTGATCTGTTGACCAGGTAACATGCTGTCTCCACCGTCTCTGCCCAGAATTCCTGTCCTAACCCGACACCACTAAGCATGCTTCTTGCCCTTTCCATCAATGTCTTGTTCATTCTTTCTACAACTCCATTTTGCTGAGGTGTATATGGAGTAGTCTTCTGCCGTGCTATACCACACTTCTTACAGAATTCTTCAAATTCCTTACTGCAAAACTCTCCACCGTTATTTGTCCTCAACACCTTTATCTTCTTCTCTGTTTGGTTTTTCACCAGAGCCTTAAATTCTTTAAACTTGTCAAAGACTTCAGATTTCTTCTTAAGGAAATATATCCATGTATTCCTTGAGAAGTCATCTATAAATGATACATAGTACACAGACTTACCCAGTGATGGAACCTTCACAGGTCCAAACACATCATTGTGCACAAGCACTAATATCTGTTTCACCCTCTTACCACCAGAGGGGAAACTCACACAATTTTGCTTCCCGTATACACAATTTTCACAGAAATCAAAATCTAGAGAGCTATTACTCATACCTTCTACCATACCTTTACCATGGAGTATTCGAAGGACCTTCTCTCCAATATGTCCAAGCCTTTGATGCCACAGCATGGTCTTCTCTCCAGAGACCACTAGATTTTTAGCTCCACTTTCAGGAACCACCGAACTATTGCACCCATCAACAATAGTGCTACCTTGCAGCTTGTACAGAGTTCCAATCCGAACTCCCCACATCAATACCAGTGCTCCTCGAACCATCTTGCAGGTATCTTTCTCGAACACTATCTTTACACCTGAATCATCCAGCTTACTTACAGAAATCAGATTTCTAGCCAATGCAGGAATATGTAGAACACCCGAAAGTGTTCTAACCCTTCCACCTTGCAACTTCAACTTTACTTTTCCGCGACCAACGATTCTAGCCTACCTATCATCCCCCAAGAAGGCATCACCACCATCATATTTCTCATACTCATAGAACCACTCTCTATGGGGAGTGAAGTGAAAGGATGCACCTGAGTCAATCAACCATGCCTCATGATCTACATGTGTACTTGAAGAAGCCAAGTACACATCCCCACCTTCATTTGAGGTGGTTTTCTCCTCTACAGAAGGAGCATCATTAGATACCTTTCCTTTATCAGGAGCTTTAGATTTACAGTCCCTTTTGAAGTGCCCTTCCTTTCCGCATTTCTAGCACACCACCTTTACAGGTTTTCCTGGAGATTTAGATCTCCCTCTAGATTTAGATCTCCCAATCGATGACTTATTTTTGTTTCTGTTCTAGAACCGTCCTCATACAGACAAGGCATGACCATTCTGGCTCTCCATATTTTTCCATCTCATCTCCTCCGTCAGCAAGGATGAGACTATTTCATCAAACTGCAAGGCAGTTGCATTGCTACCTATTGTAATAACTAGAATATCCCACGAATCTGGTAGAGAACACAACAAATTGATGCACTTATCTTCATCTAAAATTTTAATATCAACAGGCACTAACTGACTTACCACAATATTAAATGTGTTCAGATGCTCTATCACTGAGTCTCCATCTTTCATCCTCAGGTTATACAATTTTTTCCGTAGGAATAGTTGATTCACCAGAGACTTAGATTGGTACAAAGTCCCTAACTTATCCCACAAAGCTTTCGCCGCAGCTTCCCCTGATACATTCAACAATACTGAATCTGAGACACACAATCGTATTGTGCTCTTTGCCTTCCAATCCAACTTCTTCCATTCTTCATCGGGCACTCCTGTTGGTTTAGTACCTGGATCTACCATGATCCACTGATCTTTATCCACCAACAGATCCTCCATCTTGAGTTTCCACAACTCAAAACTCTGACCATTAAATTTCTCGATCTCTATATTTCCAATGCTCACCATCTTCTTTCACCACCAAAATCGATCTCGCAAATCTCCCACTAAACAGGGTCTTACCACAGGCCCGAGTGAAACCCCTCAGCAACAAAGGCATCCCCTTGAAGCCAAAAACTGCTCTGATACCAAATGTAGGTTTTAACCCTGTAGAGAAATTACCTGCATACGAATTCTAAAACACAGAAAATAAACAATGCGAGAGCATAACACATAAAATACATATACACAAAGATTTTCCCCTGGATCCCAAAACCGGGACTGCCAGCTTGATTTTTCATTATATTCCTTTTAATGTTACAATACATATTTATACATGTCGAAGCATCCAATACCATGGACCGAAAACCATAGGTAGGTTTGCTCAACCTAATATAGGGTTCAAATTTTTTTTCTTAGGGTGCTGCCCCGTACCCCGTAGAGGGGGGCTATCTGTCCCCCTCAAACCCCCCAGACAAGGGGGGTTGCCGTACCCCTATGATCCCCCCACTGTGCAATCAGGACAATGAAGGGGGGGCTTGGCCTCCCCTCTAACCCCCTAGTTCACTATGTAGGTTAGTCGTGGAAAGAATATAACACAACCCAAAATCCTTCGGGGTCCTCACAACCTTACAGGAGGATCCCACCATACAATGGTTCGAAACAGAGGTGCAGGAGCTTCAAATGTAATACGACAGTGTGCGCGGGATGGCGTAGATAGTGGTCCTAACTCAACGGTTCACGAGGCTACAACATGAAAAGACATTGAAGGAGAAAGTGGATGCACTGTGCCAAAAAGAGGCAGTACTTAAAAAGCACACGTCCAGCCTTAGATTGAAGAGGCCATCCTCATCATGACTGACATCGAAGGAAAACTTGTGCAAATGAAAGCGATGCATAACCTACGATAGGGATTTGACCCTGACAATGAACATTCGGCTGAGCGAGCAGAATGGATCCAGTGGACAGTAGAACAGTGCGCTATGGATCTTCACGCAGCACAGGCACAATTAGATGGATTTTACACAAAGATCGCCGCACTAGTAGAGTGACTCGGGACGAGTCACGATGATTGTGTTGGGGGCTTGTTAGGCAGTGGATCCCCCCATAGCATGTTTTTGGGGCCGGAAGCCCGAATTTTGGTAAAAGTGTAATGTAAAGACCTGGAAAAATGTGGGCCCGGAGCGTGAGAGTCTAGGTTTTCCACCCTAAAAAAATATAATTTAATGTATGGTATGTTGGCCTACCCATGGTCCGTGGACCATGGGATTATATAAATAGAGCGAGGCTCTAAGTGTAAAGGAAGTCTTAAGTTTTCAATGATGAATTAGCTGTGAGCCTGTAAGTCCGAATCTTGGGTTGTAGTAGTCGGAAGAGGCTCTGCAGCTGAGTGCGCAGAGGCCTGGTAGAGTCCGCAGTTGTGTGCACTGACCCCTACAGTTGAGTGCACATGGCGGAGTTGGGATTGTACTTGGACAGAGAATTAATAAAAGATAAGTTGATTTTGGAATATTTTGTGTCTATGCTTTTGTTATATTTATGCATCTCTTTACAGTTTATGACTACACGCACTTGTTGTGAATGTTGAATGATTAATGAGAATATTGGGCCCACATAATTAAGTTAAGATGTATAATAAAATAATAGTAAGGAATAAGGATCTAGACAACACCTCTTCACGCTCTTTACAGAGCTACGTGGAAGCCGTTGCACAAGTTGCAAAGGACAAACGGCTGCGCGGAGCAGCGCAAATGAACAGGTTCGGTTCACGAACTTCCCAGACTTCATCAAGACATCCCTAGGGTGCGGAAACCTGGTTCCAGCACCCTCCCATACTACCTCAGGTGAGACCTCAGTCCGCACACCACGGACTGTTGCCGAAAGGGCTGGTAGTTTTGGGATTTGTTTGGCTAAATCACTTCTGAACTTGGGTCAAGCCCCAACAAGCCAACACACCCCGTGCTTGGTACACCAGGAATGAAAACTATTTCACTAGGTTGGGCTTAACCAAAAGTGAAGCAGATGCAAACCTTTACCATATTAAGGTTGAATGTAGATTGTTGATTATAGTATTATATGTCCATGATTCAATTCTAACAGGGGATGAGAAGCTGGTAAAATATTGCAAAGAGGATCTTGCAAGAGAATTCAAGATGAAGGACCTGGGCTCATGCATTATTTCCTTAGTATGGAAGTATGACAAGGAGATGAGGAACTGCTTGTCTCTCAGGGCAAGTATGCCAAAGAGATATTAAAGAAGTTCCAAATAGAGAGTGTAACAACCCTCGTAAAAATTCCATGTAAAAATATATAAGACCACAGTTGATGGGAAACGTATTCCAATATGAATGCTGGGGAATAGATCCTAGTGTGGGTGTTCATTTGGTTGTTTATGGCTAAGGAAATTGGCAAAGGCAATGACTAAGGCTTTGGAAAGGAAAAATGGATTTTTTGCCACAATTATTGATGAAGATAATGGAAATTAGGGGAAAAGGGAGATGAAAGGTCATAGGTTGCATGAGAGGAAGAAAATGAAGGAAAATAATGGAAAATGAAGAAAATAGAGGCCTCATTAATTAAAAGGCTTATGAGGATCAATGGGTAGGTTTGTTCAATTTAGTGTTGGAGCTCTCTCATTATTCTCTCTCTCACTCACTCTTGGACACTTAGATTTTCTTGGAGCACTTTGGTATTGGAGCAAGAAAGGAAAATAAGGCAAGAGGAAGCAAAGATCAAGCAGGGAAAGGCAGGATCAAGTAGCTACAACAAGCTTCATTGCAGGTATCAACTTGCATGTGTATTTTCCTTGCTAGATTTGGCATGCGTGGGATTGCATGTGTTTCTTTTCTACCATGGCATGGGTTTTTCCAGATGTGACAATGTTTTCAACCTAGCCTTGCCATTTCCTAATAGATTTGATGAGATGGGTTCTCTCATTCAGTTTATGTGGGATGGAAGGATTGGATTCGAAGTTGAGTGGGGTGGATCTCTGAATAGACAAACACATGGTCTGAGTGGTCCCTGAACTAGAATGAGGATCACAAAGCCACTAGCTTGGTAACCCTAAACCAGACTCTGGGTTGCGGTAAAGCTAGATTGTGTGCCTTGGTGGGCCTAGGAATACTTCCCAGTGAATGGCGAGATATACGGTAAATCCAAGAGGTGGATTTTCTCTCCATTGGGCTTAGTGATCATGAGATGGGATGCACTGTAAATTCTGGAGAGTATGTCTTTGTGTAGGGACTAGTGATCCCTAGATCAGACTATGGATTGTGGTAAAGCCTGAGAGACTAGGAGGAACTCAAATTCCTCCTGGTGTAAGTGGAAAACTCCGATGGCATCCATGTTGATTGGTGTTTTTGATGTGTTACATGAGTCCCACATTCATGCTTGGAATATGGCATGGGGGTGATTGGATGAAGAGAGACTTGGCTCAGCCAATCTATGGTCACGTGGAACATGGTAGTCCCATCTTCGGTTGGTTCATTGCATTAATTAATGAAAAATTCATTCCCTTGATTTTCATGTGTAAATGCACTGATGTATATATGGATTTTGATGGCTGATATGTTTATGTTTTTTTTTTGTTCCTATTATGTTGGTTATATGTACATTTTATGGCAACAACTATGTATGGATCTCAGCATGTTTTTACTTGTATATGAATGGATAATGTGTCTATGACCTAATAGAGGATAATGCAACAATTGAAATGAGGGAACAATGGTTCATAGTGATTCTCAGATAAGTATGAGATCCCTACACTTAATTATGTTGTTTACACTTGTAGGTTACATGTTTATGATATGTTTGACAAAATGCCTGTCATGGCTAGTATGGGTTTGGTTATGGTCTTGTTCAATTTATTTCTTTTGCATCATAGTTTCCCTGTATTTTTACTGATTTTAAGCTATCACTCCATTCTGGGCAGTGCCCTGGGCTCTGGGCCAAAAAAAGTGGCTTAAATCTTTGGGTCACTGGCACATAACTAGAAATTTTGGTCTCTGGTTATTGGCAGGCAAGCCTGTGAGAGTGGCTTTAGGTTGTTGGTCACTCCCTTGCCCATAGCATGAGAGAGACTATGGCCTACAAGATGTAGAACAACAATGAGAACTACTAACAAGTTGTATGAGTGGCTGACATGTCCCCTGAGGGTTCTGTTGTTGATGTTGGATGACTGTGTGTGATGCTTTGTCGATTCCACTTCCTTAAGGTCACATAGGAGGTCGAATCTTATCATAGTAGCCTCTTATCTCATGTTTACCCCAGTTGGCATGGTTACCTAGGTATATGTGGGAGGAGGGTGTTATAGAGTTGTATCAGAGAATGGTTCACCCCTCGAATTGGATGGGCAGTGTGTGTTGGTCATGTATGCATGTCAGTTGCATGTTTGTCTCTTACACTTGCATTCCATGTGCTTGTTGCATTTTCTTGATGATTGATTATGCTTATAGTAATGTTGCCATGGAGAATTTGATGTTGATTTTGTGGAATGCATTTGTCATGAGTATATAACTGGTTACATATTGTTTCATGTCACTTACATGTTGATTATATGTCTCCTACTTACACCCTTATATGTTATGTTGCATTCTTGTATCAATATTGTGGGTTGGTTACAAGAATTGATCACTTATGCTCGACTACATGCATTCATGTGTATGTGTAGTTGATTATGCATTGTTTATGCATGTTGATGGTTGCATGTGGCAATGCGTATAATGGATTAATGGTTGTTGTCATGCATGAGGTCATGATTTGTGTAGTTGATATGGTCATGCATTGATGACTGGACTCTAGCTAGAATGATGTGTATATGGTTTGGTACTCATGTATTATATATTTTTGTAATGCATGTATGGTCTTGGTTATAATTATGCATGAATAGTAGGTCAAACATGCCTTGTGAAGTAATGGTATGAAATTTAGGTCATCATGGTGCTATTGGTTGTTAGGATGATAATGTGTTGGCTAAGATAGAAGAGGAGGTGCAGATCATCAAAGTGAAGTTGCAGCATTGGACCTTGAGGCAAGAGCATGTCGTCATACAGGTGTGTATGTTGGGTGTTTAGGTATGTAAGTTAAGGATTGTTATATGCATTGGGTTATATACATTAGGTATATGTACATGTATTTTGATGTTATGGTTACATTCATGATGGATGTTAGTTGATTAGTGAAGTTATATGCGCATGAGTCAGACTTTCAAGAATGATGGTAACCTATGGTTGTATGCATTTCTGTTGTTTTTTTATGTTAGATAACTTGTAGATTAGGTTATATCTTATTGATGAGCATGACATATAACTTATTGTTGTTATATGATATTAACTTGATGATTAGGGTTATTGCATTGAGATCTTGATGTTGTGATTTGGATTAGTCATATGCATGATGGTTATGTTCATTGCATTGAAGATGTTGATGTTATATGTATTGTGTTGACCTGGTTTGACATATGTAGATAGTTATGTTTGCAATATTCAGGTATGAGTCGACATATTTGTGATATGGTGTTGTACTAATCTGGATTGACTTTGCATATGTGATTCAACTCGTGGTGTGAACATGTTAGTTATTTACTATTATGGCTATCATGGTTTATGTTTGAATTGATATGTTGTGAAGTTGTATTGTGCTAACTTGATTGATTGTGCAGACACAATAGCCTCCCCCAAGACACATTAAGGTATGAGTCTGCTTATGTCATATATGTGGTGCTCAGTTGTTTGATTAGATCATCTAGTTAATTTAGTCAACATGGTGTGTTTGCAAGTTTGCTGAATGTTTGATTTATTGCATAATATATGTGTTCAAATGATTTTGTTTTAAGGTGATTGTGCTAACACATATGTGTTGAGATAACTGACATGTGATTGAATATAATAGGTTATAGTTGTAGAATTATATCTAATGACTATGATTTGACTTTGGATTATGACATGATTGTTAGTATTACTAAATGTTGATTTCAAATTGATACATATGATTATCTTGATGTTTCGAACATGTGGTTGACATGTGTGAGTAGTTGTAGGGAACATTCTTGGTATTAGTGTGACAAGGTAATAGTTGATGTGTTTATATAAATAACAGTCAGGTGATGTGAAAACACATAGTAAGCCTCGATTGCAACAAGGGAAAAAGGGAAAAAGAAAGGAACTGGGCAAGAATTCCTTTAGCTATGTTTGGAAACCCTAATTCCAAACGAATGAGTGCTTTGCACACAGGGAGTCTTCTCAACCTTGATTTGTTTGAAATTATGTGGATATGTGCTATAGTCATGAACATGTAATTGACAGGTAAATTAGTTAGTCTCTAGCTATAGGTGGATCTGTCAAAGGATTGGAGTCCCTTGAGAGATGGCATGGATGTGTTTAGATATAAGGCAACATGCTTAACACAACAAGATAAGGAATTTGGTGTATTGTTATGTTTATTTATGCACTGACAATTATGTGTTTATGGCGGTATGATAAAGGGGATTGCATGGCAAAGAGACTGCCGAGAAATCTTGAAGAAGGCTCAGGTTGAGATTTCCTTTGGAATCACTGGGAACCATGGGGATTGAGTCATGGTGTCTATTGTTAGTCTTGTGATTTTGGTCTTTTGCGATTGTTGCACTTGATTTGCAATTTTGATTGTGTCTAGTGCAAGGCCTTGCCACTTTTTAGTGGTGTCATATTGTTATTGGCTTTCATGGTTTTCTTCTTAGTTGTTTCTTGTCTTGTCTTTTATGTTTTGAGTCTTGGGAATTGGTAGGGAAGGAGGAAAGTTAATGGAGCTTGGGAGAGTTGTGTGGTACCCAACAGGTAATGTAAGACACGGATGAAGCTCAGTGCATGAGTAAGCACAACAGAAGGTAAGACTATGATAGTCGGTTGGACTGGCTAGGTCCATTGTGGTAAATGGATGGTGGTAGTAAAGTCATGAGAAAGGTAACCAAAAAGGTAAAGTAAATGGATCTGAGGTGCCAGATGCCTTGGCTATGTTGGGAACGACTATTCCTAATGTTGCGCATTTGTTGCATGAATAAAGGAAGTTCTCTTAACCCTTGACCTTGATATCTGGTAATTATGTTATGATCATGATTATGCTAATGTTTATATATGTATACATGTAGGTGTGTATGTATTTCATGTTTGATAGGGGCGTCATGGATCATGACTATTAACACTAAAATTTATGTGTATATATATGTATGTATGCATGTCATTGTCTGATAGTATGATGATTGTTTTATGCTCATGATTATATATGTATGGATGTATGTATCTATGTCATTGTCTAACAAATCATCAATAATCATTCTTGCTGTAGAATGATTGCCTATGTAGGCAAATGGCATGAAGAAGTTCCTGGCTACGAGGAATCAAGTGGGAAGAGTAGTCATGACAAATATATGAGGTCAGTGTCATGTGAATATGAATTTATATTGTATGCTTGTATGATGCCTATGCTTATGTTATGAATAGGTTATATCGAGGGATAAATTAGCAAAATGAAAGCAATATGGTTAGCGACATGCTAGAATAAGCATGGATAAGACATTGGAAGCAAGGTTACTTGGTAAGGACAGTGTGATTTTGGATGTGTGGTACTACTATTGTGCATATGTTGTACATGTTGCATCTATGATGATTGTGTGCATGCAGTATTGTGCATATGTAGTGTGTGTACATGTTGTTTATGCAATAATATGTACAGGGTGTTAGTACATATAGTGTTGTATGAATGTTGCATACTTAGTGTTGGGTATAGATGATGCAATGTACATGTTGGATATGCGTCATTGTGCACATATTGTGTTGTGCACATGTTGCATATGCAGTGCTATGTGCAGATGATGCTATGCACATATTGGATATGCAATGTTATGTACAAGTGGTGTTGTGTGCATGTTTTACATTGGTACTATGTACATATGGTTCACTATGAAAGATTGTGCAAGTGGTGCTGTGTGCATATAGTGATGTGTACATGTTGTACAAGTGGTGTTGTGTGCAGGTGGTGCTATGTACGTGTCATACATGTGGCATAGTGTACATGTGGTGTCGCGTGCATTTTGTGCATGTGGTATTGTGTACACGTTTTACAATGGTGCAGTGTACATATGGCATTGTGTAGGTGGTGCTTGGTACATGTAGTAATAGTGTACATGTGGGATTGAGTGCATGTCGTACATGTTGTGTTGCGGGCATGTGGTACTATGTATGTGAATTGTGTAGGTGCATGTATTCTGTGGTGTTGTACATCTAGTATAGATGTATTGTGTTGTGTTGTATGCCCAGTGTAGGTGTATGTATTGTGTTTTGCACTGGGTATAGGTGTATGAGTTGTATGTCAGGTGTAGGTGCATGTATTTCATGGAGTTGTATGTCATGTGTGGTTGTATGTGTGTGATGTACACTATACGTATGTGCACCTGGTTGAGGAGAAGTCACTGGGTGTTTGTTGGGTGTGGCAACTGATCCAGTGTGTGTACAGGAAGAAAAAAAGCAGAAGTAAGAATCAATGAAGGATAAGTATTAATATTTTAGTTTAGTTTAATTATGCATGTTATTTATGATTATGGTCTATGATGATTACATGTGATCTATGATTATGGTTTATGATAGTTACGTGTGATTTATGATTTTGATCTATGATGGTTGTGTTTTGAGCTAACCTGATGTGATATGTTATACATGATGATTTGATCCAATATGATAGTTTGACTTGTTGTGACAGGAAGTAAACAATATTTCAAGTGTATCTTATTGATGAACTATCAATGAGGTATGGTTTGAAGTTATTTCAATTTATTTTAAGTCTAATGGAAGTTATGTGCTTGGTATAGTAATGCATGAACTTGCCCAGTTGGGTGGTTGAAATCGATTGCAAGAATTAGCAGCGGCAATGAAAGGAATTGGAAAATGCAGCAGTATGTTGGTAAAGCATTAAAGAGCAGATCCATTGTGGGAAACTGGTACCTAATAGTGTCCATTGCTTTCCATGAGCATGCTATGACCGGTATGATGGTTTTGAGGCAAGTATATGCCTTGGTTGTTTGATCTTCCAATGGGAGGAAGCCTTGCCAAGGGATGGATTGCCCGAAGGGACTATGTAGCATAGAAGGCTTCATTGCAGGTATTGACTTGCATGTGTATTTTCCTTGCTAGATTTAGCATGCATAGGATTGCATGTGTTTCTTTTCTACCACGGCATGAGTTTTGCAAGGTGTGACAATATTTTTAGCCTAGCCTTGCCGTTTCCTGATAGCTTTGATGAGATGGGTTCTCTCATTTGGTTTATGTGGGATGGCCGTATTAGATTTGAAGCTGAGTGGGGTGGATCTATGAATTAACAAACACATGGTCTGAGTGGTCCCTAAACTAGAATGAGGATCATGAACCCACTGGCATAGTAACCCTTGAACTAGACTGTGGGCTATGCTAAAGCCAGATTGTGTGCCTCATTGGGCCTAGGAATCCTTGCCAGTGAATGGTGGGATATACGATATAGCCAAAAGGTGGATTTTCTCTTCGTTGGTCCTAGTGATCCTGGGATGGGATGCATGGTAAAGCATGGAGATTATGACTCGGTGTAGGGCCTAGTGATCCCTGGATCAGATTGTGGATTGCGGTAAAGCCTGAGAGACTAGGAGGCACTAAAATTCCTCGCGATGTAGGTGGAGAACTTTGGTGGCATCCATGTTGATTAGTGTTTTTTATGTGTTCCATGAGTCCCACATTTATGCTTGGTATATGGCAAGGGGGTGATTGGCTGAAGAGAGACTTGGCTAAGCCAATCTATGGTCAGGTGGAACATGGTAGTCCCATGTCCGGTTGGTTCATTGCATTCATCAATGAGAAATTAATTGCCTTGATTTTTGATGAGGCTCATCAATAGGTAAACTATATGGGTCACAATGACACTCTTGAGCTTATTAAATTGAATTTCTTCACATTTATTTACATATTTATTTATATTTTTTCTTAGTGATATGAGAAAAGGTTAGTTACTATGTCATGGGGCCTAATGTGTGTTAAATTTAGGAATTGGAGTAGTTTTGGGTTGAATTAAGTGTAAGAATTTAGAGTAAGCATGCAAGAGAGATTTTAGGAGTTGGTCTCCCTCCTTAACTCCTCGAATCATTCAAATATTCTTCCACCATATCTCATTATCTCGGTGTCACTGGTAGCGAAGAAAATCGAGTTCATTGGCAGGCAAGCCAGTGACAATCAAGGAAAATTTATTCTCAAGTTAGGGAGCCAAGTATCCCTAATTTCGAAGGAGTTTTTGGTAGTGTCAGTTTTGTATAAATAAGAGAGCCAAGGGAGTCATTAGGATTCAATTTTTTTTTTGTAGCCAAGAGGCCATTTGAGCTAAAATATTGTGACTATTATTGTTATGTTGTAATTGACATTTTGAAGATAATGAGAAATTCTACCTTGATCTAACACTGAGTTGGCTCAAAGGGCTAAAGCTCTTAGGTTACGTCCCAACCCTAGCAACATAAGTTCCTACTTTTGTAGCTATATTCTTGGCTTAGAATAATAGTTAGCTGCTGAAGTTTACTTATGTTTTCTTCTAATTAGCTTAACAAGTACTTAAACTTGTTGTTAAACCTTGTTTCCTTTAGTCTGAAGAGGTAGATTTAGTGTTGCAATTTATTGGAGGAATTATACCAAAAAATCTAGTGATAGTGGCCCTTAGATCATCTCCCTCATGGGATCATGACTAGGCGACCCCACTCTCACAACCCCAAAAATAGAGTTGTATTTTGATCATTGCATAGGTTAGGTTTCATTCTTAGCTAGATCATTGTTTATGATTTCTTGGAAGCAACTACAATTGTTATCTTGTTTTCTTAAGTTTGATGTAGCTCAAAAAGCAGTCCCTATTATAGATCTAGTCCTTAACAGTAGATAGATCAACTTCCTCAAATCCAATTCATATTTTCCATGTGGACATGAAATGATACATAAATGAAAAGAGAAACATGTTTTGTTGTAGGGATTGTTGATCTATAAGAAGGGACTCATCCAACCAGCTTCACCTAAGCCTTCTCCACCTTTTTCCAAGGAATACTAGCCCATAGTCCGAACCTCTATTTTTCAGCCACCATGGGCAGCCACCTCAACCAAATCTGACCTCCTTGGAGTGTTGGGCTTAGCCTAGGGAAATGTGCATTTTCCCTACACCTTCTAAATATGTCATACACCCCTCCAACACCTCATCTCACTATTATATCCCTCCAAAAACCTTCAGCTATCTTCCTGTAGCAGTTCATGACATCCTGTAGCAGATCAGGACATCCCGTAGTAGTTTCCTGTAGCAGCTATAGGATACCCTGTAGTAGCTTGTTTTGATCAGAAATTATAGGATGGCCTTGTATAGGAGTAGGTTAACCCCTCGGCTTGGATTCTATGCCCATGAGTTCCACCTAGACTAGCCTTCCCATTCCTTTCCCTCCTACAAGAATAGATAACATTGGCATTACATTTCTGAAGCTAGCACTTAAAGACTATTATTCTTTGCAGATGTAAATGAGATAGTTAATGCATGAATGTGTGAATTATGAGATAATAGAGTAGCTTTCCATTTCTAAGCAGTCCTAATAGTTGGATGATCAATTTGAAGATTATCATAATTTCCTTTCTGCAAAGTGATTTATGTCATTCCATAGCTAGATAATTTATGGAATTACATCACATTTACCATTTATCAGCTTTCATTTCCTGAATAGATAAGCATTTAATTTATTGTAGTAGAACTAGCTTTACATTCACTGTTAGTAGTCAAACTCCTTTTAGTCAATAGAGGATTGGTCTGGAACCCTAATGTTCAAGCACCCCAGTTGAGAAGTGACATGAGAAGAATGATGCATCTATTGTGTATATAGCACTTCCACTTCCAAGTTTGTACGAAACCTCAGGTTGATAAAGTAAAGTTGGTAGCCTTAGGAGTTGCAACATCCTTGCTGCAATACTGAGGCTCATCACTTTTAGGCGTCGTTTCTGTAGAGGCATCTAGGTAGATGTAATTTCTTATTTTCTTTTTAATTTGCATTCAGTAGGTAAATGTTATTTTGATTTCCTTTCTGTTTTGCAGTTAATTCTGAAAAACACATAAAAAGAATTTTTTTCTTTCATGCCTCGTAGGACTTGAGACAATTTAGGGAAATTCTTACCAAATATCCCCACACTATCAATCAGTCAACCTTCCCTCCTCTTCGGTGACTGTCAACTTCCCTCTCTAACTATAGGGGACCTTGAGGACCCACTAGGTAAACAACCAAAGATCTTTGAAGAGCCTATTGAGGAAGAAGAAGAAGAAACCATTCCACATGCTTACACCATGGCTAAAAATAGAAATAGGACTGAAAAAAATGAGGGTGATTTTCCCATTAGGGAGACTAATGGAGATGCTAAGATGAAAAATATAAGCCCCTTTTCCCTTCGTCATTTCCATGGCTTAAACTCAGAGGACCCTGATACCTTTTTGTTTGAGTTTGTTGTCATTTGCAGAACTTATGATTATACCTCTGACAACCAGAAGTTGAAGTTGTTCCCATCCACCCTTAAGGATGTAGTCTTGCATTGGTTCATGGGTTTACTTGGGGACGACATCACTACCTGGGCTCAAACGCAGCAAGCCTTCAACAACAAGTACAAGGACTATTTAGGTCCAAAGACACCAAAGAGGAAATATTTAGAATGAACTTGGGACATGATGAATCCTTGGAAGGTTATGAGGAAAGGTTCCAACTTAGTTACAAAAGGGTCAGATCCAGCCTTATTCTTGAATCACTCTAGTTAGTCCTTCTTAGAGGAATCGGGGAGGACATCCCGAAAACACTAAACATGTTGTCTGGAGGGGACATTTATCAACTATCTTATGATGATATCGAGACAATTTCCAAAAACCATTCTAGGGATCCCAAAAATAAGGGTAGGGCTAGTCAATCTTTGGATAGTTCCTCTTCTGCCAACACATCTATCAAGAGTGAAATTGGAAACAAGTTGTAAGATTTTAAAAATGCAATGTTGCACGCCCTTGCTTTGAAAATGGAAATCATGCAGATCAAGAGGAAGCAAGAAAAAGAAGAGAGATCCTTAGCTATCTTTTGCCCTAGATGCATTAGGAGGCACCCCAAAAATGAATGTACATTGAATGTTATAGAGGTCTGCTCAGTATGTGAGGAAAGCCATTCCACAAATAAGTTCCCTTCTCTTCCTGGATTGAAGGCTATATACCAAGGGGATGAAGATGGGGTTGAACAATTCTGTTATATCAATCAAAGGAGGTCTCAAGGACCTCGACCATACCAATAGGGCATGCAAGGGGCATCCTACTCCTACTACAATCCCAATTAGAATGCATCCCTTACCCCTTGGTGTTCTCATGCTCATGCTTCATGGTCCACACCTTCTCCTTGGTCTTATGCACCACAACACCCTTCCCAACCTGCCAATCAGTCATTTCAGCCATATGCTCCCCCACATCCTCAGTGGAATACCCCATCACAATGTTAGAGGCCTCCATTCAGCGAACCTCCAGCCCTACCGCCTCCAGCTCAATATCAACCACAATTCTTTCATCCTTCTCCACATAAGCAACCTCAAATGCCTGCTCAACCAAATCTGAACCCGAACAACAAACACATACAATAGGTCTATAGTGGATAGACATCATACCCTACCTATGCTGTGGAAATTCAAGAAATCAACATCAGGTATGGAAGAGTGCTTCCAAATAACCAAATTCCATCTCCACCTAAGGAGATTGAAGAGGAAAATGAAGAGAGCATTCCTAAATCCAATCCACCTCCTTTTCCTGAAAGACGGATCCATCCTAGTCAACACACCCTAGAAGAGACTAAACTTTTGGGGGAATTGAAAAAATTGTGTGTTAAAATCCCACTCCTCCAAGCCATCAAGGATGTACCCATATACAACAATCTAATCAAGGAGAAATGCTTCAAACATCCTGGGAGGAGAAAGAAAGACGCCCCTACCATTAATTCCATTAGACAGTTGCCTGACTTAATGATGGGGAGAGTGATTTTCCCAAAGTATCTAGACCATGGAAGTACTGTGGTAGATGTGCACATTGATGGAATCATTTTTCCCCACACGTTGATTGATCTTGGGGTTGCCATCAATGTGATGACTAGGGAGACTATGCTCAAATTGAATCTCCAAGGATCATTAAGAAAGACCACAACAATATTGCAGCTTGTAGAGAGATCCACAGTAGCTCCCGTGGGAGTTGTTGAGGATGTGATGGTCTTTATTGATTTCTAGGAGTACCCTGCTGACTTATTAGTTCTCAAGCCCAAGACCAAATTCAATGGTTATCCTCTCATCCTTGGAAGGCCATGGCTAGCCATTGCTAATGCTTACATAAGTTGCAGGGCTGGGAACATGACCATTAGGAATGGACATTTGTCCAAACAATTGGTCTTGTACCCTCCCTCTCAACCATCCCTTGAGAATGAACTACCCTTATGGTTGGAAGAGGAGGAGGAAGATGAAATAAATGATACCACATCCTACCCAATATGTACCATATATGCTATTATAGGGGGGGGCAACCTGATGAGGGCAACCTCATTGATCAAATCCTTCAGAACCATCCCCCCAACACCATGCCTCTTGTTGAGTTGGTGAAGAAATATAAAGATAATCCTTGAACTAATTTGTGCCTAATTGACTCAAGTCCTGCTCATATCAAAATGATAGAATTTGGTCCATCTAAAACATTGAAAATCAACCCCTCTCTCTCCATCCATTAGGAAGAGATGTTGTGAACCATGCTGAGAGAGCACTCATAATATTTTTCCCGAAGCTATAAGGAAATGAATGGAGCGCATCCTTTGGTGTGTTCTCACCACATCTACATTAATGAAGGATGAAAACTAGTGCACCAACCTCAGAGGAGAATGAACTGAGCCCTCAAAGACATAGTTAGTGAAGAATTGTAGAAGTTGGATGTAGGATTCTTTTACCCCATCTCAGATAGTGAGTGGGTGTCCCCTCTAGTTTTGGTCCCAAAGAAGAATGTGAAGTGGAGGTTCTATGTGGATTACAAAGAGCTAAACAAAGCCACTAAGAAAGACCATTTTTTTTTACCTTTCATTGATCAAGTCTTGGACGGTCTTGCAGGGAGGAAGTTCTTCTCTTTCCTGGATGGATTTAGTGGTTATAATCAGATCCATATCAACCCAAAGGACCAATATAAAACCACCTTCACTTGTCCTTGGGGTACCTTTGCTTATAGGGACCTTCCTTTTGGATCATGTAATGCCTCTACCACTTTGCAAAGGGCAGTTATGAGAATCTTTGTTGAGCTAGTCCATGACTATGTAGAAATCTATATGGATGAGTTCACACCCTATGGGTGTGATTTTTTTGATGTTCTCTCTAACTTGGGGAAAATATTAAATAAGTGTATTGAAATGAACCTATCACTTAGTCTTCAGAAGTGTGAATTATTGATGAATGCAGGGACTGTTTTGGGTCACTCAATATCCCAGGAAGGACTACAAGTGGACCCAAATAAAATTGCTATCATAAAAAGGGCCCCTACTCCTCAAAAGCAGAGGGATGTCAGGAGTTTCTTGGGCTTAGCTAGATAGTATAGGAGATTTATCAAGGACTTCAGCAAAGCAGCCTCACCATTTTTTGGACTACTGGCCAAGGACTCTGAATTTTTCTAGTCAAAAAGTTGCCAAGAGGCCCTAGAAATCTTGAAGGACAAGTTGAATACTACACCCATACTTAGAGACACAAATTTGGCTCTTTATTTCCACATCCATGTTGATGCATCTGAAAAATCTATAGGAGAAGCTCTGGGAAAGATAGATGACAAGTTTCCTTATTCCATTTACTTCATTAGCAAAAATCTATCCAAGGCTGAATTGAACTACACTGTGACTGAAAAGGAACTCCTAGTTGTTGTCCACTCCCTAAACAAATTCAGAAAATACATCATTGGTTATCAAAAATTTGTGCATACTGACCATGCTTCGATCAAATACTTAATCAACAAACTAGATGTGAATGCTGGAATTATTAGATGGTTTATTTTATGACAACAGTTTGATCTAACTATCATTGATAAGCCAGGTAGGGAAAATGTAGTTGCATATTTTTTGTCTAGACTTGCTTTGACTGTAAGTGAGGAAGGAATGGTTGATGATTAGCTGTTAGATAAGCATTTATTTTCTATTTCAGTCCTCTCCCTTATGGTTTTCTGACATAGCCAACTACCTAGTTGCTACAAAGTTCCCTCCAAATTTGTCATCTATGGAGAAGAGCATAATTGTAAGGAAGAGCACCCCTTTCACTTAGTTTGGGGGAACTCTCTTCAAGCTGTGCCCAGATCAAATTTTGATGAGGTGTGTCAGGGAGGAGGGAGTCTTTGACATCCTTCTAGCTTGTCATGATGGCCTTGTGGAGGTCACTTTGCAGCCAAGAGAATAGCTTTCAAGGTACTGCAAGCTGACTACTACTCACCCAGTCTCCACTAAGATGTAAGAAGATACACCAGTCGATGTGATAAGTGCCAGAAAATGGGGAAACCTACTCCTAAGGATGAAATTCCCTTGCAACATTAGGTGAAGCTAGAGCCATTTGATAAGTGGGGCATGGATTTCATTGGGCCCATTGATCCATCATCAGGGAAGAAAAAGTACAAAATTATATGCACTGATTATTTGAAAAAGTAGGTTGAGAACAAGGTTATCAAGGTATAAAAATAGGAGAAAGTGGTTAGGTTTTTAAGGGAGAATGTATTATATAAGTTTGGGTACCCTAGAGAACTAGTCACTGATTAAGGAGCTCAATTTACATCACATTTGATCAATAATTTGTTGGGGAAAAATAAGATAAAACACAACAAGTCAACTGTCTATCATCCTCAGGCCAATGGACAAGTAGAGGTCACTACTAGAGCATTGGATGGCATCCTCACCAAGGTTGTGAGAAGTAGTAGAAAAGATTGGGCTGATAGACTAGTGGAGGCCACTAGGGCCTATAATACAACCTGGAAGACAACCACTAGTTTCATCCCTTATGACTTGGTCTATGGGAAGAAGGCCCTGCTCTCCACTGAGTTCAAGTACAACACATTGAGAATGAAAACACAATTAGATTTGGATGTTACAAATGCACAACATGAGAGGTTGCTCCAGCTAAATGGTCTCGATGAATTCAGGATGCATCCCCTCCTACACACTAACGTTATCCAAGTACAGAGGAAGGTTTGGCATGACAATAACATTAAGGAAAAGGTTATTTAAGAAGGGGATTGGGATCTTCTATATGACTCAAGGTTCAAGGACTTCAAAGGAAAATTTATGACCATGTGTTTAGGCCCATATCTGATAGAGAAGTGCCATGACAATGGGGCTGTTAAAATCAGGACCATTGATGAGGAAGGTTTTCCCTTGCTTGTCAATGGATATAGATTGAAAGCTTATAAAAGACCTCTATCCAGGGAGGAGTTCATCAAAACCATTAGTAAGGAGGTAAATGTGATTGGAAGTGTCTTAACTTCCAATTCATACAATTCTTGAAGACTTTTTTTATTTGTGTGAAAAAAAGAAAAAAAAAAGAAAGAAAAACAATAAGAGGCCTAGGTTAAAACCTCTATGAGGCATATTAGGCCAACTCTAGGGTTAAAAAGCTCCTTGAGGTAGCCCAAGAGTGGAAAAAAAGAAAAGTAAAAAGATCTCTGGTTGAAAACCTCCTTTGAGGCACCTAGGGTAGGCAGACAGGTTGAAAAGCTCTTCTGGGGCAGCCTCTGTGTGTTTCAAAAAAAAGAGAAAAAAGAAAAGAAAAAAAAAAAGAATACAATGGCAGGGACCTAAAACCCATCCATTAATAAACTTTGTGATTTTGCAGGTTTTGAAGGCAATAAAATATGCATAGATACAAGGAAAGCATGCCAAGTATCATCTCATTTCCCCCTCCATCAACTCCATATCATCCATGTCTACCATGTACCCATCACTCACCTCCATTTTCAGGCATCAAAAATAATTTTTTTGGCGTTTTTTGGCTTAACATAGGAAGATCTTGTAGTACTACAAGATGTCCTGAAATGCTACAGGGAAGGAGTCCCAATAGGAAAAAACATTATGAAGGCCTATTCGAGGTTGAGTGGGGACCCTAAACCTCATCATATCTCACTCATCATCCATGCATCCCTGGTCCAAGCCATCATGCCAATAACAAGCCTTGTTTCATTAAAAAAAACACTGGAAAATGTCAAAATAAATAAATAAATAAATAAAATCCAAAGGAAATGTCCTTCCTTGCCTCAACCTTTTACTACTACATCAGAGCCTTTCCATCATCATTCTCCAATACCTACACCACCACCCAGCCTCCCTCTAAGAAAAATCACTAAAAACAGGAAGAAAAAAGCAGCTAGAGTATTTCCTATAGCAGCTACAAGATCTCTTGTATCAGCCTGTGCCATCACTACAATCAGCCTAAGTCCAAATTTTTTGTCCCAACAAGATCAAAGGGGAGCACCAACATCTTTGAACACCTTTTTTCTCCTAGCCAAAGCTCCATAATAGCATCAACAACAAAAATGTACCAAGCACTTGCACACAAGGACCAACAAGCAGTTGGTTATATAAACATGAATAAATACACTGGAAGAACAAAAGGGAACACTTTCCTGAGCAACATCATAAAAAGCCAATCCTCCAACATGCATCGATCAGCAAAAGGTAGGCACAGGTATGGAAACTCACCCAACTCTTCCCTGAGTACAATATGACAAAAAATGTATAAATGTTGAAAAAATATATTTTTATAACATGGAGGTGGCCAGTTAACTTGGCAACCCTCAGCTCATGATCAAAAGTGAACTCCCCATCAGGATTCCATGTCAGAGTGTCAAATCGATGGGCATAAGTAAAAAAGGTGGTCGTTTTAGTTATGTGGGAGTGGGTGATAATTACAAGGGGCAAGTGCCTGATCACCAACGGTGGGCCAATGGTCCCAATTAGGAAATATTATACCACTCTGAGCCAACACAACGCTCCAAACCTCGACCATAAATGGCATAAAAATCCAAACTTTCATGCAGTTTTTGCTCATTTTGACATTAAAGAGACAGGGACCATCTTGGAAAGCCATCAGAGAGTCGAACCCTGGTCTGGCCATCCTACAAGAAACAAAGCTACAAAAAGCTATAGGAAACTCAGAAACCTACAAGATGCTCCAAGAAGCACTGGAATTCCACAGGAAGTCTGCAAGGGAGTGCCTAGGGTCAAAGTGGTCATCAATTATCATAATCCCAAGAATCACAGTGAAAAGTAAGTGACCCATCTCTCCTCGGTTCATGATTTGATAACTAAAAAAAGACTCTCCAATATTCTAGTAATTACAGTGATCTTGAGAATTAGATAGAATTTGGAAACATTTAAGGAAATTGTGTGGATGTAACAAATGGTATAAATTGTAGTCATCCACCAAAAATATTTTAAGCTCTCAGCCATCTTGGAACCCACACTGAAGCTAGCCTACAACACCTGCTGCATTTAGCTATAACCAAAGAAGAGAAATGGGAGGGAATTTCAATAGAAGAGAACCCACAGATGCATCAAGGATTCACCTTCATCCCCCTATGGTAGATATCTTTAGGAGGCATCACTGGTTTGGCTTCTTTGAGTTGCTCAAGGGGTACGATGATGATATAGACTGTGAATTTTCCATGGAACTAAACCCTCAAGCAAGAACAAGTGCTACCACTATGGTGAGAGAGTTGTCCATTATAATCAACCTTGATGTGATTAGTAGGGTAACCACACTTCCTCTAGGGATACAATGGAGAAAAGAGGGCAAGGATAGCAGAACATTTGCTAAGAAAAACTTCTTCTGAAATGATGAACAACCAGTTGAAGACAAAAATGGGGTCAAAAAGGAGAGTCTTCCCTATCCATAGGATAAGGTGATCTTCCACATCCTTAAGTAAATTTCCTGTGAAGGGAGACTAAGTGTAGTCTATGGATACCAATTCAAACTCCTCCATGAGTTGAGATTTAGAGATAGAGTACCCATAAACCAGAGGATCAATGTGCCTTATGTCCTTTTACAATCCATTATAGACATGAGCGAGAAGGTGAAAGAAGGGAAGCACCAAAAGTTAGCAGACCATGGTTTCATAAGCTAATAGTGGAAGATGCCTTACGCTAATTGATAATTCTTGTTCTCTGGTCCACATTTAGGGACATGGATAGAGAGGCCTTCCATGTAGCCCGAGCTGTTGAACATAGTGGGACCCCTACCTCTAGTGCTAAAGAGAAAGAAGAGGAAGATGAACGAGATGAATAAGAAGCAGAAGAGAAACAAGAAGCATAAGAAGAAGAAGAAGAAAAAGAAGAAGAGGATGAGAGTAAGGCAGAGATCAGCACTGAGAAAATACTACAGAATGGGAGATCTCTCCAAGATTGTCTCCTAAACCCATTGAAAAGGAGGCAACTACTACCTTGGCTACCTTGAGCACACTCCCTAAGTCCAAGAGGAAAAGGCAGAGGTAGAATCCCCTCTATTTTAGAAAAAGAAGAAGTACCAGGATCAAGCAGGCAAAGCCACAAATGCTTACAAAAACTCCCATCATAATTGAAGAATCTCCAAACAAGAAAGAGGAGCTAGGTTCCTTGGGAATGAAGGTTGAGGAAGGCACATCACTGCAAGCAACCCCAAAGGCTACCATCACCTATGTGAGGAAGCCTGTCATCATGCCAACATCATCTAAGCAAACCAAGGCACCTGTGACCCTCCAACAGAAAAGAAAAGGCCTCCTACAGGATCCCCAAACAATGGTGCAAGAAACATTGTCAGTGCTACAGGAAAGACAAAAAGATCTACAAGAAGGACAACATCGGTAGAAAGAAGACAAGAAAGCAACCCCACAAGTACAGGAGGGGGCAAATTCTCCAAAGACATTTGAGGGAGATGTTCTAGAGTTGTAGGAGCCTAGCCCACAGCCAAATCTGAGCTCCTACTACAAGTTCATTGAGGGAGGTAGAGTAATACCACAAAAATTTGCAATCCCTCTCTTCTTTGAGCTTGAAAAAGAAAGGGCAAGAACACATCGTTGGATGAAAATTGCTAAGTCAAAGAAAGTAGAAGATGTGGGCCATATGGAAGAAAAAATCCTAGAGATGGGCAGGGAGTTGAGTGAATTGAGAGACAAAGAACACACCATAAAAACACAATTGCAGGCAGAAAACACATGGCTGAGGAGGAAGTTGCAAGAAAAGGAGAGCCAATTGGTCACCATGGCAAGCCTCTCCATGGAGGCACTTCAATGTAGGTTGCCATCCAAATCATATGGACTATACCTCAAAGATCAATGGATGTAGTTTCAAATCAAGACATTGGCACAACAAGGGACCATGCCATTCCAAGATTATAGGAAATTCATAGAGCTATGTGACAAGAGCACCCTTGAAGAAAAGGCCAAATTATCTGAATTCTACATGCACAACCTTGCATTGACAAACTTGAATGTGTGGGACCCCAATGAGAAGTTGGGGGACCTGCAGCTGATGGCCCTTGCATCATGAATGAATCATGAGGATGCCAGGGCTAAGGAAGTGAAGAGAATAGTAGAAAAAGATGAAATAGCACCCCTCTACATCCGAGAAGAACAAATAAATTCCATGGTTGTTGTTCATAACCACAATATCATTTCCAATGATTCTCAACTTGCACCAAGATACCTAGCTACCCAAGAACAATCCATCTCCCATTTTGAGAACACTTTAAGGTTGGTAGGGACTAAGAGCCAACACACATGCCAAAGTAGATGGATTAACCTATTACAGAGTCTCAGGATGAGGGAGTACCACTCTGCTGAGAGATTGAGAAATGCATTGGAAAAGACAACCCTGTATAAGAAGGCCATGCTAAGACTGAAGATCAATTATATTGGAATAAAGCTCAGTCAACCTTTGTTGTTGGGTTTTATAGAAGGTAGGAAGGATGAAGAGGAAAGGAAGTAGTGGAAAGAGATAAATAAAAATGCAGGGTTCTATCCTGAAGAAGAGACACCATCCATAGAAGCCTCAGATGTCAGAGAGGCCACAAGGGCTACGAAAGGTATGGATATAGATGACTAGGTTGCTAAGAGGGTGTGAAAATATTTTAGTAGGGGGGTGATGTTTAGGCTCATCAATAGGTAAACTATATGGGTCACAATTCCACTCTCCATAGTTCAAACCTTTGTTTTCCAGCCACCGTGGGCAACTACCTTAGTTAAACCTGAACTCCTTGGAGTGCTAGGCTTAGCCTTGGGCAATGTGCACTTTCCCTACACATTCTATAGCTTTCATACACCCCTCCAACACCTCATCTCACTATTCTTTCCCTGCAAAACCCTTCAGCTAACTTCCTGTAGCAGTTCAGGACATCCTGTAGTAGATCAGGACATCTTGTAGTAGTTTCTTGTAGTCGCTGCATGATCTCATGTAGCAACATGTTTTGACCTTGTTTTGACCATAAATGATATGATAGTCCAGTATAGGAGTAGGTTAACACTTGAGCTTGGATTCCATGCCCATGAGTGCCACCTAGACCAACCTTTCCATTCCTTTCTCTCCTGCAGGAATAGATAACATTGGCATTTATATTTCTAAAGTTAGCACTTAAAGACTCTTCTTCTTTGCAGATGTAAATGAGATAGTTAATGCATGCATGTGTGAATTCTGAGATGATAGTGTAACTTTCCATTTATAAGCAATCCTAATAGTTAGATGATCAATTGCAAGATTAGCATAATTTCCTTTCTACAAAGTGATTTGTGTCATTCCATAGCTAGATAATTTATGGCATTACATAGAATTTACCATTTTGCATCTTTCATATCCTGAATCGACAAATATTTACTTTCCTACAATAGAACTATCTTTACATTCATTATCAATTGTCAAGCTCCTTTTAGTCAATAGAGGATTGGTCTAGAACGCTAACGGTCAAGCTCCCCATTTGAGAAGTGACATGAGAAGAATGATGCATCTGCTGTGTATATAACACTATCACCTCCAAGTTTGTGCGAAACCCCGAGTTGATAAAGTAAAGTTGGTAGCCTTAGGAGTTGTAGCATCCTTGCTACAATACTGAGGGTCATCACATTTTTGTGTCATTGTCGTGGAGGTGTCTAGGTAGATGTAATTTCTGTTTTTCTTTCTAATTTTCATTCAGTAGGTAAATGCTATTTTTCTTTCCTTTCTGTTTTGCAGTTAATTATGAAAAACACATAAAAAAATATTTCTTTCATGCCTCATAGGAGTAGAGAAAATTTAGGGAAATTCTTTCCAAATAGCCACACATCATCAAATAGTCAACCTTCCCTCTTCTTTAGTGATTGTTAGCTCCCCTCTTTGACTACAGGGGAGCTAGAGGACCCATTAGGTAAACAACCAGAGACCTTTGAAGAGCCTATTGCGGAAGAAAAAGGAGAAACCATTCCACAGACTTACACCATGGCTGAAAATAGAAGTAGGACAGAAAACAAAAATGAGGATGATCTTCCCATTAGGGAGACTAATGGAGATGCTAGGATGAAAAACATAAGCCCCTCTACCCTTCCTTACTTCCATGGCTTAACCTCAAAGGACCTTGATACCTTTTTGTTTGAGTTTGTTGTCATCTACAAAACTTATGATTATACCTCTGATGACCAGAAGTTGAAGTTGTTCACATCCACCCTTAAGGATGCAGCGTTACATTGGTTCATGGGTTTACCTGGGGAAAACATCACTACCTGGGCTCAAATTCAGTGAGCCTTCAACAAGAAGTAAAGGGACTATTGTAGGTCCAAAGACACCAAAGAGGAAATCTTTAGAATGACCTTGGGACATGATTAATCCTTAGAATATTATGAGGAAAGGTTCTAACTTAGTTACAAAAGTGCCAGATTCATCCTTGATCCTAAATCACTCAAGTTAGTCCTTCTTGGAGGAATTAGGTAGGACATCCTGGAAACCCTAAGCATGCTTTATGGAGGGGACATTTATCAACTATCTTATGATGATATCAAGACAGTTTTCAAAAACCATTATAGGGCTGTCAGAAAGAAGGGTAGTGCTAGTTAAGCTTTGGCCAGTTCCTCTTCCTCCAACACATCTGTCAAGAGTGAAATTGGAAACATGTTGGAAGATTTTAAAAGTGAAATGTTGCATAACCTTGCTTTGCAAATGGACGCCATGTAAATACAAGGAAGCAAGAGGAAGCAAAGAGAGCCTTAGTTATCTTTTTCCCTAGATGCACTAGGAGGCACCCCAGAAATGAATGTCCTTTGAACGTTATAGAGGTCTACCCAGTCTGTGAGGAAATTCATTCCACAGATAAGTTTCCTTCTCTATCTGGATTGAAGGCTGTATGCGAAGGGGTTGAAGGTGGGGCTAAAAACCTCTATTATCAATCAAAGGACGCCTCAAGGACCTCGACCATACCAATAGGGCATGCAAGGGGTATCCTACTCCTACTACAATCCCAATCATGATGCATCCCTTCCCCATTGGTGTTCTCATGCTCATCCTTCATGGTCCACACCTTCTCCTTGGTCTTATGCACCTCAATACCCTTCCCAACCTACCAATCAATCATTTTATCCATATGCTCCCCCACATCCTCAGTGGAAAATCACATCACAAGGTTGGAGGCCTCCATTCAACCAACCTCTAGCCTTATTGCCTCCACCTAAATATCAACCACAACTCCTTCATCTTGCTCCACATAATCAACCTCACATACGTGCTCAAACAAATCTGAACTTGAACAACAAACACACACAACAAGTCTATAATGGAGAGACATCCTACCTTGCCTATGCTATGGAAATTCAAGAAATCAACCTCAGGTTTGGAAGAGTGCTTCCAGATAACCAACCTCCATCTCCACCTAAGGAGATTGAAGAGGAAAATGAAGAGAGTGTTCCTAATTCCAATCCACCTCCTTTTCCTAAAACATTGATCCATCCTAGTCAGCACACCCTAGAAGAGACTGAACTTCAAGGAGAATTGAAAAACTTGTGTGTTAAAATCCCACTCCTCCAAGCCATCAAGGATGTCACCATCTACAACAAGCTAATCAAGTTTCAAACATCCTAGGTGGAGAAATAAAGACAACCAACCCAGTAATATCATTGGACAATTGTCTGACTTAATGATGGGGACAGTGATTTTCCCATAGTATCTAGACCGTGGAAGTCATGTGGTAGATGTGCACATTGATGAAATCATTATCCCCCACACCTTGATTGATCTTGGGGTTGTCATCAATGTGATGACTAAGGAGACCATGCTCAAATTGAATCTCCAAGGACCATTAAGAAATACCACAAAAATACTACATCTTGTAGATAGATCAATAGTAGCTCTTGAAGAAGTTGTTGAGGATATGATGGTCTCTATTGATTCCTAGGAGTACCTTGTTGACTTCTTAGTTCTCCAACCCAATACCAAATTCAATGGTTATCCTCTCATTCTTGGAAGGTCATGGCTAGCCACTGTTTATGCTTACATAAGTTACAGGGCTGGGAACATTACCATTAAGAATGAACATTTGTCCAAATAGTTGGTCTTGTACCTTCCTAATCAACCACCCCTAGAGCATGAATTACCCTTATGTTTGGAAGAGTAGGAGGAATATGATGTATACCATACCACATCCTACCAAATCTCTACCATATATGCTATTATAGGAGGGAAAAACTTGATGAAGACGACCCCATTGATCAAATGCTCCAGAACCAACCCCCCAGCGCCATGCTTCTTGATGAGTTGGTGAAGAAATCTGAAGATAACCCGTGGAATGATTTGTGCCTAGTTGAATCAAGTCCTGTTCATGTCAAAATGGTAGAATTTGGTCCATCTAAAACATTGAAAATCAACCCCTCTCTCTCTGCCCATCAGGAAGAGAAGTTGTGCAACATGTTGAGAGAGAACTTTCATGCATTTGCCTGGAGCTATAAGGAAATTAAGGGAGTGCACGCTTCGGTGTGTACTCACTACATCTACATTAAGGAAGGATGCAAACCAGTGTGCCAACCTCAGAGGAGAATGAAACCAGTCCTCAAAGACATAGTCAAAGAAGAATTGTAGAAGTTGTTGGATGCAGGATTCATTTACACCATCTCAGATAGTGATTGGGTGACCCCTCTAGTTTTGGTCCCAAAGAAGAATGGGAAGTGGAGGATCTGTGTAGATTACAAAGAGCTAAACAAATCCACTAAGAAAAACCATTTTCCTCTACCTTTCATTGATCAAGTCTTGGATGGTCTTGTAGGGAAGAAGTTCTTCTCTTTCCTGGATGGATTCAGTTGCTACAATCAGATCCAGATCATCCCAGAGGACCAAGATAAAACCACCTTCACTTGTCCTTGAGGTAACTTTTCTTATAGGATTCTTCCTTTTAGATTATGTAATGCCCCTGCCACTTTTCAAAGGGTAGTTATGAGCATCTTTGTTGAGCTAGTCCATGAGTCTGCAAAAATCTATATGGATGATTTCACTCCCTATGGGTGTGATTTCTTGGAGGCTCTCTCTAACTTGGGGAAAGTATTAAATAAGTGCATTGAGATGAACCTATCACTTAGTTCTCAGAAGTGTGAATTCTTGATGGATGCAGGGACTGTTTTGGGTCACTCGATATCCTAGGAAGGATTGCAAGTGGATCTAAAGAAAATTGCTATCATAAAAAGGGTCTCTATTCCTCAAAAGCAGAGGGATGTTAAGAGTTTCTTTGACTTTACAGGATACTATAGGAGATTTATAAGGGAATTCAACAAAGTAGCCTCACTATTGTTTGGACTGCTGGCCAAGGACTCTGAATTTTTCTGGTTAGAAAGTTGCCAAGAGGCCCTATAAATATTGAAGGAAAAGTTGACTACTGCACCCATACTTAGAGGCCCAAATTGGGATCTTCCTTTCCACATCCATGCTGATGCATATGAAAATGCTATAGGAGCAACTCTAAGCTAGATATGTGACAAGTTGCCTTATTCCATTTACTTCATTAGCAAAAATCTGTCCAAGGCTGAATTGAACTACACTGTGACTGAAAAGGAACTCCTAGCTATTGTCCACTCCCTAAATAAATTTAGACACTACATCATTGGTTATCAAAACTTTTTGCATACTGATCATGCTGCCATTAAATACTTAATGAAAAAACCTGATGTGAATGTTAGAATTATTAGATGATTTCTTTTATTACAACAGTTTGATTTAAATAACATTGATAAGGTAGGTAGAAAAAATGTAGTAGCATACTTTTTGTCTAGATTTGCTTTAGATGTAGGTGAGGAAGGAATAGTTGATGATCAACTACCAGATGAGCATTTATTTTCTATTTTAGTCCTCTCTCCATGGTTTTCTAACATAGCAAACTACCTAGTTACTGCAAAATTTCCCTCCAAATTTTCCATCCAGGGAGAACATAATTTTTTTAAGGAAGAGCATCCCATTCACTTGGATTGGGGGAAATCTCTTCAAGCTGGGTCCATATCAAATTTTGAGGAGGTGTCTTAGGGACGATGATGAGCCTCATTTTTGAGTAATTATATGGGCCTTAATTTGCCTTAATTCACCTCCTAGCTTAGTCAAACCAACTATTCTCACAACTTGTTGCATACTTTTGATTATATTCTGTTTATGAAATGAGTTAGAGTTGGATATTTGGATTTGTGGTCTAATGTGCATGAAATGCAGGAATAAGGGATGAATGCAAGGAACTATTGCAAAGATAAAGGATAAAAGGAGAAATGCAAAGGAACTATGGCAAAGACCTTGAATAAAACTAGAATGGGACAAGGGAGAGTAACTATAGGAGGTAAATCCTCCTCATTTACTACCCCTCCATTCAGATATACCACCATCAGCTTAGAGTGCATACAACCATCACTTTGAAGACTAGAAGACAACCGAGCATGTGAAAATGACAGAAAACAATTTATATTAAGTTGGGAGCCAAGCCTCCCTAATGGGAAGGAAGTCATTAGGGACTTCAAATGTATAAATAGAGAGGCTTAGGACCTCATTAGGATTCAGACTTCTATTGTAAAACTATGTTTTATTCTTGAGTTGCAAAGACTTGTGACAGTTTGCTCTGTAATCCATGGTTTCTACAATAAGAATGAGTTCTGTTTAAGCTAGCTTTGAGTTAACTTCGAGGGTTGAAGCTCTTGGGTTAGGGCCCGACCCAAGCAGCCACAACTCCTCTTTACTGTACATTTATGCTAGCATAGAGTTCTGTTCTGTTCATTTGTTTAAGTAGCTTCTTGGTTCTGTTTACCTGCTTAAATATCTTTTTGGTTTACTTGTTCATTTTCTTAAATATATTCATGGCTTTTCATTGGTTATTTGCTGAGGTATCTTTCTGGTTCTGTTCATCTGTGTTGTGCTTCAGTTTACTTTTGTTTATGCCTTCTTTCAGTTCACAAGCTAGTCAGAGGAAAATATTACTATAAGTTTGTGCGCAGGTGTCTCGACCTCATCTCCTCCCTCCGGGACCATGACTTGAGGCAGAGACCCTTCAGCAACCCCAAAAACACAGGTCTTTGGTTCTCACATGGGTTATGGAGTTCACTATTTAAAGCAGTTGTTTGTTCACCCGCACTGGTTCTCTCTGTCATTTTCATTTGAAACCGCCTCCAGCACATTCCTCATCCATCGCTTCATCGCCATCCGATCACCAAGAAACCTTCACAATCACCATCCGATTCACTATTTTCTCCAACTGCTACCTCACGTGGAGTCCACCACTCACTTTATGAACTTTAAGTCCCCACAATTGATCTGCCTTGCCTGGTCTGACGGCTATCGCTTCACCTGATCACTAACTAGCTTGGTTGATCTCCATTGTTGATCATCCCCACCTGATCCAATGGCTATCGCGCGATATCGCGTGGATTTATGTCCAATCATTATCCGGCTGAGGGAACACAATGAGAGTGGTTTCTCTGTGCTACGTGTCGCTCAGTTAGGCTAATCATGCAAAATTTTAGAAAACCACTTACAGCTTTGAGGGCGGGCGATAAACAACTTACCGCCCTCTAAAACCACTCCGTCATTTCCGAACGTTTCTTTTGCCCGCGATCTAATCTCCACTATCCATCTACTGATTAATCCTGTCCATCCATCTCTTGACTTAGCCTCTGTGATATAATCTTAATTGTCCATCTATAGATAACCCTGTTCATTCATCTATTCACTCAACTGCCGTGATATAATCTCCACCATTCATCCTGTTATTTAACCCTGTTCGCCCATCTTTCTATGTAACCTGCTGTGATCCAATCTCCACCATTCATTTGCCTTTCAACCGACTGATCCAACGATTCTTATGCACGGTTTCTCCCTCACATCCTCCTTTCACTGATTTCGACCTCCGATTGCTTTTCCGCTTGAAACCCGATTTAGCCTAAGTTTCTTTATTACACCTTAGTCTAGTTTTGATGCTCTTTACTTCTGCAACTTAGATGATTAGCATTAGGTTAGTGTTGATTTAGCAATTCTGCTTAGCATAGCTTTTTAATTGGTTAGTTAGGTTATGTTGTAAGTTTAGCATTTCATGCTGTTTTCTTCATTACTGCAGTAGAGTAGCTCTCTCTTAGAATAAGTTTGCTCCCCTTCCATCAAAGAATTAAGATTCTTCTGACTCTATAGAAGTTTGGATTGGAACCCCTGGGGTCTCTTGCCAAATAAATAGTGACAACATGCAGGACCTTCACTTCTACTTGTGCATATAGCACTGTCACCTCCAAGTTTGTATGAACGCCAGGTTGATAAGTAAAGCTGGTAGCCCTGGGAGTTGCATCATTATTGTTGAAATACCTAGGCTCATCACTTTTTGGCATGATTGTCGGGGAGGTGTTTAAGTAGAAGTAATTATTGCTTTCTTCTATTTATAGTCTTCAAACTTTCTTTTCTTCTACTTCTAGTCTTCAACTTTCTTCCATTAGTTTATTTCTGTAAAACTAGTCTAGTTTCTTTCTTTCTTTCAGTTGTCATTATATGCTTTGCTTTCCATTCTTTAGTATCTTTCTAGATTTAACAAAATCTTACAAAAACCAACCCAAAAACATTTCCTTTCATGCCTCGTACGATTAGGGACACTTCAGGGAAATTCTTGTCAAATACCCCCACTGCATCGAATATGCAACCTTCTCTCTTCTTCAGTGACGGTGAATTGGAAGACCCTTTAGGTGAGCAACCTTACCTATTTGAGGAACCTATAGAAGAATAAGAAGAGGAAGAACCCATTGCTATGGAACCAATGGCTGGAAACCAAAATGATAGGAGAGATAGAGAGAGAATTGAGAGTGCCTTCCCCATCAGGGAAACCGATGGGGACACCAAGATGAAGAATATGAAGAATATAAGCCCCTCTTCTCTACCTCATTTCCATGGTCTGACCACAGAGGACTGTGACACTTTCCTATTTGAATTTTCTGTTATATGCCAAACCTATGACTATACAGATGATGAAAAAAAGTTAAAACTATTCTCATCTACCCTCAAGGATGCAACATTGCACTGGTTCATGAGTTTACCTAGAGATAGCATCACAACTTGGGCTCAAATGCAACAAACTTTTAACAACAAATATAGGGACTACTGTAGGTCAAAGGACACTAAAGAAGATATTTTTAGGATGACCACAGGCTAGGATGAATCCCTAGAAGACTATGAAGAAAGATTCCATCTTAGTTACAAAAGGGCCAGGTGCACACTTGACCCTGAGTCACTAAAGCTGGTCCTGCTTAGAGGAGTAACGAAAGATCTTTTGGATACCTTACATATGATAACAAGAGGATATGTCTACTAGTTACCCTATGAGGATATGAATATTATCTTTAGAAACCATTCTAGGTTAGCTAGGAAGAAAGGTAGGGGTAGTCAACCTATGGCCAGTACATCATCCTCTAACTTATCCATCAAGGGTGAAATTGGGAATATGCTGGAAGACTTCAAAAGTGATATGCTGCAAACCCTTGCCTTGCAATTAGACACCATGAACATCAAAAGGAAGCAAGAAGAAGCAAAGAGAGCCTTGGCTATATTTTTTCGTAGATGCACCGGGAGGAATCCTAGGAATGAATGTCCATTGAATTGTATTAATATTTGCTCAGTCTGTGAAGAAAACCACTGCACAGACAAGTGCCCTTTATTGCCTGGACTTAAAGTTGTATATCAAGGAGCTAAATGGGTCATTGAGCAGCTTTCCTACATCAACCAAAGGAGACCTCCTGGGCCTAAACCATACCAGCAGGGTATGCAAGGGCCATCCCATGCATACTACAACCCCAACCAAGCCACAACTATACCTTCTTGGGGACCCCTTGCTCATCCTTCCTCGTCTACACCCCCTCATTAGTCCTATGCATCTCAATATCAATCCCAACTAGCCAACCAGTCATTTCAACCTTATGTTTAGCCACAACATCAGTGGAATACCCCACCCCAAGGGTGGAGGCCCCAATTCAACAATGTTCCAGCCCTATTGCCTCCACCACCTAACCAACCACAACTCCTGCACACTGCTCCACCTAAGCAACCCCTGATGCCTGCCCAGCCAAATCCAAACCCAAACAATAGGCAGGATCAACAAGCATACATTGGAGAGACATCATACCTAGCTTATGCTATAGAAATCCAGGAGATCAACCTAAGATCTAGGAGAATTCTCCTAGACAACCAACCTCCCTCTCCACATAGGGAGGTTGAGGAAGAAAGAGAGGAAAGAAACCTTAAAGTAAATCCACCCTTGTTTCTGGGAAAATTAGTGTCTTATCAAGCGACTAGCCCTCTAGGTTTGACAGCTACCCTAGAAACAATAGTTTAAAGCAATTCAACAATTTCTTCTATGTGTAATGGATAAGAGGAAGATAGTAGGACCAACTTGGAACTTCTACTTAATCTCTTGTTTGATCTCTCTCCCCCTTGACAGAGCTTGCAACTCCTCCCCGTACTTATCCCGCTTGGAGAATACCTGTATAAACATAGTAAGAAAGAACCGTCAAAGCATCTTGATCTATTACAACATGCACATTACAGAATCAGAAATATAATGAACATATAATAGCATTCACAAATGATAACATTCACAATTGCAGAATCATTTGGAAGAAAACTTGAAGAACTTTATTAAATAGAAGGGAGAATTACAACCCATTTGTCTAATCCAGCATCATCCTCCCAGCATCAAGCCCTCTTCACCTCATGAAATAGCAAGATCACACCAACAATACAATGGTCTTTCCTCAATTACAAACTATCAGCACTTACTTGCAATTCACAACATTCTAGCCTCTGGATCTCTTAGATGAGGGATCCATTTATAGATGTGTGCAAGGGTGTGAGTCATCTCTGGGGTTTGATTAGTGTCATTCCACTTGTTACATTTGGTTCCAAAAGAGAAGAGATAACTGAAGTTTAGATCTCTTACTCATCCTTGGGCGAATTTAGAGAGGCAAGTGTCAGAGGGGAAGTTTCTAGAAGATTCTATGAGCATCCACTTAGAAAATTGTCCTGGACATTTGTCCATCCTAGCTCATCGCACCCTATAGAAGGCCCAAATAGTATGCATCACACCTGAGCAATGTATCACTCAGTATGCATCGCACCTGGCCAGTGTAGCAGTCAGTATGTTTCAATTTAGGCCATTTCTAGATGTTTTTCAGGTGGAACTTTTGGGGAATGATGTAATCAGATGACCATGTTCTTTGAGGGTATGAAACAACTCTTTTAGGGGTTTATGGGCCCTAGTTTATTGACATATAAGATTGGGGTTGAAGTGCCCAAATATGTTTATAGCAGTTGCCCCCTAAAGCATGAAGTCGTAAATCTTGATGTCGGGTGAAATGCTTTATCATGAGGATTCGAGGTTTTGAAAGTGGAAGGTGACCTGTATAAGATACAATACAATACATGATCATAATATAATTTTCATGATATAGCTGAGGCGGGCATTCCCATGCTCAGCTTTATAAATTCATTTCATGTACATAGATCAGATAGTCCTCTGCAAATGCAGACTGATGATTATTCAGAAGTAGAGTCATCATCCTTGGTTCGGATGACTATCTGTGTAGCATCTTTGTTCATTTGATGTTTTTATATCCCTGAATATATCGCAGCCCAGATGGATGAAACTAGATCCGGGGTCTTCAATCTCTCTCAATATTTGCCTGATGTATAAGTCGATCCATGTGAAAAGATGTTCTGAAGTTGAACATGGAAAGACATCGCCTAATTACCAGCCAATAATGTGAGCTGTTAACAGACATGAGAGGAATCACCGATAATGATGATGACCCTCAAGGTACTACAGTACAATTCACGTGCTGTGAATATATGATCCGATATCGAACACCACGCAAAATCTTTCGGTCGAAGGCCATTGATGTCAACCTGTCGCTGGAAGTGAGAAACTTGCCATTGAGGCATGCAAGCTTCAAAGCACTGAAAGGGTTGTTTCTAAGTCAACTTTTTGGATAATGAGTTGATGTTGACAAGAAGTGACTCATCGTAGGAGGGCCTTAATGTATCCTACATCTACGACATGAAACGAAGCAAATGATTTTCTGGAGGTGAAAATGATCTAATGACACAAGGTTCAGGAATGGTGGTCATGAAAATTGAAGATCGAAGGTATTGCAGTTGATGAGACATTAACTGGATGGTGAATTCTTGACTGAATGACTTCTCTTGAACATATTGGCGACACTGAGATGAATTGGTAGTGTTAAACCCAAAAGAAGGATGGTGTGAAAGACCAATGGGGAGACGACCGGTGAACGGAATAACCCAACCCAACTCAATCACGGAGATGAAGTGAAAGTGTCATGTTCAAGAGTGACCTACTACCATAAAGTTTTCAAGTTTTCTTCCCTTTTTCCCTAGTCATTACTGACTAGTACCTCTTTATTTTTTTCAATCTTGAGAAGGATAACATATGCTTGTTCTATAATTTTCCCTTCGGGCAAACCTGTCGCTATGTTTTAACGAGTCTAGAGATAGTGAAAACTCATTCTTGTCTAGGTGAACAAGTTTGTCGCTATTGTTTTAACGAGTTTAACGACAAGGATAAATTAGTCCTTTTCATGTTTAGAGAGTTTGAAAAGGGACGAAAAGCAAACTCCAAAGGTTCTTTTTCGTAGAATAATCCCTTAGGTCTGAAAAAGATTAAAATAATACAAAAGGGATGACTTTTCCGATCACTTTAACGAGCTGAAAAAGACAAGCACTCGAACTTTTTCATGAGATGATCCCTCAGGTCCAAAAAAGATTAAAATATACAGGAGGGATGACATTTCCAATCACTTTAACGAGTTGGAAAGGCCAGTGCTCGACAATCTTTTCATACTTAATGAGTCTGAAAAGGGTTTAAAGTAGACTCAGTTTTGAGGAACGAGTGGTGTTTAGGGTAGAAACTGGTTCGGGTAAGCTTGGAACTTCTCAAAACATTGTTGTTTTTGGGAAGAGGTTGGTTAACAAGACCACTCGTCGCAGTTGTTTCTAAAAAAGGTAAACAACCAAGTGGAAGCATATGATCGGCCAAAAGAATGGAGGTGGTGAGAGGTACATGACCAAGGCTCAAAAGGCTGATAGAACAACAATCACAAAGGGTATTTACTGAAGGTGGGTTCATTTTTTAACGAGCTTGAACCATGGGGGAACTATGCTTGGTTTTTAGTTTCATTTTCTTACAAGCTTAAAATGAAAAGATATGCTTGAATAAGTGGTCAAAGATGTTTAATTCACTGTTTAGCACATTAGATTCTTTCAACGGTCGTTCAACCTGCTCAATCACTCCATCAAATTGATTAGAAATACATATATATGTAGGAAAAATGAACTAAAACTAACATCTTACTTGAAGTACGCGAATAGTAAAAAAAAAAAGTAGTTTTACCTTTCATTTTCATCATTTCATTTCAAATTTGGGATTTTGGAGCTCTGGAGTAGTTTTCCCCCTCAAATTTCACCAGTTGATTTTGGGAGATCTGGAGACGCTGTAGGGAGGGCCATCCTTCAGGATTTGGACATATCAGAGACCCTGGCAGTGTTGTAGGATCAGATCGAGGGCCTCACTCTCGGTATTCAAGATGTTAGGATCGATGAGTTACCATTGAGGTTACAACGCCATACTATTGGCATGCCGAGTCGATGGACTAGGCGCCTGTGCATGATCACACAGGCGGTGACATGTTATCACTGGAATCACTAGTCTAGGATGCTTTTCTGCATTCATTTTGTGTTTCTTGGTCAGATAACCGATTTTGTCTTGGACACAAAACATTCTGTAAAAACTATAAACAGCTATCTATTTTTGTTTTTTCGGAGTTTTATTTTGGTTAAGTTATGCAATCCTGATGCAAATGTTGATGTGAAATGCTTTCTTTACAAATGCTGCAAATGTCTATCTAACACATAGTTTTCTAATGAATCAGTTAATGTGTTTAAGTTTCTGGAAATGTGTTGATATTGAATGGAATCAAACTGTCTTTCCAGAATCCTAACTCTTAGGAACATGTGATAAATAGCTGGGTTTCGAATGGAATAAATGCCAGTAAGTTGTAGAATGACGAGTTGTGAATCTAGCCTGACAACGAATCGGTGTACGCCATGTGAAATGGCATCAGAGAGAAGTTTGATCAACGCGATATACTCAGTGATGTTGTTCATCGATCGACCAATAAATATCCCCCTGAAAATCACTAACTCGCTGCTTGGAGCGAAAATGGCCCAGGCCGTAGAAGACAAGTTCTGTGTACGACGACTAGCTCCGTCGGCATATCCAAAAAACGGTTCCAAAAAGTCTGACATTTGCAACAAATGCGAAGTGGATCACTCAACCAAACTGAAAACTCTAAAAAGAAAACACTCATAAATGAAATAAAAGCATATGTACAATGAGTTTACTACTCTCAATCAAGCATAGTAATGTTTAAGATACAACTCGTTTCAGGGCTGTGACAGTGGAATCCCATCATAATCGACTAGCTCATAGGCTTCTTTTGTCAATACTCTTTTAAAAATGTAGGGGCCCATCAATAATGGTTCGAATTTACCTGCTCCTAATTTGTCAAAGTCCTGATCATAAAGTAAGACCAGGTCACCTTCTGAGAAGACACGGGCTTGACATTTTTGTCATATTGCTATCCATTTGGAATATTTCCCCCCTAGCAATTGACGCGATAGAATGTAGGTCATAGGGTTGCAATCTGACACAATGGTAGTTTTGCGAAAGAGAACATAGTGTCAAAATCTCTGTACTGCTTGAACGGTTGCTAAAGCCACTTTTTCAACATAAGAGTACTTGCTTTCTGTATCATTAAGATTGCAACTTAAATAAAATATAGGATGTTCAATTCCACTATCTTCTTGCACTAAAAGCATGGCGATGGTTGTATCTGCAACGGCGAGATAAAGGTTAAAGTCTTTTTGATATTCAGGAGCGTACATTAATGATTCTTTTATGAGGGAATATTTTAAAGCATCAAAGGAAGCTTGCGCAACCTGATCCCAGTGGAAGGGTACTCCTTTTCTCAAAAGACGTGTATAACCTTTAGCGAGTTCAGCATAATGTGGAATGAACCTCCTCAGAAAGTTAGCTTTGCCTTGGAGTCTCTAAATCTGAAGTAAATTTGAAGGTGGAGGCATGTCAAGGATTGCCTGAACCTTAAATGGGTCGAGTCGAATCCCGTCCTTAGAAACTACAAAACCAAGTAATCGACCAAAACCAGCACAAAACACACACTGGTGCGGATTGAGTCATATCTTGTAGTGTTGGCAACATAGAAATATGGCTCTCAAATGTTGTGAATGATTAGTCTGCTTTCGCGAATGAGCTGGTAGATCGTTGAGATATGGTTGAACGATGTGTTTGATGTCATGGAAGGCGTAATTCATTGCCCTCTAAAAATTTGCCCCTACATTTTTCAGACCGAATGGTAATTTACGATATGCGAATGTGCCCCACAGACATATAAATGCCGTTTTTTACTAGTCTTGTGGGCGGATATTGATTTGATTGTATTTGGAAAATCCATCCATGAATGAAAAGATTTCGAATCTGGCACATTCATCAATTATCTGGTCGATAAAGGGTGTAGGATAGTTGTCCTTTGGACACACTTGATTTACATCCCTATAATCGATGCACACTCTAATTGTTCCTTGTTTTTTCATTACAGGAACTATATTTGATACCCAATCAGTGAGGGGAACAGGGTAAATGAAACCAGCATGCAAAAGTTTTTCAACTTCTACTTTAACGGCAACGGATTTCTTTGGATGAACTGGTCGAAGCCGTTGTTGTACTGGTTTGACATCTGGATACATATTTATTTCATGTTCAACAATTCTCGAGTCGATGCCTGGAATTTCTTCATATGACCATGCAAAGACATCTCTGAATTCGTGAAAAAGAGTGCAGTAAATTTCTAGTTCTGATGGAGAACAAGATTTGCCAACGTGAATGTTTTCTACAACATTAGGTTTGGTTGAAATATTAATGGCTATAGTTTCTTCAATGTTGGACATATTTCTCTTATAATTTACTGTATTTACAGTATTTGATAAAAATTCAAAAACTGAAGGATGATTGAGGTCGTTTGAATAATATTCATTGTTATCTTGAACGTGGGAACGATGGTGGTAATCTTCCCACGGCGTATCTCCTATCATCATTGATTGGATAATTCTTTTGTCTGTAGAATTTGTACGATACCAAGGATCGGAAGAGGTGCCATACTCTAAAGACCTATCTATCCAAACACTCATTGAGTGCTTATTTGGGTTTGCTGCCCAGGCCTAGAAAATTGATTGCTACAAAGATTCTATGGGGCTTGGGGGCAACAACTCTCGGTGATCCATACTATCAAAATGGTTAGAGTTCTTCTTAACCTTAGATGATGTAGAAGAGATCATATGACAAGTTTCCACTGTGGCCACTTCTGCGAGACTAGATGGAGGTGGGAGGGCAAAAGTACCCATTAAGGATGGGTCTTTCAGGAGACCTACTCTGACATTTTGAAGTGATTGAGAAATTCCATGGATCAATGGAATGCTTCCAGTAGCTTGCGAACTGTTAGGAAAAAAGGTTAGTTGGTCAATGATTGTAATTCCACCTTGGAAGGGAAATGCAATCTTTCTAAAGTATGTAGACACAACGGCAGCCATAACATAAATCCAGGGCCTTCCTAGTAAGATATTGTAATCAAGGTTTCCTTCAATGACCTCGACTTCAATTTCTACTGTCTTGCCTCCTAATTCAACTTGCAAGCCACTTAGAATCCCATACTGAGTGTATGTTCTTCCATTGAATGCTTTTAATGTTGTTGATGATCATGACAAGAGTGGTGAACCAAGAGTTTTGTAGCAACTCATTGACATAATGCAGGTAGATGCCCCCTCATCAATGATTGTTTGATGAACAGTTTTATTAAGGGCTTTTACCTGCATAAGGAAAGCGAGTTGAGCCGATAATTGAGGTGTGTATCCTTTATGATTAAAGGCCACAAGATTGGAATCGGCTGGATCAATCCCACCTATTGCTGATAACAAAGCCTGCTTATGGGAGGGGCAATTCTACAGTACCTCAAGTGTCGACATAGCGGATGGCGATTGAGCCAGATCCTCCACTATATTATAATTGTATGCTGCTTGAGCACAAGGATTAAATGTCGATTTATGTATGACTCCTTTTGGCGGCTTTATAGTTAATTTAGGAATAATGGGTGGAACAACTTCTGGTGAAGTTGTTGTCAAACCACTAGGTTGATCTGTAGCCTAGTTGTTTGACGATGATGGATTCCCATAATGTTTATTCCTTGTTGATATCAAAGCATCGTTTTGCTATTTTGAGATGGATAGCATAAGCACTTGGGATGTGGAAGCATGATTGATAGCAACAAGATTAGTTTCTGGGTTGGGAAATGGATCAGTCAACACTGCTGAGGTACTTGAAGTCTTTAAAAATTTTGCAACCTCAGCTCGATGTGGACAATGTCTTGTATAGTGCTCCTCGTTACATATGTAACATGGAAAATGAGGAGGTTTGTTTGGCCCAGTAGGGTTCTCAAAATATTTTTCAGGAGTTAAATTCTTCTGTTTCTTCTTATTATTTTTCCCTTTCTTCTTGCCCCCTAGTTGCTTTGGATTCTTGCCCTTGTCAGATGACACGGTATTAATCTCCGAGGCAAGAGGTTTTTCATTTGCATTTTGACTAGAAATTGAAAGAGCTTTACTTGATGGAGCCTTTGCGGTTTGCATGCTTGAGGCATCAATCACGTTGTCACCGGCATGAGAATCTCTATTTGATTTAGGAGGAGGTGGAACGGAAAATTCTGGTCTTGGAGCGTCAGGAATTTTGTCGTAGAGCGTATTGGACTGAGTATAGATCAAGTCTAAATATTGGGCACGAGTAATGACTTGCTCTTCAGTGACAACTCCTCCTTTTGCCACGTCCTCAGTGATAGATGGCAATAAGGACTTAATAAACCACTCAGCTAACAGCTAATCAAGAACATACGTCTTTACCATTCGACGACGACACTGCCACTCATGAATATGATCAGATATGTGAGTGGCCGTGGTCTGTTTAAAGTTGGTAAGGAGTTCTGTTCCCATTTCGTACCTAATGGGTAACTGAAAGTGGGTTAGAAAAGTAGTGGCAAGGGTACTGAAGTTATCAAACGAAGCTCTAGGCAATTCAATATACCATTTCGCTGCCGGACCAGTGAGCGTTCTCTGAAAAAGGTGAAGCCTAATCGAATCATCATTCAGGGTGTTAGATGAGCACCACAAATGAAAAGTCATTACGTGATTCGATGGATCTTCACCTGGATTTCCATTGAATTTAGGAATATCAGAGGGAAGTTTATGAGGAATCGCTGGCCACCAAGGGGCGTATGCAATTGGATCATTCGTCAGTCGGTTCAAATCTGGTAATTCTAGAGTTGCTACAAAAGGCAACTGTTGATTCAAGTTAGGTGAAGCATACCCAGGATAAGATGGAATCGCTTGAGCAGTAGGTCTTTGCATACCAGCATAATGTATCTGATGCTGGTAACTTTGATAAGGTTGTTGGACATAACCAGTATAGTGTGGTTGTTGATAACCGTTTTGAAAATGCGGTTGTCCATTACCTACAAAGCCTTGTTGCTCAAGCCCTCGGTAGGTTTGATATTGACCAAGCCCAAATTGAGGTTGGGTTTGCTGGAATTGTGGTTGTTGGTATTGTACCAGCCATGGTTGTTGGACCATTTGCTATTGCCCAATACTAGAATATTGACCAAGATGTGGAGTGATAATACCCGTTTGAGTCTGAGTCATTCCAGGTAAGGAAGCACTAACATGAGGTTGCAATTGAGCCGTAGAGAAAAGAGGCTGTTGTATTGCAACCTGAGAGACTTGAGGTTGAGACACAACAGGCAGTGCGTGGACTCGCGACACAGTGACAATAGCAGGTGTAGTGGGAATATTCGACACAGGTTGGATCGGTTGTATTGAATATACAACCCTTGGTTGCTGTGGCAGTATTGGTACCCAACCATTAGACGTAATTCCAGTTTGACCTGAATTTTTGCTGTAAACTCTCATATGGTTGTTCCCCAGGAGGGAACAATGAAAAAGCGTACTGCCCTCCATATGGCGGCAGTCCAGTGTTCAAAGGATATATCGACCTTTGAACACTGGTCTATCCAAATTGATACTGGCATGCAGGATCAATTTGTTGAGTTTCAACATAAGAAATACCAGGTGGAACTCCGGATGAATAAATAGTAGCAGACCATGTTGCTGAAGCAACTTCTAAGTGGACTCTTGCTAGTGATTGATAACTAGCTGGAACATATGTTATACCAGCAAATATTGTAGGAATGGCAGCAAGAAGTTCTGCTGTAGCTGTATCAGATGACACAGTCCTAGATGTTGATGGTTGCTCAGACATGTTTAGTCTATCCAAAAGATTTCCTAGCGATTTGACAGGAACTTGCGATGAAGGATGATTAAAATAACCAAATTCAGGAGTAAAAGGATACAAATGAATCACAGTTCCAAAATGTAATGGAGTACTGGATGGAGAATCCTCTACTATCTCCTCTATAGCAATCAGACTAGGTGGAAGAGGTAGATCGTCAGGTCTGTAAAATATTTCTGGAGCCAAAGAAGGTATAGTTTCTGCAGTGATAGTTATTGGAGGGGTGACACCTTCTGAATTCTGAAACTCAACTTCCAGATGTTCAGGTAAATGAACTTCAGTCTCTGGATAAACTCTAGATGGAGCTATTTCAGGTATAGAAGTGTCCACCATTACACTAGGATCAGTTCTAATGTCCTCTTGTAATTGTGAAACTTCTTCTCTAAAGGCAGATGTACCAGAAATAATCAGATTAACCATAGTCTCTGACGATGTTGAAACAAAAGTTTCAAATAAACCAGATGAGTTGGACTCAGTTAAACCAGACCATTTTGCTCAGAATGGTTTTTATTTCCGGATTCAAAGACAGTTGACTTGCTAGTCTCCGCAAACGATGGGGTTTTGATTGACTTTCTTCCATGATTGCGGATTGCTTGATCAACTCAAAATTAAGGGGAAAATGATGTTATTCCAAATTCAATTAATTTTAATGATGCTTTGACACAACTTTGCTTTTTCAGTTTTTAAGAGTCGAGGAAAAGCTAAAGATGACTCTAGTCTCCTTCGATTTTCAATGAGCCTGAGGTGACAAGTGCTCAGATGGACCTTTTCTTTTAAAGAGTCGAAAAGGAACGAAAGTGACTACTCTGGAAATCTAGACAGAGGGATTACCAAACCAATAGAAAAACTGCAATATACACCTTGGTGATAAATTAAAGAGAAATTACCAAGGACTTATGTATGGCAGTCAGTCTTCTCGAATGCTGTGTTCAGTGCATTGCGATCAATAAGGTGGCAGACTCAGCTTCCTATGGATAAAGGATATAAGCCTATTATGGTGTCCCGATATATACGCGACGGTACAGGGAGCACGAGTCCGTGCTAGCACTTGTCGTATCAAGGAGGAGGAATCACCCAACCTTCGATGAAAACGATAGGTACTAGTTTTTACGACGCCGGAATACGTCTCTAGCCTAGACCTCTAGATGTGTTGCATTAAGTTCCAAAGAGTTGTTAAGTTCATTGAAATTTATTTTAAAGTTGATCTTGTTTAGAGTTTTCCTTTCAATGGTTCACTGCGTGATGTTGATTTGAAATTCCTAAAATGCAATATACAATGATAAACAATCTTTATTTATTTTGAGCAATGAAAATCTTAGCTACTAGGGAAAGAAGATTACAATTTTTTCAAACAAAGAGCAAAGAGCACACACTAGTGCATTTTCCTAAATCATTTTCCAATTTGTTTCTAGGAAAACTAGAGTCTTTTCGAGTGACTAGCCCTCTAGGTTTGACAGCTACCCTAGAAACAACAGTTTAAAGGAATTCAACGATTTCTTCTATGTGTAATGGATAAGAGAAAGATAGTAGGACCAACCTGGAACTTCCGCTTAATCCCTTGTTTGATCTCTCTCCCCCTTGACAGAGCTTGCAACTCCTCCCTGTACTTATCCCGCTTGGAGAGTACCTGTAGAAACATAGTAACAAAGAACCATCAAAGCATCTTGATCTATTACAACATACACATTACAAAATCAGATATATAATGAACATATAATAGCATTCACAAATGATAACATTCACAATTGCACAATCATATGGAAGAAAACTTGAAGAACTTTATTAAATAGAAGGGAGAATTACAACCCAGTTGTCTGATCCAGCATCATCCTCCCAGCATCAAGCCCTCTTCACCTCATGAAATAGCAAGATCACACCAACAATACAATGCTCTTTCCTCAATTACAAACTATCAACACTTACTTGCAATTCACAACATTCCAGCCTCTGGATCTCTTAGATGAGGGATCCATTTATAGATGTGTGCAAGGGTGTGAGTCATCTCTGGGGTTTGATTAGTGTCATTCCACTTGTTACATTTGGTTCCACAAGAGAAGAGATAACTAAAGTTTAGATCTCTTACTCATCCTTGGGCGAATTCAGAGAAGCAAGTGTTAGAGGGAAGTTTCTAGAAGATTCTATGAGCATCCACTTTGCAAACTGTCCTGGACATTTGCCCATCCTCACTCATCACACCATATAGAAGGCCCAAATAGCATGCATTGCACTTGAGCACTATATCACTCAGTATGCATCACACCTGGCCAGTGTAGCAGTCAGTATGGTTTAGTTTAGGCCATTACTGGATGGTTTTTCAGGTGGAAGGTTCGGGGAATGATGTAATCAGATGACCATGTTCTCTTAGGGTATGAAACAACTCTTTTAGGGGTTTATGAGCCCTAGTTTATTGACATATAAGATTGGGGTTGAAGTGCCCAAATATGTCTATAACAACCCTTTCCTCAAAGATTAACCCAACCACTCCAGCCTACCCTAGAAGAAACTGAACTTCTGGGAGAATTGAAAAATCTATGTGTAAAGGTCTCCCTTCTCTAGGAAATCAAAGATGTTCCTATTTAGAATAAGCTAATTAAGGAGAAGTGCTTCAAACATCCAGGAAGAAGAAAAAGGGATGCCCCTACCATTAATGTCATTGGGCAATTATCTGACTTAATGCTGGGGCAGGTAATATGTCCAAAATATTTGGACCCTGGAAGCCCTGTAGTAGATGTGCACATCAGTGACACCATTGTTCCACACACTTTGATTGATCTTGGGGCTACCATTAATGTGATGACTAAGGACACCATGCTCAAGATAAACCTCCAAGAATCATTAAGGAAGACCACAACAGTTCTGCAACTTACAAACCATTCCATAGTCACCCCTGAGGAATTGTGGAGGATGTGATGGTCTCCATTGACTCTTAGGAGTACCCTACAGATTTCCTAGTTCTCTAACCTAAGGCTAAGCTCACTGGTTACCCTCTCATCCTGGGGAGGCCATGGTTGGCCACATCCGATTCTTACATTAGCTGCAGAGCCGAGAATATGACCATCAAGAATGGGCATATGTCCAAAAAATTAGTCCTATACCCTCTTGCTCAACCTACCCTAGAGCATGATTTACCTTTATGGTTAGATTAGGAGGAAGAAGATGAAGTTTATTCTGCCCAACTTTATGCTTTTGGAACAACCATAGGAGGAGGAAAACAAGATGAGGATGACTTAATTGAACACCTACTCCAAGGTCCAACTCTTAGTTCACTGCCATTAGAAGATTAAGTAAAGGAAGCCTAGAACAATCAGCCAATTGACTTATGCTTGGCCAATTCCAACCCACTCTATGTCAAAACCATAGAATTGGCCCATAGAAGACTTTGAACACTAACCCATCTCTTTCTGCTTTAGAAGAGGAAAAGCTATGCCACATGTTGAGAGAGAACTTAGAAGCCTTCGCTTGGAGTTATAAAGAAATGAAGGGAGTACACCCCTCAGTGTGTACTCACCACATATACATCAAAGAAGGTTGTAGGCCAGTCAGGCAACCATAAAGGAGGATGAAACTAGCTCTTAAAGACATAGTCAAAGAAGAACTGCAAAAACTGCTAGATGTAGGATTCATTTACTCTATCTCAGACAGTGAGTGGGTCTCTCCTTTAGTGTTAGTTCCCAAGAAAAATGGTAAGTGGAGGATTTGTGTTGATTATAGGGAGTTGAAAAAAGCCACAAAGAAGGATCATTTTCCCCTACCCTTCATTGACCAAGTGCTAGATGGCCTGGCAGGGAAGAAATTATTTTCTTTCCTAGATGGATTAAGTGGGTATAACCAAATCCAAATATGCCCAGAAGACCAAGATAAGACCACATTCACCTATCCTTGGGGTACTTTTGCCTATAGGGTCCTTCCTTTCAGCCTATGCAATGCTTTGTTGTGCTATACAACAACCCTCCCCATTTCAAATTTTTAATCTTAGTCTAAAGATGCTAAATAAGAAATAGGTCCCCTTTAGAATATAAAAAGCAATAAAACCTTTTGAGTAAAAATATATGTTCCATAATTTTCATATAAAATTTTCTTTATGAGTGTTTGAAACCGCTCGTCGCAAATTGCAATTGCTTAAGACCAATAAACATCCATTTGAAAATGTGCGATGTGATCAAAGTCATCTCAAAATTCCTCATCGCAAAGCTTTAAATTGAAATGATCCATTTATAAACATGCGATGTGATATAACTATCGCATTTCGCATATCGGTAATCCTAAGGAATAAGTTAGGGCACTCCGTTGAAAATTTGCGATGTGATAAGGCTATCACATATCGCATATCGCCAATCCATAGGAAAACATTGAAATCACTCTACTGAAACTTTGCGATGCGATATAACTATCGAGATCGCATATCACATACCGTGCTCCCAATATAAGCAAGTAACATATACTATGAAGATTCACGATATAATATTAAATCAATTATAAAGGAAAACATGATTTACGAAGGAACAACATGATTTGCCAAGTTTGAAAGGAACCCACCAACTCTACATGCCAGCTCATCACTCATTGCAATCGCAACAATACAAAGAATTCTTTCGGACATAGTGCTTGTAACTCCCGATTTGCGATATGCAACGACTCTACAAATATTAAAATAATACAATCGTTAATTTCAAAATCGCAGAGTTATGACACCTATTCTAAAAGGACCGTTTGAAAACTTTCGATGTGATATATATTAATTCAATATTAAAGTTTCACGTCATGAGGTTACGGTAAAGCATTAAGAGGCAGTTATGGTTATTGTCCTTTAAGGATTTCATCCTTTGTGACTATGTACTATATGAGATCTTTTGCATCTAATGTGCATACACTGATTTTAGTAAGTAATTAGTTGTATTGGATTCTCTCAAAGATTTTCGCCTATCACGCTCCTCTTTCTCATTTTGCAGTGTAAATCTAGAATCACGCAGTCAGTCAAGATGTCTAAGAAAGCTCGAAAGACAAAGGATCCCCTTATAGTGGATAAAGGACAAGGAAAATTGGTGTTAATATCAGATACTACCTATCAAGGACTTGGTAAGATATTGTGGGAAGGCATATATGATTTTCTTGAAAGTGAAAATCCGAAGGAGATAGAAGAAGAAGCTACCGCTGATGGAATTGATGAAACAAAAAACACGCTCAGTGATTTGGCCAGCTCTTTCCTCCATCGAATAGCGGCCCGTGCAAAGGTTTTACCACATAATGATTTGGTAAGATGGGTAATCGAGAGCATTAACATAATGGACAGAGCTTTCTTCACATTTGATGGAAGGATGTTTGGATCCTTCAAACCTGAAGACATCAAGAGAATGTATCATTTGCCAAATCCCCAGCAACACTACAACAAATCGTTCCTAGAAGATTTTGCCAAGGAGAATCAGATATAATCAGACCCTATCAAGCAATGGAGACACTTTCCTAACAAGCAAAAACATGAATTGTATGGTATGTATTTTGTGGACTCCTTGGCCTCTCCATATTGTTATGTTGTTGCTATGATGTGTAGACTCTTTGGAAGCCCTGATTCTACTAGATTTTCTATTGCAATGGTTCTGTTCATAGAAGCAGCGATAAACTCCTTTGTCATGGATTGGGAAACTATCCTATCGAATAAAATGGCTAGTCAAATACTGGATTATAGAAAGAACATATTTGTCACTACCCGAGTTGTGCCCCCGTTCTATATGAGTGCTTACATAGTTGACACAATTTGTTTTAATTCTGACTTTCCCATCCTAGGTTGGAAATGGACTATTCAGGATCCAACCCCCATTGATATTTACCATAAATACTTATGGAAGTCTGAATACAAGAACCATTTATACAGGATTTGCCATGGTTTCATTTTACCCTTCCATCAAGCTATCTTTAATAAACTTGCTCCTCGATTTTTTGACAAGGCTAGCATTGATTTAACCTCAATCGACAGTTGGTTCAGGGAAGAGAGGTTCACCTATATTAGGGTTTTTGGCAGTATTACAGATCCTCATGTCATTCCACTTTACATTCCAGATAAGCTATTAGCTAGGGAAGTAACCTACTAGATAGCAGAAAAAGGGATGTCTAGAAATCTTAAAGACTCCAAGAAAGAGTTGTGGCCTCCCTTTCCTCTTCACTGCGGCACCTCATTGTTGAAAATAGCAATAATAAATGCTAAATATAGAAGTGCTAAATTTATCACTGCTATAAATAGCATTTCGGGATACCTTCCTATTTTAGTTAGTCCCTGAACTAAAATAGAGAAGTAAAAATTCGAATTTGATCTTAGCAACTGTTTGTAAAATAATTAATTAATTCATATTGAGTTAATTAGTTGTAGAAAATAAAACATGAAGTCTATGTGGGGACATGCAACAGTTTCTCCATTGATTGAGGAATTTATCCATCAGTTAAAGAGATAAGGATAGTTGTAATATTGAGTTGTAATTAGTTGGCTCAATTAACTGAGTCAAGTCTAGTTAGAATAGTTCAAATATTTTGTTGAACTAATTGTGAGTTCAGTTAGTTAATGCATGCATGCATGTAACTGCTGCACTTCAGATAATGAATATTCACTCATAAATAACTCATGCATGTAAGTTCAGACACAGACCCAGTTGAGATCAGATGGAGGGGCAGTGCACTATTAGTTACAAGAATATTCCATTGTGAATATCTCTTGCGTGCAGAAGGAATTCATTCCTTAGAGATTGAGCAATTACTTCTTTAGTTTAGTGAGTGTGTGATGAGACAAATCACACAGGTGGCATCATTGGACCCCAAGAAAAACTGCGCAAGGAAATAGGAGGTTTGGAGGACTACGGGAATGCATATCTTGTGTCTACTCAGTCTATGAGCTGTATTGTTTGATTACAGAGAGAGCAGGATAGCTTGTGAGCTGATTCTTTTTGTAACTCAAAAATATTTCCACTTGTATGATAATACATAGATTGGGGTTTTAGGCTGAGGCTTTCCCTAGGTTATTCTTCTGTGTTCATGTGTGATTGATTTCTCATTCTTAGTTATATGTGTTCAATTTCATTTTGCTCAGATTCGATTAAGCTTCCGCAAAGTTTGTTGTAGAAGTAGATCTTGTATTTTGCTTTAGTACATTACATAATCTGTTGATCTACAGTGGGAATTTCTACATGGTATCAGAGCCAAGGTGATCAAAGCGAAGAACAATATACAAGAAGGGAGAAGTTCGAAGTTTGAGGTTCCTGAATATAGAAATCGAGTTCTTATCACATCTCAATTTCACCAATGGTGTTCAATGGTTTAAGACTCGAGTACGCCCTTGATGGTAACTTGAATTATATAGCCTGGAAGGATCGCATGGAAGCAATATTAGAGGATAACAATATAAAGGACTTCATTGATCAAGAAGTCCCCAAGCCAGCAGCATCTAATGCTACAGAATTGGTGGAATGGAAGAAATGTGTGGCTAGAGCAAGGAGAATCCTCCTGTAGGGAGTTCGAGACCACATTGTCTCGAGCCTCCATGGGAAGGAGACACTATTTTCGATGTGGAAAACATTGAAAGATCTATATCAGAATAGTAGCGATCAGAGGACAAGCTTCAGAAAATCAAGTGTGCAAAGGGCGACACGATCTCTACATATTTGAACAAGCTCACCACCTGCAGGGATGAGCTTGGAAGTGTAGGGATCATGACTACTGATGGTGACATGGTGAATCTTGCACTCCTCAGTATTCCTAAGAGTTGGCATAGCTACTAAGACTGGGTTAATGGAAGAGAAAAACTGCTAGATTGGGAACAACTTTGGTCGGATTTGATGTTGGAGGAGATAAGAAGAAGCACTAGAGATGGATCCTCATCAAAGCAAGATGATGAAGAAAATCTAGCCTTAGCGAGTAAGGCGAGGAAGGGAAAGGGAAGGCATCCCATCCCAAATCCGGTTCTTCCCATGGTGGGAAGAAGTTTGACAAATCGAAAGTGCGATGCTTTCATTGTCATGAAGTGGGCCATTGTGCTATGAATTGTCCACAGAAGAAATCCAAGAAGGGATCCTTGAAGGGATCTGATGGTGAGGCACTGGCCTCATATTTTGAGTTGGATTTCTCTCTTATCGCATGCATGGTTTCATCCATGGTGGGATGTGTGTGGTACTTGGACAATGGAGCTTCATTCCACATGTCAGGTGACAAGAATATTTTCAGTACCTTGGAGGAGAAGGATCTTCAGATGCGGATCGAAATGGGCGATGATGGAAAGTAGCATGTTTCAGGTGAAGGTACGGTTGTGTTTCAGAGGGAGCACGGAGCTCCCCTCACCCTGACTGATGTAAAGTATCTACCAGGTCTGAAGAAGAATATTGTGTTTGTCGCTATGCTAGAAGATAAAGGCTATGATGTAGTCTTTAGTAAAGGAAAGGTATTCCTGAGGCATATTGGTACCGGATAGACCAAGCGAATCGGGATTCGAGTAAAGAATCTCTACAAGCTGGAGGTAGATGACTGTGTTGCATTGAGTTCCAAAGCTAAGATGGTGCAGAGCCAAGATGTTGGCGAGCTATGGCATAGAAGACTTGGCCACTTGCACCATGGAGCCTTGAAGATCATGCAACAGATTTCTACTGAACTTCCCCATGGAAAACTGGCGCAGGCGAATACATGCAAAGGTTATATCTTGGGTAAGTATGTGAAATCTTCCTTTTTGGATCGAGATAATAGAGTTGGAGCAATCCTGGAGTGAGTTCACTCAGATGTTTGTGGACCCTTCTCTACAACCTCCATCGCTAAACAAAGGTACTATGTTATTTTTATTGATGATTTTTCTCGTAGATGCTGGATCTACTTTATGCAAAAGAAGGATCAGACCTTCTTGAGGTTTTGTGAGTTTAAAGCCTTGGTAGAAAAAGAATCTTGAAAGAAAATAAAAGCCTTGCGTAGCGACAGTGGTGGAGAGTATGTCTCCCAATAGTTTAAAGAATTCTGTGTTGTAGAAGGAATTAAACGGGAATTGATGGCACCCCATAACCCACAACAAAATGGGGTGGCCGAAAGGAAGAATAGATTAATTGTGGGAGTAGCTTGAGCGATGTTGCATGACCAAATCCTACCACTGCATTTGTGGGCTGAGGCATGCAATACAACATCATACTTGCGGAATAGAAGCCCACATCATATACTGGGAATGAAGACACCTATGGAGGCCTTTTCCAGGAAGCGACAAGATGTGAGTCACTTCTGAATCTTTGGATCATCAGTTTATTGTCATGTGACCAAAGATACCCAGAAGAAGCTAGATCCAACAATTGAGTTGGGGATACTTGTGGGGTACACTGATACACCCCACAACTATTAGGTGTACCTACCTACCAGTTGGAGGACAGTGGTACGAAGGGATATAAAGTTCGACGAGCAGAAAAACGTGCAAGTATCACTTGAGAGGGAGCTCAAGTTGCACACAGAGGAGGAACTTTCAGTTCCTAAAGAGGAGGAGCCTCAGATTGATGCAGAGTAGTGGCATGCAGAGGATCTGGGAGTGGAGACATCCAATCATGCAGAGACTTCCAGATATGGGCGGAAATGCTCAAGGGAAGATGACAGGTTGATGCTGGATGCGTGGGAGAATGTGGGACAACCATCTTCTCAGCGCAGATAGAGGAGGTTTCCTGAGCAGTACACTGGGTACATGGCCCTGGTTGGGGAGTGTGTAGATACTGAACTTTCTTCATTCGAGGAGGCAGTGTAGCAACCAGTTTGGGTTGATGCAATGGTAGAGGAGTATGACTCTATCATTCAGAACAATGTGTGGGATGTTATGCCAAGACCTCAGGACAAGTCAATGGTTAGTACCAGATGGCTTTACAAGGTAAAGTAGGTAGTTGATGGCAGTGTTGAGAAACATAAGGCAAGGTTTGTTGCCCAAGGTTTCTCACAAGTCGAGGGGATCGACTATGATGAGACCTTTGCTCCTATAGCAAGGTACTCATCTATCAGATCGATGTTGGCACTATCAGCTCAGATGGGTTGGAAGATCCATCAGATGGACATGAAGACAACATTCCTCAATGGGAAGATTGAGGAGGAGGTGTACATTGAGCAGCCAGAGGGTTTCGAGACCTTCGATCATGAGTCGCATGTGTGCTGACTCAAGAGGGATTTGTATGGGCTGAAGCAGGCACCCCGTGCTTGGTACACTAGGATTGACATCTATTTCACCGGGTTGGGCTTCACCAAGAGTGAAGTAGATGCAAACCCTTACCACATCATGGTAGAAGGTAAGCCATTGATTATTGTTCTTTATGTCGATGATCTGATTTTGACAGGTGATGATTAGCTGATCCAGTCTTGCAAGGAGGACCTTGTAAGAGAGTTTGAAATGAAAGACATGGGTCTTATTCACTACTTTCTAGGCATGGAGGTGTGGTAGAGAAATGGTGAAGTATTTGTGTCTCAAGGAAAGTATGCCAATGAGATACTCAGGCTCTTTCACATGGAGAAGTGCAAGCCCATGCAGACTCCTCTAGCTAGGAACTGGAGGAAGGAGGATGCTACTTCAGGTGAGGTAGTAGCTACTACTGTTTATCGGCAGCTGGTGGGTTCACTTATGTATTTGGTGAACACATGACTCAACTTTTGCTTTGCGGTGAACTAGCTGAGTCAAGCTATGGTTCAACCTACCAAGCTGTTTTGGAAGGCAGCGAAGCATGTGCTGAGATACCTCAGAGGCACATCTCAGTTTGGATTGTGGTATAGACAGATAGAGGGAGTGAAGCTTCAAGGCTTCATAGATGCAGATTGGGCAGGGAGTCCATTAGACCGGAAGAGCACTTCTAAAGGAATCTTCAACCTTGGTTTAGCTGCAGTTTTCTGGTACAGTAGGAAACAGAGGTCAATTGCACTTAGCTTAGCAGAGGCTGAATACATGGCTACTAGTCAGGCTGCATGTGAGGCCATTTGGATGCAGAAGATTCTAGTGGGATTGTTTGGTCAGAGGAAGGATCCAACTATGATCTACTACGATAATCAGAGTTGTATCAAACTTTATGAGAATCCAGTTTTTCATGATAGGATCAAGCACATTGATATCTGGTATCACCATCTTCGAGATTGTATGGTCAAGAGGATGATGTTGTTGTTGTATGTTTCGACCGAGGAATAGAATGCAGATATTTTGACTAAGGCATTGTCAAAATGCAAGTTCAAGTTCCACAGAGACAGGATTAGGGTTACTGATAATCCCTTTCTTGTTGAGAGGGAGTGTTGAAAATAGCAACAAGAATGTTAAATATAGAAGTGCTAAATTTAGCACTGCTATAAATAGCATTTTAGGATACCTTCTTATTTTAGTTAGTCACTGAACTAAAATAGAGAAGTAAAAATTCGAATTTGATCTTAGTAGCTGTTTGTAAAATAATTAATTAATTCATCTTGAGTTAATTAGTTGTAGAAATTCAAACATGAAGTCTATATGGGGACATGCAACAGTTTCTCCATTGATTGAGGAATTTATCCATCAATTAAAGACATAAGGATGAGTTGTAATATTGAGTTGTAATTAGTTGGCTCAGTTAACTGAGTCAAGTCCAGTTAGATTAGTTCAAATAGTTTGTTGAACTAATTGTGAGTTCAGTTAGTTAATGCATGCATGCATGTAAATGCTGCACTTCAGATAACTGAATATTTTCTCATAAATAACTCATGCATCTCAGTTCAGACAGAGACCCAGTTGAGATCAGATGGAGGGCTAGTTTACTATTAGTTGCAGGAATATTCCATTGTGAATATCTCTTGCGTGTAGAAGGAATTCATTCCTTAGAGATTGCGTAGTTACTTCTTCAGTTTAGTGAGTGTGTGATGAGACAAATCACACAGGTGGCATCATTGGACCCTAAGAAAAAATGTGCAAGGAAATAGGAGGCTTAGAGGATTGAGGGAAGGCATATCTTGTGTCTACTCAATCTGTGAGCTGTATTATTTGATTGCAGAGAGAGCAGGATAGCTTGTGAGCCGATTCTTTTTGTAACACTAACATATTTCCACTTGTATGATAATATAGAGATTGGGGTTTTAGGCTGAGGCTTTCCCTGGGTTATTCTTTTGTGTTCATGTGTGATTGATTTCTCATTCTTAGTTATATGTGTTCTATTTGATCTTGCTCATATTCGATTAAGCTTCCGTAAAGTTTGTTGTAGAAGTAGATCTTGTATTTTGCTTTAGTATATTGCATAATCTGTTGATCTACAGTGGGAATTTCTACACTCATTGCATGATTTTAAACATGCTGAGAAAGAAGCAGACAAGACAAAGGATCTGACAAAGGATCTGGGTCTAGCTGTTATCCCTAAAAGACAATATGACGCAAATAAGGTTGCTTTCAATTTCACCACTCAAGTGAAAGTTAGTAAATCATACATGAGGAAGATGAGTTTGATGACTTATTTGCTTCAGCAGAGTTATTCTCAACAGTAAGTCATCTGGAAAAATTCAAATTGGGTGCTGAGAAAATGGAAAAATTCATGGAATACAGGACACAGAGGTTACTGATAGTACCTCTGGATTTATTAAATACTACACCAATCATTTAGCAAGTAGAGCACAGTGGAGAGCAAGTTATAGAAAATATTTCTAGAGAAGATGAAACAAGTGATAAGGCCAGTGAACCACTAAGAACTGATGTTCACATTGATCCCATATTGATTAAAGAATGGGAGCAATTTGATCAACAAATCAAAATTCAGAATGATCCTCAAAACATTATCACATTAGTGCCTCCCGGAACACAACGGCCCATTATTCCGGATATTGTGATTGAAGAGATACCCAGGAAAGACACATCTAGAAAAGAGATAGAAATAATCCCTAAAAATCCTTCAGGAGAGTTTACATTGAACATTGAGGAAATTCCACCCTTGGATGTGTTTTACAGCCCAAAACACAAGGCTGTAGTCAAGAGGTAGAGGAAAAATAAGAAAATAGACCAAACATCATCCATAGCTCCTCAATCTGAATTTATGAATGTCATATGGAAATATTTAGAGGTCAATCCTTCTGAGGATTTGACTAAGTTATCTCAATTTGCAGGTGCATACACAGCTGCTACAATTGATAAGGCAACTGAAGTAGATCAATTGATCAAAGAAAAGGATCAAAAGATTAATCAACTTGAAGAACAGTTGGCAGTCGAGCAGCAAAATATTAATCGGCTTGAGGAACAGTTAACAATAGAGAAGCAGAAGAATGAGTATCTTGAAGAACAATTAAACCTGGAAAAACAGAAAATTGACCAATAGGCCATTCAAAGACAACAACTGTCTCAATAGCTCGAGCATCTTAAATTGACACATCAGCAAGAGATTAAATCTAAAGAAGAGCAAAGTACATAGTTATAAATCTCTATAGAACAATTCAAATATTATCCCAAGGTTGAAGAATTTAAGAAGGAAGCCTTAGAGGCAAATAAGGCTTTATCTCAACATTTGAATCTGCTCTGCTAGAGAATATCTCTTATTGATCCACTATGCATCATAACGACATCACTAATTAACCAAGCAGTTAATAGCAGGTTAGAATTTGAAGATGCGGATGATAAAGTCACAAATTATCTCTCTTGGCAAAGCACAGAAGAAGGAAGAACTACTAAATTACCTAAAATTGAAGAGTCTCATAAAGAGATATTTTTTTTTCAGAATGGGAAACACAGTTGATAAAAACCGAAAGAGCTACCTCCAGGGGCAGGGCTATAATGAATAATATTATTGAGCTGGTGAATGATAATTTATATGGTGCTAATCTAATTTCTGATTATTCCCCAGGAATTCTTCCAAAGGCGAAAGTTTTAGAGAAGCAATGTAAGAAAGATTTGGACACCAAGGAGGAGCAGCTCAATAGAGTACAAAGTCTTAACTGGGATGTGCATTGGTCCTTTGTAGTCAAGCCACACAGCCAACAGATGACTATCAAGTTCCTTGTTGATGCCATTGATCGCATGATGCACGAGCTCTCAGATGCCACATACACAGGACAATTACACTCTAGGATGATTCATCCCCCAGAAATCCAAAACATGCTCTTGATTTGTCGGTTAAAGATATAAGAGAAAAAAGAGATTCAATGAATCTCTTCAAAGGCTATTGCAATTCTATTTTTTAAATTCAAGTCCCATATTTTGATGAAGGCAGTTCCAACAACTCTTAGCAATTTTTATGGATAGTTTGTTTTTAATTTCACTATAAAAACCCTTTCATGTTATTTTAGAAACGGTCCTCAATTTGTATAAAACTAGACTTGAGAAGTTTGCACTTCTGCACTTATTAATTTATTTTTTATAAGCCATGGATCGAGGTTCAGACTTGTTGTGAAAGAGCTTCATAAAGACTTGCATTTTTGTATCTTAGTGGAGTTTCCAGAATAAGAAGATTGAACTAGATTGTTACTTGCATAACGAGACTCAAATGCATATGGTGTTTCTATCATTGTTCTTTTGTATTGTTTTATGTAATTAGCATTCCATTGATTTGTTATTGTTGATATATTCTCATGTTTCAAACAACTTTGTATTATTTCACCTCTGAATGATCTAGAATTGTTATATTGTATACATATGTCAACGATAAATATTAGTATGTTATGCGATATGTTTTCACATTACTTTGCTTAATTTCTTATTCAAGGTAATCATCATTTAAATGCATGTTTATGTAGATAAGTGAATAATCTATATTATCATTTGTCTGCTAGGAATAATCAAGAATCACATTATTATGAGATCACCCGGGTTATATATATATATATATATATATATATATATATATATATATATAGATAGATAGATAGATAGATAGATTTGTATATTTTCACAAGTATTATAATCTAAACCATCTATCATCTTGTTTCATATTCTAAACACCCACTCATCAAATCATCTTGTTTCATATTCTAAACACCCACTCATCAAATCATACCTTTATTGGGAAATTGGTCCCATAATATCTAGTCGAAGCCACCATACCAAACGGATAAGGAGCTACACTAAGGTCCGGACCGGGTGGTTATCCCCCAATGTTGGTGCTACAATTTTAGAGGCATCAACATGCTCCTGCCACTTTCCAGAGAGCAGTCTTGAGTATTCTTGCTGAATTAGTACATGATGTAGTAGAAATCTATAAGGATGACTTACACCTTATGGTTGTGATTTCCAAGAAGCCCTGACTAACCTAGGTAAAGTATTACACAAATGCATTGAAATGAATCTGTCTCTCAGTCCAGAGAAGTGTGAATTATTAATTACTGAAGGGACTGTGCTAGGTCATTCAGTATCTCAGCAAGGACTACAGGTGGACTTAAACAAAATAGCAATCATCTAAAGGGTCCCACCTCCACAAAATCAAAGAGGTGTTAGAAGTTTCATAGAATTGGCTGGATACTACGGAAGATTCATAAAGGACTTCAGCAAGTTGGCCTCTCCTTTGTTTGGTTTTTTAGCCAAATATTCTGATTTTATATGGTCAAAGAGTTGTCAAGAGGCCTTAGACATTCTAAAGGGTAAGTTAACCACTGCACCAATCCTTAGAGGCCCAAACTGGGCCCTCCCTTTTCATATTCATGCTGATGCCTCACACAAAGCCATAGGAGCAACCTTAGGTCAGGAAGAGGAGAAATTGCCCTATGCCATCTATTTTATCAGTAAGAACCTATCAAAGGCTGAGCTAAACTATACTGTGACCGAAAAGGAACTCCTAGCTGTTGTGCATTCATTGAACAAATTTAGGCATTACATTACAGGCTATCAAACATTTGTGCATATTGATCATGCTACAATCAAATATTTAATGAAAAAACCGTATGTGAATGCTAGAATCATAAGATGGTTGCTTCTATTACAACAATTTGATCTAACTATTCTTGATAAGCCTGGAAAGGAAAATGTTGTTGCTGACTTCCTATCTAGAATAAATCTACCTGCAGGTGAAGAAGGAATGGTGGATGACTAGTTACCAGATAAGCATTTGTTTGCTATTTAAGTTCTCTCCCCATGGTTTGCTGATATAGCAAACTATCTTGTATGAGCACAGTTACCACCAAAATTTCCCTCCAAAGAAAAGAGCAAGATAGTCATAAAGAGCACCCCCTTCACCTAGATTGGGGGCAATATGTTCAAACTTGGTCTAGATCAAATCTTAAGAAGGTGTGTAAGGGAAGAGGAAGTCTTTGACATCCTTATGACCTGTCATGATGGGCCTTGTGGAGGTCACTTTGTAGCAAAAAGGACAACATTCAAAGTGTTGCAAGCAAGCTATTATTGGCCTACTCTTCATTAGGATGTGAAAAAGTATATTAGTCAGTGTGATCAGTGTTAGAGGATGGGAAAGCCTACTCCAAGAGATGAAATGCCCCTACAATCTCAAGTGACTTTCGAGCCATTTGACAAATGGGGCATGGACTTCATTGGGCCTATCAACCCTCCTTGAAAGCAAAAACAACACATCATTGTGTGCACTAATTATTTGACTAAGTGGGCTGAAACCAAGGTAATTAAGGCAGCAACAGAAGAGAAGGTGGCTGAGTTCGTAAGGGAGAATATATTCTACAAATTTGGGTACCCTAGAGAGCTAGTCACATGCCAAGGCAGCCAGTTTACCTCCAGCATGATTGAAGAACTACTCATCCATCACAAAATCAAACATAGGACCTCCACTCCTTATCATCCATAAGCTAATGGGAAAGTGGAGGTGACCAATAGGGCACTGGAGAACATATTAACGAAGGTAGTGAGCAACAATAGGAAGGATTGGGCAGAGAGACTAGTTGAGGCCACCTAGGCCTATAATACAACATGGAAGACCACCACTGGATTTACACCCTATGAGATGGTCTATGGTAAAAAGGTTGTGTTGTCCATTGAATTTGAATATAAAACATTGAGGATGGCAGTCCAACTACATTTAGATCTCAATCATGCACAAAAAGAAAGGTTGTTACATTTGAATCCTGGATGAATTTAGAATGCAGGCCCTCCTACATAAGGAGATAGTTCAGCTTCAGAGGAAGATCTGGCATGAAAAGCATATCAAGGAGAAGCAATTTCAAGAAGGAGATTGGGAATTGTTATATGGTTCTAGGTTTAAATACTTCAAGGGCAAGCTAAGGACAAGATGGAAAGATGCCATGACAATGGTTCAATGCAAATCAGAACTATTGATGAAGAAGCCATTCCATTGCTAGTTAATGGACATAGATTGAAAATGTACAAGAGGCCTTTATCAAAACAAGAGTTCATTGACAATATCAATAAGACAATGATGATGGTGGAGAAAGTTCTAGCTCCTCCCTCATCAGGTCACTGAAAAAGGAAAAAACAAATGAATAGGGATTCAGGTGAAAACCTCCATGAGGCGCTTGAATCCCATATTTGGGTTGAAAACCTCATAAGGTGGCCCAAGGATGAAAAAAATGAAAAAGAGTAGAAGATCCCTGGGTGAAAACCTTCCTTGAGGTGGCCAGGGCAGATATCTATCGTGAAAACTTCTCTGTGACAGCCTAGGTGTTTCTTTAACTATATCATAATAATAATAATAATAATAATAAAAGAAAAAAAACATAATTTTTATTTGCAGGTGGGTGAAAAAGACAAGCAAGGAGAAAAGAAAAGATCCAGAGGAAACCCTGCCTCACATATATTCATCTCCTCCACTGCTTACCATGCATCCCTCCATCAATTCTATTGTTTTTCACTTCATTGCTTCAATTCAAGTGAATATGGTGTTTTCTAACAGAATCACCTCAACCATTACCATCATCCCTACATCCACATACACTCCTACTCCCTCTGTCCATTCATTACAACATCCTCACAACACCAGCCAACAACATGATCAAGAAATTCTAAGGGAGACACCAAACATTGCCAAGTGGTAATCCAAGAGCTCCACAACAGCAACAACATCAAATCCAAGAGCTCCATAGCAACAACAACATCAGATCCAAGAGCTCCACAACAACAACAACAACATCAAATCTTCAGTCATAGACACCTGCAAAAGCTAATAAACCATCAGCAGGCAGTAGACGAGGAAGAAGACTGACCATCAATAGCACCTTTGATCTTTCACAACTGCAGCATGGCATTAAGACCATAGGTAAGTATCCCACTCACTCACTCATATGCATCATTTGATCAAAAGTTGTAAAGGTTAATAGGTAGTTGGTTTATAAGCGAAAAGGTGGCAAAAAGGAAATTCTTTAGTAAGGTAAAAGAGAATGCAAGAGTCCATAGATACAGTATTGTTATGGCAACCATTTGAGAATTCTTCAAGAACTAATATTTGGGGTAGAAACACCAATGCACCAAAGACTCATCATACCCTATTTCTTGATGCAATCACTCATAGATTCCAACAACAAAGTAAAGGAAGGAAATTCCCAGCAGTTATTTCACCATGGGTTGATCAGGATCCTCATTAAGGATGCCCTCCAAAACCTCAGGATCCCTATAAAATGGTTAGTCTTCAGAGACTTACCAGCAGAGGATGACATCAAAACCCTCATCTATGATGTTAGTCCTTTTGTCAGTGAGGAGGAGGAAAAACAAGAAGAAGATACAGAGCTAGATGGGATGAGATGAATAAAGAAAAAACTAATACAAAGGAACATGCTGAAACATAAGAAGAAACCGATGGAGATGAGAAAGAACAACAAACGGAAGAAGATAAGAAAAACAGAGAGGAAAATTGCAGGAAAAGGAAAACCAATTGGCATGTATGGCTAGCCTCTCCTTGGAGGCCATCTAGTGTAGGATGCCAACTAAATCCTATGTTTTTTTCCTTAGAGAACAATGGCTACAATTTCAGATTAAAACACCAGCACAAAGGAGCACCATGCCATTTTAGGATTGTAGACAGTTTATTGACCTTTGTGATAAAAGTGCACTAAAGGATGGGGCCAAAATGGCTGAGTTTTACTTGCATAACATGGTGCTCACAAATACGAATATTTGGGATCCTAATGCAGGGCTAGGAGATCTACAATTAATGGTTTTGGCATCATGGATGAACCTTGAGAAGTCAAGGGCTATAGAGACAAAAAGACTATTGACCAGAGAGCAAAATCAACCTATTTTCATCAGAGCTGAACAATCAAATCCCATGGCCCTAATCAGCACCCATAATCTAAGTACAAATAATCCTCAGCTAACACTTAGATATCTTGGTGCCCAAGAGCAAGCAATTTCACATTTTGAGGATATGTTTAGGTTGCTAAGAGATGATAATATACATGTCTGCTAAAGGAGATGGAACACACTGCTACAAAGCTTGAATATCAGAGAATATCACTCCCCTCAAAGGTTGATCGAGGCACTCAACAGGACACCTATGTATAAGCAATAAATGCAAAGGTTGAAGGTCAATTGGATAGGCCTAAAACTTATTCCACCACTACTCCTAGGGATGCTAGAAGGGAGAAAAGAAGAAGAGGAAAAGAGGCAATGGAAAGAAGCATAAAGGAAAGCAGACTTCTATCAATAAGAAGAAGAGACCACAACAGAAGCATGGGATGTCAGAGAGGCTACCAGAGCCATGAAGGACATGGACATTGACTAAGTTGCTCAGAGGATGAGCAAGACTTTCAGTAGGGGGTGATGATGAGCCTCATTATTGAGTAATTATATGGGCCTTAATTGGCCTTAATTCACCTCCTAGCTTAGTCAAACCAACTATTCTCACAACTTGTTGCATAATTTTGATTATCTTTTGTTTATGAAATGAGTTAGAGTTGGATATTTGGCTTTGTGGTCTAATGTGCATGAAATGTAGGAATAGGGGATGAATGCAAGGAACTATGACAAAGATAAAGGATAAAAGGATAAATGCAAAGGAACTATGGAAAATACCTTGGATAAAACTAGAATGGGACAAGGGAGAGTAACTATAGGAGGTAAATCCTCCTCATTTACTACCCCTCCATTAAGATATTCCACCATCAGCTCGGAGTGCACACAGCCATCACTTTGAAGACTAGAAGACAACCGAGCATGTGAAAAGGACAGAAAACAATTTATCTTAAGTTGGGAGCCAAGCCTCCCTAATGGGAAGGAAGTCATTAGGGAATTCATATGTATAAATAGGTAGGCTTAGGACCTCATTAGGATTTGGACTTCTATTGTAAAACTCTATTTTATTCCTGAGTTTCAAAGGCTTGTGACAATTTTCTCTATAATCCATGGTTTCTATAATAAGAATGAGTTATCTTTAAGCCAACTCTAAGTTAAATTTGAGGGCTGAAACTCTTGGGTTAGGGCTCGACCCAAGCAGCCACAAATCCTCTTTACTATACATTTATGCTACCATAGATTTTTGTTATGTTCATTTGTTTAGGTAGCTTCCTGATTCTGTTTACTTGCTTAAATAACTTTCTTGTTTACTTGTTCATTTGCTTAAATAGATTCATGGTTCTTCATTGGTTGTTTACTGAGGTAGCTTTCTGGTTCTGTTCATCTGTGTTGTGCTTTATTTTACTTTCATTTATTCCTTCTTTCAGTTCACAGGTTAGTTAGAGGAAAATATTACTATCAAGTTGTGCGCAGGTGTCTCGGCCTCATCTTCTCCCTCCAAGACCATGACTTGAGGCAGATACCCTTCAACAACCCCAAAAACATAGGTCTCTGGTTCTCACATGGGTTATGGAGTTCGCTATTTAAAGCAGTTGTTTTTTCACCTGCACTGGTTCTCCCTGTCATTTTCATTTGAAACCGCCTCCAACATGTTCCTCATCCATCGCTTCATCACCGTCCAATCACCAACAAACCTTCACAATCACTGTCTGATTCACTATTTTCTCCAACTGCTACCTTGCGTGGAGTCCACCACTCACTTTATGAACTGTAAGTCCCCATCGTCAATCTGTCTTGCCTGATCTGACGGCTGTCACTTCACCCGATCGCCAACTGGCTTGGTTGATCTCCACCGTTGATCAGCCCTGCCTGATCCAACAGCTATCGCGCGATATCGCGTGGATTTCTGTTCGATTGTTATCCACCCGAGGGCATGCGATGAGAGTGGTTTCTTTGTGATACGTGTTGCCCAGTTAGGCCAATCGCGCAAAATTTTAGAAAACTACTTACAGCTTTGAGGGCACGCGATAAACAGCTTACCGCCCTTTAAACTAGCTCTGTCATTTTTGCACGTTTATTTTTCCCGTGAGCTAATTTCCGCCATCCATCTGCCAATTAATCCTATTCTTCCATCTCTTGACTTAGCCTCCATGATATAATCTCAGCTGTCCATCTCCGGTTAACCCTATTCGTTCATCTATTCACTCAACCGTTGTGATATAATCTCCATCGTTCATCCTGTTAGTTAACCCTGTTCGCCCATCTATCTACGTATCCTCCTGCGATCCAATCTTCGTCATTCATTTGCCTTTCACTTGACTAATCCAATGGTTCTTATGCATTGTTGCTCCCTCACATCCTCCTTTCACTAATTTTGACCTCCGATTGCTTTTTCCGCTTGAAACCCGATTTAGCCTAAGTTTCTTTATTACACCTTAGTCTAGTTTTGATGCTCTTTACTTCTGCAACTTAGAAAATTAGCATTAGGTTAGTGTTGATTTAGCAATTCGGCTTAGCATAGATGTTTAATTGGTTAGTTAGGTTATGGTGTAAGTTTAGCATTTCATGGTATTTTCTTCATTACTGCAGTAGAGTATCTCTCTCTTAGAATAAGTTTGCTCCCCTTCCATCAAAGAATTAAGCTTCTTCTGACTCTATAAAAGTTTAGCTTGGAACCCTTGGGGTCTCTTGCCAGACAAATAGTGACAATAGGCAAGACCTTCAATTCTACTTGTGCATATAGCACTGTCACCTCCAAGTTTGTATGAACCCCGGGTTGATAAGTAAAGATGGTAGCCCTGGGAGTTGCAGCATTATTGTTGCAATACCTAGGCTCATCGACGAAGTCTTTGACATCCTTCTAGCCTGTCATGATGGGCCTTGTGGAGGTAACTTTGTAGTTAAGAGGATAACTTTCAAGGTACTGCATGGTGGCTACTACTGGCCCACTCTCCACCAAGATTCAAGAAGATACACCAGTCAATGTGATCAATGCTAGAGAATGGGTAAAGCTACTCCCAAGGATAAAATTCCCTTGCAATCTCGGGTGACTCTAGAGCCATTTGACAAGTGGGGCATGGATTTCATTGGGCCCATTGATCCACCATTAGGGCAGAAAAAATACATAATTATATACACTGATTATTTGTCAAAGTGGGCTGAGACAAAGGTTGTAAAGGTAGCAACAAAGGAGAAAGTGGCTAATTTATTAAGGGAGAATGTATTCTATAAGTTTGGGTACCCTAGAGAACTAGTCACCAATCAAGGAGCTCAATTCACATAACATCTGATTGAGAATTTGTTGGGGCGACATAAGATAAAACACAGGAAGTCATATTCCTATCATCCTCAAGCCAATGAACAAGTATAGTTCATTAATAGAGAAATGGAAGGCATCATCATCAAGATTGTGAGCAACAATAGAAAATATTGGGCTGATACACTAGTGGAGGCCACTTGGGCCTATAATACAACTTGGAAGACAACCATTGGTTTCACCCCTTATGAATTGGTCTATGGGAAGAAGGCCCTGTTCTCCATTGATTTTGAGTACAACACCTTGAGAATGGAAACACAATTAGATTTGGATGTTAGAAAGGCATAGCATGAGAGGCTGCTCTAGCTGAATGGTCTAGATGAATTCAGGATGCAGGCCCTCCTACACACTGAAGTTATACAAGTACAAAGGAAGGTTTGGCATGACAAGAACATTAAATACAAGGCTTTTCAAGAAGGGGATCGGGATATGCTATATGAATCGAGGTTCAAGGAATTCAAAGGCAAATTGATGACCAGGTGGTTAGGCCCATACTTAATAGAGAAGTTCCATGACAATGGGGTTGTTCAAATCAAGACCATTGATGAGGAAGGTATTCCCTTGCTTGTCAATGGATACAGATTGAAAGCTTATAAAAGACCTCTGTCTAGGGAAGAGTTCATCAACACCATTAGTAAGGAGGTAAATGTGATTGGAAGTGTCTTAGCTTCCAAGTCACACAATTCTTGAATACTATTTTTTATTTATGTGAAAAAAAAGGGAAAAAATAAAAAAGAAAAAGATAAAAACAATAAGAGGCCTAGGTGAAAACATTTATGAGGCATCTGAGGCCAACTCTTGGGTTGAAAAGCTCCTTGAGGTAGCCCAAGAGTGGAAAAAGAGAAAAGAAAAAAGATCCCTAAGTGAAAACCTCCATTGAGGCACCTACGGCAAGAAGGCAGGCTGAAAACCTCTTCTGGGGCAACCTATGTGTCTTTCAAAAAAACCAAAAAAGAAAAAAGAGAAAAAAAAAACAAAAAGAATACAATGGCAGGGACCTCAAAGCTGTCCTCTAATAAATTCTGTGATTTTGCAGATTTTGAAGGAAATAGAAGATGCAAAGATACAAGGACAACATGCCAAGTATCATCTCATTTCCCTCTCCATCAACTCCATCTCATCCATGCCTACCATGTCCCCATCACTCACCACCATTTTCAAGCATCCAAAATCATTTTTTTGGCATTTTCTAGCTTGCTACAGGACTACAGGATGTCCTGAAATGCTACAGGGAAGGAGTCCCCATAGGAAAATCATTACGTAGGTCTACTACAGGTTGAGTGGGGACCCTAAACCTCGTCATGTCTCACTCATCATCCATGCATCCCTGGTACAAGCCATCATATCTATACCTAGCTCTGTTTCATTAAAAGAAACATAAGAAAATGTCCAAATAAATAAATAAATAAATCCAAAGGACATGTCCTCCCTTACCTCACCCATTGACTACTCCATCAGAGCCTTTCCATCATCATTCTCCAACTCCTACACCACCACCCAACCCGCCTTTGAGAAAAATAATTGAAAACAGGAAGAAAAAGGTAGCTAGAGGATCTCCTGTAGTAGCTACAGGATCCCCTGTAGTAGCCTATGCCATCACTGTAGCTAGCCTAAGCCCAAATTATTTTTCCCAACAAGAGCAAAGGGGAGCACTAACATCTCTGAACACCTTGTTTCTCCTAGCCAAAGCTCCACAACAACATCAACAGAAAAGATGTACCAAGCACCTGCACACATGGACCAACAAGTAGTCAGCTATATAAGCATGAAGAAATACATAGGAAGAACAAAAAGGAACACTTCCGTGAGTAGCAGCACAAAAGGCCAATTCTCCAACATGCATCATTTAGCAAAAGGTAGGCACAGGTATGGAAACTCACTCTACTCTTCCCCAAGTACGATATGATGAAAAATGTATAAATGTTGAAAACATATATTTTTATAAGCTAGAGGTGGCCAGTTAACTTGGCCACCCTCATCTCATGATCAAAAGTGAACTCCCAGTCAGCATGCCACATCAAAGTGTCAAATCAATGGGCATTAGTTAAAAAGGTGGTCGATTAAGTTATTTGGGAGTGGGTGATAATTATGAACAGCAAGTGCATCATCACCAACACTAGGCCAATGGTCCCAATTAGGAAATTACGTACCACTTCCAGCCAACACAACACTCCAAGCCTCGAACATAAATGGCATAAAAACCCAAACTTTGATGCACTATTTTCTCATATCAACATCAAAGAGACAGGGACCATCTTGGAAACCATTGGAGAGTTGAACCCTGGACTAGAAATCCTATAGGAAATAGAGCTACAGGAAGCTACATGAAACTTAGAAACCTACAGGAAGCTACAGGAAGCACTGCAATTCCACAGGAAGTTTGCAAGGGGTTGAACAATGTCAAAATGGTCATCAATTATCATAATCTCAAGCATCAAAGTGAAAATTGAGCAGCCCATCTCTCCTCTCTTTTCATGATTTGATAACCAAAGAAAGACTTTGCAATCTTCTAGTAATTACAGTGAGCTTGAGAATTAGACAAAATTTTGGAAATTTAAGGAAATTGTGTGGATGTAAGAAATGGTATAAATTGCAATCATCCACCAAAAAAATTTTAAGCTCTTAGCCACCCTGGAACCCATATCAAAGCTAGCTTACAACACCTCCTGCATTTAGTTGTAACTAGAGAAGATAAATGGGAGAGGTTTTCAATAGAAGATAAGCTACAGATACATCAAGGATTCACCTTCATCCCCCTGTGGTAGATATATTTAGGAGGCATCACTGGTTGGGATTCTTTGAGTTGCTCAAGGGGTATGATGATGATATAACCTATGAATTTTCCATGTCACTAAACCCTCAAGAAAGAACAAGTGCTACCACTATGGTGAGAGGGTTATCCTTTACAATCAACCCTGATGTGATCAACAAAGTAACCACACTTCCTTTAGGGATACAATGGAGAAAAGAGGACAAGGCTAGCAACAAATTTGCTAAGAAAAAATTCTTCCTAAATAATGAACAACCAATTAAAGACAAAAATGGGGCTAGAAGGGAGAGCCTTCCCTATCCCTGGGATGAGGTGAGATTCCACATCCTTAAGTACATTTCTTGTGAAGGGGGACTAATTGTAGTATATGGCTACCAATTCAAACTCCTCCATGAGTTGAGATTCAAAGATAGAGTAACCATAAACCAGAGGCTCATTCTACCTTATTTCCTTTTATAGTCCATTATAGACATGAGTGAGAAGTTGAAAGAAGGGAAGCACAAGCAGTTAGCAGACCATGGTCTCATCAAGCTAATAGTGGAATATTCTTTAAGCCAATTGAGAATTCCTGTTCTCTGGTCCACATTTAGGGACATAGACAGAGAAGCCTTCCTTGAAGCCCGAGCCCTTGAATATGGTGGGACCCCTACCTCTAGTATTGAAGAGAAAGAAGAGGAAGAATAGGAAGAGGAATGAGATGAATAAGAAGTAGAAGAAAAAGAAGAAGCAGAAGAAGAAGAAGAAGAAGAAGAAGAAGAAAAAGAAGAGGAAAAAGAAGAAGAAAAAGAAGAAAAGGATGAGCAGAAGGCAGAGACCAGCACTGAGAAAAATATTGCAGAATGGGAGATCTCTCCAAGATTGTCTCCTGAACCCACTGAAAAGGAGGCAGCTACTGCCTTGGTTGCCTTGAGCACACCCCCCAAGTCCAAGAGGAAAAGGCAGAGGTAGACTCCCATCTATTTTAGAACAAGAAGAAGCACCAGGATCAAGCAGGGGAAGCCACAAACACCTACAAAAACTCCCATCATAATTGAAGAATCTCCAAACAAGCAAGAGGAGCTAGGTTCCTTAGGAATGAAGGTTGAGGAAGGAACATCATTGCAAGAAACCCCAAAGGATACCATCACCTATGTCAGGAAGCCTATCACTAGGTCAACACCATCTAAGAAAACCAAGGCACTTGTGACCCTCCAATATAAAGGAAAGGGCCTGCTACGTGATCCCCAAATAGTGGTGCAAGAAACATTGTCAGTGCTACAAGAAAGACAAAAAGAGCTACAGGAAGGATAATAGGGGAAAAAAGAAGGCAATGAAGCCACCCCAGAGGTATAGAAGGGGAAAAATTCTCCAAAGACATTTGAGGGAGATGTTCCAGAGTTGTAGGAGCCTATCCCACATCCAAATCTGAGATCCTATTGCAAGTTCATTGAGGTAGGCAAAGTAATACCAAAAAAATTGCAATCCATCTCTTCTTTGAGCTTGAAAAATAAAGGGCAAGAACACATCGCTGGATGCAAATTTCTCAATCAAATAAAGTAGAAGGTGTGGGCCATATGGAAGAGAAACACCTAGAGATGGGTAGAGAGTTGAGTGAATTGAGAGACAAAGAACATACCAGAAAACACAAGGCTGAGGAGGAAGTTGCAAGAAAAGGAGAGCCAATTTGCTACCATGGCAAGCCTCTCCATGGAGGCACTTCAATGCAGGCTTCCATCCAAATCATATGGACTATACCTCAAGGATCAATGGATGAAATTTCAAATCAAGGCATTGGCACAACAAGGGGCCATGCTATTCCAAGATTATAGGAAATTCATAGAGATATGTGACAAGAACACCCTTGAAGACAAGGCCATATTATTTGAATTCTACTTGCACAACCTTGCATTGACAGATTTGAATATGTGGGACACTAATGCGAAGTTGGGGGACTGCAGCTGATGGCCCTTGCATCATGGATGAGTAATGAGGAGGCCAGGGTTGAGAAAGTGAAGAGAATAATAGAAATAGAGGAAATAGAGCACTTCTACATCAAAGTAGAACAAATAAATTCCATGGTTGTTATTAGTAACCACAACATCATTTCCAATGATGCTCAACTTGCACCAAGATACCTGGCTACCCAGGAATGGGTCATCTCCCATTTTGAGAACAATTTAAGGTTGTTGGGGATTGAGAGCCAATGAGCATGCCAAAGGAGATTGAATAACCTACCACACAGTCTCAGGATCAGGGAGTACCACTCTCCTAGGAGATTGAGAAATGCATTGGAAATGAAAACCATGTATAAGAAGGCCATGCAAAGACTGAATATCAATTGGATTGGACTAAATCTTAGTCCACCTTTACTGTTGGGTTTTCTAGAAGGTAGGACGGAAGAAAAGGAAAGGAAGCAGTGGGAAGAGATAAAGAAAAATGCAAGGTTCTATCCTCAAGAAGAGACACCATCCATAGAATCTTGGGATGTCAGAGAGGCCACCAGGGCTATGAAAGATATGGATATAGATGACTAGGTTGCTAAGAGGATGAGCAACAATTTAATTAGGGGGTGATGATGAGGCTCACCAATAGGTAAACTATATGGGTCATAATGCCACTCTCTAGCTTATTAAATTGAATTTTTTCACATTTATTTACATAGTTTGTTATATTTTGCTTAGTGAGAAGAGTAAAGTTGAGATACTATTTCATGTGGCCTAATGTGTGTTAAATGCAGGAATTGGAGCAGTTTTGGGTTGAATTAAGTGTAGGAATTCAGAGTAAGCAAGCAAGAGATATTTTAGGAGTTGGTATCCCTCCTTAACTCCTCAAATCATTCGAAGATTCCTCCACCATATCTCATCAGATTGGTGTCACTGGCAACTAAGCAAACCAAGTTCATTGGAAACCAAGCCAGTGATAGTAAAGGAAAAGTTGTTCTCGAGTTAGGGAGCCAAGTATCCCTATTTTCTTGGGAGTTTTTGGCATCTCCAGTTATGTATAAATAAGAGAGCCAAGGGACTCATTAGGATTCAATTTTTTTTTGTAGCCAAGAGGCCATTTGAGCTGAAACATTGTGACTGTTATTGTTATGCTGTAATTGGCATTTTGATGATAATGAGAAATCCTACCTTGATTCAGCACATTGTGACTGTTATTGTTATGTTGTAATTGGAATTTTGATGATAATGAGAAATTCTACCTTGATTCAACACTGAGTTGACTCAGAGGGCTGAATTTCTTGGGTTAGGGCCCAACCTTAGCAACATAAGTTCCTCTTTTTGTAGCTGTATTCCTAGCTTAGAATGATAGTTAGCTGCTGAAATTTATTTATGTTTTATTATGATTAGCTTAACAATTACTTAAAATTGTTGTTCAACCTTGTTTCCATTAGTTTGAAGAGGTAGATTAATGTTGTAGTTTATTGGAGGAGTTATACCATAAAATCTGGTGACAGTGGTCCCTACGTCATCTCTCTCATGGGATCATGACTAGGAAACTCCACTCTCACAACCCTAAAAACAAAGTTGTCTTTTGATCATTGCATAGGTTAGGTTTCATTCTTAGCTAGATCATTGTTTATGATTTCTTGGAAGCACCTGCAGTTGTCATATTTTTTTCTTAAGTTTGATGTAGCTTAAAAAGCATTCCATGTCATAGATTTAGTCCTTAACAGTAGATAGATCGGCATCCTCAAATTCAATTCATATTTTCCATGTGGACATGTAGTGATGCATAAATGAAAATAAAAACAGGTTTTGTTGCAATGTTTGTTGATTTGCAAGAATGGACTCATCCAACTAGCTTCAGCTAAGTCTTCTCCACCTTTTGCTGAGGCATATTATCCCATAGTCTGAATCTCTATTTTCTAGCCGCCGTGGGCATCCAAATTAGGTAAATTCGACCTCCTTGGAGTGTTGGGCTTAGCCTTGGGAAATGTGCACTTTCCGTACACCTTCTACAATAGTCATACACCCCTCCAACACCTCATATCACTATTATTTTCCTCCAAAACCCTTCAGATAACTTCCTGTAGCATTTCAGGACATCCTGTAGTAGATCAGAACATCCTGTAGTAGCTACATGATCTCCTGTAGCAGCCTATTTTGACCCTGATTTGAACAGAAGTGATAGGATAGTCTAGGATAGGAGTAGGTTAACCCTTGAGCTTGGATTCCATGCCCATGAGTGCCAGATAGACCAACCTTCCCATTCCTTTCCCTCCTGGAAGAACATATAACATTGGCATTTATATTTATGAAGTTAGCACTTAAAGTCTCTTCTTCTTTGCATATGTAAATGAGACAGTTAATGCATGCATGTGTGAATTCTAAGATGATAGAGTAACTTTCAATTTCTAAGCAATCCTAATAATTAGATGATCAATTGCAAACTTAGCATACTTTCCTCTCTACAAAGTGTTTTGTGTCATTCCATAGCTAGATAATTTATGACATTACATAGGATTTACCATTTGGCAGCTTTCATTTTCTGAATAGACAAGCATTTACTTTCCTACAGTAGAACTAGATTTACATTCAATGTCAGTAGTCAAACTCCCTTTAGTCAGTAGAAGATTGGTCTGGAACCCTAATGGTCAAGTGCCTTAGTTGACAAGTGACATGAGTAGAATGATGCATCCTCTGTGTATATAGCACTGTCACCTCCAATTTTGTATGAAACCTCGGGTTGATAAAGTAAAGTTGGTATCCATATGAGTTGAAACATCCTTGCTGCAATACTGAGGCTCATAATTTTTCATGTGTAAATGCACTGATGTATATATGGATTTTGATGGCTGGTATGTTTAGGGTATTTTTGTTCCTATTATGTTTGTTATATGTAAATTTTATGATAGCAACTATGTATGGCTCTCAACATGTTTTTAATTGTATATGAATGGATAATGTGTCTATGACCTAATAGAGGATACTTAAACAATTGACATGAGGGAAAAATGGTTCATATAGATTCTTAGATAAGTATGAGATCCCTACACTTAATTCTATTATTTACACCTGTAAATTACATGTTGATGATATGTTTGACAAAATGTCTGTCATGACTAGTAGGGGTCTGGTTATGGTCTTGTTTAGTTTATTTATTTTTCATCATTGTTTCCCTATTAGTTTTACTGATTCTAAGCTATCACTACATTCTGGGCAGTGGCCTAGGCTCTAGGCTTCAAAAAGTGGCTTAAATCCCTGGGTCGTTGTCACATAACTCGCAATTTTGGTCTCTGGTCGCTCCCAGGAAATCCTGTGAGAGTGACTTTAGGTTGTTGGTCACTCCCTTGCCTATAACATGAGAGTGAATATGGCCTAAGACATCCAGAATAGTAGTGTGACCTAGGGATAGGCTATCTGAGTGGCTAGCATGTCTCTTGAGGGTTACGTTGTTGATGTTGGATGACTGTGTGTGATGCTCCATCGATTCCACCTCCTTAAGGTCACATATGAGGTCGAATTTGATCACAATAGCCTCTTGTCTCATGTTTACCATGGTTGGCATGGTTACTTGGGTATATGTGGGAGAATGGTGTTACCATGAAGACTCCTCTAGCAAGGAGTTCAAGAAAGGATGATGCTACTTTAGGTGACGTAGTAGAGGCTACTATTTACAAGTGACTTCTGGGTTCACTTATGTATTTGGTGAACACATGACCAACCATATGTTTTTCAGTTAACCAGATTAGTCAAGCAATGGTTAAGCCAACCAAAATATATTAGAAGGAAACTAAACATGTGTTGAGATACCTCAGAGGAAACACTTAGTTTGGTATTTGGTATAAATAGATAGAGGGAGTGAAGCTTCAAGGATTCAAACATGCAGATTGGGAAGGGAGTCTATACAAGATGAAGAGCACATTAGGGGGAATCTTCAATATTGGGTCAATAGAAGTTTCTTGGTACAATAAGAAGGAGAGATTAGTTTCACTTAGTTCAGCAGAAGTAGAGTACACGGTTGCTAGTCAAGCGATTGTGAGGCTATCTGGATGAGGAAGATCCTTGTTGAGTTATTTGGCTAGCAAATAGATCCTACAGTGATTTACTGTGACAATCAAGGTTGTATCAAACTCTCTAAGAATCCCTTTTTTCATGATTTATCCAGGCATATTGACATTTGGTATCACCATCTATGAGATTGTCTGCAAAGGAGAATCATGTTTCTGGAGTATATTCCTACAAAAGAATAAGATGCAGATATTTTGACAAAGGATTTTTCAAGATGAAAATTTGAGTTTCATAGAGGTAGGATCAGAGTAGAAGATAATCCCTTTCTTGTTGAGAGGGAGTGTTGAAAATGCAATAAGAAAATCCTAATTTAATTTAGTACTTGAATTAAATTGGGAATAACAATCTAATTCCACATCTCATGACAACTTGTATTAGTTAACTAGGTTAATTTTACTTAGTTGGCTCAATTAATTCAATTTGAGGGTCTAACTTCAGTCATGTAGAGTGCATCCTACTTTATAGCAGCCCTGGTTGAGTTTATTTTGAGTTGTAATTAATTAATTCAGTTAAACTAGTTGAAACTAATGGATGAACTAGTGGGAGGTCTAGTAGTGTGGTGCTATTTGTAGTGTAGTGTGGTGATGCCTGCAATGATCAACCAGTAAAATAATGATTCACTAGGAGTTGAGGGAGAATGTACTATCAATTGTATAGTCATCTAAATTATACAGGTGGTGAATGCAGTTAGAGGAAGTCGTATGAGGATTGTGCAATTCTAATTGAGGACTTTCCCTAATTAATAGGGGGCTAATTCCCAAGGAAACAATGTAAGGAAATAGGGACTTGGGAAAGTGAGAAATTGGTTAAGTATTGGCCTGGGCTTGTCTAGGAAGTTGTGAGACAGATAGAGATAGTGCAAAGGTTTCTGGGGCTTGAGAAAAGCATTGCAATCTTCTCATAATTTATGACTAACACAATATACAAATAACAATGGTTTTTAGCAATGGCTTTCCCTAGGAAATCATTGTGTAATGTGTTGATTGAATTATTTCTCTTGTATTCTTCATGATTTCACGATCGTTTAATTGTTTCCTCTAATGAGTAGAGTAGATTCAAGTCTATTATTTTGGTAAATTATAATTAGCAGTTTGAATCTACAAGGAATTTCTACACATGAGAGCTTCCACCTTCATGTGGTTGGCCCTATTCAGTAGAGAATAAATTAGGATTTGGATAATCTTGGAGAAAAATACCCTCAATCGAACAGAGCAACAATAAAGTCAATGTTGACTTTGCTGCTACATCGTCGAGTGGATGGACTTTTGCTCAACAAAGATTAAACTACTCCAACCATTGATTATGAAAATCAAGAGGAGCTCATTCAGGTATTAATATTGCCTATATTAGAATCTCCATATTAGAATGATATTGTTTCATATTCCCCATATTAGAATCTTCATATTTCCTTTGTTGTCCTCTTCTTGGAAAATACAACAATCATCCACTGTAGCATCTCCAAAATCCATTAGTGATTCATTTTTAAAAACAAAATGACATACGTAAACAAAACGTAGAATTGATCTTCAAAACTTAAAAAAATGAAACAATTACCACAATATCAAAATGGAAAAGTGCAATTCTGTAGATATTTCTCAAACAAAGCATCAATATTGATCAAGAAAACCAATATTGCCTCCCATCTTCATCAGTAGCGTTTGGGGCATCTATGAATTCCAAACATAATCATGCATAGATTCCATACATGCTACTAGTGAAGATGGGAGGAAATATTGGTTGTCTTGACCAGTATCGATGCTCTACATGAGAAGTTTCTAAAAAATTACACTTTTATGTTTTGGTATTTTGGTAATTGTTTCCTTTTTTAAATTAGAGTATCAACTAGTGCACGAGGTAAAGAAAACTGTAATGCTATTATTATTATTGAATGATAACAAAAAATATCAATTTAACATTTCTTTTTTGTTATAGTTGATGATCCACCCCTCTTGTAGCAGCATCGACAATGTCATGAGTACACGACCAGGCCATCAAAAATAAATAAAAATAAAAAGAAATGATTTTAATAGTTATATCATTAGAAACAGGAGGTACAATATTATGAAAACATATTTTTGATGATAATTGTTTTTGAGATGAACTATTTTGTGTCTATGATTAATGAATGAATGAATGAATGTTATATGTTAATGATAATTGCTATTTGTCTCTTTATGGACATGAAGTTGTTTCATATTATGTAAACATATTTTTATGATAAAATTATTGAGATGAAATATTTTGTTTATGAATGAACGAATGAATGTTTTCTATTTATTTTTTTATTTATCTTAATGTCTTGCTTTCAACTATTTCTTATATACTAGATATATTGGGTACTTGGGAATTGAGAGTGATGCTATATGTCTCGTTATGTACATTAAGTTGTTTCAGACTATGTAAACATATTTTTTATGATAAAAATTATTGAGATAAAATATTTTCTTAATTTACAAATGAATGAATGAATGAATGAATGAATGTTTGCTATTTTTTTTTATGTATCTTAATGTCTTGCTTTCAACTATTTCCTATATAGTATATAGATTGGGTACTCGAGAATTGAGAGTGATGTGAGGGGGGGCAGTGGGGGGGGGGCATGAGCACTTACACCTTCATGTGGTTGGCCCTGTTTAGTAGAGAATAAATTAGGATTTGGATAATCTTGAAGGAAGACACCCTCAATCCAACATAACAACAACAAAGTCAATGTTGACTTCACTATTGCTTCGTTGAGTGGAGGGAGGTTTGCTCCAAGATTAAATTACTCCAACAATTTATTCTCGAAACCAAGAGGATCTCATTAAGGTATTCATGCATGCAAGTCCTTTTAATTTTTATTTTTTCATGCAATTAAATTTAATATTTTGGAATAACTATCTAAATCAAATAGCTCAAAATGGTAAGGGTTTAGGTGAGACAACAAAATTTGTTTGATATTTGTCTTGTATGTCTTGGCCATGTGGGAGTTACGTAAAATTCAATAAGAAATAAAAAACTTTTTGATTAAAAAAATTCGTTTAGTACTTGTATTTATGTTACAATTGTGTTTTTATTTGAGTGAAAGACCATAAACACTCATTTTCATGCAGGGCAGTAGGAGAAACTCTTACTCTATTAATTAGGCATAGGGCACTGGTATGAATTTTCTTCTATTTTATTAATTATTTATCTCATTTAATTTCTCCTCCTTCATTTGTTTCACAGGGACTTTAATTCACATATCTGGATTTGAATGATTAACTACGGCTGGAGTCATATACACGAAAAAAATCATCGAAGCACTACTCAACTTTAGCCCACCAAGTGATTGTCCACTAGGTGCGTGATTTAGTTTTGTGTTGTATTTGATTTCAATTTTTTTTTTTTTAATTTCTACATTGCAAATCTTCTAAGACCATACATGTTGAGAAAAAACTAGGGAAAACATAATAAGGGTTTATTTTATAATCTTTTCTCTTGTTATATTAAAAATTCTTGTGATATAATGTTAATTCATCATCATCATTATTACTTTGTGTTCATCATCAATACAATTCCAATAAATAAGATCACAATGCAAACAAGAACACCAGAAATAGGCTCCATACCAGGGCAAAACCCCTCCAAGGAAAAGCCCAAAAGATTCTCTTATAGAAATGCAAGGAAGAATTCCAAGACCTTTGATCAAGACAAATCATCAAGTGATAGGCCAGCCACCCAAATAACATTGCTTCTCACTATAACTCAGTCTTCTACTCTTCTCTAGCTCAAAATCTGAATGGAGATAACTTTCTTCCCATACATGTGATCTTGTCAAACAAAGAATTGTTGCACAATCCAAACAAATAAACCTTCTTGCTTTCCTCGCTATCCTTCACCTCTTTCTCGCTTTGAATGTCCTCAAACTTCTTGAAGAGACCGAATTACTTTTGTGACTCGAATGAGGTCCAATACCTCTCCCTTGTTGATAAATCTAAGGCATTATGTGAGTTAGATTCTTCAATTTGATTTCTCTTATCTTGACATTTACTTGTGAAATTATATGTTGATTATGTTAGTGTTACTTTCATCCAATAAATTCCAACATGAATATCAAAAAGATAATAACACAAGATGTAAGCGCTCAACCAGGGAAAAACCCCTATGAAGGAGAAAACCCAGTCAACCCTTTCTCTAGTAGATTAGATCAGGTTAAGACACACTTGACCCTTTGACTAAAGAAATAGACTCACTCCAACCTCCAGATCAGTTCCTCCTACAATTTTCTTTACAATCATGGTTCTTGGCTCCCTCTGTTTCAACTTCAAAATTTCAACCCTCGTTCTGCAATAGTATCGGCCCTCCTACTTCATAAATCTTGACCTTCTTTCTTCAGAAATCTTGGCCTTCCTTCTATGATAATCACAACCCTTTGTGTAATCATTTCTGCAACAAGGAACTTCGACCTCCCCATAATTTTTTATGCAATTCATATTTTCATCTTCCTCTCTATAATAGTCTTCTAAGATTCTCTGTTTCCTCTCCATTTCTCGGTCCTGTAATAGTTTCTCTTTCTTCTTGAACAAATGCTTCACTTCTCTCCTTCAAATGGTGAAATATTAGGATATTTATACTTATTGGTCACTGTGCATTTCAGCTAACATGAACACTTTGACTTGAACCTGACTTGTAGGATTGTAATGAAGGTCGATTTGATTATCTTTTGTTTGGAGGCTAACTTTGAAGGATGAATGGTAATCCTTTTGGGAGAAGGAATTTATTTGGTGGAGGAGATATTTAGACAAAAAAACATTTTTCCTTTCTTGACCTTAAGGAGCCCAAGAAGGGTCTCTTACAAAAATGACTTTGACTTTGACTCAACAAAAATTTGGCTTCACAATGCCCAAAAAATGTATTTGAAGGAAAACATTTAAGAAATTAGATTTCAGAGGCCTGCGAGCTCATTCAATGTTGTATTTTCTATAATGGCTATGTAGTCAAAGGAACATTTCTTATTAATAAAATATTTCCATGTAAAACGATCCATTTTGAGAGTCAATGATAAAAGTTTAAAGAGATGAAAATTATATTCGTTACCCAAGTATCAACTCCTTGGAAATCTATGGAACGAGCTATAAGTTGAGCACAACATCCCTTTCAAGACGTTTGATCACATTTCTTACTTATGGAGAGGTTCCAAAATATTTCTTTATTAAGCTTGTAATCAATGTTATAGAAAAAATTCAGAATGAACTTAAAGATGAAACAAAAGCTTGGAAAGTTGTAAAGAAATATAGAGATTTAGATGATGACCACATATGTCTTAGAATGTTATCATGTGGAATTCCTTTGCATGAATGAATGCTTATTGGATTGATCGGAACCACCTTTGGGGTAGCATGAAAGAAATGTGGAGCAAAAATTTCAAAATATGTATCTGGAATAAGCACTTGTGCCTAGGGGTGATGTAGGGGAAAATCTAGGGATAGCTATAGACATAGAGCCTATTAGAGTTTACATAGAACCAGGTTGTTAGTTAGTCCCTTGATGCAGATAGGAAGAGAGAGGAAAAGCGTATAAGCCCAAAATCAATCCAAAAGAAGATGCGCTCCAACTTATCCAAAGTATGGAAAACTAGTAGTTGAATGAGCCCATGGTGGGATAGCGTCTCATGTTTACCCCCTTTTTTTTCCTTGGAAATCATTCCATTTATGGATTATAGGAGGAAGTATGGCACATTTATGGTCTCTACAAGTTATACGTGTGGTTGGTTTCTAGTTGGTATAGGAGTCTGAATTGATAAACATAAACTATACTTAGCCTACCTTCATATGAGATGACCTCATCCTATATACCATAATAATAATGCCTTTAGTAACAAAAACTTCAAGCCCCTTAACAATAGTCACATATATATTTTTTCCATTTTTTTTTAAAATTAATGGAAAATTCCCTGGATGCATCATCATTATATCCTTTTAATTTGTTAAAATAATCTATCCATTGGTATCTCTTAAACATTTCCACCACCTCAGGGTGTTGGAAGATCCTAGAGGGATTATTGTGTTCCCTATGATTAAAGGTGTCCCCCATTTCAGAATCATGTGTTATATAATTCTAAAAGAAGGTTGCAATGTTGAGGAATCTTATAGATGATTGAGGTCAAAATATTATTTCAAGAGGAAAATCCCAATTACAGATATAAAGTGAATTCCATTCTCTTTTAGAATAATTGGATTGAAGAGATTCATTAGAATATTCTATTCAGTTGAGAGGAGTATTATATTGGAATGGTTAACAAGAAATGAGTACATAACTTCTCTATTGCATTGTATGTTTCCTAAAAATGTGTGGCGAATTCTCCTCTCTGTACACGTAAATATTTATACACCCTCCTATAGATCAATATGTAGAAATGTAGTGTAAACACAAAAAAGAAATCCAATCAAGGAACATGAGTTGTGAGTAGTTCAACAACTTATTGATAGATGACAAAACTAACTTATAATGTGGTTTCATGATATGAGGTGTATTGGTGTTAGTGTTGGAAATGACCCCATAGTAACCAATTTTGTGGTGTCCATTATCTTGTAATATCAAAATTCTATAGGAGGGAGATGAATTTTGATTCTAACAGAGCCTGGATACGCATTAGAGAAATTTTGAGGTCTAAAGCGGGCTTCCTCAGAAAAATGTACAACCAAATAAACTTTATAAGAACCAATGGGATTCAAGATGATGATGTCAACCATGGGGAATGATTCACCATTTTTGGAGTAAAAAAGTAAAAAGATTAAAAATAATAAAATAATAAAACTATTTTTTCAACTTGTATTTTCAACTTATCTCCCTAAGGTTTTACTCAAATTTCAAATGGGAGTACTCATTGGATGTAAAATTCAATTCCTCATCCAAGGAGTACCCATGTTGCATAATTTTGATGGACCCTCCTACATGAAAAATTAGAAATACATGAAAACCGTGATTGCAATCATGTTTTCATGTATTTCTAATTTTTCATATAACTGGGTCCATTGAAAGTATGCAACATGGGTACTCAGATGAGGAATCAAATTCTGCATCCAACAAGTGTTCTCACTCGAAATTTGAGTAAACCCATAGGGAGATAAGTTGAAAATATGATTTGAAAAAGTAGTTTTCTATTTTTTCCCTCTAAAATTTGGTGATGCAATCTAATTTTATTTTATTATTTCCTCTATTATTTTATAATTTCCTTAGGAGGCCCATTTTAGTCCTCAAAATTTCTCTAATGTTTGTATGCAACACAGTGGTGGAAATAAATGATTGTGTGACATTAGATCATTAGTTTAATTATCATGTAACCATATGTGCACAAGACCCTACGCCTACAAGGTAGAGTGGATGCCACACCACTACATTGATCTGGATCTCTTCAGCTACCGGAATTAACCAAGATCTTTTACTTCTGTGATCTTAGAAGAATTGTGTGTGAAAGAGTATGAAAGAACCACATGTGCAAGTGAAAGAAAAGAAACCATAATAGCAACCATCAAATTAATGAACACAAACACATTGATAACGAATTCACCCAGTGTGGGTTAATTCTCCGAGTCTTGGTGTCAAGAGTGGGGAGGTTGCTTCATTAATTATGCAAGATGATCATGACGTACATAGTATATTCTTTGTCATTACAATGATGATACCCTCAACTAGAGTGGCATGTCCCTCCACAAGACGTTCTCAGGAACTCTCACTCAAAGAGGCATTCCTTCAGCATGACAAGCTAAACAAATCTCACATGATGTGGAAACAAATATCCCTCAACATAATGGTAATCAGGTATCTCAATAATAAATACATCATCTCAGCAATTCAAGAAGAAAGAAATGGCATAACTGCAACATATACCTCCACTTTTGAATATGGCCAAAAAATGCAAAGCTTAGCTGTTGAAATGGATTGCACCACTGAATTCCTAGTGATGAGTGGTGTAAAATCGACTGTAAACCATTCCAATTCTGAAACCATCAAAATATGGGCCCTTGGGAATCTTGAAGATTCCCTCAAAGATTCCTTTCTAAAGATGCTCGGAAAATCCACTGCTTAGATGAGGATTCTGACTGCATGGTTGGACTCCTAGTGAGAAATCATGTAAAAATGAATATCCACACGTCCAATGCCATCATTGACAGCTTTGGCCCTCCAAGGAATCCTTTGGCATCTAAATGGAATCATAGTTCATGGTTCCACTGCAACTTTTGGGCAAGGTTCCACTTTTGGGAAAGGTTCCATGGGCTCATGGTTCCGCTGACCCTCTCCTCCACGCACCTCCATTGGCTTTCGCCCCAAATTTTGTCAAAAATCAAGTTTATATGGTGAAGGGGTAGCAGACTTTACAATGCTTCCACCCTTGGAGCATTGGTTAGGGTAGAGAGGTAGAGGTGGGGAGGTCAGGGGTTCCAACCCCACCGATCCCCCACCTTGGCAACCCCGCCGATCCCCCACCTTGGCATTTTGTTGAACCAAATATAAAATGTAGAGCATACAATTTTTTTACTATTGGGCCTCGCTATCCATTGAACGTTGCATAGTTGGAACGTATCTCCGCCATTTTGGTTATGGCCATGAGATCGCTCAGTGGGGGTCAACCACATGGGTCGGGCGGGTTCGAACCTCACCAGTTTTGGTTCTTAATAGTTATATGGTGGGTGGGTTTTGCACCACACGGGCCCAACCCAACCCTTATAATATTCCATATATCTATCATGTTGTTACATGCAGAGCGGGGGTAGCAGGGGTGGCAGCCCACCCATCCATAATTACATTTTTTTTTTGGTTTTCCAACAGTATACATTTTGGTTTTTTTTTTTTTAATTTTATTTTTTGCCGAAATTAAGGGGTCATAGAAAAATTAATCATCCCACAAATTCGTCCGTTCCTGAGAGCCGGATTCTGTTCGCTGGTCCCAGTTAAATTGTAGACTCTTTAAGCCTGCCACTTGTCCACTTTGACCAGCCCTATCTCGTCCATACGAACTCCGATTTGAGTGTCATTCACATCATGGGAATTAGGGCAACGACCACTACGATCTAGTCCTAGTTTCACTTCGATCCAACAACTTTGACTTTTGAGCTATTCTGAAGTCACTTCTGAATTTGAGTGTGTCTGGAGGCTCCTAAGATGATATATCTAGCATTTTCATAAGCCATGAACGAAAATGGTTTTCCAATATAACATGTTAGTATCACATTTAGCTCTTCGTTGTCATCTACTTCACAAATATCATCAATGTCATCTATGTTACATATGTCATATGGATGTGCTTCAGGAGTTGCGTTGAGAAAATCGAGAGCATCTCTTAAGTTAGATGTTTGAATTTTTTTTAATGGTTGGCTTAAATATGTTTGAATTTTTTTAATGGTTGGCTTATTCCCCTTGATCTTTCTATTTTTTTTTCTATGTGTATGTGTGCGCATACAAAATAAATGGAAATGGCCAAGTCAAAACAACAAAAGAAGAAACAATGAAGCTAATTGATAGTGAGAGATGAGATTATCCATGGCTGCTACCTTATACCCCTTTGCATATCCCTCCTAGTCCTAATTAGATGCATGTAGCTCAGATCCCCCTTGGCATAGGGGTTCCAAATCCCTCCCAATTGGAATCGTTTCATCCAATTTTAGGGCACCAAATGATATACCATGAATAAACACCCATAATCCATCAAATGTTTACCAGTGACAAACCCCTACAATATCCCCTAGAACAACCAATCGATTGGGCCAAACTTAAGATGATCCAGTGCTTACATGTGAAGGATTGATTCTTACACCTCTTCTTGTTTTCAACATAATATCTTTGAGTTTACGCTTCACTTATTCCTCACTCTCCACACAGAGAAAAACTCAAGAAGTGAAGCGGAGAAAGACTCAAGAAGTGAAGTTGAGACAAAATGAACTAGAGCCACAAGGAAGAGACACAAGGGAGGAGAGAAAGAGACAACAAAGTTGAGATGAAATGGAAGATAACCACAAAATGATGTCACTTATTATAGTCTTCAAAATAGTGTTGTGTATTATATATATATTCTTAAATACATATCTCTATTGAATATTCGACGGACTAGTCTTTTTTAGAAAAACAGGACTTCGTCGCATATTCGATGACAGAAGTAGGTAGTCGAATATTCGATGACTGTAATTCAGAGTACTCATTCGATACTTGACGAATGAATTAACAGATGAAAGCATCGATACCTTAACACTCTCGTCAGAGAGAACTCCTGTTCGTTGCATATCTAACGCTTCACTGTTACTTATATTATCGATTACTCAATGCCTCAACATCGACTTGTTTTGTCGTACAAAATGACCTATGTGTCAAATATCCAATTGGAAACTGGTGTGTGACCTATCGGATATTTAAATTTCTATCCATCAAATATCTGATGATTTGTAGCATTGCAAAACTGAATTATAAATGTTAGTTTTTTAATGACCATTTTGACCTTTTTATGTGTCAGATAATTAACATTTGTATTGTCGCATATCTGACGGTAACTAAAATTTCGACTATTCGATAGAATTCCAATGACAATTTTATAAGGACCAATGTGTCAGAGAGTCGACGCTAATAAGTTCCATATATGACTAATAACTACTAGATTTTGGCCCCATTTGTACTAGTGAATCAAAAATAGTTGTTACCCTTTATACCACTCATTCCTCCAAGAAAATATTCCTTTGTTTCCTTCTCATGCTTGTTAAAAGCTTAGTGGTACCGAGCATCCTTTTATCTCTTTTTTGGGCTTGTTAAAACTTGACAAAGAAGACACCTTATTGAGTATCATTTTATCTCTTTTTCCGGGCTCATTAAAGCAAAAGAAAAAGACATTGCCGAGCTTGCTTTTCTTTTCTTTCATGCTCATTAAAATGTGAAGAAGATCAAAAATAGAAAAGGGAAGGGAAAGAAATCTAATCATTATATATGTCAAAATGGCAATTTCAAACGCATCACCCTTAAGCATAACACTTGTTTGCCTCATTTAGTGATAATTTGGTTTTAGGATGCCTCAAAGCCATACCATAATGAGTTTGTTTAATCCTCCATATACTTACTCTTCTAATCAACATGGAGTGTGCTTTAATGCCTCTTGTCCTGTTGCATGGTATCACATGGTAATCATTCATCAATGTGGCCAAGTCACTTTTGTGTCATGCCATTACATGTTTAAGGAAAGTCTTAGCCTTAGTTAGCTATATGTAGTCCTTGTTGACCTTTTTTGTTAGCCATCCTTGTTTTAGTTGTACTTCATGGCTTTATCTATTCACATCATCTTTTGGTATGTTCCATGTTGATTTAAATGTGATATATTAAGGTTGTCCTTTGATTTAGTTAAGTATCATGTCAACTTCAACTCATTATCTAGGAGCTTGATCTAGGAACTAGTAGTACCTTAGAGCTTATGGACCTTAGTGGTAGGATTCATCTTGATAGAAAATGGGTTTACCTCACTGAATCCTAATTGGTCGAGTCCACAAGTGTTCGACATCATCTCATTTAGTCACACTTAGTGGACTATGTTAGATACCTTGGGGTCCAATTTCATAATTGGTTGGTCCCCTTGTGTCTATCAATGATATACCTTAATGACCAGTAATTAGGGAGTTTCTACCATGATAGACATAAACTCATCTATTTCCATGTTGAATATTTGTACCATCGGGATTGTGTATAGTAACTCGGGCTAGGGACATCTCACTCTTATATGGAACCCTTCCTAAGTTGTATTGGAATTATGTATTATGTACTTTGAGGACTACTCTTAGGCACTTCTCTTTTGTGTTTCCGTAGTCCTAGTGATACATAAAGTGACAGAGATCAACATTTAATTTTTGGTGGCTATGATATTTTAGTTTGTCACATGGATTGACTTTGCACCTCTCGTGGCCATGTCCTAGCATTTCATGTCATGGATCCACAGTGTATAGTTGGTTGCCATGTTTAGTTTCTTTGTATGTTGAGCATGGGTATCACTGACTAGAGGATGATATTATTATGTTCGAGACCTAGGTATCAGTGTTGTTTTGATTCAATCCTTTGGTCATGGATCCTTCATTTCATTTTGAGCTGCAAGTTTTAGTAATGCATTTCAACCATTAGTTTCTATTCTAACCTCATGCATTATGGGGCATATATTATAACTCTATTTTCCACTCCATTATAGTGAGAGAGACTCTAGTTCAACATACCTCATTTGCTAGATAGAATGCATCCCCTTTCATCCTTTCTTTTACTTATATGGGTCTTGTAAAGAAGTTATTAGATATTATGTGGATGAAAGCACACAATTGAGTAATTTCTCATCACTATTTTGTCACAATTTCATAATTATGAAATAATAATTATTTCATAATTGAGAAAAAAGGTTCTATAGTTTGTCTTTCTCAAGGTGATCAATTTGACTTGCTTGTGTATGATTTGGCTAGGGGTACATTATTATAGAAGTTTCCTAAATTCTCAAACCCCTAGGTGTTTATATGCATTCTCCCAAGGGATGGAAAAAGCCTATGTATTGTGACCCTCTCAAGGATAGAGGGAGAGGAAGGGGAAAATTGAGAGGTCCTAGTCATACTTCTAGTTTATTGTTAGACTTATATCTCATGCAATATCAATCCTCTCTTGTTGGAGTTAGGAAGTGGTCAGGCCTATGATTGAGGAGGAGCAATATTGAAGTCAAGGTAGATTTAAGATTAATGCAATTACATGTGATTTCCTTTCTTATGTATGTTTTTGACTATTATCTAGATATATATCACACTTTTTATTGTGCATGATAATTCCTTCTCCATGGGGAGTAACTTTTTTCTTGTTTTTTGGTGAATATGTGTAGGAGTTTGGATCTAGGGAATGGAAGGAGCAAGCTGTTCAATTAGGAGTGAGATCTCTAAAACTATTTTTATATCTACTCCAACAACATGCAAGGGATCAGGTGTAGTATGCTCATTCAATTATAATATAGACTATGCTACATGTATTGGTATTCAACTTTAGGAACTCCTTAGATTACATAAACTATTTAGCAAATTAGAGGGCTAGATCCATGTGGCAATAACTCCTTGTCTCAGGGACATTTCCTGGTACAACAACATTTTTTTTAGGCATGTATGGGGTAGTCTTCTTCCATGATATACCATACTCTTTACTGAACTCTTCAAATTCCTTCCCACAAAACTCTCAACCATTGTCCATTCTCAACATGTTTATTTTCTTCTTTGTTTGATTCTCCACCATAACCTTAAATTCTTTAAATTTGTCAAATATTTTAGGTTTATTTATGAGGAAATATATCCATGTATTCCTTGAGAAGTCAGCTATAAACTGACACGTATAATGAATATTTAGCCAACAATGGAACTGGCATAACTCCAAACACATCATTTTGGACTAGTTATAATATTCCCTCTGCTCTCTTAGCACCAAAAGAGAATTTCACTTGATTCCACTTTCCATATAAGTAATGTTCACAAAAAAAATCCAAAGAGAAATTAGACATAGCATCTACCATACCATTACCATGCAATACTTGAAGGCACTTCTCTCTAGTATTCCCTAGTCTTTGATGCCATAACATAGTCTTTTCTATTGAAGCTGGAAGAGTTTTTCCTCCTTATTCTCCACTTTTAGGAATAATGGAATTGTTGCACCCAATACTAACAATGTTTCCCAATAACTTATATAGGGTTCCAATATGATCTCCCCTTTATAATACCCTTACTCTTTGATTCACCCTGAAGATGTCCTTCTCAAACATAACTCTTACACTTACATTGCTCATCTTGGCTAAATAAGTCAAATTTCTAGCTAATCCTAGAATGTGTAGGACACTAGGGAGTTTCCTAATCATTCCATCCATAAGTTTCAACTTGAATTTTCCTTGTACTATGATTTTCGTTCCTGAGTTGTCTCCTAAGAGAACATCACCACCATTGAATATTTCATACTCACAAAACCACTCTGTCAAGAGTCATGTGAAAACATGTGTATGATTCAATCATCCATGCCTCATGATCTGTGTACTTAAAGAAACCAAGTTCACATCCCCTCCTTCATCTCAGGATTTCTTTTTCTTCTATAAATGGATCATCTTTAGATCCCTTCCATTTCTCTGCAATTTTCAATTTGCAGTGTTTCTTGTAATGCTCTTCTTTTCCACATTCCCAACATATCTTTATGAAACTTCCTAGAGATTTCAATCTTCCTTTAGATTTAGATCTTCCACTTGAGTACTTATTTATCTTTATATTTTGGGAGAATCCTCTTACAGTTAAGGCATATTCATTCTATATATCCATGTTTTTCGATCTAATCTCCTCTAAAACAAGGATGAGACCATTTCATTGTATTTTAAGGTAGTTGAATTACTACCTATGGAAACAACCAAAATATCTCACGAGTTTGGTAGAGAACATAACAAACTAATGCACTTATCCTCATTTGAGATTTTAGCAAGTAAAATTTGACTCACCATAATATCTAAGGCATTCAGTTATGGTGGTTACATTTGAAATCTCATTACCCTTGACCCTAACCTTCTAGCTGGTTAGGTTAGGAGTAGGTCTAGCTACATTCTAGTTTCTCTTTTCACACTCGTCTTGCATTTTCTCTCCATCTAGTTTCTGCATTTCTTTTGTTTTCTTACTTCTATCTACAAGTTTCTTTATGTTCAACCTCCATTTGCTTGTATTTGGTCTTATTTATTTGTTTTTCCTATCCTTTCATGTTTTTCTTAATAATAATTTGCATGAAATATGTCTTTTTTTGGCTCAAAATACAATGTCGCAAAGTTTGAAAAGGGAAATTGTGATGAAGAACAATGCTTGACTTATTTGTTATCCTCTTATCTATCTTGGGTTTACACATCTTTAAATTCAATGATGTATGAATGGAAAATACGATCCATTCAAATGGAAAGATTTTCGTTGAACCATAAATCTCGTACATATTCTAGGATCTTTATTCCTTGTCTCGACGTTTTAATTAAATGGTGTTCTTCTTATCAATCCAATCGAGTAGAAGAAGGGAAAAGGGAAAACAAATAATGAGCAAACCAATATCAAAGGTATATATAACCTTCTTTGAGGGAACAAACTCTTCTGATCTCAATAAGTAGGGATCCATCTTTCACCCCATTGAAATAAATAAGTGCCTAAGAACAATCCTATAAATAAATAAATAAAGGGCAAAAGAAGAGAAAGGCTTTCTATGTAGAGAGGTGAAGAAAGTAACTTCATTGGGGTACTATTCACGCTTGCTGGTAGCGAAGAAATGCTTATGTTCATGTAGTGACTCTGCTTGTAGTGGCAGCGGAGCAACACTGGAGATGAAAACTAAGCCAATGATTATCTTAAAATCGAAATTTGATGTTATCCTTCTCTTGAATACAATTGTGATTTGGAAAGATTTTGAATGTGTTTAACCAAGAAAAGGAATAGAGTAGATTATATCCATAATCGGGTCTAATGGGGGAGCCAAGGTAATACATGTGGTGGATGAAAACTTCCTAAAATATTGAGACCTTTCACTTAAAGATGAAACCTAAGCAGTGAAGCTAGAGTTCTACCAGTGTGTCACCAATTGTTGTCGCTGCGACAAACACACTACAAAATTTTTCTTATACTTGAATTTTGGAGCCTAATGAGGATCTTGTGATCTGTCATCCCATGGTCATTTCATGATTGTATAATCTTTAAGTGTCAAAGTCATTTCCTCACACATGTTTGGTCTTCAATGTATTCAACAAACACACATCCTTCTATGCAAGCTTAGCTAAGTATTGTGAAACTCTTGAAGGTAAGGCTTCTGCAATAGTGACTGTGCAATCCATAGGTACAGTGTATTGTAAAACACATATCGAGAGTTAGTTCACACTCTCCATTGACAGTCTCCCTCACTTTGACTACAATTCCACTTTCATTTCGGTGGGTTTTCTCAACTGTCATTCTGACACAACTTTGTTTTCTCAAGTGTCACTTTCACGTTCAAAACTATAATTATTGCTTGCATTCACTTTGAAAAGTTTCGTTTTAATATTATTTTTTCTTTGGCATGTTTCACTCTCACTTTCTTTAAGCCTTTGCAACTATCATTTGCACTTTTCTCTTACTTTTGTAACTATCCTCCTTTGGCATGGGAAGTGTCGCATCTTGTAAAAGAAAAGTTATGGTTCATTTAAAAAGGAACCTTTGGTGTCAACGGGGTGTATTTACCATATAGACATGTATTAGATACATTCCTAAAGTTTCATGAATTGGCATACTAGTGTCGTCACTATTGTTGCAAAGTGTATCTTAAGTGTCACACTTAGTGGAAGGGAGTCAATTGTACATTCTTGAAGGGATGTTTTGATGTATCCTCCTACACTATTATGTTCTATTCATCATAAATACATGCATTAGACATATTCCCCAAGTCTTGATCATTTTCGTATAAGTGTTTTCATTGTCATCGCAAAGTGTACCCTAAGTGTTGCACTTGGAGGAGAGTATTGTTTCATCATTAGATTAAGGGGATCATGTTGTGTTGAGTGTTCTATGTTGTGTTGTTGATTATTTTGAGTGTGTGATCATGTTCAAGTATTACCTTGGTTTCATATCTTCTTCACTAATCCCACACTTAACCACATTCTAGAAGATCCTCTTCTCGATCAACTTGACCTCACTCAGCCTCCTTGAACTGTTCACGGTGTAGTAGCAAGCATTAATCCAATCCCTTTCCTCTTAGAACTACACAATGCATAGTTCTTCCCTCCAAGGGTTGTGCAATGCATTGTCACAGTGCTCAAGGATTGTCTCCTTTACCTCAGAAACTATACAATCCTACCTCCCAACCAATATTTTGTTGTGCATTGCACAATCTAAATCATCAAGTTGTCTCCCTAAGTCCGTGAACTGCGCAACTGTGCAATCTCAGCCCTCAAGCTTGCCTCACTGAGACCCTCAATTATGCAGTCTCCCTAGCTAGGCCTCTAGAAATGCATATTGCATAGTCACAAGCTTCAGTCCTCCACTCCCAACCTCTGGAACTACGCACTACACAATCCCTAAGTCTTCCTCCTAGTTCAGTACCTTGTTCCAGCTCCATCATCAATTTTCATGAAGTCAGTTAAACGAGGATTTTTTCAGAATGATGTCATTTTTTCATGAGTAATTTCCAATCACATATATTATATATTTTCATGACAGGATGATGATTGAAGAGAAAGAGGAGGAGTTCATACTAGAAGATACTTATGAAGCTATAAAGACAAGTCGATCATTGCACAAGAAGATGAAGGGACACTAGATTGCTACAAAAGTTGGAAGATCAAGATCATAGTGAAGACTCCATATTTTCAGTCTCTTCGAGGTTGAAGAAGAAGAATAAAGTAGATCTTTTAGGGAGATGAAATACTAAACAAACCTCTCATGAATATTAAAGACAAAGCAACAAGAAGAACAAATTGGCATTGCCATCTCATCATGAAGTCCATGTAATCATTGTTAAGTTGTTGTACCAGTGTTGTCATAATGTCATGTGTGTCAATGTGTCTTTCCACATCATTTGTGGATGTAATGATGTAACTATCAAAAGGAAAGGACAAAATGTAATGTACGGAAGTCCAAGAGTCATATGTGGAATATGAAAAGTCACAAATTCATCTATGGACAAAAGAGTCTTTAGGAAAAGTCCAAAAATCATATAGAAGTCCAAATGTCATATTAGAATTCCAAGAGTCATGAGGGTTACTCAAGAATCATAGGGGATATGAAAGGTCATTCCTCTTGTTACAAAAGAAACCACATGACTCAACAAAATGGATTTTGGAGGCTTAGCCTTTGGAGAGCTAACCTTGGCTTCTCCAACTTAGCATAGGAGAAAAGATCATTCTTTGGAGAAGTAAGAAGTGACTTAATGTTCCACTATTGGAGCTAGTGGCTAGTCATTGTAACTATGTACTTGGATCTTTCACCTAATAATCATCAACTCATTGAGACAACAAAATTTCATGTCATAAATGTTGTAAGATTATTATTTGAATGTTTGCAATATATGTTGTTCTTATTTGTACTAAAGAAATTGAACTATTTCAACAACTTTGGTACTTATCTTGTTGAATGTATGTTGTATTTTATTTAATGTTCATTGTGTATGTGTGAACTATTTTTTCAGATAACTAATGAACCTTTCCTTTCTCTCTCGTGTCTCTCTTAGGATGGTACTATTACTTTCATTCTAGAGGCTCACTTTTATTTCCCTCTCGTGAGAGCCTCTGTTTACAAATTACAATTGGTGTTTCAAATTGTCAACTTACTTGCTGATTTCAAACGTCATGTGCATATTCTCTTATGTGATTTATTGCAGCCAAGGAAAAATTTAGAGTTATGGTGGCCGGGCTGATACTCTGGACGGGGCTCCTACTTCAAATGGTGTGAGGTCTAATTGGGACTTCACATCGGGGAGTCCCCCTTGGTTGATGGATTTCCAGCACCATGAACAAATACATAAGTGCTTCTACTTCCTTCTACATTTACTAACTGAAACTAACCGTATATTAGTAGTTATCCTAAATTGTTTTACTCATTGTAGGTGTAAACAAATGAGTTTATCGGCATTGCATTCGCCTCACTTCCTCTTTTGGCATTGACCATGGTCTTCAATGCTTCACAATGGTTTTCATCTCCAAGGTTGATTTTTTTGCAATATGTGGAATGTTTCATATTCTTTCAAGCCACTATGTTTGTTTTCTGGTCTTCCTACAGGTAAGCGTGAGAACATGACATGGGATGCACATTACTACCAGATTGCATGGAATTTTAGGATGAAGAATAACATAAACACTACAATTTTTTTTCCCTTTAAATTCTACTAACCAAAGCTTACCATGATTTTAGTAGATGTATCAAATTTTGTCCCTAGCCTCATATGTGTAATGAAATGACTTGAGATCCCCCTCTTCCTCCTAGCATTTACTATTACAAATTCAAATTTTCTTTAGACCTGCCAATCATTATGATGCTTTAATTGAGAAATCAGGTGTAGAAATGTATCAAACATGGCCCATTCTTGTGCAATAAGGCCCATCTTTGTACTCTTTCAATCGAACATGTCCTTTTAGGTGAGTTTCACCTCCTTCCTAATATATTAGATGTTAGTAGATATATTAGGTGTAGCAGGTATGTGAGATCTTCCCCCTTCCTTGGGTTATAATATAATGAATTGGGATCTTTTGTTTCCTCTCCATGCGTAATGCAATGAATTGGGATTTCGAAACCTTGTTGAACAGTATGGTGTATCCATGAAGACATCTATGGTACAAATGTATCTACATTTGGTTATTTAAAACAATGGGAAAATTATGGTATTGTGGTAAGTTCTATACAAAAAGTGTGGAGATTGGCTGGTTTTCTTTGTTAAGGAAACCATTATTACAATTTTGAACATAAATTATGGTTTCATTTTGAATCTTTCACTTTAAGAGCAATAATTTTTTTTTTTTTAAACAAGGAACTCCTTTTATAGTAGTTACATAAAAGTGACCCAATAAGAGAGATTCTGAATACATATGAAGTTGGGTGTCATATCTTTATGGATTTAAGTATCAAATAGGTGATCATCCAATATTGAAACATTTGTTCACATTCATAGATGCACGTAAAAAACACTAAAACTTCAGCTAAAAGGAGTTATTTCTGATCGTTTTTGTCTTGGCCTTGGGTTACATTTAGGGTCTCAAACACGAAAGTATCACCTATTTGACCTTGAGAACACTTAGTTCTTGATGTTCATGAGTTCTTTCTTGCTTCGCATAAATTGGTTCTTGGCCTCAAAGTTGTTTTATTGATATTTTATACTACATTTACAGGGTGATGGCTGTAGTTGCATCAAATTAATTTCTTTCATCCGTTGTTCAATCCTATATAGATGGGATGATTTTAGCCTTCTCGGTCCCTTTCTCCAATCCAAACATGTACTCTTGAATGAGATTTATCTTTTCCATTATCTTTACAGGACTTTGAACACATTTTCATTAAATTGATTTCTTTCATTTGTTGCTCAATCTTGTTTGAACTAGATTTCGCTTTTGAATGCTTTGGATTAGACCCTTTTTAAACAATTTCTTAACCTTCATAAAATTCCATCTCTCCAATCCAAACTTGTACGACTCTTGAAACCGATTAATTTCACACTAAGTGCGGGATTGCTTCTACCAAACCTATATTGAAGGCAATGTAAGTGATAATGGTCGGTTCCTAGATTTGTAGAATTTCATGCCACATCTTTTGCCTTGACACAATTTTGTATGTCTTTCCTTTGGGATATATCATTGTCTCTTTCGAAGAAAGGATTTGTGCTGGAATTTAATTTTCAGGAGATCCATCTACTCTCCATTTTCAATGGTCGGGTTTTCGTTGCTTGCTGATCTATATACGTTCAACATATCGACTTTTCATTTTCTTACTGAACTATGTACAACCCACTCATCTTTCCTTGGTTGCTTGTTGATAGTTCCAAGCAATGGCGACCTTGGTGGGTTTTGTCTCTGTTGGTTGGACTATTTTAATCCCTTACACGAGGGTCTTTATGGCTAATGAGTTATTTCTGAGATGTTCATCCATGCTTTGACTTTTGCAATGAACTGATGTTATAGCCTTTCATGAAGGTTTGTGTGGCCATGGCCTATTTTAAGAATCCATCCATCTCTCCACTTTTGTATTCTCTTTTTGGTTAATTTAAAGTTCTCCCTCTTATTGCAATGGAACTGCTCCATTATGTCAACCAATTTCCATCTTCAATCTTACATGCATTCCCTCTTCTTGTAATGGCACTATGATTATGTCAACAAAATTGTGATCTTTGTTTGGTTTTTTCTTCTTACTAAATTGATTTTAATTTGGTGAAAGAATTTATTTGAATTATTTGAATTCAAGATACATGCAATTTGTGGATGTTCAAATCCTCTTTGAGATTGATTTGTTGAGTTTTTTTATTTTGATTTTTAAAAACTTCTATGACGTTTCATTGCTCTCTACCTCAATCTTATATTTTTACCCTTTGTTTTTTCTTTCTTCGAAAGGTCAATATAGTTATTATTGAAGATGAGCATATGAACATATGGTTTGGTTATATGGTTGGATACTGAGTTTTAAGGAGGAGGTTCCTCTATCATGGTAGAGTTTGAGATTAATTTAGTGATTATTTTTTATTCTCTGCCTTATTACTACATTAATATACGTGTTTCCTCAAAGTTATTACTATGACATAAGTGGTTATCTAGCTCATGTTTCACTTTCAATTCTAGCCCATCCTTATGATTTCCATTCCATTAAGACATCATTGAGAATATTTAATCTGAGCTTTTATTTGAGACACTCATCTCTGTATGATCTCCATTTGTTCCATCCTAGTTTCTTAATCTTATTCTGTAGTTTAGGTACTATTTCTGTCTTCTACTTCCTTCTACATATACTAACCAAATCTTATCATATGTTAGCAGATATCCTAAAAAAACATTCCTCATGGTAGGTTTAAAGAAATGAATTTATTGGTATTGCATTCACCTCGCCTCCTCTTTCGACATTGATCGTGGTCTTCAATATTTCGCAATGGTTTTCATCTCCATGGTGAAATTTTGTCCAATATGTGGCCTGTTTTGTATCCTTTCAAGCCACCATGTCTGTTTTATGGTCTTCCTATAGGCGAGCACCTACCAATCATTATGATCATTATGATGTTTTAATTGAGAAATTAGGTCTAGAAATGTATCAAACATGGGCGATTCTTGTGCAATATGGCCCATCTTTGTACTTTTTCAATTAGCCTGTCCTTTTCAAGTGAGTGTCACATTCTTCATAATATATTGGATGTTGATTTATTAGGTGTAGCAGGTATGTCAGATCTTCCCCCTACCTTGGATTGTAATATAATGAATTGGGATTTTCCCTTGCCCCTCCATGCCTAATGCAATCAATTGGGATTTCCAAATCTTGTTGAACATTATGGTGTATCCATGAAGAACTCCATGGTACAAATGTATCTACATGTGATTATTTAAAACAACGGGAAAATTATGGTATTGTGGTCGGTTCTAAACAAAAATATGTGGAGATTGGCTTGTTAAGGAAATCAATATTGTTTTGAGCATAAATTATCATTTCATTTTGAATCTCTCACTTTAAGAGCAACATCTATTTATTTATTTTTTTAAAACTAGCATTTGCACCAGACGTTGCAAAGAAAACGCCGTAAGGCAATGGATAACATATAACACTATGTAAAGCCATCAATAACATATGACACTAATTAACACTTTTTTGACCCACCACCTCCGAGCTGGCACCCGCTGCACTGGCAACCAACACCCGCGCAATTTCAAACGAGCCCTCGCACCAAACATTCATTTGCTCCATTTGCACAACCGGAACAGGTCCTCTCGAGCATTCGTTTCTCCCGCTCACGGTGCTTGCTCATTTGCTCCATTCGCACAACTAGAACAGGTCCTCTCGAGCATTCGTTTCTCCCGCTAAAATATAATTGCAAGTGAATCTCATTTTTGTGTCAGATCAACAACCTTTTTCTCGAACTTCTTGTTCCTACTTGCTGAAAGAAAACTGTGTTTTTTGTTATCAACCTTGAATATTTCTTTCATGTCTTCTCTTGCATTATTATGGCGATCTAGGTTCTATGTCAAATGAAGTAACCAGACTGTCATAAGATTAGGCTAGTAATGCAAGCAAGGCGATGACTGCATGTACATTTTGAATTGGTGCCTCAACAGGTGCTAGCATCTCTAACAATTTTTTGAAGTGATTGATGTTGTTGGCCACATCTTATGTTGTCATCTTTATTTGTGAAAACTTCCTCAACTATATCTTAGGATGACAGCTTGATATTCATAAATGTTAAACATCTTGAATTTCAATTGATTGTTGTGTTTGGCTACATATTAGGAGCCTCCTCTTTATTTGGTGAAGGAAACTCCTCTTTTATTGGATGGGGTTTCATATTGTCAAGGAAACTCCATTTAAAATATTAATGTACATTCGGCATACATTGTGATTACAATTCTAATCTACGGTGACACGCTGTGAGTCAAAGGTTAATGAATTTAAATTTGAAGATAAAAGTACAAACCAAAACAAATCTCTTCATTAAAGAATCTTGAGCATATTAGTTGATGATTAACAAAATAGAGTGGTGATTAACCCAATGTCTTAAGAAACCCAGATTAATTCAGACAACGTATGGTTAACCAAGTTACATTTACAGAAGACAAATAAATTCTGATTCGTAAATTGACAAGTTTAGACCATAAATACCTCTGTAATACCCTCGGGCTGCCCAACTCTAGGAATGGAAACAGTTGCCAAGAACAAGAATTGAAATCGCCTTAAAACCGTATGAAAACAGAACAAAATTGTTTCACTTAGCAAATAACAGTGCTTGAATATAAAACTTTTTAAAGACGATTTGCAACATAATTGTCCGAATTATATAATTTGAATGATCTGGACGAGCCTAAAAAACAACGGGCCAAGTTTCTGTCAAACTCAAGATAGGTCATTTTTTTTCCATGCGCACAGGGTTGCTATTGATATAACAGCACAAGGCTACGCATGCAGGGAAGAAAGACATGAAGAGTCTCTGCGAAGGGTCTCATCACCAGCAGAAGAGTCTCATCGCCAGCAGGCAGTCTCTGCGAAGAGTCTCATCGCCAGCAGGCCAGTCCTGGCTTTTCATGGCCCATTACCATGGGAAAAAAACCATTTTTCTATGAAAAAAACAGATTAAAAAATAACATAACATAGTAACTTGCCGGATGAAAAGCTTTACCAAATTGCCTTTCATTTTTCAACATATCTCCTCTCAGCAAACATCTGCGATTATTATTTTTCCACCCTATAGCCAAGGTCCAAGAGTACGGATCAGTAGATTTTAAATATATCCATAACATAGCATTCCGGCACAACAATGCACAATTTGTATATACATTGTGAAAATTACTTCTCATCCATTCATGTGAAAGAAAAAGCACGATCAAAAGAAACCTTCACCAGCATATATTACAATCAAATTTCAATCATACAACTACAAACAATTGATATAAAAATAGAAAACACACAAGATAAAATGAAAATCAACCAAATGAAACACAAGATCAAAGAAAATTGAAACAGCCAAAATTAAAAAAATCAAAGAAAATTCAAACATAGGAAAAATGAAAATCAACCAAATAAAATACAAGATCGAAGAAAATTGATACATAGGAAAATTAAGAAATGATTATACATCCAAGATTATAAAAGAAAAAAAACAGAACAAGGGCAAGATAGAAACTATAACCAGTTACAGTAATTAAAGAATATATAAAGTGCAGTAATTAATTACCTAGAATGAAGAATACACCCAAATTACAGGAATTAAAGAAGCTATAAAATAAATAGCATAAAAATTATACCCAAATTACAGTAATTAAAAAAAAATCTAGAATATGTCTAAACAAAAGCAAAATCTCAAGATGCTTATGCTTGTGAGCGCCGTATCAGATTGGATGGGGTTTCATATTGTCAAGGAAACTCCATTTAAAATATTAATGTACATTCAGCATACATTGTGATTACAATTCTAATCTACGGTGACACGCTGTGAGTCAAAGGTTAATGAATTTAAATTTGAAGATAAAAGTACAAACCAAAATGAATCTCTTCATTAAAGAATCTTGAGCATATTAGTTGATGATTAACAAAATAGAGTGGTGATTAACCCAATTTCTTAAGAAACCCAGATTAATTCAGACAGCGTATAGTTAACCAAGTTACATTTACAGAAGACAAATAAATTCTGATTCGTAAATTGACAAGTTTAGGCCATAAATACCTCTGTGATACCCTCGGGCTGCCCAACTCTAGGAATGGAAACAGTTGCCAAGAACAAGAATTGAAATTGCCTTAAAATCATATGAAAACAGAACACAATTGTTTCGCTTAGCAAATAACAGTGCTTGAATATAAAACTTTTTAAAGACGATTTGCAATGTAATTGTCCGAATTATATAATTTGAATGATCTGGACGAGCCTGGAAAACGACGGGCCAAGTTTCTGTCAAACTCAAGACATGTCATTTTTTTTCCATGCGCACAGGGTTGCTATTGATATAACAGCACAAGGCTACGCATGCAGGGAAGAAAGACATGAAGAGTCTCTGCGAAGAGTCTCATTGCCAGCAGAAGAGTCTCATCGCCAACAGGCAGTCTCTGCGAAGAGTCTCATCGCTAGCAGAAGAGTCTCATCGCCAGCAAGCCAGTCCTGGCTTTTCATGGCCCATTACCATGGGAAAAAAACCATTTTTCTATGAAAAAAACAGATTAAATGAACGGCAGAAAACACTCCAATCATCTAACACACATAATCAATGGCTCAGGATCGCACACGTCACATTATAGGGATGTCTTTCTCAGAGGAACGCCTTACGGCGTAATTATTAATAAATAAACAATTAATAATATATGTGAAACAAAATAATAATCACTCGTTCTACAAAAATTTAATTGAAATAAATAATATATGCAACCACACACATCAATTATAGCTAATCCATCATATAAATGCCATTCTATTAAAAAATTATGTGAACGTTAAACAAGATTTCAACGCAGTGCCACTGTTGAAATATCTATTTTTCAAAAGAAACCACATGCTTTCAGTAAATTGCTAGTTCTATTTCATAAATTACAATCCTAATTAAAAATGGAAATAGAAAAAAGCTCCCCTCCCAAACTAATTACCATTTTACTAAAAACAGTCAAACAATTATTTCTGGATGATGTAAGTTTGGCAAATCTGTTGCTATTAAAAAGAGTCAGACAGGTTATCCTTTCTGAATGATGCAAGTTTGACAGATCAGTGACTGAAAGAGTTAGTCCTCATATACTTCCCAGATTTCGGTTTCTAAAAGAGTTAGTGTCCTCATATACTTCCCAGCTCTGGTTTTCTAAGATGTAGCTCACTTGGATCCAAACAGTCATCTACCTTCATAAAATCTGTTCTGTCTGTTTATTTTACATGTAATTCATTTGAATTCCAATGTCATCCTTACACCATTGCCTTTCTTGTAGTGTATTTCTCTAACTCAATACATTCTACATAATCCAAAATCTCAATAAAAGCAGCCAAGTTGATACTACATTTATGTTGAGCACATTAATGGAAAAGATAACTGATTACACAACAAATTCTTATTTGTTCTTCCATAATAGATTCTATGTCATTAATCATTATGAAGTTCCATTTCCCAACACTTCTGTCATCAAAATGGTGAGACCATCAATATATATATCAACCAGAGCAAGTTAAAAAACATTTTCCACCATTCAGAATAGATATATATCACAAAATTCATCAACCAGAGAAAGCAAATAAAGGACAAATTTCAAAGTCAAAAGTTCCACTATTCAGGTTATAGTATGGAAAAAAAAAAAACAAAGGTATGTAGATATTCACAGTCAAAATTCATGGGGAGAGTACTTCGGAAAGAAAACTGTGGACTACTTAAACCATCCAAAGTTTAGGGCAAACTTAATTTTATCCTCCCCCTTCTCTAATTTAACATCTTTCTTAAAACTAATTAATTTAGGTTTAAGAAACCACAACCTGGTTCTCTTGCCCTCTTCTAATTTTTCCAACGTTCAAATTCTCTCCTACAGATTTATCTTGGATTCAATGCGATATAATCATGGCCTGGCTCTCTTCCATTTCCCATAAGCTCATCAGTTGTCTGGCCCTGATAATGGGTGAAGTATTCACCTAAATGTTTCAAGAAGTACACACATGGTCTTCCTCTCTTCTATCTCACTTCAGCTGTCTCGCCTTGACGATGGATGAAGTGTTCGCCCAAATGTTATGTTTCAAGAAGTACACACATGGTCTTCCTCTCTTCTATCTCACTTCAGCTGTCGCGCCCTGATGATGGATGAAGTGTTCGCCCAAATGTTTCAAGAAGTTTACCCAGCTTTCGTTCAGAAATATTCCCCAACACCTAGGGCAGGCAAACTCACTCCAACAGTGAAAGAAATATTCCCCAACACAAAACTAAGGAAAGCAAAATCACTCCAACATACCCTGTGATCTAATCAGAAGTAAACAAAAACCAAACCTAATTAATTATAATTGCTCCTCATGAATAACATTAACCGTACATACTTTTTAGGGCATACATTTGTAAATCAATGGTACCTCAACCAAAAAAGGAGAAAGATGAGAATGGATTTTCGCATTTTCAATCTGAAAATGATAGTGTGTTATTTCAAACCGATAACAGTTATCATCATAATAGGATGAATACAAAAGACAGAGAGGATACAAAAAGCCCATTAACATCATAACCAGACTGAAGGTACAAACAACCATTAACCCATTAGATGGACAGTACGAAATCTCATTCATTATATAAAGAACCATAAGAGATCCGAATAGTATGGCAATGAATCTTAATTGTTTAAGGTATAAAAATGTATTTAGCAAACAATAACAACAAATGAAAGAAATTATGAATACGAGGAACTCACTGTGACAGTAACAACGACCACTACTGAAAATTCATTTCTCTGAAAATGGTACAGATTCAATTAAACCCTTTCTCTTCCTTCTCCATTGCTTCATATCGGCTATCTGTGTTCATCATCATTTTCTGCCGCCTGACTCCACACAAAACAGCGTTGTTCTCTCACGATACAAAATCCCCGAAACGGCTTTCTTCCAAGTTTCTGTCAAACTCAAGACAGGTCATTTTTTTTCCATGCGCACAGGGTTGCTATTGATATAACAGCACAAGGCTACGCATGCAGGGAAGAAAGACATGAAGAGTCACTGCGAAGAGTATCATCGGCAGCAGAAGAGTCTCATCGCCAGCAGGGAGTCTCTGCGAAGAGTCTCATCACCAGCAGGCCAGTCCTGGCTTTTCATGGCCTATTACCATGGGAAAAAAACCATTTTTCTATGAAAAAAACAGATTAAACGAACGGCAGAAAACACTCCAATCATCTAACACACATAATCAATGGCTCAGGATCGCACACGTCACATTTTAGGGATGTCTTTCTCAGAGGGAACACCTTACGGCGTAATTAGAGGACGGCCAAAAGTTGTTCGACAAAATGCCTGAACGAAATGTAGTTTCATGGAATACAATGATAGCAGGATATGCTCAGATTGGACGCATGGAGTATGCATGCCAATTATTTGAGAAAATACCCAAACGAGATGTTGTGTCATGGACTTCGGTTATTATCGGATATGCCAAGAATGGATGTTTTAAAGAGTCATTGGATCTCTTTTCCTGTATGCATGAGGGGTGTGTTTACCGAAACCAATTTACATTCACCGGTGTTTTGAGTGCATGTGCCAGCCTTGAAGTCTTGCTACCAGGCAAGCAGGTCCATGCTGACAGTATTAAAATGGGTTTTCAATTTGATATTTCTGTGGGTAATGCAGCAATTAACATGTATGCCAAATGTGGAAGCATAGATAATGCACGGCAACTGTTTGATACAATGCCTGAACGAGATGTAGTTTCGTGGACTTCAGTTATCGCAGGATATGCCCAGAATGAGTATGTCAAAGATGCATTGGAATTCTTTGCCCGGATGCTTAGTACTGGTACAATGCCTAACCAGTCCAACCTAACTTGTGTCCTGGGCATATGCACGAGCCTAGCAGCCCTTGAAGATGGCAAGCAAATCCATGCTCACACTGTCAAAACTGGTTTTGTGTCAAATGTAAATGTGGGCAATGTCCTTGTTAGTATGTATGCGAAATGTGGGGAAATTGATGATGCGCGTCTGTTCTTTGAGAGGATGTGTGAAAGTAATGTGCTGTCATGGAATTCTATGATTGTGGGATATGCAGAGAATGGAAGAACAGATGAGGCACGGCAGCTCTTTGATGAAATGCCTGAAAGAATTGTGGAATCTTGGAATGTGATGATTGTGGGATATGCTCGGAATAAAAAAACATTTGATGCCCGTGTACTATTTGAGAAAATTCCCGAGGCAAATGTCATATCATGGACTGCTGTCCTTATAGGATATGTTCAGAATGGACAAGATGAGGAAGCCCTGCAGCTTTTTTCTCGAATGGGACAATCTTGTGTGAAACCTAATAACTCCACCTGGGCAGTTGTTTTAAGTTCATGTGCTGACCTAGCAACCCTAGAACAGGGCAAACAAGTTCATGCTCAAATAATCAAAGTGGGATTCGAGTCAGATGTTTTTGTGAGAAGTGTCATAGTTGACATGTATGCTAAATGTGGGAACCTAGATGATGCACGGCTATCATTTGATAAAATTTATAAACCTGACACGGTCTTGTGGACCACAATTATATCAGCGTATGCTCAGCATGGACATGGTAGGGAGGCATTACTACTCTTTGAAAAAATGCAACAAGCAGGCTTGACTCCAAATCACGTTACATTTCTTGGTGTTCTGGCTGCATGTAGTCATATAGGCCTAGTGGACAAAGGCTGGCACTATTTCTTTTCCATGAGTCAGCATCATGGTATTAGACCAAGAGTGGAGCACTATGTCTACATGGTAGATATTCTTGGTCGTTCAGGGCACTTGGATGAAGCAGAGGACCTTATCAACTCCATCCCTTATGAGCCTGATGCTATTCTGTGGAAGGCCTTGCTTGGTGCTTGCAGAGTCCATGGAAACCTTGATATAGGCAGACGTGCAGCAGAACACCTTTTTGATTTGGAACCTCAAAATGCAGCTGCCTATGTCTTGCTGTCAAATATTTATGCTGTTGCAGGCAAGTGGGATGATGTTGCAAAGGTGAGAAGAATGATGAAAGATAGGGAGGTAAAGAAGAATCCTGGATGTAGTTGGATTGAAATCAAGAATGTGGTGCACAAATTTATTGTAGGAGATAGATCTCACCCACAGTCAGATAGAATTTATGCAATGCTGGATCACTTGTCTAAGCGGATGAAGGAGGCAGGATATATGCCTGACACAAAATCTATACTGCTTGATGTGGAGGAGCAGCGCAAGTAACAGAGTTTCTTTGTCACCACAGTGAGAAGCTAGACGTTGCCTTAGGGCTTGACAACACAGTTCCATGGTTGCTTACTTGTACAGTCACAAACCTTTGAATTTGTTGTGATTGCCACATTGCCATCAAGTACCCTTACAAGATCATCGGGAGTGAAATTGTTACTCTCGATGCATACTGATTCCATTATCTCAATTATGGAATTTGATTTTCTGGGGATTATGATTTATCTATGATAATAATTTAAACTCCCCTCATTCATTAATTCTTCATTTATGATGTAATATTGGAGAAATGACAACAGGTTCAAAACTGCAAATATTATCTGATATATAAACGGTGCCATCAACGACACAGACCTGTTTATTTTTAAATCAAGGTACAGGATGTATGTGAGAACACTTCTCAAATGGCATGTCACCTTTAGGACAACTTTTCATGCCATTCTTAGTATAAACATATTAGAAGAGCTTGATTTCTATCACATTGACAGGAAACAATGAAACAGCTGAATATCTTTGATGCCTAGGTATGTCTGCTACTTCTGACAGAAGCTCTTGTATTATTGGGTTCTTCTCTCATAGATTTTTGGATCTCTGTTAAACACCATTGTTTTTCTGCTCATGCATCTTAAGACTATCTAATAATTTCTATTAACAGAAGAAAGCTTGTGGCTAAACATTTTTGAAAGTGATGAACGTGAAATTTTAAGTTTTTCTGATTTGAGTTTTGGCACATACCAGGAGAAAGTCACAGAGGTAGCATCTTATTTTCTGATCTTGTGTCGAGTACTCTATGAACGGAGCTTTCGCAAAGGTAAGAGACAGACATTTTAAAGCAAGTAGGCTGACAAAACAAATATAATGTCCAACTGAATAGATATAAATGGAATTTGAATTTATGCATCACATTAGGGTAAAGTAAAATAAATTTAAAAATGGTACACTTACAATTTTTTTTTTGATGTTACAGGGAAGACAAGCCTTGCTAGGATGCATCCATCAATAAGCAGCTATATTGTAGGTTGATAAGAGTTCAAAACTTCAAACTTTCAAAACAAGCTAAATTCAAAATTTTGATCAATCTTTCTGTAGGAACACGGTTTTCCTCAGTTAGTTTTACTTGTTTGCATTTTCTGCTTCTAGTTTACAAAATCACCTACTATATAATGGATTGGAGTATTAGTTCCAATTGCTTTATATATATAGTCTGGAGACATTGGGAATCAGGACAGTGCTGTGTATTGGCCAATGTCGTTAATACAACAATGGTGATGGAGGAAAAAATGATGCTGCATTCTCTGAAGGAGAAGAGGGATTTCTGAAAATACGAAACCAGTCTGATGATGTACATAGCATAGAAACTGAATAGGGGATATAAATCTAATGTGTCTTGCAGCCTAAATCTTCATCGCATGATATTTTCCTATGTATTGACTGGATGCAATGTGGTGACATAAATTTGCAAAAATCAAACCTGTGTAGCAAGAGTTACATAAGATAGACCATTAAATTCCAGAAATTTGTGACAATTTTATTGTGTGCAGAGTTGAATTAACTTTACAGAAAGCTATATCTATTAGTGCCCTTTTAACTCCTAAAGCCTTGGATAAAATATATATTTATAAATTGTACAATAAAGATCTGAAATTATATATAGAATTTAATAAAAAAATTAATAAACAATTTCTTTAATTGAACATGAAGTGTTCGCCCAAATGTTTCAAGAAGTTTACCCAGCTTTCGTTCAGAAATATTCCCCAACACCTAGGGCAGGCAAACTCACTCCAACAGTGAAAGAAATATTCCCCAACACAAAACTAAGGAAAGCAAAATCACTCCAACATACCCTATGATCTGATCAGAAGTAAACAAAAACCAAACCTAATTAATTATAACTGCTCCTCATGAATAACATTAACCGTACATACTTTTTAGGGCATACATTTGTAAATCAATGGTACCTCAACCAAAAAAGGAGAAAGATGAGAATGGATTTTCGCATTTTCAATCTGAAAATGATAGTGGGTTATTTCAAACCGATAACAGTTATCATCATAATAGGATGAATACAAAAGACAGAGAGGATACAAAAAGCCCATTAACATCATAACCAGATTGAAGGTACAAACAACCATTAAGCCATTAGATGGACAGTACGAAATCTCATTCATTATATAAAGAACCATGAGAGATCCGAATAGTATGGCAATGAATCTTAATTGTTTAAGGTATAAAAATGTATTTAGCAAACAATAACAACAAATGAAAGAAATTATGAATACGAGGAACTCACTGTGACAGTGACAACGACCACTACTGAAAATTCATTTCTCTGAAAATGGTACAGATTCAATTAAACCCTTTCTCTTCCTTCTCCATTGCTTCATATCGGCTATCTGTGTTCATCATCATTTTCTGCCGCCTGACTCCACACAAAACATCGTTGTTCTCTCACGATACAATGTGTTCATCATCATTTTTTTCCGCCTGACTCCACACAAAACAACGTTGTTCTCTCACAATACAAAATCCCCGAAACGACTTTCTTCCAAGTTTCTGTCAAACTCAAGACAGGTCATTTTTTTTCCATGCGCACAGGGTTGCTATTGATATAACAGCACAAGGCTACGCATGCAGCGAAGAAAGACATGAAGAGTCTCTGCGAAGAGTCTCGTCGCCAGCAGAAGAGTCTCATCGCCAACAGGCAGTCTCTGCGAAGAGTCTCATCGCCAGCAGACCACTCCTGGCTTTTCATGGCCCATTACCATGGGAAAAAAACCATTTTTCTATGAAAAAAACAGATTAAACGAACGGCAGAAAACACTCCAATCATCTAACACACATAATCAATGACTCAGGATTGCACACGTCACATTTTAGGGATGTCTTTCTCAGAGGGAACGCCTTACGGCGTAATAAGGAATCATCCAATATTGACACAATTGTTCACATTGATAAATGCACATAAAAATAACTGAAACTTTAGCTAAAAGGAGTTATTTCTAATCGCTTTGGTCTCGATTTCGTTCCTAGCCTTGGGATGCATTGCGGGTCTCAGACATGAAAGTTCTTTGACCTTGAGAACATTTAGTTCATGATGTTCATGAGTTCTTAATTGCTTCAAATAAATTGGTTCTTGGTCTCGAAGTTATTTTATTGATATTTTCCACTACATTTATAGGGCGATTGATGTACTTGAATCACGTTAATTTCTTTCATTCGTTGTTCAATCCTGTATAGTTGGGATGCTTTTAGCCTTCTCAGTACCTATTCTCCAATCCAAACGTGTACTCTTAAATGAGATTGATATTTTCTATTATCCTTACGGGACTGTGAATACATTTGCATTGAATTGATTTCTTTGAATTGTTGCTCAATCTTGTTCAAACTATGTTTCCCTTTTGAATGCTCTGGGTTAGACCCGTTTTAAACAGTTTCTTAACGTTCCTCGGTTCCATTTCTCTAATCCAAACTTGTACCACTCTTGAAACAAATTAATTTCACACTAAGTGCGGGATTGCTTCTACAAAACCTATATTGAAGGCAATGTAAGAGATAATGGTTGGCTCCTAGATTTGTAGAATTTCAAGTCTCGTCTCTGGCCTTGACATGATTTTGTACGTCTTTCCTTTGGGATATATCATTATCTCTTTCGAAGAAAGGGTTTGTGCTGCTATATAATTTTTACGAGATCCACCTAATAGTTCCAAGCAATGGAAATTTTTGTAGGTTTGGTCTCTGTTGTTTAGACTATCTGATTACCTTTCTCAAGGGTGTATTTGGCCAATGATTTGTTTTTGAGATGTTCGTCGATCCTTTGAATTTTTAAATGAACAGATGTTATAGCCTTTCACGAAGCTTTGTGGAACCTGAGCTATTTTAACAATTCATTCATCCCTCCACTTTTGTATCCATCCCTCCACTTTTGTATTCTCTTCTTTGAGATGTTCGTCCATCCTTTGAATTTTGCAATGAATAGATGGTATAGCCTTTCATGAGGCTTTTTGTGGCTATGACCTATTTTAAGAATTTATCCATCCCTCCACTCTTGTATTCTCTTCTTGGTTAATTTAAAGCTCTCCCTCTTCTTCCAATGGCACTGCTCCATTATATCAACCAATTGCCATGTTCAGTTGGTATTTCTTCTTACATGCATTCACTCTTCTTCTAAGGGCATTGCCATTATGTCAACCAAGTTGTGATCTTTGGTTGATTTTTTTTCTTCCTACTGAATTGGTTTTGATTTTGTGGAAGAATTTATTTCGATTTGAGATACATGCAATTTGTGGATAGTTCAAAGCTTCGATTGATTTGGTGAGTTTTTGATTTTTAAGTTTAAAAAATTCTAGGATGTCTCATTGCTCTCTACGTCAATCTTAGGTTTCCCTCGTTGGTTTTTCTTTTTGTGAATGGTCAATATAGTTATTATTGAAGATGAACATATGGTTTGGTTATATGGTTGAAACCTTGAGTTATTAGGAGGATGTTCTTATATCATCAATTGAGTTAGTGAGTATTTTTATTTTCTGCTTTATTACGATGTTAATATGCTTGTTTCACCAAAGCTATTACTATGACATAAGTTGTTATTTAGCTTTTTATTTCACTTTCAATTCTAGCCCATCCTTATGATTTCCATTCCATTGAGACATCATTGAGAATATTTAGTCCGAGCTTCTATCTATGCCATTTATTCCATCAGAGTTTCTTAATCTTAGTATGTAGTTTAGGTACTATTTTTGTCTTATCTTTGGACATAAAGAATAGATTGTTTTAATTTGAGTGTTATATTAGTCTGTTTGGGCAAACTTTTGTTATTGCTTTAATAACAAGGAATTTATCTATATGTTGATGCCATCATTATTTCTCTTCGGTAGAATCTTATTCTAGAAACTTTTGTTATTGTTTTAATAACAAGGAATTTATCTATATGTTGATGCCATCATTATTTCTCTTTAATAGGATCTTATTTTAGAGTAACATTTACCAATAAATTAGGATTTATTTGTTTATCAATATCTACTTTCATGTCTCACTTACTTAATATTGTACAATAATTTTTTTGTTTTTTTGGTTTTAATTCCTCATCCAAAATTCTAAATGCTCAATTGTTTGCCCATGTTACCTTAAAAACAATAAAAATGAGCTATTCAATCAATGCAACATATACATTAACATAAATTAATAATTAATAAATAAATCTAACCAACTAATCCTTACCATTACCTAATTTGGTAGATAGCTAATCTATGAGAAACACAGATGTTGATATATTCAATATTGTTGAATATATGTTACAAGTGTTAATATAAAAAATAAACAAATAGTTGATTATTGAATAAACTATCCGACCCACTTGTTCCCACTTGTAGTTTTAATGGGTCATGGGTTCAATAAACCAATTAACATGAGATATACACATGTTGAATTCTCATACAACTACCAATAGATGGTTATATTAGTTTGAATAAAGTCCTCTAGTTACACATTGCATTAACCCTCATCAAGTTATCCTAATAAGTGTTAGCCTTAACTTCTTCTCCAACGAAAAGTATAATTTATGGAAAATTTAAAGTGTGTTTTGACTTTTTAAAGTGTTGTGACTTTTAAGAAGAGATTCGTTCACTTGAAAAAGTGACTTTATAAAAGATAATTCATCTTTTTAAAAGGAACTTCACTAAAAAAAAATTAATGGGAGTTTAAAAGGATTGAAAACCAAAACTTTTTTTTTTTTCGAGAAATAAGGTGTATAAATTTTATGTTTGAAGTGATGAAAGGTTTAATGATTTTTTAAGATATATGGTGAGAAGTGATAAATGTAAATTTTTTGATTTTGGAGTAATAAGGTGATTTTTTTTTTTTTTTAATTAATTAATTTATTTAGAGTGATAAGAGAATTTTTTTAGAGAAACTTTTTATTGTAATTTAAAGTAATGTTTTACTTTGAGAGATTGAGTCGGTGAACATTTAGTTTTCGAAGATAATTTGCTTCCAAGGAGGTCTAGAACTTTGCGAAGACTTTATGATGATGTGAAAGTTGATGTACCTCAATATTTAATAAAAACATATATCTTTTGTGGTGTTGACATGTGCTAGATCTGCTCGAAATTGAATAAGGGGATCTTAGGTACACCTTGTGTAGTGATTGATTGTGCATATTTTGTGTCTAGTTTTGACACTACAAATATCTTATCTAACATACAAAAGGAGTCTAAAGCAAGTGAATGAAACAAGAACATTAATCAAAGCACCTGAAATTAAGAAACTGCAACGAGCATTCAATCAAACACAAACAATCATATGGATTTGCGCAACTACAACACATAATCAAAGTTGGAAACATCAACATTCTACATCAACAAGAAAATTCACCCAAGGCAAATAAAGTTAATGAAGTAGAAAACTCAAGCATTCCAAGGCAAATTCTACATCAACATTCAAAGACAATTGGTCATTGTGTAACTTGCAAAATCATAATTTGTAAGTTAACTTGTAAATAAATTCACACAAAATTGAGTTGAAATGTAAAGGTGCATTCTTGGTCGAAACCAACAGCCAAATTGTGAATTTATAGGAGGTAAAGTGAGTCAATTCTGCTCATCTGAGTCAATTAAGTGAGTCAATTCTCCTCAACTGAGTCAATTAAGTGAGTCAATTCTCTTCAAGTGAGTCAATATCATTTGAACTTGTCATTGTAAACATTGGGTGTATTTTCTGTGGTATCTGACACCCTCATCCTAGTAGAAAATTCAAGTGACCGTGAGTTCAACCATTCCATTGATAAAATAAATCGGGCACACAAGTTCAAGAATTCAAGCGAGCAAGATATTCAAATCCCGCAAGTGTTACAACCAACCATCAAGAAAAATCAAGCGAGAAAGTACAAGCAAGCGTGGAAAAACTCATAATGGGTAAAGGAGGAAAACGTCTTCAAAGTGTAGAATTGGAGATTAAAGATTTCCAAGATTGTAATCATGAGTTACAAAACAAAGTTGAAATACCAGAATTGAAGTTGAAGCAAAGTCAAATCTTAATCAATCACATGACTAGTACATTAGAAGAGTGAAAGAATTTCAAATTGAGCTCAAAGTTAGAAAAAACTCATTCATGCACTTCAAATTAAGTTAAGTGAAAAACAAGATTTACTTGATGCACAATGTGTAGAGAAGACAAATGCAAGTTGTGACACAGAAGACCTCATCACAACATCAAATGAAAGTTGTGATACAAGTGATATTATTCAACATATTAATGAAGGTTGCAACACAGATGATCTAGTCAAGCAAGTTGATATAAGTTGCGAAACAGATGAACTAATCAAACAGGTTGATGTCAGTTGTGTCACAAGTGATATTATCCAACCAATTGTACTACTTAATGATGCAACAAGTAGCACCAAAGTTCAAATTGATCAGTTTGATGTAGCATTTCAAACCAATGAACCTTTAATGATTGTTGCCCAGTGTGACAGGGAAGGTTTAATAAATCAAGGACTGGAAAACAACAAAAAGTATGAAAAACAACAGCATCATAATCTTTCCAAGAAGGTGATCAGACCTTGAGAAGAAATATCCTTCAACAAAGATCGATATGGCCTAGGGTACAACAAAGAAAACACTTTGTTTGTTCTAGATTTCTCAAAATCAGTTCAATTTGTAAGTGCTGGTTTTCTCGACAATGATCAGAATATGGTTAAGTGTAAGCATTGTAAATGAAATGGACATATGGAGAGTAAATTTTTTGACCTCCATCCTTGTCACCATTGTGGCAAGAAAAATCATTCATCCGAAAGATGCAACAAGCGAAATCAACCACCTAGAGTAAAGATCAATTATGCATGGATTGATCCTTGGAAGTGGTCATCTACATTCAAACAATTGTCTATGTGTTACTGAAGGATTCAATCTCACATGAAGACAACCATTGCAACAAATAGTCAAATGAGGATGGTACTCTCATGCACCTAAAAGCGAGAGTACAACAGTGAAACTCTCCTACACTTGAAGGTTGGGAGTTTAGAAATCAAGTGCAAATAATTGTCTCTCCTTTCAGCTGACAAAGGGGGGAAATGATAATGGAATTGAAGGTGGTTGTCAGACTGAAAGTCTCGACAACATTAGAAAAATCAGTCAGTGGGAAGTCTTTATCAAATCAGCCAGTGGGCATCCTAATCAGCCAGTGGGTGATCAACATTTTTTGCCATCATCAACATTAAGTAGCCACTGGGTAGTTTCGCATTAACAAATTTTCCAGTGGGCATTTAACAACAAAAGCAACAGTGAGTAGTTTTCAACAAACCACAATGAGCATTTTTGACATCAGCAAATTCGCCAGTGGGCATTCTCAATATTTTGTGAGTGGACAAAGCAAATTCACCAGTGGGCATCATCAACATTTTGTCAGTGGACAAAAGATGTTGATTGAAGGACAAATGGATCCTTTTGCATCTTGGCACATCATGGACTCATCAAACAAATTTCAGAGATGAATCAGACTTGCAGCTAATTCACGTTCTCCTCATATCAGAGTTTTTTCAGCATCGAGCTTTGGCGGACTTTTAGGCAATATTTTTTAGGATCAACAGTTTCAACATGAGAACTTGGAAGATGGTTCCTGGTTCTTGTTTTGGAATTATCATTGGGGGGGAATGTTAGCCTCACTCTCACGTGTTTTAAAAAATTATAAGTCCAAAATAATTAAATTAATTAAAATCAAGAAAGTTGGATTGAATCCTACCTTTCTAGATTGAGTTTGTTCCTCATGGTTAGGAGTCAGTTTAGGCCTAGTTGGTTGGGAGATTCTCTCCAACTAGTTAGGCTCCTAGATTAGTTTTTGGTTGAGAGATTTGCTTAAACATGGTGTCCAAGATAGACACACTATCTTGAAACAAATTTTCCTCATGTATTTATTTGTACTATTATCATTATTTGTATATTACATTAAGAGTGTGAGGAATATAATACAATGAGGCTCCGACCTTTTCAGCCATGTATGATTTGTGTATATTTCTGTTGTTCATTTTATTAATGTTTTATTAGTTGATTAAATTCTTTCAATAAGTAATCCTAGTACGCTATTTTCCATTTTGTCGTTTATATCCTTTTCTGAAAGTATTATTCCATTCTCTAACTCCATTCCTACATTCAACATTATTTTGCATGAATATATTTGAAACTAAGAAAGTATCCCACAAGAAGTTGGGCATGTAAGTTTGAAGGCGAGACTAGATCTACACATTACATGTATTGGCTCATTAAAAAAATCACCGTAATGATCATATTATTGTCACATAAACTGCAGTGTAAAGGTGATCAATTAAAATTACTGACAAACATGACTTGTGGATTTCATTAGGTCATCAATAGTGTCATTCTTTTGCACATCAAGGTTCATTGTCCATGAGGGGGATTAAAAGGTCCTCGTTGCATGATGAATACTTTATCATATGGTGTCAGGATGTAATGGGATTGTTCTTATGATGTGGGTAGGAGTGAGTGTGTTTGTTTTATCTTCACAAAATGCTATTGTCTCCTAAAATCAAAATGGTTCTCTAATAAATAATCTAGAGATTACTAGTTAAAAAATTGATGATCACATATCTTGCATTGATCACACCTTTCTCTATATGTAGAAGTATGCTATAAAATTGACGCCAATTTTTTCTAAACTTAAATATTCAATAAACTTAAAACAAATAAAAAGGAGTTACATGGATCTGAAAACCATCTGGGTTGAAATGTACATAAAATTATTATTAACTTCTAAATCCCAAAACCAACTTGATCATGTTTTACAAACTAAATTCTTATTTCAAATAAGAGCACCCACACACACATATATATACTTCTAGGTTGAAATGTACAAAAAAGTATTGCTAACTTCTAAAGCCTAAAACATACTTGATTGTATCCTGCAAACTAAATACTTATTTCACATAAGAGCAAAAATATATACTTCACAGCTAGGCATATTGTTGAATTTCACAATTAGGAATATTGTTGATAGTTCTTTTAGAGCTAAGTTTGTGCACCTTTAGATCACATAACATATCACATCTTCATTCATCTACACTCTTCTTCCATATGCTACCAACTTATCTCGTTTCCTTTGCAACATTTAGTGCAATTGCTAGTATAATTCTTTTTTTTTCGTATGATATGACATCTTATATAAATTAAATATGCAATTTTGTCCATTTAAAGTTAAAATTAGATAGAGTAATTTTATTTTTATTAATTTATTATTTTTATAAAATATATTATTTAAGGTTTAGAATTCTTTTCACTTAGAAATTTTTTAATGAATTTCAATTTTGTTTTCATAGATTTCTTTAACAATTTAATTAAAAATAAAATATCACAATAATGATAAATACGAAAATTTTTGTTTAATAAGTAGTATAGAATTCATTTATATATTTAATATATATTTTAGATTTTTTTATTGCTTATCATAACTTTATAGGGAAAACTTATATCTAGACAAAACATTAAAAAACTAAATATATAAATGCAATTTCTATCCAAATTATCCTTTTGTATCAATATTTTTATATATTCAATGTATTATCCTAATGACCCACATTTAAAAAATGTTATCTTAAATAACATAATCTTTATAATTTTAATCACTATTTTTGTTGAGAAATGACAACAAGAATTTCAAGTTTTATTTGTCTTTGAATTAAACTCAGAATTAAAATCAAATTCTATTCTCATAAAAAGTTGTAAATATCTTATTAACTTTAATTAAATTAATTATCTTAGAAATTTCTAGTTGAAAGTATTTCTGTAGTTATGTATATATTCTTCCTAAGTTTTAGGGTGTTATGAAACTAGCTCCCAAAAAGATAGAAAAGATAGATCAACGACTTAAAAGTCAGCCTCTTCGAGGGGGCAATATCCTTTACGTTACACAAATGAACAATTCTTGGATGATACAAATGACAAGACCTCCTCTCTATATATAGGAGTCTAAGGGGTCCCAATACAATCATAGCCTACATAACAATAATATTGTAGGAGCACAACAATAACAATAGTGGGCTTATATGGGGCATAATAATAACAACATGGGGACTATATGGGCACAATAATACAATAAGTGGGTTGCACTAATAAAAATAAGGGGTTACACTAGTAGTATAGAGACCTAACATGCCCCTCTCCTTCAAAAAGTGTTGTCCTCAACGCTTGAGTAGTTATGGATGCTTCTGTATAAAATTCTCATCCTCCCATGTGGAATCTTCATCGGGTAAGTTCTTCCACTTGATGAGATACTCTGAAATTGATTGATTTTGTAGCTGTCAATTTCTTGTTTTTGTGATTGCTTCAGGTTCCAATATGATTTTTCCTTCCTCGTCAAGTTTTGGCCATATTGTTTGAACTGGGATCTTCTCACCTATAACCTTCTTTAAGCATGAAACATGGAAAACTGGGTGCACTCAAGAAGATGCAGGAAGATCCAATTTGTATGCCATAGTACCAATCTTTTGTAACACCTTGTACAGACCATAATACTTTGGTGATAATTTATTATCATTCTTAGCTTGTTTGAGGGACATTTGTTTGTATGGTTGTAGTTGTAGAAATACCCAGTCACCTAAATCAAAATTTATTTCGTTGCGATGTTGATCTTCCTGTTGTTTCATTCTATTATGTGCCAAAGTGAGGTTATCCTTTAAGAGTTTGACAACTTGTTGTTGATGCTTGATGTGATCCTACACTGCTTGAACCTTAGAATTTTCTTTTAAAGATGATGTCATGTACGGTGGATGATATCCATAAATTGCCAAAATGGGGTCATTTTTGTTGCAGTATGGAAGGAAGTGTTATACTTCCATTCATCCAGGGGAAACCACTTGACCCATTGTGTTTGTTTATCAGATAAAAAGCAATGAATATATCCTTCCAAACATTTGTTCACTATTGCAGTTTGCCCATCAGATTCAGGATGATAAGATGAGCTATAAGCTAACTGAGTACCCAAATATTCCACCTCTTGTACTCCAAAGAAACAATTGGAGGTTTTTTCATATAATGGTTTCTCCTCCAATAGTTTGAGCACCCTGTCAACATGTTGAACATGATCCTTCCGAGACTTGATGTAGATTAGTATATGATGTAGATTAGTATATCATCAAAGAATACTAACACAATTTTTCTAAGTAAGGTTTTAAAAATGGAATTCATCAAACCTTGAAATGTAGAAGGTGCATTGGTAAGGCCAAAAGGCATGACCAAAAATTCATAATGACCGCCAGGAGTTTTAAATGTTGTTTTTGGAATGTCTTCAATCTTCATTCTGATTTGATGATATCCTAAATGAAGATCCAACTTGGTGAAGTAAATTGCTCCATGTAATTCATCCAATAATTCATCAATGATAGGAATGGGAGATTTATCTTTAATAGTAAGCTTGTTGAGCTCCCTATAATCTGGACACATGTGCCATGATCCATCCTTCTTGTGAACCAATACCACCGTAGTAGAGAAAGAACTTTGACTAGGTTGAATTATACCAACCTCTAGGATTTCTGCAACCATATGTTCAATTTCACTCTTTTGGGCATATGGATATCTGTAAGGCCTGATGTTTAGGGGAACACTTTGTGGAATCAAATGAATTGCACGATCATGATCATAAATAGGTGGGAGGCATTTGGGAGTCTCAAATACCTTGGAATGATTGTCCAAAACGTTTTGGAGATTTGGAGAAATAGATGATTTCTATGTGGGTACCTCTAGTGAACATAATTGTGCAATTTCACCTCGTTGTTCTTTCTTTAGAAGATTTCTCATGCTGTTAGAGTTGATTATCTTTCTCGGTTTCCCTGCGATACCCCTTAATTCAACCTCCTTTCCTTCCCAAAAAAAATTCAAGAAAAGTTCTTGAAAATTAAAAGCTATTGTACCCAAGTATTGTAGCAATTGAACTCCTAGTACAACATCCACACCACCCATTAGAATGGAAAGCATTGGACTATTCAACACATATTCTCCCACGGATAGCTTGATATTATGGCACTTTATAGAGCAATTTATGGTTCCTCTATTTGCAACCATTACTTGACACTCTGATGTTGGATATAGGAAGCAATTCAATTCCTTGGCTATCTTAAAATGAATAAAATTACGAGTACTACCCGAATCAATCAACATTGTTACCTTTTTCTTCTTGATATGCCCTTCTATCTTGATAGTTTGAGGAGTGGTAATTCTTGTCAATGCATTACAATATATGGTCAGATTCATTTCTTATTTCTCTGGGATTGGTTCCTGATGTATATCCTCTTCTTTTGATGTTTCTTGTTCCTTTTCTTGCTCCTCTTCCCCATCTATGTAAAGTAATTTCTTCTCAACACACTTATGACCTTGAGTGTATTTTCTATCACAATTGTAACAAAGCCCTTTTGCTATTTTTTCTTCGAATTTTTGTGGTCTCAACCTTGTAGGTGTTGAAAGGCTAGGAGCAACAACACTTCCATCTTTATAGTTATGAGTGGTAGGCTTCCTTGTTGCCATAATTTTTCTTTCAATTTTTCTTTCCAACCTATATGCCTTCTCCAATGAATCAAGTTCCAAAAGGTGAACCTCATATTGAATGTTATCCTTAAAGTCCCTATGAAGACATCAATCCTCTACTGCTCTAGAATATCATTTAACCTTATATTAATTTTTTGGAAGTCCTCAATGTGCTCTGCCATTGAACCCTTTTGTTTGAGATTTATCAATTGGATAAAGACGGTGTTGCTCTTTGTATCCTCATAATGTGCTATCATTTCCTCCATGAAAATTAACCAGGTGACAAGTGCTTTAGGAGAATAAAGCCCTTTATACCATTAAAATTGATTCGGTTCTAAATATAAAGATGCAATACGTACCTTTTGTAATAGTTGCAGATCATTTAGATCAAAATATTTCTCCATCTATAGTATCCATGTTATGGGATCCTTTCCATAAAACTTCCTCATATTGATCTTTGGAATATGGTGGGTCTTCAATCCAATGTTAGATTCTATGAAATCCTGATTAACATTTATTTTTTTCCCATCATGAGTTTCCTCTACTACCATTTCGTCATTAGGATGCCTTTCTTGTAGCAGTTTTGTCCCACCTTCCTTCAAACATTCCATGTCTTTCTTCAAATCTTCCATGCCTTTCTTCAAATCTATTTCCCTACCATCGATATTAGCTTCCATTTCACATATCAAACTATTTATCTTAGTTTTGATCAAATTCTTCAAATCATCCATCCAATTTTGCTTACTAGGTGTTTCTATTTTCTTGATTTGAGTCACTCTTTTTCTTTCTTTTAACAGCTCGATCTTGAATCTATTTTATCTCTAAAATTTCGGATCTATAAGGTCTAAATTGTGACTTGCAGTAGCCCTCTGCATCCTCTTTCCAATGCCACCAGTCTAACCGAAATTGGATTCTCCAAGAAAGAGTTATGCCCAATCTCCCAAGATGACTTGATTATATACATTTTCAGTACAGTGAATTTGTACGAAGTGCCACATGTCACTATTTGGACCTTTGAAAATGAAAGCAATACACAAAAATGTATAGTCCATCCTCTTTTTGTAAATTCTTACAAAATTTCAATTTGATGCTTAGAGAGAAAATTATGATGATTTTCCCTAGGTCACATGTTTGGGATGTAATTCGGGAGCCTGCAGAAACCCTAAATATCTTGGACTATATCTCTGCAAATATAGTGAAACAAGATCTGAAATTTGGTCCTAAGCTTCACCAGGATTTTGGCTCAAATGGGTTTTAATTTCAAAGTCTGAACCTTCATAGAAAAAACATTATAGCAAAAATCCCACGATGACCTGTTTGTTATGGAATTCTGGAGCTTGCAAAAATGCTAACTTCCTCGGATCATATCTCCAAACATATAGCAAAAAAATATCTGAAGTTCGAACCCGAGGTTTAGAGAGATTTCAGCTCAAATGAGTTTTTTTTTAGCTTCTGAAACTACGTAGAGAAAATGTTATAGCGAAAATTCCACAATGACCTGTTTGGAGCAGCAAAACCCTAAAATCCAAAGATCTGATACCAAATGTTATGAAACCAGCTCACAAAAAGATAGATCAACAACTTAAAAATGAGCCTCTTTGAGGGGGAAACCTCTTTTACATTAAAAAAATGAGCAATTCTTGGATGATACAAATGACAAGGCCTCATTTCTATATATAGGAGTCTAAGGGGTCCCAATACAATCAGAGCCTACATAACAATAATATTGTAGGGGCACAATAATAACAATAGTGGGCTTCTATGGGGCATAATAATAACAACATGGGGACTATATGGGCACAATAATACAATAAGGGGGTTGCACTAATAACAATAAGGGGTTACACTAGTAGTATAAGGACCTAACATAGGGGTCCAATATGATTTTAAATTGAGTTGGAAATTAGATCACTCAGTTTACTGAGTTAAGTTCAGTTAAATTAGTTCTAAATTGTTTTTGGAACTAATAGAGGACTAACAGTTAATTGGTGCACTAATGCATCCACTAACGCTACTCCACTTAACTAAATATTACCTCATCAGAAACTCATGCATGTCGATTCTGAGAAAGACCCAGTTGAGACAAGAGTGTAGGGACAATGTAATATTAGTGGTTTATTTACTGGAGTGTAAATATCATGCATGTAGCAGAGATTGATCCTATGTTTGGATTATGAAGTTTCGGAAGCATGAATTCACTTTAAATAGGGCTATTCATCCTAAGAATTACGCAAGAGATTAGGGGCTTGGAGAGCTACTGAAAAGGCTAAGGATTTAGCTTGAGCTAGCTTGTGAGCTGAGAGAGTTGAGCATACTTGTGCGAAATTGTTATACTGAGAACAATATTTGTATCGTCACTCATATTTATGATATATGTAATACAAATAGTGGGGTTTTAAGAAGTGTCTTTCCCCAGATACATCTTGTGTTATGTGCCATTGATTTATCTTCTTCTTGTTCATATTGTGTTCATCAATTTATTGGCTTCTGCTGATTGAAAGTAGAAGTATATTCTTGTCTTTTTCTTTATTACATTACATGAGCTTGTGAATTTACAAGATTTTTTACATGGTTTCGGAGCTGAGAACAATATACTAGAAGAGATTTCAAAGTTTTGAGTTTTGGGTTATAGGTGAAATTCGAAATTGCAATACATACTTCAGGATCGGTAGATGACATTTTACGGTTTGCGGATTGAGTATGACTTGGAAGGAAACTCGAATTTTATAGCGTGGAGGGAAAGAATGGAGGTTTTGATAGAGGATAATGGTTTGAAGGAATTCGTTGATCAAGAAATTACTAAGCCTGCAACATCGGATGCACAAAATTTGGCTGCATGGAAGAAATGTGCGTGAGATGGATAATCCTTGAGGGAGTGCGAGACCACATTGTCTCGAGTCTCCATGGAAAGGAAACTTTGTATGCTATGTGGAAATAATTGACAAACTTGTATCAGAACAATAGTGACCAAAGGAAATTGGCACTAAAGGACAAACTTTGAAAATTCAAAATGGAGAAAGGCAAGACGACTCCAAAATACTTGACCAAGTTCACTGAGTGTCATGATGAACTTATAAGTATTGGAATCACGGTTGTTGAGGATGATATGGTGAGTTTTGATATTATAGGACTCCCAAAGGGTTGGCATAGTTATCAAGGCTCTTTCAATGGTCGACAGAAGCTGCCAGATTGGGAATGACTATGGTCGGATTTGATGCAGGATGAGATGAGGAGGAACACTAGGGATGGCTCTTCATCAAAGACTCATGATGAAGGGAAGTGTGCCTTAGAGATTAAGGTGAAGAAGGGGAAAGGGAAATATTCCCATTCCAAATCATATTCCTATCATGGAGGTAAGAAGAAAAACATGACGAAAGTTAAGTGCTTTCATTCTCATGAGCTGGGCCATTTTGCTACAAATTGTCCACTCAAGAAGTCCAAGAAGAAGTCCTCAACAGGAGTGGCAGGTGAGGATTTGGCCTCTCAATTCGAATTGGAATTTTCCCTCATTGCATTCATGCTGTCATTAATGATGGGAGTGTATGGTACTTAGACAGTGGTGACTTGGAGGAGAAACATCTCCAGATGCATAACAAGATGGGTGATGATGGGAAGTATAGTGTTATTGGATTGGGCATGATTACTTTTCAGAGGGAGCATGGGGCTCCACTCACCTTGAAGAATGTTATGTATGTTCCTGGGTTGAAGAAGAACTTGGTATCTGTTGCCATGCTTGAGGATAGAGGATATGATGTGATCTTTCTTGAAAGGAAATTTGTTCCTTCAACATATAGCCACAGGTCAAGTAAAGACGATAGGGATTTAGGTGAAGAATATCTATAAGATGGAGGTAGAAGAGTGTGTTTCTTTGAGCACAAAAGCAAAAAGGGTGAAAATCCAAGACGTTGGCGAGTTGTGGCACAGGCGATTGGTCCACTTGCATCATGGGGCTCTGAAGATATTTCAGCAGATATCTACTATTCTTCCCAAAGGTACGCATGACAAAGTTGATACATGCAAAGGGGTGTAATTTGGGAAAATACACCAAGTCTTCCTTTCACGATAGAGACAGTCGAGAATAGGCTATTCTAGAGCGAGTCCATTCATATGTGTGTGGACCATTCTCAATAACATCCACGAACAAGAACAAGTATTATGTTATATTTGTTGATGACTATTCTCATAAATGCTAGATATTTTTCATGCAGAAAAAGGGATCAAACTTTCACAAAGTTTTGTGAGTTTAAAGCATTGGTGGAGAAAGAGTCGAGCAAGAAGGTTAAAGCCTTATGGAGTGATAACAATGGTGAGTATGTCTCAAATAAGTTGAAGAACTTCTGTGCAGCAGAAGGGATTAAATGGGAGTTGACGACACCACATAACCCTCAGCAGAATGGGGTGGATGAGAGGAAGAATATAAGTATAGTAGGGGCAGCGAGGGCAATGTTGCATGATCATGGCCTACCACTACACTTGTGGGTTGAGGTATGTAACACTACAGTTTATGTTCAGAATTGTAGCCTACACTAGATACTTGAGATGAAGACACCAAAGGAGGCTTATTCCAGTAAGAGGCCAGATGTTGGTCACTTTAGAATTTTTGGGTCATTGGTATATTGCCATGTGACTAAATATGCATAGAAGAAGCTTGAGCTGACAATAGATTTGGGGATATTTGTGGGGTACACTAATACACCTCACAACTGTTGGGTGTACTTGTCAACTAGCATGATGATAGTGGTTCGTGGGGACATTAGATTCAATGAGGAGAAGGCCATGTGAGTTTACCTTGAGAGGGAGTTTGAGCTACATGCAGATGAGGAGCTTTCAGCTCCTAAGGTTGAGAAGCCTCAGATTGATGCGGAGTAGCCACATGTAGAGGATCTGGGAGTGGAGACGTCCACTCAGGCAGAGTCTTTCGGAGAGGGAAGAAAACACACCAGAGAGGCTGACAAATTGTTGGATGATGCATGGGAGAATGTGGGAGCGCCCACTTCTCAGCGCACGCAGAGGAGGTCACTTGAGAGGTACATTGGATACATGTCTCTTATGGGTGAATGTGTTGTGACAGAGCCATATTCCTTTAAGGAAGCAGTGCAACAGCTAGTTCGAGTTAATGCCATGGTGGAGGAGTATCACTCCATACTTCGTAACAGTGTTTAGGATGTGCTCCTGAGACCGGAAGACAAGTCAACACCGAGATCTAGTTGCCTTTACAAGGTAAAGAAAGCTATAGATGGTAGTGTGGAGAAGCATAAGGCTATATTTGTGACCCGTGGCTTTTCACAGGTAGATGGGATTGACTATGATGAGATCTTTGCTCATGCTGCAAGGTACTTGTAAATCAGATCTATATTGGCACTGTCAGCACATATGGGTTCCAAGATACATCAGATGAATATGAAGACAACCTTCCTTATTGGAATGATTGAGGAAGAGGTGTACATAGAGCAGCCTGAAGGTTTTGAGACCTTTTACCATGAGTCACATATGTGCTGGCTCAAGAGAGAATTGTATGAGCTGAAGCAAGCACCCTGTGCTTGGTACACCAGGATAGACAACTACTTCACTGGGTTGGGCTTCACTAAGAGTGAAGCGGATGCGAACCTATACCAAAAGTGGTGGAAGGTAAGTTGTTGATCACTGTACTTTATTTTGATGATCTAATACTGACAGGTGATGATCAGCTAATCAAATCTTGCAAGGATGACCTTGAAAGAGAGTTTGAGATGAAGGACATAGGGGATCATGAATTACTTTCTTGGCATGGAGGTATGGCAAGGAGATTGGGAGTTGTTTGTGTCTCAGGGAAAGTATTCCAAGGAGATACTCAGGAGATTCTGTATGGAGAGCAAAAAAACCATGGAGACTCCTCTAGCTGGTAACTAGAGGAAGGATGATGCTACTTCTGGAGAGATAGTGGAAGCTACTATTATAGGCAGCTTGTGGGTTCACTCATGTACTTGGTGAACACACGACTGAATATGTGCTATGTAGTTAACCAAATTAGTTAAGAGATGGTTAGGGCTACCAAGCTGTATTGGAAGGCGGCGAAGCATGTGTTGAGATACCTCAGGGGCACTTCTCAGTATGGATTATGGTATATACGGATAGAGGGAGTGAAGCTTCAAGGCTTCATCAATGCAGATTGGGAAGGGAGTCCATCCGATCAGAAAATCACATTAGGAGGGATTTTCAATATTGGGTCAACAACAGTTTCTTGGTACAATAGGAAACATAGATTGATTTCACTCAGTTCGGCAAAACCAGAGTGCATGGTTGCAAATTAGACAACATGTGAGGCCATTTGGATGAGGAAGATCCTGGTTGGCTTTTTTGGTCAGCAGATGGATCCAACTGTGATATACTGTGATAATAAGAGTTGTATCAAACTCTCTGAAAATCCAATTATTCATGATCGTTCCAAGTATATTGATATCCGATATCATCATCTCAGAGATTGTGTATTGAGGTAGATTATGTTGTTAGAGTACATTCCCACGGAGGAGGCATTGTCAAGATGTAAATTCGAGTTTTACAGAGACAGGATTGGGGTAGATGATAATCCCTTTCTTGTTGAGAGGGAGTGTTAAGAAATGGAAACAAGAAATTCCAGTTTAATTTGTCCTTGAATTAAATTGAGAATTAAAATAGAATTTTATTCTCATAGCAACTTGTAAATAGTTAATTAAGTTTAATTAACTTAATTAGCTTAGGCATGTCAATTTGGAAGTCTTTCTGTAGTCATGTATATGTTCTCCTTGAGTTTTCGGGGTCCAGTATGAGTTTAAATTGAGTTGGAAATTAGATGACTAAATTTACTGAGTTAAGTTTAGTTAAATTAGTTCTAAATTGTTTTGAAACTAATAGAGGACTAACAGACAATCGGTGCACTAATGCATCCACTAGTGCTACTCCAGCTAACTAAAGATTCCCTCATCTGAAACTCATGCATGTCGATTCTGAGAAAGACCTAGTTGAGACTAGAGTGCATGGAAAATGTACTATCAATGGTATTATTTAATGGAGTGTAAATATCATGCATGCATAAGAGATCCTAAGTTTGGATTGCACAGTTTTGGAAGAATGAATTCCCTTTAAATATGGGCTATTCATCCTAGGAATTATGCAAGAGATTAGGGGCTTGGAGAGTTGTTGAATAAGCTAAGTATTCAGCGTGAGCTAGCTTGTGAGCTGAGAGAGTTGAGCATACTTGTGCGAAATTGTTCTAGTGAGAACAAGCTTTGTATATTCACTCATATTTATGATATATGTAATACATATAGCGGGGTTTTGAGCAATGGCTTTCCCCAAAAATATCTTATGTTATGTGCCATTGATTTATCTTCTTCTTGTTCGTATTATGTTCATCAATATATTGGCTTCCGCTTGTTGAAAGTAAAAGTAGATTCTTGCCTTTTGCTTTTGTACATTGCATGAGCTTGTGAATATACAAGATTTTCTACAATTTTAAAATGGTATAGGTTAATTTAAGTTTTGGTATTTATTCATTCTGTTCTCCAAATATTTAATTTATTTAAATCATTTTAATGTTTATATATTTTTCCTCTTGATAAAATTCAAATTTAGATAGATCTTATTGATTTAGATAAGTCCAAATTATAATGTGTTTGTGAAAATAATTTGAAAATAATTGTATAATAAAAAATATGAATGAATTTTTTCTCTAGATGTTGTTCATTCCTGATGTAACATACTTTGGCATAGTTGCTCATCCGTTATTTAACATAGTTTTGCATGCCTGGAAGAATCAGAGGAATGGTAATGGTTTAAGATAGTTTTTCACAAAGAAATTGGAAGAGCAAACATTGTGGATAGATTCACTCAAAACAATTTGTATATTATATCTACAAAACCAAAATACAAGCCACATAAATAGTGCTCATGAGATCCAATAGATTTCAAACAAGGAGAATATTGTTGAGAAAATATCTCAACAAATTCAAACAACCAACCAACTTAATCTATCAATTTATTAATGTAAGCATTATTTTCAAGTCCCCCTTTAATGCTTACATTACATCATTACAAAGAGTATTACAAGAATAACAACCAACCAACCTAATCTATCAATTTATTAATGTAAGCATTATTTACAAGTCCCCCTTTAATGATGACATTACATCATTACAAAGAATATTACAAGAATAATAAATTACATATAGTCAAATATGTCTTCGTAGTCTTTGTCATCACTCACATCCACTCTGGAATCACGACTTTATTTTCGATTATTGCTTGAACTTTATTTTAAACATAAACACCTTGGACAATCTTTGACAAGCTTTGTATATCTCGAAAGACAATCACAACTTCATTTTCGAGCTATCACTTAAACTTTATTTTAAACATAAACACTTCGGACACTCTTTGATAAGCTTGTATATTTCGAAAGGCAATCTGGATAGTGGACTATATCCAATAATAAATTATGCAACTGACATTTCTATACACATGGATCTCATAACATAACATGTAACTGATGCACTTGAAACCCAAAGCACAATAAAATCCATAAACGTATAATAAACTCACAAAATTAAATTAACAATTTGTGTTAAGAACCACTAATTTAATTATATTCCTTTGTACATCAATTGGTTTTTTTGCTTCTTACATTTCAAACAAAATAAATAAAAAAGAAAAATCACACTTTTCGAGTTGGTTCAAACCCACAAGACTCCTTCTCTTCACGGATATCACACTCGCTGATAAAAAGAACATCAGCCGTTGAACAAGTTGTTGTAGTTCTGATCTTTCATTTTGAGCAGATTTCATCGCTTGATAATTTTCTGCACACATGTAAGATGCAGGTGGATGCAAACATGGGGTTACTTGGGAAACCACTGTTGTTACAGAAGAACGCATTGATCCAAAGATCTAGAGAACTAATCGGCCTTGCTGCAGGGTCTGGTCTGCTACAACGTTAGAGTAGAGTTTATGCAGTGGTTTCTGTGGGATTATCACACTGGCGACATGGGATGTTGCTCCAGCTTACTGTCTAGAAATCGACTTGGATCCATCTTGAACCTCTTCCACCACGACTGGGTAAGAGGGAGCGTCAGGTCCCTCTCCACCATGACATCAAAGCCGACACTATGTCCTATCTCGACAATCGACTTGGATCCATCTTGAACCTCTTCCACGGCGACTGAGTAAGAGGGAGCATCAGGCCCCTCTCTTCCATGACTTCAAAGCCGACACTCCCTCCTATCTCGACAATCTGCTTGTAGTTCTGGATCTCGGGAAATGCATCGCCATGCTCGATTCCATCAATGATCTCAACCTGCTCGGGATTGTTGACCCTAAATTTGGGTGTAGTCACATTTCAAAACTCGATAGATTTCAGTGTACATACTACTACATGTAGGGGGTTTTAAGACAATATTTCAGTCAATAGTTTTAACTTAAGACAAAAAGAATCTTGTGTATTGTCTTAAATATTGTCTTTAAAAGGGTGTCTCAAAGTATAATGTTTTAAAAATTTGTTTCTATAAAGACAACATAGAACACATATTATTATTGTCTCTATAAAGACAAGAATTATTTTCTATTAAGAGACAATTTCATTTGTCTCTCTAGAGACAATTTCATTTTTGTTTCTTTAGAGATAATTACATTTTTGTCTTTTTAGAGACAATAGCTGAGATAAAAAACATATTGTCTCTATATAAACTATATGTCCATAATTCAAACTATTGTCTCTCTATAGACAATATAAAAAAATATCTAAAAAAAATAAATAAAATCATTTTGAATGTTCTTTCAAAGTAGTTTCACATTCAAAGTTCCCAAATAGTGATTTTAATTACCTTAAATCTTTGTTGTTTATGGATACCAACATAATAAAAAATAAATAAATCCATTATTTTTAATGCTAACAACAAAGTAATTTTAAATCTAAATGAAAAAACAATTCTGGAAAACAACATTGAAAATAATAAGGCAACACACTTATATTTTCTGAAAATGCATTCACGTCATTTGAACATGCAGGATCCTTAGTTGGAACTTTATTTTAAGACATTATGAGTAAAAAAAGAAATGTTCTATATTTCTCCATCCGACAAGAGGGTTTACTCTCTAACATAGAAATTCAAAGCTTCAATCACATTAAATGGTGGAAACTAATTTCGTATCTAGTTGTTAAACCACAATTTCAATACCCTTGTATAATTGGAATTGGCTTCCTTGATAAAAAAGAATTGTAATAATGTATATGAATTTGAATTTACAATTGATTGGAAATTCTGTCTTCATGAAGGTTTTACAAAAGATGAAAAATTGACACAGTTCCTGGCAACATGATATAGGCCAATTCTCAATCTATTGGTGGCCTACATAATTATCTTCTCCACTATTGGCTTTCACAATTTGAGTTGGCTCCATCTCCTGTTGCAGCCCAAGAATTGCTGCAATTGGTATCCAAATTGGTGGTGATATAGTTCCCGAGGAAGCTTCATATCCAATGAATCTAATTCAGGTAATGAACTATTATGATCAACTTCATAACAAGCTGAAGTTGCAGAAAAGTCTCTATCACTAGATTTTTTCTGGGCAGTTAATCATTTCTTGGAGGCACACCAAACCACCCATCCTTCTTCCTGTTAAGAATAAAATAATAAATTCCTATAAGGCAAGTTTTATACCATTTCTCAACCATTTCCAAGAGAGCTACTTACTAAAATAAAATAAAATAAATGTAGTGTGTACCTGAAATAGAAATGTGTGCACTCTTAGTATTTCTTCATTATCACTTGCCTTGCCATGCCTTGCCTGATTCCCCGGAGCACCTGCAAATGCAATAGTAGAGTCATTTTATTTTTTTATAATAAAAACCCCTACCATATTTATAATAATTAATAATTGAAATAAAAATAAAATTCTGCAAACTTATTAAACTCTCAATATAAAAATGGCTCAAAAACAAAATCAATATACTCTTTAATATAAACATAAATTTTAATGATGATACCATCTCTATTTTTGGTTGGTAGCATTGTTTGTTCCCAATAAAAGCCCAAAAATGTCGTGAATACTAGTGAAAATACTAGGTAAGTTTCAAACCATTTTAAAATGAAAGTACATCACCTATTTTTCTTTGCAGTGGGATGGGAAGTATTTGACAGCTCTTATTAGAAGAGTGAACAAAATCTCTGACTAAAACTTGCAGAATCTCAATCAACATTAATACTCAACAATCATATGGGATTTTCCCTAAATGAGGAGATAGGGGAGAGAGAAGTGAAGTCTTCCACCTAGCCAGATGACGTGAGATCAAGTGGTGATTGAACTGGAAAACATCAAACAAAGAAGAGGCAAGTTGGTTCAAAACATAATAAATGTCCTTCTTCCCAGTGAACTACTCAACTGGATGGTACTTTGGCTATTGCAGTAAATCACAGAGAGAACTCTCCCACAAATGCCATTACTTATTACAATAATGAGTTGGGAAGCATGAGAAAATGAGTTCAATGAAGAGAGGTTGAGCAGAATGAATCTTCATTCAAAAGGGTTGGTGGTTTTCATTCCCCTGGAGTGTTGGTAGTGTGGAGTATCACCAATCTGATCTATTAGCAATTGCTGCAAAAGTTGCAAAGACAGGCCGATAGGTTTTTTAAATTGTTAAAATAATATGAGGAATGCATTTGTAAATATGTATGCCATATATATTGACAAATATAAATTTAAATGGTGTATAACTATTCAGTCTTATGTAGTGTGGTCTTATGCATACAAGTGATGGCTTCAAGGTGGTTGCCCTAGGGTAACTAGTTTAGCATTCTACATGCCTCTTTTGAATGCAAATGCAATATAATATAAATATACACATAAATATAAAATAGATGCTCCTGTGACACTCTACTTATGAGTTTTTTTGGTAAATGACATTCCCACTCTACTGCGTGTTCTCGCAACTTATGTTGAAAGAAATTTAATAGAAGAGTGAATCGGAGATATATCATAAGGTCTATACCTTCAAGTGACATAAACAATATGGGTATGCTAAAGGATAAATCCTTTAACCACAGTGAAGGAAAAACATGATGACAAATTGCCCAATCAAGAATTTTAAGGAGAAGTTTGTCACAATTAATAAATCTATCATATAGGAAGATGCATCTTCGAAGCTTCAAATATCCAAAAATAGCATATGGTGGGAGCAACAGTAGTAGTTACAAACGTAAACAAAGTAGAAATATTTTTAGGAAATTAAGGAGACATTAATACACAAGGGTGTATATGTAAGGACTCAGATTTTAGGCCTCCTAAATGAATGCTATGGAGAAAAACGAGTCTTTGTTTGGAAGCAGCTATCCTTATTGGCCAACAGTTAAAATTTGAAATGGTTATTGAGGAATAATAGAGGCAACTGTTAAGATTTGAAATGGCTATTGAAGAATAATAGATGAAGAGTTTCTCACACTCTATGCCTGCCTCTGAACAGAAAAATTATGTGGAAAGGCATTGTGAAAGCAACCAAGGTGAGGAAATCTTGATGGTAGTGATTCATGCAACAACGAATAGATTGTTTATAAAGATGGGCAGTGAGCACCATGAATGTCTGTGTCGGTAACAGTTGGATAAAGAGAATGGCAGAGCGAATTAAAGCCATATATCATATGAATATCTGGCTTCGAGTGGCATGAAGAGTTGGTTATGCTGCCAAAAAATATTGACAAATTGCCAACCCAAAATTCAAGGAGCAGTTTGTAGCAATTAATCAATCTATCACAGATGACGGATAAAGTTAAAAAAATAGACAAATTGCAGACTCAGAGTTCAAGGAGCAGTTGGGAGCAATTAATCAGTCTATCATAGATGACGATACATCTTCTAACTTGCAAGTATCCCAAAGGAGTAGCCAGTGAGAACAACAATAGCAAGTGCAAAAACAGATGGAGTGGATGCATTTTCAGCAAACTTGGGAGAAATTAATACACAAGAGTTATATGAAAGGACTCAGTTGTTGGCCCTCCCCAGTAAATGTTGTGTAGAAAAATCATTAGAGTAGACTTGCTTCATTTCTTGGTTTTTATATTGATCACGTTGCAGTGATCTTACCCACAATAATACTCTATCTGCAACTATGGAATCTAGAATCGTATTTTGATGTAAGGATGTAGATTTTTGGGTTGTTTAATGGAGCAACAAATAGTACATAGATTTTTTGGGTTGTTTTCTGATTGGTTTGTGACGTCATTTTCACTTCTGAAGCAATAGATCCATAATTCCAGCATTAACTTATAGATTATGGAAAAATGTAACATTGAAAAGAGTTGAGAATACATACACAGTTTCCTTCTCAGGTGGGGTTGCCAAAGGTGGTTCCAGGTACTTTTCCTCCAATATCTGGGTTATAACATCGGAGTCTGGAATCCACTTATAATCAATCTTGATGACAAGAACTTTTCCTTGAGGGTTCATATGCAAAAACCTGTGCACCAACATCTTCAACTTAGCTCCCCCTAATTTCCCACATAAACATAGGCACAGTCTCACACTCGTAATCAGTTTTAACCATAGCCATAAAGAAATGGCCTACAATGAAAATGAAAAATAATATATGGGCCTCGAAACCAAAAGTTACTAGTCAGGTTTGTTACTGGTATCAATGAACTTCATGTTGCATGGGACTTGTTTTTCCTCGAGAGTAAGCAAAACCCTCTGGCTGAAGGGACCTGCTCAAAGATGTGTTCAATACATTAAGCTTTACTTCATACATTAAAATGCCTGAAATGCACTGATAGACGACAAATTGTTTGACAAATAAAGATGAAATAAAAGCCAAGAAATGCAACATTGAATCATTCTGCTAAAAAAGGGGAAAATGACAGGAAAATTACTTACCAATCTACTGAAGCCTTGGCATTCTGCAATTTTAACTTGACACACTCTCCTCCCATGACTCGTAGTTTACTTCTTGTACATCAGTTTTTCTGAAGATGTTAACATGATGTAACCTCTCACAACTGTAACACTATGCTTCTTTCCAGAGCTTGGATTCCAGTGGACGAGGATCTCTAGTGAGAAATGGTATGCAGCGATGGAAGAAGCAACTTAAGGTCACCGCTACACAACCTTTCAAGCTCCAAACAGAGGTAAAATGCAAACACAAAACTTAGCCAATTTGTTCAGTTTTTGTGGGTAATTCATTTCTCACACATGTAGTTTTATGTAGCGTTCCTTGATCACTTCTTGTTTAGGAACATTTACATTTATTTATAATGTAGGCATGTACTGTATCAGAGGAGATCATTAAGAATAGAACGTTCATTTCCTTCTCTTTCATTTCAACCCTGTCTAGGGTTAGAACTTGCTTGACTTCCTTATAATTGTTTCTATGATTTCCTTGTAAATGGTTCCCTAGAACTAACTTTGCACTTTTGATCTGTTTCTTTTTGTAAACAGTTGGACGTATCCTAATTCCTGTCTATGAATAACAACTGTTTTCTTCCTTTTGTTAATTTTTTGACACAAGTTCTATAATTGATCCTGACCGTAATCTTAAAAATATGCTTCTCATAGTGTGAATCATATTATGTAAGGTAATATGAAGGGAACTACAGTAATCTGAGTCCCCCAGTCAAATTAACAATCCCCTGGAATTGGGTTGATTGTTGCATGTTGGAGTGTCCTAGTTTAATAGGGGCGTGACAAAATCTCTTAAACAAACATACTAATAACCAGATTAACATTCTAGCAATGTTTTAATTTAGTGGTATTTTTAGTAGTGTGCATGTTTCATACTCTTGCTCTTAGCCCGTAATGCATGCTCTGCAACCTTCCTCATAATCTTGTTATTGATTTCTCTCTGCCTGGAAATAAATGCATTTGCCTATCCATCTTTGGATTTATCCAAAATGGAAATAAATTTCCATGATGTAATGAGTTCTAACAACTTGCAGCAAAGAGGCCTCATGAAAGAGAGAGAGTTCATGAAGAAGCTCTGGGAGATGCTCGATGAGGAGGAAAAACTTCGAATTCCAGTTGCACAAGGGTTGCCATGGACAACAGATGAGCCAGAGGTTATTGTTGAATTAAAGTTATATGTTTACTGGAGTCCAAATTTTGTATATTTGTATCGATAAAATATCTCTGGGCATCATCTGAATCTTTTGCATCTGTGTTGGAATGATAGTGTTTGATAAAGCCCCCTGTGAAAGAAAGCACTAAACCATTGGATGTGAAGCTTCACACTGAAATAAGGGCAGTTGACCATGTTGAATTTGACCGCATTGTAAGGCATAATTTTTTTCTCTCTATGATTTTTAATGCCCTTTAAATGTACACAGCCTTTAATCATCTTCTTCTATGGTGAATCAAGTAGATTTCAGAAAGACTCAAAGCCATAGAGCAAGAAAGGCTAGAACAAGAGAGATTGCAGAAGGTATGTATTCTTGGGTCGTTTTGTTATCTTGTTTTTCTGAAACCTATAAATTAGCATAGTGAGGCATGCACTTGACAACTGAATTCAATAGTTAGCTGAAGAAGAGGAGATCAAGAGGTTGAGAAAAGAGTTGGTTCCGCGTGCTCAACCAATGCCCTTCTTTGACCGACCTTTCATTCCCAAAAGGTATGGTTTCTTATTGTACTAAGCAAGATGTTTATGTTTCTGTTAACAAGATGTCTAAACAAACTAAGACCTTCTTGTGATTACAAATTGAACAGATCATCAAAGCTTCCAACCATCCCCAAGGAGCCCAGGTTCCATATTCCTAATCACAAAAGAGCAAAGTCCATATCGTGGAATGATTTCAATGCTTATCAATAAGAAATTCCAGAATGATGGAAGATATCTGTGTACAACTACATTATTTAGTCTGGAGAAAAATAAGTTTTCTTTGAGATTCAAGTTGATGGCTCATCAAAGATTGAGATTTTTTGAATCTCTGGTCACTCTGTGTTTTGGTTCGTCAAGCCCAAGCAATATAGTGTTAGTTTTGCAATTACAGGTGAAGAGAAGATACAAAGCATTGTATTTAGTATATCAAGGAATGTTGCCTGTTCTGTCTGCTCATACAAACAAAATTGACAATGAAGTTTTTAGTTTATTTGTATTTTTAGGCATTTGTTTCTTAACAAATGTCAAGTTAATATATGTCAGCTTTCTTCAAGCAGTATTTTCTTATAATTCTGGCCTGATAAAATGATCAAGCTTGTGGGTCAATTAAAAATGATTACATGGATCAAGATAACTTTTCAAGGGACTATTGTTATAAGAGTGTGAATGTTTAAGTATAAACAATCTAGCATTTATAATTCTGTTGCAAACTTATATCCAACCAAACTAACTTAATGTTTTCCCTGCAAACTGACATCTTTGGAATATTATATATCTCTTACACCATAATTTTTTCAAGCATTGGGAAATATACAAAATTTCCATGGTTCTATATCCATATTCATGTTATATATGTAGCAGGACATGGATTTTAATCTAGGAGCATGTATTATATTTGAACCAACTATTTAGTTTGATTCTGTTATACAGATATAACTGGTCCACTCGAGTACTCTACACACTATCAAGAGATTGAAACTTCATTGGAACATGACCGTTGAAAACCGAGGCTTTCCTCTAGACAAGACACTTGGACATACTCAAAAGAGATTGAAACTTCATTGGAACATGACCATTGAAAACTGAGGCTTCCTCTAGACAAGTGTAATGACCCCAGAAGAAATGTAAATATTTTATTTACCGCTGTAAGAAAATGAAACTGAACAATATTGTTATTTTCTGTTTATTAAAGTAATATTATTAATTTTCTGGAAATTAGAAAGTGTTTGGGAAATAACAGATTTTGTAACTTCTCATGGGAGAAGTGGAAAGAAGGCAGTTGCCTGTAGAACCCT